>CM045558.1:12266913-13466913 GCA_024721245.1 Mitragyna speciosa | reverse complement strand
AGCTATAATTTCAAGCATTCTTGAGGCGAGACTTGAAAGATTTAACCCTATCTTTAGAGAAACACAAAGGGAGGCGATTTCTAAAGGTTCTAGAAGAGAGATACACCATAAAGAAGAGACTAGAACCCTAGAAAACAAAATCTTTGACACATCTTACACATAGTTCACCTCCACACATCTAAAGGGATGTAGAGAAAAGAAAGCAAGAGTAGAGGGACAACTCAAGAGCTTCAATGGTGCAAAGCAAGAAGATTTTATCAAGATTCTGTGGAAGATTCAAGAGAACTGCATGAGAATGAGCTTTCTTTTTCTTGCTTGTCTTTTGTTAATTGCATTCTTATAAGTGTGAATTGAGTTGTTTATGATTTAGATGAAATGACCCTAGACTCTTATGCCTATGATTTTATTCTTTGATTAATGGAAGACCCATTTTATTCTTAGATTTATTCATGAGTATATATATGTTTTGGATTGGGATTTACATGCGTCCTTCATATGGGTATATCGAGAGATTGTACATATGATTATATCACTTTATAAATAAAGAGAACTTGAATGAATCCCTGGAGATAGGATTACATAAGTTCTTCCTAGGTTGGCTTTTAGGTTTAAAGCTTAACCACAACAATAGAGTCCATTAATTAGAAATTGTATCTTTTAGAGGTTTTAATTGGAAAGAGATTCCAATTAATCAACTATGAAGATAGGAATTATATTACTTGAAAAATGATATAATTCATGTAAGGGTATCTAGGTTTAAGCAATTGGGTTAATCATTAATCAAGTTAGAGTCTTAGCATATTTAGTTTATGGGGAATGTACATCTAGATTTACCTCTACAAATGTTAATTCTCTCTATTAACTTCTAGATGGTCATATAGTTAGGTAGCAATTTTAATTAATTTGCATTCTCATTTGATTTCATCTTTCGCTTTGGCAGTTTAGATAATAAAAAAAAGTTAGTACTAGTATTTCACACAGTCCCTGTGGGATTGACTACACTCGGTACTCCTATACACTGTACTACTGGAAACGATAGGTGTATTTGCCTAACTATCCGTTGTGTTGCTAATGAGATGCCAACTTAGCAAAATAGTCCCATATATTACTCGAATCTCTTTCCAGACTGAGGCAGACATACAATAAAAGCAACATGAAGGTCCTGAGATACCAAATTTTTGAATAACATCTGAAGTGGGCAGCTTCTTTCCAAGCAATCATAGTAGGAAAAAGGATATATTTATCGGGATATAAGGGCTTCATAACCTCTTGTTTCAGAAAGAGATAGATTTACACATACAAATACAATTATAATCTAATCTCATAGAGAAGTTACCTATTGAAGATAATTTCTAGATATTTCCACACCATCCTATCTGAAGCATGTTGAATCGATGACTTCTACACAAGTATTACCATGGCAACCTTTGTCGGAAATACAGATTGTACCATATTGGCACTCCATCTTCCTTCGTAGATAAATTCATTCACTTTGTGGTCACCCCTCCAATCAAAACGACTCGATAATGAGCCTGTGTCAAGCCAATTGTCATGCCACATATGTGTCTCGCCATTCTTCAAAATCCAAATGATATTATCTTCAGCAACTTGTTGGAGCTCCAACATCCACCGCCAAGATAAAGAATTCGTTCGAGACCTTGCATTTGGGCTGGATGAATATACAGCACTATTTAGGTATAAATTGTACTGTACCTATAGTGAATATTGTTCTCTAAATCTCCACCACATTGTAATAGAGAAGCCTTTAGTAACATCTTGTAATGAATGTAGCCCTAATCCTCCATCCATAGGATAGCACAATTTTTCCCACCTGAACTAGTGATGTTTTGATCCCTCTATTGCATGGATCTTTTTATGAGCAAATGAAATATAGAGAGATTGACTGCCATATCGTTTAACATTATTTTTCAAATAAGTCCATATTGACTACCATTTCCTCTAACATCATTGTTCAAATTAGTCTGTTTCCCTTGTTTTCATCTCTTCCACATTAGTCTGTTTCCCTTATTTTCATCTCTTCCACAGATCAACATCCTGACCTCTTGAGCAAGTTTGAATTCTCTGGATCATTTTTATACTTTATCCAAACTCAAGTTGCTCTCCACTACACTATGTTTTTTATACTCTGCTACTCTCCTTCTCAATATTTAGTAAACATAATAGTTCTAATGCTTTATAGGGCTTCTTATTGTACATCTAGATATGTACAAAATAATTGAAATCCTCTCTCACTCCAAAATTTTGAAATGTGAGGGCCAATATTTGTTTTTAATGAATTTCTATAGTTTGCCTTCACATAAAAATCATTTTCTGCTTTTAAATCGAGAAGGAGACATGATAATTTGTGTACATTCAAACTATTTGTTACGTCTTTACACACTTCTATATCAATTTGAAAATTTGCATGCATCATTATTTCTGTTCTTTAGTCATATTGTGTTTGTAAACTCGATTAACATGATTTGTGTAATTATCTACCTTCATTTGATCTGTATTCATTTATTTACCCCAAGTATTAGCCTCGAAACCTATTTTATCAAATATCAGTAAGACATGAATTTTATTCGCCCCTTATCACCTAAGTTGTTAAATGACAATGACTATCATACAATTTTTAGGTTTTTGGCCTATAGAATCTCATTAAGCCCATCCACACCAAAAAAAACAAAAAAAAAAAGGGCGTAATCCACTGAAGTTTCAATTTTCCCCAGTTAATCAATTCATCATGTAAGCAAAACAAATCTAGTTGAAACATTGACTATTTGACTAGTACTAAATTCTCTTGGTGCAACAATTCGTCACGTAAACAATTCTAATTTAGTCAAAACATTGCTATGTGACTAACACTAAATGTTGCCTATAATGATACCAATCTACTACTTTTTTTTTTCTTTTGCATTGCATGCCAGAATGCAATCCTGTAAACATGACAAAGTTTCACCATTCGCAGAAATCCTACCGAGTCAATGCTTTTCATATCAGCATTGCCATTGGGTTCCATAACCTTTATTGAATAAGTGTACTAAGAAACATCAACAAGGCAAGCTTTACTCGGATGAGGGGGAGGAGGGATGGAGAAGAAGAGGTTGGGTTTTTTTTTTTTGGGCCGGGGTGGGGGGGGGGGGGGGGGGGGTGTTTGTGAGTTGGCTGGGGCAAAACGGGAGAAAGTAAGGATCAGCCAAATCATTAATTGGCTTTCTAATTCCTATAGTTCTACTTGCAATACCACTAAGCTGCACTCGAACAGTTCTCCCAAGTCCCATATTTTGAGCTAAAAGTTCCTCCACCACTTTGTTGTGCGAATTCTGAAATGACTGCACGAGCACAGATATCCCACGTCCTTGCCATCTCCGCAAGTGCCATAGGCTGTGAAAGACTCCTGAGGGAAATACTGAACTTTGACTTGGCTTTTATAGAAAGATCTTCATACTCTTTACTGCATGTAAGGTTTATTCGACTCAATTTCAGTGAAAGAGACTTCAGTGATGCTATCATAAGTATAATAAAGTAAACAGGGAAAAGAAGAGCCAGAAAAGAGTGCTGTGTTGCTTGAGAACCTTCAAAGCACCAAAAGAACAGCTTTTGCCACCTCTGTAGATAATTGAAAACTTCAAATTACTGTGTCCTTGGTCACAGAATTTAAAAACCACAAACTACTCTATCATCCATCAACTTTACATAATAGAATGGATAGTTAATTAACTCATCTTCTAGACAGAAGGAATTGGCCCACCAAATAGCATAGCCCTTGAGTAGTAGGCTATAAAAATTTTGCTAACTTGGGATTCCATTCAAAGAAGTCTGCTTAAATGGGTATTCAATGTTGAAAGGTGCAGAGGTTCGACAGCCACTGCACCTGTGTGCGCGCACTACGTCCTCCCAAAATACCCAATTACATGGGAGAATTTCTAAAATCTGATCCATGTTTGTTATAATCTCCTCCAATCCTTTCCACCACAGACGGCTAGTACAGTGCGAGTGTGAATAAATATCAAAAGAAAGGTGTCCATAGATGTCTATCTATAGATCAAAACACAAAAACAAACAAAACCCACACTTCAGGTTTCTCACCTGACTTCAACTGGAAACTTGTCCAAAAGTATCGGAGAGGAATTAGGATAGTTTATTGGAATGAGCAGCCGAAGAGGCTGTATTGGTGACTGCATAGCAGTAAAGAGACAAATCAACTATGGCCGGATACTACTAAAAGAAATGAGTCTAAGAAAGTACAAAAATTTTACCATAAGAATGCACTCTAACTACAAAGCATAAAAATCTTACCATCCGTGCTGAAGCATACTGTGATTTCAGGTTTGGGCTAAGAGCTACAGCACTGAAAGAGCACTTAACAATGGTCCCTTCACCACCTTCAGCTGCAGCAGATACTGCAGTTGGATCAACAACATCATTGCTGATATCAACCACAGTATCTATAAGGCGGCGATTTATCTCCCGTATCTCTTCCACCAGTGCATGATTGGCCTTCAGATACATATTGTTCATCAAATGAGAAAGCAAGTCCATTATTAACCAAAATCCAGTCAAGTCAATGATAAGCGTCCTAGGAGACATCTACAGTAAACACACAAGTCTATTATTAACCAAAATCCACTCAAGTCGATGATAAGCGTCCTAGGAGACATCTACAGTAAACACAAAAGTCCATTATTAACCAAAATCCACTCAAGTCGATGATAAGCGTCCTAGGAGACATTTACAGTAAACATATAAAAGCACCAACAATTGGCTTGTACAGCAGATATGCATCTATTAAGTTATGCTAGTAACAGACAACTAAGAATGGATGACAACAAATTAGCAATAATGACTTTCAGCAATCATTCTGATTGATATTCCTTTAAATGAACTATAACAAACCTTCCAAATTCAAATCAGAGATTTTTTTTAACACGCTTGCCAGCTTTATAATGAACCAAACCAAGATGCAACAACCAAAAATCAAAGATGCCATGTCAAGAGCCTATAAAGAAGTTATGTTCATTGTGTTGGCCCATGGCACAGAACAAGAAAATTTGAAGAGAGGAAAGCAGGAGTAGTATCAAGGAAGCAGAGAATCAAAAATAAAATAGAAAAAGAAAAGAAGCCAACACAGGAAGTAGATAAAAACGAAAAGAATTAACACCCGGTTTTCGAAATTGAGAACACATGAGATGACTCGAGACATTGAAAAATTAGAAAACATTTGGTTACAAATTTGAAAGAGAATGATGCCAGTCCACGTCAGGAAGAGACCATAAAAATCAATGTGGGGAGAGAAGAACCCCGCCCCCCCAACATACCAAAGAGCTGCTTTGACCTCTACAATGTAGATACAGCAGATCATAGGGCTTCCACTTGTGAAAGATATTTTCAGACAGTAAACATATCAGACCCACACCAAAGGGACCATGAATCTCTTGTAACATCATGAATTTTGGTATGGCTTAAACAGGTTAGCTCCCCCTTCACCATTAGTGAAATATACTACGGAGTAAGATACAAGTATATAGCATGTGATCCTCAGCAAACACGCAGCTAGTAACTTCCACATATAGAAAATATGCATAAGTGAAATATACTAAGGAGTATGATGCAACAAGTATGTAGCTTGTGCTCCTTAGCAAACACGCAGATATTAACTTCCACACATAGAAAATCTGAATTGACTTTAATTGTTTAACAGTAAACATGATGGACAAGACGAAGCAATAACCTCAATCCTGGGCCTTTTAATACTTGATGTAGCTGTGGACTCCAATTCGCACATATCAGCATCCTTTAACTGCCTCATGCCATCATTCATGCTACCAGCAGATGAAACAACATTGGAAGGCATTGCACTCGTGGAGCGCCTCATTTTCTTTGTTCCAGTAGGTCCATCTTGTGTGAAAAAGTTTCTTGCTTGTAGACGACACTTTGTCATTGCGACCAAATCCTCACCAACAGCAGCTCTTGATCCATTGCCTGGGGCAGATCCAGCTATTCTATCAATCATACTAACAACCGAGCTGATATCACCAACCGAGGCAACCAATGCTTTATCTGATATCGATTTAACCTGAAATGACAAATACAGTCTTATTTTCTAAACGAGGTGGTGCAGAGTTCATGTAAATTACAAGAGAAACTAACCGCTTTAATCAACTGTTCATGTGGCTGCTCTACAGCATGCTGCTTCCAGGGCATGGCAGCAGTGTTGACATGAGCTCCATCCAAACTAGTAAATTCCGCAAGCAATGGTGAAGCTGATATCCCAGGAGTGCCAATTGCTAGTGAGTGAACCGCTGCTGACACGATAGTTGCATGCGAATGTCCAATATTACCAGCATTTGAGAAGGATGAAACACTAGAATTTAATTTTTCCATCTCACCAGGCAGAGGTGATGGAGCCAAGGGAGTCAAAGGAGATGGGACAACATAGGGTGAGTTTGCAGACTGCAATGGAGTCCCAGTTTTTGTCACACATGTCTGCATACTCTGCTGATCAGTTTGAGGGGAAGCATTCGGGGGAACCTGAGGCGACGCTGCCTGAAGTACTTGTGGTGAAGAAATTGGAAATGGGCTTCCAGACTTCAGCTGTTGGTGATGATATGTTGCACGCTGGCTGTTGAGATGATGTTGCTGGAAAACACCGGATTTAACACCCATCTGCTGTCTCACCTTCAAGTCACTCGAATCAGCCATCTGATGCAACGGTGACATTTGGTGTCCAGGCAACTGTGCAGGCTGCTGCTGCTGTGGCTTCATTTGCTGGTGATGTTGCTGCTGTTGTTGCGGCTGTTGTTGTTGCTGCTGTTGTTGCATTAGCTGTTGTCTCTGCATCTGGCGGGGATGAAATTGTTGTTTCACTTGTTGAGTTTGCAACATCTGCTGCTCCTGTTGTTTTATATGCTGGTTCTGAATCATAGTTGAATTAGGTTGTAGTGCATTATTAGGGTTTGATTGCAGTGCATTATTAGGGTTTGATTGCAGTGCAGTCATGCCACTTGGCAATGATAAAGAATTCATATTCCCCGTTTGAGTGCCACTGACAGTATTCTGCTGTAAAGAACTGATAACTACCTGCTGCAATGAGTGAGCATTACTTTGTCCTGGTTCCAAAGTGGAAGCAGGTTGTAGGGTACTCATCATGTTTTGTTGTGCATTTGGAAATGGCGGAGCAGACAATGAGTGCTGTTGCAAGCTGGTCAAGCTATTTGGTTGTATTGTTGCTACGGAACTCTGTACATTCATTGGCTGCATCGGTTGATTCATTTGATTTTCCTGGGACTGCATCTGAGAAAGTTGAGATGGAGGCTGAGAGTGCTGCATGGTAGCCATATGCGGTTGGTGTAGTTGCCCTTGTTGCAATGGAACAGGCCTCCGTGGCCGATTTGAATTAAGAATATTGATAATCTGCCTTTCAATGGAAGCCAACTTGTCCTTGTGACTAATCTGTATGTCAATCTTGGTACTTTGCAAGAATCCTATTAGGCGTTCCAACATGAGCTTAAAGAATTTGAGCTTTTCAAGCTGCTCATTTCTTGGTTGTTGAGGAAGAGAATCATGCTACAAAAGAACAAGAATACATTAACAAGAACAGGGAACAAAAGAAGAACCTTTCTAACACAAGAATTTTTGTTCCTCTAGTTCTCTCCACATTTTTCTCCCTTTTCTTCAACTAAAACCAACTGGTACAGAAAATGTTCCACAGATAGTAGCATGCACAAGCTCATCATCTGTACTTGATCAATGGGCTACGTAAATGACAAAGGATCTCAGGAACAAACAAAATGCTGTTCCTGGTCACTGCAAGTACTGTCATAAGAGAGACTTTGACTAACTCTTCCTGATTAACTGAATAATAGATCGACACTAGACTTAAAGAAGTGGATTTCACAAGCAAAACGCCACTCGCAACGGCTTTGATTGAACAGAATTCACACATTTGTATACATACCTGTTGCAGCTTTCCCGCGATTTTCACATACATGTCATTCAATTCCAGGAAATACATCTCCTTCATGGATTTAATCTGAAAAGTAAATTTGCAAATGGTCACATGATTAAAGATGGAATCTATAAATTCAAATTCAAGAATCATTATATTCCATTAAGTCTCGTCTCTGACAATAGAAACATCATATATCAGTACCTTTTGATAAACTTCCTCCTGCCAATCTCCACCACCTCCATACCCCGTCTGAGCCGTTGAATCTAAAGAAGCTACATAAATTTTAAATAGGGTATCATATATGTTAAAAGATATCTCTGGCAAGGTATGAAAGACAAGATTAGCACAAGCAACATTAAAGGATAGGCACATTTCCATGATAAGCAAAAAATGGCATAAACAACAACAAAATGTGCAAAAGATGGAGACATAATTTTGCTCAATGAAGTAGAACCCAAAAATACATTGGCAAAAATTTAACAAATTAGTGGAAACTTTACCACGGCAACAGACCTCAAAGATGGCTAGGAATCAAGAACTAAAATGCAAATATTTTCAAATAAAAATTACACAAATTAATCATTTATAAATTCTTACGATGCTAGTGAAACAAGCTATTTAGTGCATGAAACAGAGTGATAATCTACATTAGGATGTTTTAGAATCAATGCATGATTCTGACCAGGTTACGTATCCTATCCTGAAAGATTAAGTGTAATAGAAGTGCATAGAGAAATGACACAAGAATACAGGAACACATCAAAAAACACTGAAATAAACATAATTTGAACCTCCATAGGAAATATTCTAAAAACAAGGAGGACATACTTGATGATGCCTCCGGATTGGCTCTTTGTGACTGAAATAATTGCTTCTGCTGTTCTACAACATTTGGCTGTTGAAGCAAAGAACCTGCTGTCTGCAGCCTCTGCTGCAGATCTCTTTGTGATGCATTTGACTGCTGCTGCGAACGTTGCAATGCCCCTGGTTGTGATTGGATCTGTGACACCATCTGTTGCTGTGATGGCAGTGGCTGTGGCTGTTGATTATGGCTTGGTAGCAAAGCTGTTGCACTCTGCTGCATTTGTTGCTGTGGTGAAACATTAGACTGCTGTAACATGACGACGGAATGCTGACTTGTTGACATGGCAGAGCTACCAGGTTGAGTCCCCAGCATTGACTGCTGATGAAGCCCAGAAACACTGCTTTGAGGGGCCAATTGTGGCTGATGCACATTCAGGAGGCTATTCTGTTGACCTATTAGCCTGCTGCTGCTGCACATTCGATATATTGTTCTGCTGGCCAATCAACCTTTGTTGCTGCTGCTGCACATCAGGAACATTGTTCTGTTGGCCAACCAGCTGATTGTGTTGAATATTTGTAGCATTAAGTTGCTGCCCAATCAGCTGCTGCGGTGGTTGCAGTGGCTGCTGTGCTGCAGGAAGTAATGGCTGTTGAACAGCGGATGTTTGTTGCTGATGCAACATGGAAGCCTGTTGCAGCTGCTGCTGTTGCCTCACAACTGATTGGGACTGCTGCTGAAGCACTGTTTGAGGTACTTGCTGTGCAGAAGACTGTTTATTCTGCTGGAGGCTAGCTAGAGGAGCTGACTGCAGTACAGATGGCTGCATAACAGCTTGCTGGGAAGTTTGAATTTGAGTTGGTTGTAAAAGATTCTGCTGCTGCTGCTGTATATGAGATTGCATTAGGGACTGTGCCATACCTCCTCCTTGCTGTAACTTTTGCTTTATTAACTGATGTTGAAGCTGCTGTTGATAAAGATAATGCTGTGGATTCTGTGACTGTTGCTGCTGTGAGGGAACAACCTGCTGTTGGCTTGCCTGCATCTGTCTTTGGGAATTGGTGAAAACATTTGATGGCATCCCGTGCACAATGGTACTCCCCACTGGGTTCTGAGAAACACTGGCAATACTCTGCATATTCTGCAAGTTAGAATTCTGACCAATGACATTAGGCATGGGAGCCTGCACCAAATTGCCAGCAGTTGGAATTGTAGAAGTCAAAAGAGCAGAATTTTGCACTCCAGTTGATGTCATGTGAGTCTGCGTGTTTTGCGGTAACAGCTGTTGTCGAGGTTGCGATTGGCTGCTTACTACTGACATGGAAAGTGGCTGGTTCTGAATTTGGGATTGCATACTATGGACAGCTATTAAGATGAATACAGATGCACATGGATGAAAAAAGAAAAGTCATTCGTTAGACATTGTCTAAAAAATAGAACCACAACATAGAAAGACATTGATCTCAAATGTTAAAATCAGTAAAGCACAACTACTGGTGAGTATCCAAAATTAATCTACAAGCAATAATACAAGGGTCAAAAAACAATTAAAAAGTAACCCATGCCACAAGTGCTTCACTGCACACAACCATGAAGCGAAGAGGTATGCAAAATCAATAACGTATATTTTCTAGAGGATCTAAAGTAGCCTATTGGTTACAATTGTGGAAAAACTGTATATTTTGTTATATATTTTAGGGGGGAAAATCTTTTAGGAGACCAATAAATTATGATATTAGACCAATAAATCATGGGATTAAATAGGATAGTTTCTGTATCCATAAGGGATTAGACCCTTAAATTATGGATAGGATAGATTCTGTCGTACATGCTAAGTTTAACATGTATATAAACAGCATTGCTGTATCATGTCTATTCAATGAATCCTTTTTTTCAATTCCTGGAATAGCATCAAAGCAGAACTTTCTTGGGACCACTTCTATTAGTGTTTTCAGAAATTTCTATTGAAATTGCTTCTATTAGTGTTTTCAGAAATTTCTATAGAAATTTCAATGGAATTCTCCCACTCACTTCGATTGGCCTTCATTGTCATCCAATCCTTTTGCCCTAGTCAGCTTTATTGCTGATATTTTTCACGTAAACCGGTCTTCATTGCCTATAAATTTTGATGAGCAAGATGTCAGAGGTAGGAGAAAGCCCTACCACAGCTCAATCTGAGGAGATAATTTGGACCTAACAACTTGGAGGTTTGCAAAGCATTCAGCCGGCTTAAAGGCTGGAGGGAAAAATTTATCTAAAATGGTCTCAACTTATCCACATGATTATGAAAGGGAAACAAAAAATCAGCCATCTCATGGGTGCAAGACCTAAATCAAGAGATCCTTGTTTAAAAGCATAGGATGAAAAAGTCTCCGTGATCATGGCTTGGCTACGGAACTCAATGATGCCTGAAATAAGTGATACATGCATGTTCTTGGTGACTGCTAAGGAGATCTGGGACACTATTCAACAAACCTGCTCAAAGGCAAGAGATGCAGCTCAAGTATATGAAGCTAAGCTGGAGATGATGGCTGCAAAACAGGGGAATAGAATTGTCACTGAGTATGCCAGCAAACTGAAGTCATTATAGCAGGAACTGAGCCATTATATGGTGATACCGACTAAATGTCCAGAAGATGCAGCTGTGCTAAAGGATTTCATTGAGCAAGCTTGGGTATATGACTCCCTGGTTGCACTTAATCCTGAATTTGATCAAACTCAAATTCAGATTCCCAAGAAACAGGAGGTTCCTTGTTTCAAAGAAGTGGTTGCCATCATTCGAAGTGAGGAAAGTAGAAGTCTAATGCCTAAATCACATAGCATGGACGGTTCAACTATGGTGTCCAATGGTACTAATCAACCACTAATACCGAAAGAGAAGCAACTCTTGAAGCAGGGCAAAATGGTTAGTACAGAGATGGATTATGATGCACGTACTGTAAAAAGAATCGTCACAATCGTGACGAATGCAGCAACCCTCATCGAAAGCCTTCAAGGCGTGAGAATGGAACCACAAGGGAGATCAACCTCAGAAACATGGACTAAGTTCATGTGGCTGCAGCATCTCAAGGTGAATCAGCACCACCAGAGCAGAGTTGTCCCAATCATGACAAGAATGAAAAGTGAGGTCTCTTATCAACAGCCTTGAGAGGCCTTCGGGTAGTTGTTCTTTGGCATATTCAGGTATATTTCCAATTTCCTTCGGATTAAATGCCATGGATATAGCCTTTGCTAACTCCTGGGTCATGGACTCAAGAGCCACTAACCATGTAACCCACTCATCCAAATACTTTTCAAACCTACAAAACCCACTCATCCAAATACTTTTCAAACCTACAAGCCATTGTCAAGCAGTAAGTAAAAAAAAAAAAAAAGCCACAGTTGACAGATACCTAACAACTGTAGCAGCTGCAGGAGATATCAAAGTGAGCCCATCAATGACCGTAAAAAATGCCATTCAAATTCCTATATTGTCCTTCAACCTTGTCTCCATTCAAAAACACACTCAAGGTTTATGTGGCAATGTGGTATTTCACATTAGTTACTGTGTATTTCAGGACAAAAATTCATGGAGGATAACTATACATGCTCGAGAAAGGAATCGCCTCTACTATCATAAAACATTAAGTTGAACATAACCAATGGTAGAACTTCCCATTCCTTCCTTTCAAAATCTGTTTCATCCAATAAAGAGAAAATTCTACTTCACCATTGCCGATTAGAAAATCCATCATTTATGGTCGTTATGTTTCCCTCTTTGTTTACAAAATTAGATGTTAAAAATTTCAATTGTAGGGTGTGACGTTGCTAAAGACAAGCATGTGCCTTTTCCAATAAGCAATAAAACAAATTCTATTACTTTTTATCTTATACAAAGTGATATTTGGAGTCCATTCACTGCTGGTAACGTTTATGGGGCAAGATGGTTATTTCTTTAATTGATTATTGGACTAGTGTAACCTAGATTTTTTTGGCTCAAACAAAAGTGATCCAGTTCCATACTCCCAAATTTCTACTCCATTATCAAAAATCAATTTGCGACAAATATCAAAAGATTCAGGTCAAAAAATGCCAAGGACTATATTAATCAAACATTAACCTAGTTTTCCTAGAAAGAAGAAATAGTTCATGAATCATCTTGTGTTTCTACCCTACAAAAAAATGGAGAAGCAAAGAGGAAAAATATCCACCTCAAAAAAACCAAAGCCCTATTGTTCCCTTCTAGAGTTTTTGTTTCAAGTGTCCTATGGACAATCTTTCAGCATTCTACATGAATCTAAAAATCACTAACAATCTGGTCCCTAGGGTATTTGAAAGTGTATCCTTTTTCATGTTTACACTTAAACCAGAAGAGATTAGATCCAAGGACCCTAAAATGTGTGTTTGTGGTTATTTTTCAACTCAGAAAGGGTACAAATGTCACCATCCTACCTCAAAGAAATTATATATCTTAGTGGATGTCACATTCAGTGAACACAAGTCTTATTTCACTAATCCTTATCTTCACGAGGAAAGTCCAACCAAGGAAGATAAGAAAAGTTTTTTACTTGATCTGTCATTCTTTCCTGTTTCTAAAGCCGTATCAGTTTGCTCAAATCATGTACTTGAGGATCCACCTAGTTCTAGTTCAGAACCCAAGCCTGTGCATGAAACACTACCCATGCCTAAAACATTGTCTGAACCTGTACGTGAGACACCAAAGAACCAACCAGATTTTGCCCTTGGTGATGTGAGATTTGACAAAGGCATGATGTTCACAAGGAAGAAGATGGCCATTCTTGATCCTATGCAACTTCAAGAATACAATCATTTCCACGTTCCCATTCCAATTATAACCATATACTTCTAGAACTTAATTTTTCTTAAATACAACTTCCTTGAACTTTTCGTTGATTGCATCAGCATTCCCAGGCACCTTGACATGGCACAAAAATGTTATTATGCACCAGTGAACTCCTTGAAAAATTGGATGCACAAAATCATTAATTAGAAAATTGATCATGGGCTAGACAACGGGTAAAACAGCAGTAATTTAGACATAGAAGAAGATATGGATAAGGGAACTCCGGGAATTGCTCCTTCAAACCTTTTCGGCATCGCAAGGAAGACTCTACTACATCCCACAAACCTCAAAATACACTAAAGAACACAGTTTTTAATGAAGTTAAGTTTGCAATACATTTGGATGAGAAATACCTTATTTATAGGCTCCTAACCCTTTTCTTTCCTCGACTAGGATTTAAATCTCATTTATTAAATGGGATAATCTGATTCAATAATACAAAGGGATATATTCAAATCTTACAAGGTTTCTTGACCAGACTCTATGATGAGATGATGAAGTACTAAATACAAAATACTAAAATCACTGCAAAATAGCTTAACCCATCATAACCGTAAGTCTAGAAAAAAAAAAAAAAAAACTCAGTTCCTGCAATATATGCTTAAATAAAAACTCCTAAGTTAAAACACACATGCTCTTACAAAGGCTTCTTATGTTCCAATCTGTGCTTAAAATTAAGAGAAATTCTGGAAATCAAGAACTGTTGTTTTCATAGGTTGCATCACATCTTTACATAGCTACTCAAGCACCTTCCTTGGACAAGAACACAGACGCACTTTAACCAGCTTCAGTACCTGTGGGATAGCTCAAAAGCATTGGCGTGTTAGTTATCGTTAATAAGCAATCCAATATTCAGGTAAGACATCCATTCACACAGTTCCCTTAGCTTCTCACATCATTTTGAAAATGTTGAAAACAGATAAGCATCAATAAATGACCTCCTGTCATAAGAAGTGGACAACCACCAAAATCACGAGACCAAACCACTACTAAACACCAAAATCACAGGACCAGACCTCTACTTATCTCTTAATATCATCATTAGAATAGCACAAAACAAGGACAATACTCACAACTTCCGAAAGTATAAGTGAGTTTTCATGACCTTTCGAAGGTTTTTGCAGTCTTTTGTGATTAAATAAGAACTTTGATGGGGAACTTCAAAACTAATGGAAAGAAAAGAGAGAGAAAATAGATCATACAAAAAAACTACTACTTGGGAATCGGGTACAAGCGTCTTGTGGACACAGGTAACATAACAAAAAAAACCATATAAAAGTGCACAAAGTGAAGAGTCCAAGTAACACAGCAAAAACATCATATAAGAGTCACAAAGTGGTGTCCAAATAACATAGCAAATAATAATAATAATAATAATAATAATATGAGTGCACAACTTTGATTCACAATTTGAATATAAGGTAAAGTTGAAAAGAAAAGATATCCAAATATTTCTAGCACGTGCCATTGCTTCATAGAGCAGCAAGGTAAAGGAATTTAAAAAAAAAAAATTGCATCACGTCAAGTTCAAACGAAATAAACAAATTCCATGGTAAGTACATAACTTAACACCATACTACTGCAGCTAAAGCATTTGGCTACTTAACAAAAGAATTCTAAAACCATCTTTTCATCCATATATCAACAAAAGAATTCTAAGAGTAAGCTTCTCTTTTTCACATAGACCTATATGAAATTGGACTTCTAAATAGAGAGGATTTGAAGTGAAGTGACAACAGTAGTCGACATGGCCATCCCCAAAAGAAGCATCTCTGGTCTTCCAACTTCAAAGAAAATTTAACAAGTGAAAGCAAAAATGAATAAAGAACTATACATCTTTCCAAAGAACCCAGAAACAGTAATACAGGTTATAAATCCTAAAAACAGAATGAAGTGAACCTCAAGCTCAGTCAGCTTATAAGAGAGGAATACTATCACAATGTAAGAAAGCAAATGACTTCATCCTATTACCTTGGTCTGGGGGATTTTTACTATTACTGGAAGCATTAGCTTGCAGAGGATTAGCCATGGAATTTTGGGACTTAGTCTCCATTGTTAGCATCTTCAAAGATATCTTTCTCAAATAATCTGACTGCAATAGAATAAAGTACATGCAGAAGAAACGAGAAAATGAGAATACTTTACCAGAAAATGGATGAATGGCAAAATGAAGTACATAAGCAATGAAGAAAGTGTGCAAGTGATACATTTAGACCATAAGATGCTACAGAATTGCATGGGCTACCTGGCTTGTTGCTGCAGTATAAATCTTTTCCTCAAACCTTACAGCAATTTTCTTAAGTTCTTGCAGTCCCTCTTGTCCAGAGAAAGGGAGATGCCTCTTCAAAGTGTCCATTCTGCACATGTGAGCACATCTGAAGCATTAAACCAAATGTGCCTACATTTTATAAACCAGCTCCATGGTTGCAGACTACCACGCAAAATCGACGTAGTAAAACAAGCATCCAAAAGTGGAAAACAAAAACCAATAGCAAACCAACCTACTAGAGTTTAAGCAGGATATTCTAGGTTTTAGTTTTGGACCTCAAGGCTTTCCAAACAAGTTGGAATCAGAAGAGAGATAGTGAAACATCCCAACCATAGGTCACCTCAACCCCAGTACAACTACCTTAGGTTATTAATCTTCCAATTATTGAACTCCTTTGCCATTAAAATTTTATTAGAGCCAAAATTGAATTAGGTCAGAACTTAAGGAGTTCAAAGCCATTCCAATTAGAAGTTTGGGGATCATAATCTTCCAAGACTTAGCTATATTATCTCCTAGTTCTTCCAAGTCTCTTGCTTTCTTGCTGTCTTGCTCTTGCATGATCTCCACAAGCTAAAATCAGCCACCGGTCATCATCATCTAAGGGAATTCTTGAAGCTCTCAAGTTAGAATTGAGCTAGGAAGATCACCTACTCCATCATCTTAGTCTAAGAGGCAGAACTTCTTCATTTCTAGCTCAATCCTTGTGGGAATTGCTTCTTTTGAGCAAAAATGTTTTGATAGTCCATTATATTTGCTTCATTTAGTCCAATTTCATGCATGCATGAAGCATTCTACCTGCTTTTTGTAAGTTTATGTAACTTTGTGGGTATGCACTCAGATATGTGTGCATGTTTGTGTGAGTTTCAGTTTGTTTGTTCATGATCTTTTCATTTCAATAGGTTGGATGGCCAAATGAGCAATGCACATGTTTACTTGATATTTAATAATGTAGAGTTTGATGGAATTAAAGCATATCATCCAACAACCAATGAAAGTTTCAAAGATTATCTTGGACAACTTCTTAACAAAATTTAGAAATTACAATAGTGAAGAAATTAAAAAAAAAAAAATTTGCATAGAAGCATTATTCCAGCATATCATTAACGTATTACACAACTTGGAAACGTTACGTACATTATCTTCATTTTCTATATTAAAAACTTAGAAAAAGGAGAAAGAAATATTATCTGCTAACATATCATGTACCACAGTTCACCAGGAAAATAAGATAGATAATTTAGTGTGATTGAGCTTAGGTTGAATTTTAGTTCCTCTCCAAACAGCTTTATTCGCGTGTTATTTTGAACTCAAACTCCTCATTTTTCAAAGCTATTTGTCGCTGATGGTTTAAGAGGTTAATGACCTTTAAAAACTTCCTTTGCACTCCATTTTGGTTGAGTCTATAACTGGTTTTGGTTTGGAAATCAACTGGACATATTTTAGTAAAATTGTGGGAAAACTAGATTTTCATAAGAGGCAGATGCAGATTTCACGCAAGGGGCTCGTCTGCTTTCCATGGCAAAACTTTCTGAAGCTGTCACTTTTGGAACAAGCGACATCAACTTGAAGAATCAAGCTCGTCCACCTCCTCGGAACAAACTCATCCGCTAGATCAAATTCCATGTTGCTGGAGTGTATTGTTTGGATGTTTTCTGTTCCAATTCTTCTTGTATGATCTTCAAACCTTGTAAACTGATTCTTGCGTAATTGTTATGGGTGTTGAGAGGTTTATTTACGTGTTCTTTGGGGTTACAACAGTGCAAAAGGGATGTTTAAATTTAGCGAACTGTTTGACAGATTTGATGCACGTTGCTTGAGATGGTGAGTTTGAAGAATTGGACTGATTTACATCTAATGTTCAGGTTATGTGCTTTGCACCTTATATGTGCTTGTAAGGCTTGTATGTGTTCACATAAGTGTTACATTGTTCCATATAAGGGTTGTCTTCATCTAGCATTGCATGAGTTCATGGCATGTGGGTTTAGTAGTAATAGAAGTTCTTCAATGTTCCGATTGAATCTTTGGGGAAAGAAATGCTTCGCCTTAATTGTACATGCCGCGCTTTGGATGGAAATGCTTCGCATTAACTGTACATGCTTTTTCATTAGCCTAAAATTGCCTTATAAGTCTATTTCTTCACCTTTAAGTTGATTATATGACTGTTCTAATAGATTGACCATTAGCTAACCCAGTATCACCTAGAATTGGTTTTGAGTGTCAATTAGGATATCCTAAACCCAAATTTGAGCTGATTTGACCTAATTGCATCATCTAGAACATTTTGAATTTAGAATTACACATTGGGCTGCTTTCCGAGTTATTATAAATTTCCAACTACTTATGAAAAGATGGAAATTTATGAAACACAATATGGCTTTGTTGCTAATTTGTATTTGTTATGCATGTATCACGAGTTTGCACAAGAATGTATGTGATACTATGACTTCATATTGCATAATGTGTATGTAAAGCATGTGTGGATGTGGTTTATGTTTGCGTTATAGTAAACACATATCACTAATGCATGGCATAAAATGATAGGCCTTCAAGGAATGTGATTGCAGGTTGAATGTGAACATATGGTGGAAGAATTGACTTGAGATTTGCATTTGCATTATTGTGTGCCTAATACCTAATCGTTAAGAATATGCTATGGATATGTAAGAAATAGATGGAACAATTTTAGAGAAATGCTTAAATTATGTATGTAAGTATGAGTGCATTGTGCATGTGACAGCTTTGTCATGGTATGTAAGTTATGGTCAATGTATGTTGACACTGAATGCTTGTTGTATTTAGCATGATAAGCATTACGTTTTAGTTTGTGACTTAATAACTTAGGTAATTACTTGAAGATTATGACAAGATCAAGTAATTGTGCTTCCAGCCATCTTAGCGTGGAATACCATGATAGAGGACTAGTTGGATGTTTCAAACCTAGAAGGTTTGTAAGGAACCGAGGATGCAAATGTTGGAATACTTATTGTTATCCAAATCGAGTTGTGCCATCTATGGTTAAAGAGCGGAATCACTGGGCCTAGGAAAGAACCATGATGTAGCAAAAGGTGGAAGAAGATAGAAGCTTAAATGCTCAGCTATGTAAGAGGATTTGGAAGCTACAACATGGATGTACTGCCAAGGATTTGGTTATTGAAAAAGACTTGGAAGTGCAAGATTTACGTTGTCAAATGTGGCAACTGAAGAATGAAGTGAAGGATCGTATGGCCGACTTTCATGATGGACGTCATGTCATGTTCAAGCTGGTTCACCAAGTTGTGGGAGAGACTTCATTGTTAGAAGCTATGGAGTATGAGGATGATCATTACCGAGCTCAAGTCTATTGATAAATATCTAGTTTAGGTATTTATTAGAGTGTCTCAATTAGTGGTTTAAGCTAGATATTAGGAATAAATGATGAGTTGTGGTCAATTTTATGTCCATTTCTTCCAATCTTGAGTTTTGTAATTAAAAAGTGCAATTGAGTGGTTTAATATGCAATTCATTATGTTTTGTAGGTTTTAGCTATAACGATTATCCATTCAAATCAAGTGAAGTGAATTGGATGCTATTTAAAAGTAATTTGAAGTTGATGAGAAGTGGCAAGAAAAAGGACCAAAGATGTGGCATGAAGAAGCATCGGAAGATGATGACTCGGTGAGAAAAAGGGTTTGGCAGCATCAACATATTTTGGTATCTTGGTCATAACTCAAGCTAGACATATTGGATTTGAGATGATTCTTGAGGTATTTTGAAGACAAGAGAGTGCTCTACAATTTGTATGTAGACATCAAAGTCTAGTTCTCATATTCGCATAGCCAAAATTCCAAGTTACAGAAGCATAGGTGTGCTACAATGCTCTTCCAACCACGTTTCAGTAATTTGGCCATATGTCAACGTTCAAACCTCCAAATAAGATAATCCTTGTTGTGTTGAAAAGCTAACTAGAAGGGCTAAAACTTCCAAGTTTTCAGGAAAAGCTAATTTGGCCATCTTCAAGGTCAAATCTGCCGTAGAAGAGAAAGAGAACTCATTGACCAAACCAATGGCTGAATCCTTACCACGGATATGTGATGTGGATTCAGCCAGATTGTACGAAAATTGAAGAAAGCCACTGCTGGCGCAGATTCGGGGCGTGGATACGCTCCTGGAGCCGCGATTTTCAGCCTTTTGAAGCATATTTTGGGGGATTCCAACCCTATTGAGAGAGAAACACAAGAGGGTAGCGTAGCATAACATAGATAGAGAGAGAATAGAGTAGTAAAGATCTTTCTTAGAGAGATTTTCTCTTTGAAAGAGCCAACACCATAGATTAGGAAATATCTATCTAGAATAAGAAGTTGGGTGAATCTCTTGTACAACTCAAGGTTGGATTGAATAAAGATTGGAAACTTGTTCATCAATCAAAAAAATAAATTTTCTTTATTCTATTTTTATCTCTTTTTTTATTGTTTTGGATTTGTTTATTAAAGTTTTGATCTTTTATGTGAAATCCACTATGAGTGTTTGATTTGTGAACCTAAGGCTAGAGGAAACCAATAGGGTTATGTATATGATGTGTCTGTAATTGGTTTATGCTATCTTGTATTTGTTTGTTCTCCATTTTGAGATGTATGAATTTGTAGTTGCTTGTTCATCATCAATGAACAGTTAGTTGTTATTATGCATGAGAGTTAATAATATAATAATAATGAAAAGGGAATAGTTAAAGCCTAAGTTGCATGTCACACGAGAGTAGTGGTGCTCCTAGGTGAGTCAATTGGGCAATTCACGTGTGTAATGAACCAATACTAGTATATTTACCACGAGAGTAGGAAATAACTAGTAAGAAAGTAATCATTAACTTATCACGAGAGTGAAGGTTGAATATAATTGGAATTAAACCCTAAACAATACAAGAATTCATGCCATGAATTAATCCATTCAATCTTATATTTGGTCATTAGTGGAATCTATTCCTTAGGATCTTACAATTGTGAGTTTTATCCAATATTGTCATTCTATGGAGTTGATTATTTTATTTAATTCTTTGTTTATTTTCTGTCTTTCCTCTTTATTTGAGTTGTTTAGATAATAAAGTCAGCGACAAAGCCTTAATACTTCTCCAATCTTTTCCCTACGGAATCGACCCTATCATCTTGTACTATTATACAAACTATGCACTTGCAGTAAGCAAGGTAATTAGTTTAATTTAACTTGATTTGGTTTGTGTAATATTGTTGAAATTTATTGCTATATTTTAAGACCTAATTACAACCTGGCATCTACTAAAAGTTCAACTGATGGACATACAAGTTCATCTTGAAGTGCCAGTAGAAGATTTTTGGACCATGGCTAAGGGGATTTGCATTTTGTAGTTATTGTACATATGGTGGATATTTTTAGATGGAATGTGGATATGTTAAACCCAAAAAAAAAAAAAAAATAGAACTTTAAAATTTTTAAATAAGTTATTTACTTATAGGGTTGGATTTATGTAAAGTCTACTTTAGCTTGGAATTGGAAACTTAGTGAACGTATATTAATACACGACCTTAAAAGATAGGATCTATTTATGGGTTATGTTGCTAAGTAAGAAATCAGTTGTATGGATGATGCTTGTTAATTAATAAATGCCCATCCGCTATAAATTCTGTTCTCCCTTATTAGTTGGTTGTATTTTTATGCATCAGAAATTCAAAGATAACGAATGGTTGCCTTTAATTTGGGCATAAAAAACATCATATGGAAAGCATAAATTGAATGAAGAACAATGAAGACTAAAGTTTTAAAAAGTTAAAGGTCTCATTTATTTTAACTATTGAATGTAGATGACAATAATTAGGATTAAAAAAGGATAAAAGGGAGAAAATGAAGTACTTCCAACGGTAGATGTTTTAAATAGTTAAAGTTCTCATTTATCTTAATTATTGGATGTAGAGGACAATAATTAGGATAAAAAATACAAGTGAGAAAATGAAAGAAGTTCCAATTATGACCAATTAGAAATTTCAGCCTCTTGATGATGATCATCGACAGGATAGAAGGTTGATAAAGTCTTTATGTGATAGCGTCTTAGAGGTGGTTGACACTATGACTTGGATTGCATCTACTTCAAACCTTCATGACAGCCAAGGTCTTCAGATGGCTCCTATTGGCAATGTGAAGTAACATTATATGGAACTTTGCAAGGTAAATGTTCAAGTTTTTGATGGAAGAATGGATTCAAATAAGAGGGAGTCACGATTAGCTCAAATTGAGACATGGTCCAAGGTAATGGAAATGCCAAAAGAAGTTTGAACTCGAGTAAACCAACGATGCTAGTGAATGGTGGTATGCATAAGGTAAAAAATTAGCACAGGCTCGGATGGTACCCTGAAATGGACAAAGTTCCAGAAAGTTTTTCTAAATCATTAGTTTCTTCCAACAATTTGAACTCACAACATAGAAAAATGTCTGGGCTCTCAAACAAGGACTAAATATGACAGTTATGATATACTCTTTGAGGTACAATTCCCTACCCTACGGCATTTTGATTTGGCGACTATGTTGGATGAAGTGCTGAAGATGATGATGTTTAGAAGAGGATTGAGCAATAGAATCAGCTTGGAGATTTACAAGGTTACTTTAGTATTTGAGCGGCAATGTATAATACATTTCTTGTTGTGGAAAGTGATATTATCTGAAGAGATGCTTAATAAGTCTAAGAAGAAGCAACTAATCCGTAAATGTCATCATAGTGGAGGGGATCATATGACAAAGAAATGCCGATGGAAATCCAAAGCATGTTTTGTTTATGGAGGATTAGGTCACAAGATAAATGAATGTCCTTGAAGGAGTTTGAGTGCAACTAAAATAATTAATCCTATAGAGTTCAAGAACAAGGATAACAAACACCGTCCAAAAAAAAAAACAAAAGAAAAAAGTCAAGAAATCAAGGTATGTTAAGTGTCAAGGACGAAACTTTTGTAAGGAGGTAGAATGAAGCATCTTGACCCTAGGTCATGTCCACCCTAGCATGACTATCTTAGCTTATTAGTCCTCCAATAATTGAACTCCTTCGCCGTTAGAATTTTTTTAGAGCCTTAATTTAATCAGATTAGAACTTGAGGGATTCAAGGCCCTTCCAATTCGAAGTTTGGGGGGGTATTAGTGCAATTACCCAAAAGTCCTTACTTTATGTAGCCCAAATCTTCCAAGATTAAGCTATATTTTTTCCTATTTCTTCTAAGTCTCTTCCTTTCTTGATCTCTTGCTCTTGCATAATCTTCGCAAGCTAAAATCAGCCATCATCATCATCTAAGGGAATTCTTGAAGCTTTCGAGCTAGAATCAAGCTAGGAAGATCATCTACTCCATCATCAAAGTAGTAGATGTAAGACTTCTTCATTTCTAGCTCAATCCTTGAAAGAATGCTTCATCTAAGCTCAAATATTTGGCAATCCATTATATTTGGTTTTATTTAGTTCAATCTAACACGTGCAATGAAGCATTTTAGTTGCATTTTGTTAGTGGGTGTGCAGCTTGATGTGTGTGGGTGCGTGCGCGCGTGTGCGCGTGGTAAGTTTGAGTTAGCTTCTTCATGATCTTGGTCCATCCTTGCTTGTGGTTGTTTGTAAGACTTTTAGCTATGAGTTTTGTTTTTGTAATAATTTTAGTTTGAGTTGCTCTTGGACTGATGGTCAGTAGTACATTGCTGGATTTTGGTTCCTTATCTAAACAGCTTGCTGTGTGGGTACATGAGTGTGATTATGAACTCAATGCAACAGGCCAACCTTATTTCACTAAAGCTCCTGTTACAGTTCAAACAACTGAACTTCAGATCTTTCAATTGAAATTTTACGCATGCTTGACATTTGTACTTCCATTTGCAGATGCTACATAAGCCTACTAGTAATTATGGAATATTAGCCAACCAACTATATTTACCAAGCAAGTCTGCCACAGTAAATTATACAAACTTGTATCCTTAAATCAGCTTCCAAATGAGTCCTAAATCAGTGACAATTTTCAATCAACTTCAATTTCTTCCATTACAGTCCTTAATGTCCTGCTTCAAAGGTGCCTCACAGAAAGAAAGGGAGGGGGGGGGGGGGGGGAGAGAGAGAGAGAGAGAGAGAGGCTACTATGCTGCCTCAATAGTGGCTGACAAAAGTCTAGCTATTTCATCCAAACTCCAGCCACTCCGAAGAGTAACAGTCGCAATCCACAAACCAATGGCCAGATTTTATGTTAAATAAACTTGGGCATGGCCGTCAAGTGCCGGTGATTATCTAGGCCCTTGGGTTCACAAAACCTATGAAGTTTTGCATCCGCGGATATGTGGTACGATATTTGTTAAGTGTGCTAATTTGTGGGTTCTCTTGACAAGATATGAAGACAAAAAACATTTTGATTAAATTAATAGTTCTTGTTTCCATCATGACTTTTAGTGATGCACAAAGAAGAGAAATTAGAATGGTTTTATTCAAAAACTTTTGCCCAAATTGATCTGGGTTTGTATCATAAAACTTGAAAGTGTTGGGGCAAGACTAAAAACTTTTATGTTGGATTACAGCTATTTACCACTTCTTTATCAAAAAGTCAAACATGTGAGTCCAAGGGTTTCTTCTAAGCCATTATTCTTCCAAGTCCAATGGTCAAAACTCTCTCATTGAAATATTCTCTCATTCAACACCACATACACACACACACAAATATAAGCCAAAGATATCAATCCAGCAAACATATAACTTCTCCACAATTCTCTTCCCATCTCATGAACCGTATTTCCCATCTGACCAAACCCACGGCAGTATTTTTCTCGAGTGGACATCAACTCAAGTGCATTCAGCTCTATATTGAAGATACAATTGATAATTTTAATAAAAATAAATTCCTAAATCTGATTAAAAAATGGTAAAGCCATTAATGAATTAAATGCAGCCACGCCAAAAGATAATATAGTGTATAGTATAGAGTATACGAGCACTCAAGCCCATGAAACCAAGGCCACGCGAATCATAGCCTTTTCCAGAAATTCTCGCTATAAGAATAATGCCAAGTTTAATTTACCAGTAAACGAGTTATCCAACAAGAAAGACAACAAAAGTTTCTTTTCATCTGTTAAAAGAAACACATATAGCATGACCAAATTGATTGATCCAATGAGATAAAAAATCTATAAACATGGTTCAGTACTCCCAAAAAAAAAATTTAGTGAAATACTGTACAAAATTCAAGTTCCTAAAGTTCAAAATCTTGCTCTCAATTCATGCCTTCTTATGGTACTCCAATTTGAAATTTTACTTTCTGAATACCAATCACTTCGGTACCATTATGGGCCAACATCATCAATATCAAGATTCCAATTGAGATTACTTGCTTACAATCATTAGCATTTACAAGAAAAGTATCCATTGCTGTGCCAAGAACACCCCTCTCATTTACATAACTTCTTGCACACAACTAAAGTGAATTGCACAAGTATTTTCAATATATGAGATCTTCCCACTCACAACTTTGTAATCTTGCCAAGAAGTTCTTCATCAAAATCTATGCATTTAAAATTCCAGAATTGGGAAATTCTGGAAAAAAAAAATAAGATCAAAGCCACATGGTCTTGGGAAAAGATAAGTATTGCAAGATTTGTCCATAGGTGTCAATTTGACTGACTAGCTGAAGTACTACAAAATTTCTACCTTTTATAGCCAGGTTTACCATGCAATATTCCCATTACTAATATAATTAATCTCAAATTAACGAACAAAATGCCATGATGTGTACATCTGATTCAATTCTTTTAGCAGCCAAAATGAAAAGTTTAGATGGATAACATATACAAGCTTACTAATTTTAATGTTCCCAATGAATATTGAATTTCTGGTCGTGAAGTAATTTTGATTAACAACCACCAGAGTACATGAGCCCCTTTTAAAGTGAAAACACACTCCATAGAAGTCCATAGTTCCACACATGCGCATTTCCCAAATGAAATCAATATGCTTCCTCTAGGATAAGAAAAGACCATGTAACATTGGTACTTCCAAGAAGCTTACATTTTTTACTCCTTCCAATTCCCAACAATATTACAATAATTTTATTTAGAACCGCAAGAATATTAATCTCCAATAACCAATGAAAAAAATCAAGCATTCATACTGGAATACTATCATTGCCAAATAGCAAACACTACATTTTTGTAGTATTATTTCATATAGAACAATTTCTACAGTTTTAACGCAAGTTTGGGCTTCTAGAAAATCGAAAACAAATCTACCGGTTCTTGTCTAACTTAAATTTTGGTAAAACAAAATATCAATTTTGGAACGCAAAGCAAATTAAAAAGAAAAAGAAAAATTGCCTAAATAGATAACCACAAATGATAAGGAATTTGACGCACATGATAGCATGACGAGGCAAAGGATAAAGAAAAGAGGGATTACATCTTGTTTACGATCCTTTGACGAGAATCGGCTTGCAGTTGGGCCCTCCAATCGCCGGCGTCCATGGTAGCTGGTGGAGCCGCGTTTGCGACAGCCGATACTTCTCCACCGCCTACTTGACCACCCTGAGGAGGGCCCTGAGCCATCTGGCTTTGAGCCACCCTCCAATTGTTGTTATCCATTGGTTAATCAAACACGATTGCTTCACACAATTGAACCAATTTGACCATTAATAACATATAATCATCACAATAAATTTGGATTAAAAAAAAGCTGTACAGAAATTTACCTGTAATCGTGAAATTAAGGTGAATAGATCAATATGTACGGATATCGGAGAGAAGAAGTCTCTAGTAGTTATTTAGGAGACCTACAGCGCGACTGGCGCGGTAATAATACCCATTTGCTACTACAATTGATACATCTTCGAGCAAGAAATGTTAGAGTAGGAAATCTTGAAGGCGTATTTGGAGAGCATTATTTGGTCAAATTATTCAGAATAATTATTTGATCAATTTTTATTGACCAAGTAAGAAAATTTGAAATGTGTTGAATTAGAGAAAAAATTTTTAATTTGTATTTGAATAATGAATAATTTTTTTTGTTGACTTTTTTGAAAATATGAAAAGTGTTTGAATTGTGGAGATGTTTTGATTTGTTTAAAAATTTTGTAACAACTTTAAGGACTTTTTATACAATTATTTACAAAAGCAATCACATTTATATTCAAGAGATAATTAGAAAATTTGAAAAAATTGCGAGTAACAAAATGAGATTTTTGTCGGTAAGTTTTGTGATGGGTTTTGTGGAATGAGCACTAATGTCGAACGCTTGTAAAACGACGAGTGCCCGATAAATTTTTAATTTTTAGACAGTATCAGATGTTCGTAAAATTACTAACGTCTAATATCAGTGCTCGGTTTACAAAACCTACCATAAAATTCACCGACAATGGATCTCATTTTATTACTCATGATTTTTTTAATTTTTCTAAACAAATTTTACACGTAAATGTGCTTGCTTTTGTGAATAATTGTATAAAAAGCCTCTAAAATTGTTACAAAGTTTGAAAAAAATTTGAAATTTAAAATGAAAATATTTGGTGGGAAAATTTGAACCATTGTTTTTTAAAAAGTGGGTGAAAATTTTCGGTCTAAATTTCCTTGATTATGGTCAAATAATTTTTCAACTATCTAAACACATTTTGAAAAGTTTTTTCCAAAAAATCCCAAATACTGCTATCCAAAAAAGCCCAAAATTTTTTTTACCTGACAAAGCATAAAGGTTGAAGGCGACGGATTAATCTCTTTGTTTATGCAAAAGTTTTGTTTTACTTTTTTGTCATTTTAAAATTTCTTTTATTGTCACCCTATTTATGACAATAAATCTATAACTTTCTATAGCTATCACTCTTTATTTTTTTTCTCATCATTTTTTTAATTTGCACACACACTTAGTGTGCTTGTTTCATTTAGTTTAGCTTAATGGCATATAGATTATTTAATTTCTTTGTGGAAGTCATGTTTTCACTTGGATTGTATACCTTTTGTGTCTGGCTATGTGTATGGATGTGCACAAAGAAGGAACTACAATATATAAGTTACTTGAGAGTGCTTTTTCTTTTTTTTTTTTTAGTTGGCAAACCCAGTGCACGGGGAGAATGCTACTCCCAAATTTTATTAAAATAAAAAATTGTACATGAGAGGGACATAAACCTTACCTCAAAAAAAAAAAGAAACTACAATGCAATTTTAGGCAAAATTAATAAAACTAATTCATTTTACGAAAAGATGAAAAATCTAATATATCTAATCTAAAAAAACCACAAGCTTGACCAGGAAGATCCGCATCATGACTATAAATTCTATGACCAACATGAGAAACACCCACATTAGCAAGAGCATCTGTCATAAAATTTGCTTCACGAAAGCAATGACATATCTGAAGAAAATGGCCCTCCAACTGAAAAAGCTGTTGTACCTCTTTATAGATAGACCAAGGGCATTTGAACTTTTTTTTAAGATTCTGAATCAATACTTGCGAATCACTCTCAACTATAAACGTCTCATATCCATATTGAAGACAACACTGAACACCAAATAATAAAACCCAAGAGTCCTTCTCCCTTCAAAACTTGTTTTAAAATGAACTACAAAGCTCTATATTTATAGAGAAATCAAATCCTGATTAGCTCACCAACTTGCATAACAATTTGCATGAAAAGTAACTTTGAAATCACAAAAAAAAATTCTTGAAAAGTAATTTGAAATCATAAAAAAAAATTTCTTGAATTTTGCAATCTTTCCTTGGACAATGTACATTCAGAAAATCTTCAACAAGTCTTCAAAACAAGTTGGAAGATAGGTTGCAATTTGAAAATGACATTTTCTAGTTGGAAGGAGTGATCCTCGAGTTGTGGTCCATGGAACATTAAACGGATCCTTGTCATATGGCCATTTTGGCCTTTGCTTTTACTGCTTCCTCCCTTTGTGCCCCCTTTTTCTTTATTATTAAAAAACACAACCAAATACAAAGATTACAAAGTTAGAGGGGGGCTAGGCTTGACCTAAATAAAAAATAAAAAATCAAAGCCAAGGAGTACTTGAAAAGTGATAAATTTACTATTTTAGCATAGTATTTTATATATAATTTTAGTGTGCTTTTAGTATGATTTTAAATTTACTATTTTAGCATAGTATTTTATATATAATTTTAGTGTGTTTTAGTATGATTTTAGTATTTTTGTTATGAAATTAGCTCATTTTCACCAAGTTTCTTCCATGTGAAGAATTTCCCAAAAGTAAGATTTTTACCCGATTTTTATGGTTTTGAAGCAAAATTTATGCTTTGAGAAAATTAATACACAATCTTTGTACAATCTTGTAGGTTTTAACATTCAATCATAACCTGGATCAATTGGAACTCAAAAACTTCACATTCATGGTAGAATCAAGGATGATTGATTTGAGAGCTCAATGGAACACTTTTTACATTCAAAATTTGGAGGATTGTTTTGCTTAACTTTTGAAAAATTCTCATCAACAAATTCACCATGGAATTAGAGGGCCAACATCACAAAATAGTCTCAAGGGAATAAGAGGAATAACAAGCAAAAGAGAAGTGCAAAAAAGTAATGGAAGTGAAGAAATGGAAAAAACTAGAGGTCGATAATAATGACACACTTCTGTATTTTGACAATAACTTGAGCTAAAATTATTGGATTAGAATGATGCTTCTTGCATTTTAAAACTAAGAAGACACTCTACAATTGTTATGAAGACATCTAAATTCAGTTCTCACATCTTCATAGTAAAAAAAAATCCAAATTACTGAAGAACAAAGTTCTCCCAATCATGTCTCAATATTTTGGCCATATCTTTGTATTTGAAACTCAAAATGACCTGATTCTTATGGTTTTGGAAAGCTAATTTAAAGGGCTACAACTTTTATGTTTTGAGGAAAAGCTGATTCGTCCATCTTCTGGGGGGCAATTCACAGGTTAGATCTGTAGGTCAACTAACCCGTGAATGACCTGCGGATCAAGGCCATTTGCAGGTTTCGGCAGGCTGCAATTTGCAACATATTCACACAACTTTTACAGTTAAATCCAATGTCCAGCTGCATCTACACTACCCTAGAAGAATATCTCAAAGTTCAAGGCAAGATTTTTCAAGATTTGGAATCAAACTTCAGCATCATATCTCCAACTTGGACAATGACCTGAATTTGGATTTTTCCTATAAATATATGCCATTGTAGTTCATAAAGAATATGCTTGGTTTGATAAAAACCAAGTCTTGAGGGGAAGAGAAGAGCACTCCCAAAGTAGTTAGTTTAGTAGTTTCTTTGCAGTTTTATAGGAAATTTTAATACTTGTAAAAAAACTCTTGGGGATTTCACTTGGACTACATCATATTCAAGGAAGAAATGAAGGATTGGAGCCATTGAAATGAGAATTTCTATCCCTTTCTCTTTATTTCCTCACTTGCTATGATTTACTTTATTGAATTCTTATACTTTCAAGTTATAAATTCTATGTTTAATTAAATACTTATCTTAGGGTTTGATGAAGCTAATGATATGAATTGAATGTTATTGTACTTGCTATAACTTGTATTTTCTTGTTTATCTATCAAGTTTTAACATTTGTAGTAGCTTGATCCCCTATTGCAAATCATTTAGATGTTATTTGACATTGAGAAATGCTTATAACATTGAAAAATAGTACATGAAGCCTATGCTTTACTCACATAAGAATAGTGGTGTAAGTAGGTGGATTAAGGTTGTTTAAGACTACAATTCATGTATTTCACAAGAGCTTATCATTAGAATAGGTGAACTCTAGTCAATTCATTGTGAGAACAAGTTTTGATTTCATATGGAATTGCATTCCTAAGCAAGACAAGATTAATATACCGAGATGTTAATTCATTCAATCATATTAGTGACAATTAGTGGATTCGAAGCTCTATTACTTGTACTTGTGGATTTCTTTCAATTGTTTTGCTTCAAGTAGTTGAATTTTCTTATTTTGCACACCAACCATTTGATGTTTTGTCTAGATAATAGAGCAAGTTAGTAGCTTTGGTACTTGCTAATTCTTTTTTTCTCGTGGGATCGACCCTAATACTTTCCCTACTATATTTGACCTGTGCACTTGCAGAAAGAGATATTAGGTTATAAATTTTATTACTTGTTTGTGTGAATTTTGCTTGATTTAAATACTACTTAAACCTTACAATCAATACTACTCCTTGCTTAATACATTTCTTAGATAAGGAAAGCTAAAACTATTTAATCTTAAGAGCTCGAACTTGATAGGGAAGTTATTGTATTGACTCAAAAATCACCAAATTGTGAATTTGAAGACCTGCAAGTGCATCAGTTGAAAAATTGACTTCCATAAGATATGCGATAGTGAACCCGATAATCTTCTTAAACATTCTTTAATCTTGAGAATTGTGTAACACAATGGCCATGTTGAACTCCCCTTCAGTGACTATCAAATGATGTAAAACTCTAGAATCCACTTCAATAATCAGGTCCCTTATGCCTCTTTCATCACACAGTTGGAGGCCACAAAGTAGAGCATTCGCCTCTACTTGTACATCTCGCGTCCTAAAAATTGTAAAAGATGCGGGAGTGGGGTCGTTGACTGTCGTGCCCCGAAAAGACGATCCGGTCTGGTGACCCTTTTCAAAAAGCAAGTTTTGGAAAAAACCGTGTGCGTGTGTGAAAAATTGAGTTTTTATTGCAAAAGTTTTATTTGAGAAAAATAATAAAAATAAGGCCAAGACAAAAAAGTGCGACAGTTTTGGTCAACTGATTTTTGAAAAAGGGTTTTATTTATAAGAGATGGAGTCGCCACTTGGTATGGAGTTAGGGTGTACCAAGTCACTAGAAAATCGTTTAACAAAACAAAAATAATTTTTTTTAAAAATTATTTAAAACCCTTTTCTGACTCCGGTCTACAAAAAACGAGAGAAAAAGGTCCAGGAGTCACATTTGAAGAAGGCAAAGGCTGGCGCCTAAGGCACCCTTTCGACCTAGCCGAGGCTAGTTGCGAGGTTTAATCAAAATTTCCTAAATTAACCCTAAGTTCTATCACATTCGGATGTATCGAAATGAATACAAATCCTAAGTCTAAATGTAAGTATCGAGAGGGTCGGCATGTTCCGTCGAGACTTGGTTGGGATTATCGCATTAATTGCGAAACTCGAATCAAGATCTCGAGAGAGTCACAAGTGTCTATGCGTCTATGCAAAAAGAAAAGAAAAATAGTAAAATAGATAATAAGTGGTCGAAGAAAGTGAGAATGCAACAAAACGGGTACGAGGGACAAATATCTCTTGACTGAATGATTCTACTCATGAAGGGGGGAACGGCATGTACACCACCGCTTCCCACGTGAGTAGGCAACTATTTCTAGTTGGATCACACAAAATGACCTAGATTCTAAGTGAGATGCAACCTAGAGGTCATGCATTTGAAGATGTATCAAAAATAAATAAATAATAATAGTAATAATATAAATCATGCAAAATGGAAGAAAAACTAAAACTGTATGAAGTGGGATGTAAAATACACACGAATGTACCTAACACTAAAATGCCCTAAGGGTCTAGCATTGGACTAGCCCTTTCTAGGGATTCCCACCAACATTAGACTAGCTGAGAAACGATAAAGCCACAACTAGCATTGGACTAGTATGGTGACGGAATAATAAAACTGATAAAGCATGTAAATAAATAAACATATGAAAGCAAACAGACATATAAAGACATATTAGAGCACGTAGGAGCACATAACATGTAAATATAATATCTAGATGCAAAATTCCTAAGGAAAGCGATAAAACATATAAGCATATAAGCACGCAAAAGCACACAAGCCTTAACTATTACATCGGGGAATTTATTTACACTTTGAAGGGGAAAAATTGAAATGCCCTATTTATTACACTTGCTATCTAAATACAAAGTTTTTGCTAAAAATAAGAAATTTAGCCAAACTATTACATTGACTAGCTAAATACAAAAAAATATTACACTTTTGTCAAAATAATAAAATTCGAGAATTAAATAACGTAAAGCAAATAAATACGCGAAAAGCATATAAAATATGAAAACACATAAAGAAAATGTATAATAAATCACATAAGGGCACATTGGAGCACATAAGAGAAAAATCAACGAGGAATAGGGATACCTCTTTGAAGACCCAGGTACCAATACTTAAGAAAATGAACACACACGTCAATGTATCACAATATAAATAAATAAACCTAGAAATGTGTAAATATTGACAAATTGGAGTAAAAGGATAAAGTCTAACAACAAAGGAGACCAAAATAAAACTCTATAAAATTTAAAAGGGAAAATTAAAAATTCAACTAATCGAGAAGGCAAGAAATTAACATTTTACACAAGTCTAGAGGGAAGATGCAAATTAAAACAAAATAGGGTGTGAAACAATAAATTCTAACATATTGGGGGGCCAAGTTGCAAATTATGATACTTAATTGAGAAGAACTCAAAATTTAGGGGGCTAATCTATAATTACATAAGACTTAATTGAATGAAAATGAAATAAAAAGCTAAGGGAAACCTATTGACAATACTAAAGAGAACCGGGGGGCTCATGCATAATTATGGGAAATGATTTAATGTAAACATACAAGGTAAAAATTAAAAGTTAACTAATTAGATTAGGTTAAGTAAAAACAAATTAAAATTAAACCAAATCAAACTCAATTAAAAAGAAATTTGACTAAACCTAAAAGAAAAACAAAACAAAACAAATAACTAATTCTCCTCCCAGTTCCCCAAATGATCGTTTTTCCAGGTTCCAACTTTCTAATTTTCCTACAGAGATTCAATTCCCTCCCCTGTTTCCCCTCTTTCTTCTTCTTCCTATTCTTTTCTTCATTTCTCTCTACTTTCTCTCTTCTCCCTGTGTTTCTATCTCGATTTTTTTTTGTTTTTCTTTTTCAGATTTCCTTTTCTTCTTTTCCTATTCTCTCTTTCTTCTCTATGCTTTCCAACCTTCTCCCTCATTCTCTCTCTTCTCTCTCCTCTTTATCTCTGCATCTCTCTCCTTGATTTCTTCTCCCACTCTAATTCCCGTTCTCCTCTCTCTCTCATTTTCCTTCTCTTTGCTTTCCATTCTTCTTCTCGAGCCTAATTTCTCTCTTCTCTCTCAATTCCAGCTCTCTTGCTCTATCTGTCTTTCTCTCCGTGATCTCCCTCACTTTCTCTCATTTCTGTCCCTCTCGCTCACTACCCAAAAGTTGACGAAAACAATACCCTAGGTTAACTCCTCTATCGAAACGAGGAGATGCAGGTGCTGACGATGGTGGGCAGATGGTGGATAGGAAATTGGGCTGGGGTTTTGTTGTAGAGGAAATTGGGATTGGGACTGCAATGTTTTGTTGTTATTTTCTGTAGGTGACGGGTCATGCTGATTATTGTGATTGAGGTGGTGTTTTGTGATGGTTTAGACGGACCATGAGGATTTGGTTACTAAGAATTGGGGAAATAATTGACAATGGCCGTTTGCTTTAGAACTGTTCAGATTGATTACTCGTTGTTGTGGTGTTTGGACTACGAGTGTGTGGTGGTTTTTAGGTTGCTTGGTTGTGGGTATGTGCTTATGATTGAAGATGGAGCTGTGATGCTTGGAGCTGTGATGATTGATGATGTTGATGGAGGTTTTGAGCGTGGTTGATGAAGGAGAGATGGTAGCAGTGGTATACTATTGGTTGGGATTGGCTGTTTCCTAATTGTGTGAGTGATTGATTGTGATGGTGATTGTTGAGGCAATGGGCCTGATTTTGTGTGGCTTGGACTATGTAGGTGACTGAAATATGGGTGGTGAATGGTGAATTGACCTAGAATGATGGAGCCTGTCATTTGAGACTGCTAGTTTTGCTCTTGGTGGCTTACGGTTGTGCTCTAGAGGTTGTGGCTTGGCTGTTTTCTGGTGGTTTAGGTGTCGGTTTGCGAAGGTATAGTAGTGATGAGTTGGGTGATAGAAGGGCTAGTTTTGGTGATTGTGATGGCTGTTTTTAGTGGTGATTGATGGCCTAGTATTTGGTGTTGTAACAGGGACGATTCGGTGGAGTTAATTGGCCATTTTGGCACTACTATGGGGGTGTTTTGGGCTGTTTTGCGATGTCTGGGGCAGGTGTTTTGGGCTGTTTTTGTTTGTTATTTTTTTCAGGTTTTCGAGTGTGCTTGTCACCAGCGATGGAGTGGCTATGGTTGGACTGATGGGATGGAGTTGGTGGAGTTGAGGTGTTTGAGCAATGGTTTGTTGGGGTGTTTTCTGGTGGTTGTAAAATTTTGTTCGGGGTGATGGCTTAGTGTGGCTGCAGGGGAGATGGTAGTGATTTGAGATGGATAGTAAGTTAATTGGGTGGAGGTTTTAAGCTTCAATTGGGTGATTTGAAGCTTCGACAGTGGTTCATGTGGTGGCTGTTGATTGAATTTGGTGGCGGTTGTGGGTTTTGCTGGCTGTGGTGATAAACTAATGTGGGATTTGCAATTGAAGTAGAATGGGTTTTGGTGATGTTTGGTGGTCCTGGTGGTTGTGAGGCCATGGGTTTTGGTGGGGCTATGGTTTCTGATTGTAGGAGGAAGAAGAACCAGTATAAAGAACAAGTAAAAGAAAACGGTGAAGAAAAGCAAATCAAATAATAAAAAAATCTCAGAAAATTCGACCAAGATTCACAACTACACAGATTCTCATCCTTGCCTAATCAAATCTTCATAATAGAATAGGAGAAAATTGAATTAAAAGCAAGCAAATTAACTAAGCTATTACCTTCTTGAGCTTTGAGACTGGCTGATGAACAGTGAATGAACTTTGGTGATGAACAGTAACGTGATATTGAGGTTGAAAATGATGAACAGTAGCCTCTTGAAAAGGAATGGTTATATCTGTGTGTTTTTTTTGGGTGTGTGAATGTGTGTGTTTTGATCTAAAAATGGAGAAACATGTATATGTTTTTAGGGTTTGCTTTTTTTCTCTTCTTTTTTTTTTCTGATTAAAGGGGGGATATTTATAGAACTAACTGTCTTGGTCACTAAGAGTACTACAAAATAACAAAAACGTCACTGGTAATAAAAATTCTAATTTTATTTTCTAAAAAATATTTTTAACCCAAAAAATTAAAAAATTAATACAAAGAAATGACAATAATCTCTAAATTTTTTTTAAAAAAATTCAAAATAGATTTCAAAATAAAAGTTAGAGCTTAAAGCTAATAAAAAACGCACTCGGGTGTGAAATGATGATTTTGCTCCTAAATAACAAAAATACACAAAAAAAAGCTATTAGCTTAAAAATTAAAAATAAGCTTAAAACCCTAAGAAATGCATTTATGACTCAAAAATTGATGACAAATGAATTTAAACTGTAAAATGATGATTTTGCCCCTAAATACTGAAAATTCACAAAAAAAAAGCTATTGATCTCAAAAAATTACCAAAAATTAAAAATAAGCTTAAAACCCTAGGAAATGCATTTATGACTCAAAATTTGACAAAAAAAGAATTTAAATTGTAAAATAACGATTTTGCCCCTAGACAATGAAAATTCACAAAAAAATAGCTATTGACCTCAAAAAATTACCAAAAATTAAAAATAATTTTAAAACCCTAGGAAAAACATTTATGACTCAAAAATTAACAAAAAATGAATTTAAACTGTACAATAACGATTTTGCCCCTAAACAATGAAAATTCACAAAAAAATAACTATTGACTTCAAAAAATTACTAAAAATTAAAAATAAGTTTAAAACCCTAGGAAATGCGTTTATGACTCAAAAATTAATGAAAAATGAATTGAAACGGTACAATGATGATTTTGCCTTGAATGTAGTATTTATAGAAGAAATAGCAATCATTTCCGAAAAATCAAGAAAATTTCGAAACATGCTTAAAGAATTAGAAAATAATTTTGGAACCTAAAATGAGCTAAAATGGTGTTCGCGAGACGAAATTACCACTTTACCCTTGTGCTGGTAAAAATATAAAAAGAATACCAATTAAATTCGAAAAAATCATAAAGAATTAACAAATTCGTATGAAAGTAAAAAATATGAACTTAAAACTCCCAAAACTAATGAAAAAAATATTTACAGAGAAAATTACTATTTTACCCCCGAGATTATGGAAAAATTAAAATCTGGCCCACAAAATGTAAACATGCCCCCCAATGTTTGAAAATAAATGGTGTGTCAAAATTTAGTGTCTACAGTTTGCCCCTCTTTGTTGGAAATCTCATAGAGATTTCAGACAAAGATGTAGACAACACCAAATTTTGACTCACCCAAATGTGAAAACAGACACTGCTGTAAACAAAACATCTAATCATGCATAGTGCATAAATATGATGAGATGTAACTAATGACCAAATAACATAAAAAAAGTGACCGAACTCCCCAAGAGTTGCCTACATGTCCCGGTGAAGGGAATTAGATCAAACGTAGTTCAGAACAAGTGAACTATGGATGCGAAACACCAGTGTAAAAAGGTAACACAAGAATTCAAACTTTTTAAAACTTGTGAGCAAAACACCAAAAAAATGCAATATTTGAATCGCTTAACTAAAACAACCTAAAGCGAGTCCAGGATGCTTGGACCAAATAAATGCAACTATCATGGGCTGCTAGGATAAAATGTAGAGTCTGGGCTGCCAAACTAAAATGAACAGAAAGCGAGTTCAGGCTGCTGGACAAAATAAATTCATAAACTAAATGTAGAGTTTGGGTTGCCAGACTAAAATGGACAGAAAGCGAGTTGATAAGTGTCTAGTTTGCAAATTTCTTAGTGTGTTTAGATTAGTATTTAAGGCTAGTTTTTAAGGTTTAAATAATGAACAATAGTCACTTTTATGTCTATTTCTTCCAATCTTGAATTTTGTAGCTAAAATATGCAAATGAGTGGTTTAATGTGCAATTCATTGTGTTTTGTAGGTTTTAGCTATAACGATCATCAACTTGGATCAAGTGAAGTGCATTTGAATACTACTTAGAAGTGATTTGAAGTTGATGAGAAGTAGGGAATGAAAAGGTCCAAGATGTGGTGTAGACACAAAATTTTGACACATCATTTACTTTTCAAACATTAGGGAGATGTTTATATCTTGGGGTCAAATTTTAATTTTTCAATAATCTCGGGGAGCCAAATAGTAATTTTTATCTCTAAATATTTTTTATTAGTTTTGGGGATTTTAAATTCACATTTTTACTTTCATATATATTTTTTAATTTTCTGTGATTTTTTCATATTTAATTGGTATTCTTTTTATATTTTACCAGCATAAGGGAAAAATGGTAATTTCACCTCCCGAACACTATTGTAGCTCATTTCAGGTCCCAAATTTATTTTTCTAATTCTTTAAGCACGTTTCTAAATTTTTTTTATTTTTTTGGAGGCGATTGCTATTTTTTCAGTATGTACATCATTCAAGGGCAAAATCATTATTTTATAGATTAAATTCATTTTTTATGTCAATTTTGAGTTTTAAATGCATTTTCTAGTGTTTTAAGCTTATTTTTAATTTTTGATAATTTTTTGAAGTCAATAGCTATTTTCTGTAAATTTTCATTGTCCAAGGGCAAAATCCTCATTTTACAGATCAAATTCATTTTTTGTCAAATTTTGAGTTGTAAATGCATTTTCTAGTGTTTTAAGCCGATTTTTAATTTTTTGTAATTTTTTGAAGTCAATAGCTATTTTTCGGTGAATTTTCATTATCCAAGGGCAAAATCGTCATTTTACAGTAATAACTCGTGACTGAATGTTTCTACTCACAGAGGGGAGAACGGCATATACGCCACCGCTTCCCACGTGAGTAGGCGACTATTTCTAGTCGAATCACGCAAATGTCCTAAAATCTAAGTGAAATGCAACTTAGATGTCATGCATTTTAAAAAATGTGTCAAAATAATAATAATAATAATAATAATAATAATAATAATAATAAATAATAATAATAATAATGATAATAAAATCATGACAAAAGAAAACTAAAAGTGTGTGAAATGAGATGTGAAATGCGCACGAATATACCTAATACTAAAATGTCCTAAGGGTCTAGCGTTGGACTAGCCCGTTCTAAAAAATTCCACTAGTGTTGGACTAGCGGAAAAAAAGAAGCTACAACTAGCGTTGGACTAGTGTGGTGACGGAATACCATAAATCATGAATTAAATATTAAAGCATGAATTAAACGCAAATAAAACATATAAAAAACATATAAGATCACATAGGAACACATAACACATAGGCATAATATCTAAATGCAAAAAACCTAAGGAAAGTGGTAAAAGAAATAAACATGTAAGCACGCAAACACGCAAAAACACACAAGCCCTAACTATTACATCAGGAAATTTAGAGACAATTTTAGGGGAAAAATTAAAAAATACCCTATCTATTACACTTGCTATCTAAATATACAAATCTTTGTAAACAAAAATGAAAGGAAAATAATCTAATTATTACATTGACTATTTAAATACAAAATATTATATTTTTTGTCAAAATAATACAATTTAAAAATTAAATAACACAAAAAAAAAATAAATACGCAAAAATGCATAAAATGAGAAACACATAAAAAAATGCATAAAATATCGTATTAGAGCACGTTGGAGCACATAAAAGAAAAATAATAAGAGATCGGGATACCTTTCTGAAGACCCGGTACCAATGCTTAAAAAAACGAACACACGCGTCAAGGTATCTTAATATAAATAAATAAAGTATAAAATCTGTAAATGTTGACAATTTGGGATAAAATAAATAAATAAATTCTAACAACCAAGGGGGGCTAAGAAAATAAAATTCTAAAAAAAAGCTTAAAGTATATAATTAAAATTCACATAAATCTAAGAGGATGGAAATGCAAAATTAAAGTCAATTGGGGGACAGATAGTAAATTCCAACAAGTAAGGAGAAATTTTAAACTGCAGGACCTAATTGACGAAATATGGAATCAAAAGGGGGGCCAACCCGTAAGATATAAATGACTAAAATGCAGCAGTATTAAAAATATTAAGGGACATATTAATACCACTTCAAACTCTCTAAGGGCTGAAATATAAATAACTATCTTGTGTTAAAAAAAAATCAGAGAAAAATGACTTGAATAAATTAAAATTCAAACCAGATTAAAGACTAAACCAACTCAGGTGATCTGATTAACTGACTAAATTCAAACTAAATGAAGACAAAAAGGAAACAAACAAGATAAAATGAACCCAATTTAACAACTCCAAAACTGATTCCTTTTTACTTAAAACTCACAGAAGAAAGAAAAAAAAATCTTTATTTTCTTTGTCTACTTTTTTCTTTCTTTCTGTTCTTGTCCAGCTTCCCTTCCCCGATTTGCCTCTCTGTCTCTCTCCCTATTTTATCTCTTCTGATCTAGTTCTTTCCCCCTTTCTCTTTATTTTCTTTCTTACTCGGTCTCTTCTCTGATGCTCATTTCCCTTGTTTTCTGTTGTTTCTTTCTTCTTCAGCTCTCTCTCTCTCTCTCTCTCTCTCTCTCTCTCTCTCTCTCTGTGGCTTCTTTCTCTGTTCTCCAAAGTTCTCTTCCCTCTTTCTCTCTCGATTCTCAATTCTCTGATCCTCCCAGCTCTCTCATCTCTTTCTCTTCTCTATTTCGTTTTCTCTCTTTTCTAATTTCCTCCCTCTAATTCCTCTATCGTCTTCAGCTTGCCTCTCTCTTTCCCTCCTCAGTCTCTATTTCTCTGTCGCATCTTTTCTCTGCCTTCTCCCTCGTCTCCCTTCCCCTGTTCTCTGATTTCTAATCACTCTCTTCCTCTCTATTTCTTCTCCGAAGCAAGGGTGGTGGCGTGATTATGTGTGTATTTGACGGTGGCGGTCTGCTGGCGTGTGTGGGTTGGGGCTGTTTTGATGATGTTTGGATCTTGGTCTATTTGGTCTTTGATTGGCTGGGCGAGGATGGTGAACAAGTCGATGGCTTGAAGAAGATTGGTGATGAACAGTAGATGGAACAGATGGGGACAATGAACAATAACTAACGGCTTCAAGTGTGTGTTTTTTTGGTGTTTTGTGTGTGTTTTTGATCCCTTTAGATAAAAATCAAAATGTGTTTTTAGGGTTTCTTTTTTTCTTTTTCTCTTTTTTTTTAATCCCTAAGTGGGTATTTATACTGCACAAGTCTTAACCTCCAAGAAATGATTAAAAGACCAAAATACCCTTTACTACAAAAATTACAACTTTATCCTTTAAAAATTTATTCTTTCACAATAATGAAAAAAAATCAAGAAAAATGTAAATAATAAATTCATTAACACTAATTCACTCTGAAAAAATTAGAAACATAGAAACATGCTTAAAACCTAAAAACGAATTTGGGATCCAAAAATTGGTGAAAAATGAGTTTGGAATGTGAAATGACAATTTTGCCCTTGGATGACGAAAATTCATAGAAAAATAGCTATCGACCTCAAAAATTATCAAAAATTACAAATAAGCTTAAAACACTAAAAAAAATGCATTTTTGACTCAAAATTTGTGAAAAATAAATTTAATTTGTAAAATGACAATTTTACCCTCAGGTAATGAAAATTCACAGAAAAAATAGTAATCGTCTCTGAAAAAATTATCAAAAATTACAAATAAGCTTAAAACACTTGAAAATGCATTTTTTACTCAAAATTGGTGAAAAATGAATTTAATTTGTAAAATGACGATTTTGCCCTTGGGTAATGAAAATTCACAGAAAAATAATTATTGGCCTCAAAAAATTACCAAAAACTAAAAATAAGCTTAAAACACTGGAAAATACATTTTTGACTCAAAATTGGTGAAAAATGAATTTAATTTGTAAAATGACGATTTTGCCCTTGGGCAATGAAAATTAGCAGAAAAATAGCTATTGACCTCAAAAAATTAAGAAAATTCAGAAACATGCCTCAAGAATTTGAAAAATGAATTTGGAACTTAAAATGAGCTAAAATGGTATTCGCAAGACGAAATTACCATTTTGCCCTTTGCTGGTAAAAATATAAAAATACTAATTAAATCTGGAAAAATTAAAAGAAATTAATAAATTCATATAAAAGTAAAAATATGTATTTAAAGCCCCCAAAAATTGTTAGAAAAATATTTACAGATAAAATTACTAGTTTGCCCCCTGAAATTATTAAAAATTTAAAATTTGTTCTAAAAAGTGCAAACATCCCCCCAGTGTTTGAAAATAAATGGTGTGTCAAAATTTGGTGTCTACAGAAAGTATTTTATTGGTGATTTTGGTTGAATATTTTGCATTTTTTTGTTTCTTTTTCTTTTTTTTTTCTTTCTAGTTTTGTTTTTTCATTTCTGGGTCATTTTCTGGGCTTTGTTTTACATCTTCATCTTCATCTTCCTGGTTTCTGTCCACGACCTCCATCTCTCTTCTCTCTCCCTCTTCCCTTCTCCACCATCATCATCATTTACTACTCCTTTCCACCAACACTTGAAATCATCAGCATCAATTAATCTCCATCTCCTATCTCTTCTTACCCTCAGTAGCTCAAAACCACAGATTTCCACCAAAAAAATCAGATTCTTAGAACTCCATCTGACCTTCATCGGATCTTTAGCCCTCAAGCCGCCCCAAGTCTTACTCATCAATTAACCCACAAACCTGCAAAGAAAAGACAAACCCACAATTACCAATCCCCTGTAAAAAACATCAAAACCAACAACAAAATCACGCCATCACCATCTCCACTGTTCCATCCCCAAATTCACAAATGCCAAACCCCACTGATTCCACCATTAGCTCCCTCACTGCCTGCAAAAATCCAATCGAATAATCCATTTCTAGCTTACCCACCCCAACAACACCACAGTCCCACCTTGAACCACCAATGTCACCATTAGCAACCCCCCTCCTCTATTAAAGCCTGCACAGGAAACAAACAAGATAACCAAGAAACCAAGCAACACCACATACACCATTACCACAAACTACGCAATTTCAGTTACCAAAATCACAGTAAACCAGCAACCAATCTCCAATCCACTTCCATCGCTACTGAGACTACCAAATCTCAAGCAGAAGCCTCCATTCCTCCATTCAATCGCCACCTCCAATAAACCACAACCTGTCAAAGCCAAATAGATTGTCAGCAATCCAATGCCCATCTCACCACCACTGCCCAAATACCCACAAATCGCAATTCCAAACCCATTAGAAACAGCCCCAAACTGCCACACTAAGCAGCCTTATCACCACTTCATTCTCCACTGCCCACGGCCTATCAAAACCATCCAAAAGCCTCACCAAACATTAGTCCAAAGCTCATTACAACTTGCAAAACAAAACACAAAAAATAGCACACAAACAACCCCAAATCAACGAACCTCCATCAAGCAGTAAAACCACATGCCAACCTCCGGCAACCTTCACCAAACACACACTTAATCACACCACCGCTAATTTGATCTCCACAAACGAGATCAAATGCCACAGAAATGAAGCCAGAACAGCCTTGGAGTTGCTTCCCCCATTTCTTCACAATCGTCACTAGTAGCAGAACAACCTTCCTATGCCATTTTCTCCTCTCTCTCAACTCAATCATCGTAGTTGTACATGCCCCCTTAATTAGCCATTTGAACTCACAAATTTCAGTCACATACTTCCGAGCCATCCCAAGCTCCATAATAGCCCTATCTAGCTCACGGCCATAACCCACCAACCATCAACATCAGGCCCTCAAATCACCATCCTTACCCCTTCAACTCTCAGCCATCGCCCCACACGACATTCGACAGAGAAGGAGAGAAAATAGAGAGAGCAGGGAGGAAGAAATTGGAAAGAAGAGGAAGGAGGGAAACACAGAGAGAAAAGGGGAACGAGACAGAACATGAACGCGAGAGAGAGAGAGAGAGGACAGAGGCGGACAGAGAGCAGAGGGGAGGAAACAGGAACGAGAGAGAGAGAGAGAAAGAGAGAGAGAGCATTTGAAGAAGAAGAATGGGAAGAGAGGGAAAAGAGCAGAAAGAAAAGAAAAGAAAATCTGGGAAGAAGAGAGAACTGGGACGAGAGAGAGGAACTGGGGAAAAAGAAAATGTGAGAATTTAGAATTTTGGGTGTGTTTTATATTTTTTTTGTGTTTTCTATGTTTTTTGTCTGATTTTAGATAATAATTTTTAGGGAATTAGTTTATAGAATTAGTTTTACTTTATTTACCTAACTTAGTTTTCTTGTTTATTTAGTTGTTTATCGTTTGCTTTAATTTAATCAAACTTAATTTTTCATTAACTTTGGTCAATTAGGTTAATTTAATTAATTCAGTTTTAGACTTTCTGACAATTTTCTTAATTGTATTAATATAATTAATTGTTATTAGTATAATTAGGCTTCTAACCTGAATTTGGAAATTTTCATATGTTGCCATCAGCATGTCCAAGAGACCTTTTTTTTTAATGCAATTAAGTCCTTAATAACTGCATATTGACCCCCTAAATTGCATATAATTTCAATTAAGTCCTGAATAATTACAATTATGCCCTTTAAATTGATGGAATTTACTATTTTGGCCCTTAATTTGCTCTACTTCTATTTTTGCCCCCTAATTTGCTATAATTTACATTTCCCCAACTTGTTAGTGTTTTGTATTTTACTTTTTATTATTTTAAATAGTGGTTCCCTTAACTTGTTTGTTCATTTTCTTAAGTATTTGTACCGGATCTTCAAAGAGGTATCCCCACTACTTGTTAAATTTTCTTTATGTGCTCCAATGTATTTTTATGCATTATTTTATTATTATTTGTTCGTTTCTTATTTTACATACTTTTTGCGTATTTACGTATTTAAGTTTTTTAATTTTGAATTTTTATTATTTTGGAAAAATATAATATTTTGTATTTAGTTAGTCAATGTAATAGTTAGATTATTTTTCTCATATTTTAGCAAAAAATTGTGTAATTAGATAGAAAATGTAATAAATAGGGCATTTTTAATTTCCCCCCTTAAATTGTAAATCAAGCCCCTCGGTGTAATAGTTAGGATTTATTTGCTTTTGCATGCTTGTGTGTTCATTTCTTTTACCGCTTTCCTTAGGATTTTTGCATCTAAAATATTATGCTTATGTGTTATGTGCTCCTATGTGATCTTATATGTTTTTTATATGTTTAATTTGCTTTTAATTCACACTGTAATATTTAATTCTTGATTTATGATATTCCGTCAACGCTAGTTGTGGCTTCATTCTTTTCCCGCTAGTCCAACGCTAGTGGGATTTTTTCAAAACGGGCTAGCCCAACGCTAGACCCTTAAAACATTTTAGTGTTAGGTGCATTCGTGTGCATTTCACATTTCACACACTTCTAGTTTTCTTTCCATTTGGCATGATTTTATATTACTATTATTATTATTATTATTATTATTATTATTATTATTATTATTTTGACACATTTTAAAATGTTTGACATCTAGGTTGCATTTCACTTAGAAATTAAGACATTTGTGTGATTCGACTAGAAATAGTCATCTACTCACGTGAGAAGCGGTGGCGTACAGGCCGTTCCCCCCTTCGTGAGTAGAAACATTCAGTCACAAGTTATTAGTCCCCCATACCCGTCATGTTGCATACCCACTTTCTTTCTTCACTTATTATATATTATTTTTTTTTCCTTTTGCATTTCATTTTGCATTCACACTCGTAACTCTCTCAAAGTCTCGACTCAAGTTTCGCAATTAATGTGATAATTCCGACCAAGCATCGACAGAACATGCCGACCCTCCCGATATTCACATTTAGATTTAGAATTTGCATTCATATAGATACATTTGAACGTGATAGAATTTAGGATTAATTTAGGAAAATTTGATTAAACCTCATAACTAGCTTCTGCTAGGTTGAAAGGGTGCCTTAGGTGCAAGCCTTTGCCTTCCCTTTCTTCAAATGTGACTCCCGAACCTTTTTCTCGTTTTTCGTAGATCAGAGTCGGAAAAGGGTTTTAAATGATTTTATAAATTTTTATTTTAGTTTTGTTAAACGATTTTTCGGGTGACTTGGTACACCCTAACTCAGTACCAAGTGACGACTCCATTTTTCAAAATAAAACCCTTTTTCAAAAATTAGTTGGCCAAAACGGTCGCATTTTTTTAGTCCCGGCCTTATTTTCTTTTAAAATATCATTTTTTTAATAAATAATACTTTTTCACTAAAACACGATTTTTTTTCACACACGCACGGTTTTTTTCAAAATTTTATATTTTCAAAAAGGGTCTCAGACCGGACCGTCTTTTTAGAACGCGACAGGATTTTGGCGACTCCACTGGGGATCACTAGTGAGTCCAAGCACTAAGTTTAATCACCTTTTCCTTATTTAACCCTTCTATTCCATCACGTTTGGATGTTAGGAATGCATTTTTTCTTTTCTAGGCTTTTAGGTTTTTCTTTTGCATCTCACACACTTCCCGTCTCCCGGCTACTTATGTGATGTATGTATGATTTATTTACTTTTGATTTATCCGACTGCGTTTGCATTTTGGGGAAGGGGTCAGTTACCCTTAGAGCCTTCGTGTGTTAATATTGCATTCCCTCCTCTCATAAGGAGCACTCCATACGTGCATTCGATGTTTTTTTATCCTTTTTCTTTTTTGGTAGTTGTCACCCGCCTGTCCCGATTAGGAATAGGATTGATCTACTTAGACATGTGAATGGGGCACAATGTGCACGTAATCATGTTTGGGAGATTATCCGAACTCTCGGCTTAAGTCCATAAGTTTAGAGATTCGGAAACTTTTAAAATCCACTCGGACACGTAGCCGGGGCACGATGTGCACGTAACAATGTTTGGGGAATCACTCAAGCCACTGACCAAAGATTTTGGAATTGATGACCCTTACCCTTAGGTCTGAAGGCTCGGGAATCGACAGCCTAATCGAGTCTAGATGCATTAGTGAGTCCAACCTCATACATCTATGTAAAATAGCTTAGGGAAGAGTCAAGCTTACCCTGTTAGGTACACTAAGGCACGAGAGGAGGGAATCAACCTCATTTGTTTTCCTTATTATGCCATTTACTATTATTTATGTGTATTATTTATTTTTTGCCAATATGTTATGTGTTATTTGTTGAATGAACTAACACAATTTCTTTCTTTTTTTATTGCATTCACAACCATAGAATAAAGAGCCCTGGCACGGTACTCTTGTAGGGAGTTAACTCATTTTCTGTATAAGTATATTTTATTGTCTTGCAAATTTATTATTTTGAGATATTTATAAATTTTTTATGATTTTATGAACCAAAATACCCAAGGGTCCCGTAATTATGATTTCTATGAACAAAAAAAAAAATTTAAGATTTCAACCCTTGGTTTTTCTTTTAAAAGCGTTTTATAGTACATATATATATATATATATATATATATATATATAAGAAAAAGTCAAATGCATAATTTTGAAGTAAACAACTCTTTGTATAGTTCATAACTCGTTTTTCTTCAAATAAAGTCATGCACCATTTAATTGGATTAAATTTTTTATGAAAATTTTTTCAATTTTTGTATACTGTATCATGCTTTAATAAGCTATCATCATGCATTAGCCTTAGAAGAGGACGCCATTTAGGGAACCCCATGGTAGGAATAAGCCAACCTTGCTTCCCGTGGGTACATAACCCTTTTCCTAAGAAATTGTACTTTTACATTTCTGTAAAAACTCGAGAAGTAGTGTAACACCCAAGAAATTCATGCCAAAACCATTTATTTTGTATTATGTTCATTAGAAAAAAAAATTTTTTTTTGAAGGGCCGAAATTTGTGGAAAAAAAAAATAATAAGGAATGATTTTCTATTTTACTAGCATGTTGTACCATTTCCTTTAAGAGTTGTACCAAGAAGTCTTGCAAGATTAAATATAAGATAAGTGACAAAAAATCTCTCCTAATTACACTTGGCCAAGTGGAGATTAATTTGCAAGAAAGTCAAGTTTTACTTTTAGTTTTGTCTTGCTTTGATTGGTCAAACTTTTTCCCAATTCTTTTCCATTTCTTTTTTTTTTTTACTTAGGCATTTTTCTCTCTTTTTCTCTCCACTTTGGCCGGCCCTTCTTCTCCCTCTTTTCTCTCCATTTTCTTTCATTTTCTTGGAGCTCTTACTTCCATTTAATCACTTTTCATCCATAGAAATTAAGTTGATTTCCCTCCTAAGCAACAATCTTGTCTTACTAAAGGTATTTCCCAAGAATTTCTCTTCTTATTTCAAGTATAAATTCATAGTTTTGTAGCTTTTAAACCATGTCTTTAATGTTAAGTATGATTTATTTTAGCCATGAGATATGAAGTTTTCTTCCATGAATATGAGATTTATGAACTTGTATGACTTGTAGCTAGTGATTTAAACTTGGAATGTCATGAATTAGGGATGATTTAGTTGAAGAAACTTGGAGTAGTTTAGGTATTTTTGTGATGAATTTGGGTGAAATTGAAGTGAGTTTGATGTGAAATTGGTAGAACTACTTGAAGATTTAAGCTTGAACTTAAGAATACTTGAACAGTCATGCTGGACCAGTTTTAGTAAAACTTTCATAACTTGGTATAGATAACTTGGATTCGAATGATTCTTGTTGTTTTAGAAACTAGATTCATAGGGCTTTCAAACGGGGTAAAGCTTGCACTGTGGTTCATTGTGTATTAATCGCAGAAAGTCTGCAAACTTGGCTGAAAATTCGGTTCTGCGTAAACAGTTTTGATGATGAGCCAAATTGGGGGCTGATTTTGAACTTGTTCTAGTTGGAATTTGGATTGATGATCTTCACGAAAGTTGTAGTCCTATAAACGTACTTTCAAACCATGTAACCACAATTCTCTGGTTCTTAGTAGATTGACCCCAGCAATGGCATGAACTCGGCTGAAAACCAACCCTGTGCAGATTAGGTTGATGAAGCACTAGGTTGTGGACCTGATTTTGGGATGGTTTTTGTTAGAATTTGACTATAGTGTTCTTCATAAAAGTTTTAGCCCTTAAAGTATAGTTTCTACCCATATAATCACTTTTCTCATACGACATATCAATTGAAAGTTATGTTCTGTTGAATACCCCTAGTTGGTAAACTTGAAAACATGAGTTAACAAAGAAGAATGGAATTGAGCTTGAATTGAACATAGAAGTTGTAGAACTTGTTGAAATTGGCTTGGATGGCTGTTTTTCTTGCAGGTTAAAAATTTTGGTTAGTCCGATTTAAGGGGAAATGCTGCCGAAATTTCGGTAGAATTAAAAGAAGAAAAATGGATAAGTGAAATTTTAAGCTTAGAATGTGTTCAATTGAAGGAAATTGAAGTGTAGAAATTTTTAGAAATGATCTAGTGATAGATTAGACTTTCTTAGAATAAGTAAACCCTAAACCCGTAGAAACCCTAAAACCAAAACCCTAGAAGTAAGTGAGGTATTTTCTTGACTTTTCCTTACTAAATTTACTAGGATTTTAATTGAGTTTTTATGTTATTATTTCTTTTAAATTTCAGGGTCCTGAAAACACATCACGACCATTTCACGAGATATTTTCTTAGGCTTTCAAGGTGAGTGTCTTTATGTGTGCATGATGCATGAAATGTGATATTTTATTTGATAAATATTATGCGAAAATTTGCAATTACTATGTGAATACCTGTGCTACTTGAGGAAAGATGTATACTTTATCACATCTATTCCGCAATGTGTTACTTGCTTTCATTGACCAATGTGTTATTTGTGTGTGCGTGAGACTACCGTGACTAACTTCACCGTTATTTCACGGATGGTCAACCCGGCTGCACGTGGGAGGACATAAGGTGTTGGGTGTTTTAGGGCTTGATGTTCTTTCCCTTTCGAGTTGTGAATCCTCAAAGAGGCCAACTCCGGATTGAACCTGTTTGCTTGTTGGCCCTCCAGGGCTGAGAATATCTCCCTGGATGTGGTAGCTTGTACGGAGGTTATAAGGTGATTGGCGGTTAGGGTTTGTGCTTGATAAAACTGATATGTTCTTTGATAAAGACTTGAGCTATTATCGTCCAAATATCGTGACTACATGATCAGTACTTGCTCTTTCTGCGGTTAAGCTTGCTTCCATAGTTGAGCCCTGTATCCTCCTTTGACTGCATGTTAAATTAAATTGTTCATATCTTGATTTATTAATTAATTGCTCGATTATTTTATTTACTAAAATAATGAGTTCTTAATTTGATTGCATGACTTGGACATTCACTGGGCTATTATAGCTCATTCCGTTTTATTTGTTTTCCTTACTCAGGTTTCCTGAAAAAAATTAAAGCTGGAACGACTGATTTTGAGTATGCTAGATGTTTTAGTTATTGTAATAGCCGAATTGTATTAGGCTATCTTTGTGAAAAATCATGTATATTATGACACGTAAACTTTTGATGTGAATTGTACTTTATGATAAATAAAATGAGTGTATTTTATTTATTCCATTTTATTTTAGTTTATTTTATTTTAAGTTAATTACGCTCGGACGTTTGCGTGAGTGTGTGAATCGAGACCTGACGAGAGCTAGGCAGGCAGTCCGCTAAGCCCTTTGGTGCGCCTCTGGGTAAGGTGGGGCTGTCACAAGTAGGGCCTGTAGGTAAAGTATCTGACATGGTGATGTGCATCAGATGGACAGTCCCCGACGCATCTACTAGATGTTAGCAATCCCACTAGAAGTTAAGAAATGGCCGACACTTCTCTCCTTGAATGAAATCAATCAAGTGGTACCTTTTCTAGGACCCATTGGTGACTTTAAAGACATAGAGGTAGATGGATGTTTGGTAAAAGCTTTGGTTCACTTATGGGATTCTAGCTGTTCAATATTTAGGATTGGAGATCGAGAGATGACTATTACTGTTGAGGAGGTAGCTGGGTTGTTAAACTTGATAACAGAACATACAGTGCCAGTGTTTCCAACCATTTCAGGAAAGATTGAATTTTGTCATTTCTCTGGGTTAAAAGAATCGGTAATGTAAGGATCAGATCAGAGCATAGATGTGAAATTTTTATTCGATCGGTTCGCAGTAAAAGATGGGTTTGACCGATACATAGAGGACTTCACATTTGCATCCAAGACGATATGGGAGCATAAGAGACTGATGGTGTATGGGTTCGTGATGACCGGCATTTATTTTTTCTCTAGGAAAGACAAAAAGATTGGGTTCAAGATCACCAAGCTTATGACTTACTTTTCAGGATTGGGGGCCGAAGAGCATCTATAGTATCGACTGTATTGGCAGATATATTTGTCTCGTGTACCAATTGTCAAAGAGGGAAAAATTTCGTTCATGGGTCAAATCAGATTTTATACATATGGGCTATGAAACGCTTCAAGAGGCGTTCACTCACTCCTAATAATTTGCCATTGATCGGATATAATTGGATAGTCACTCATCACAAGAGAGTTGATAAGAACGACAGACCGATGAATGCACCTGATTATTTGGGTTTCATAGAGACATTGTCAGACCAGAAAGTCATATGGGTATTAGATTGGACCGATTGTCTAAATCCAGCTCTACGTACCAAGTCATCAGACTTCATACCTTTGTTAGGGACACAGGGTATTGCTGCATACAAATCGAAAAGGTTTCTCAGATAGTTTAGGCGTATTCAAGGTATGCCACCCATGTCAGATCTAGCCAATTTCACCATCAGTTTCGATAAAGGGGTTTGTTCGGACCCTATTCCAATGAAAACCCAAATCATTCAGGCTTAGGGCATACTATCCAATGATGACAACATTATCTATGATCCACAGTCTAAGTAAAAGGGTTTGGTAACCCCTCAGTATGAAGATTGATTTCGGAGTCGCAAAGAGAATAGATCGCAAGTAGGACAATCGAGAAGATAAGGAAGTTAATGGCTATCATCGAGACGAAGGATAAGGAAAACTTACAATTGAGGCAGTCAATGGAGCGGAGCAAGGAGATGGCAGAACGGAACAAAGAATTGGGAGCTAAAAAGAAAATACAGTGAATTGTAAGATCAAGCAGAACGCACGAAGAACCTGTACTTTAGAGAATCAAAAGATATTATGACAGATAGGTTGAAAAGGTTTAATGATCTTGTACAAAGTCGCCTTCGAGAGATGATGTAGAAATGTATTTGAACTTTGACTTTATTAATGAAAGTGTTTGTTTCAAGAAGTTATGTTCAAAAACACAAGTTTGATATACAGGCCCTACTTTGAGGGTGTTGTATCATGTTAGGCTTACCCTTGGCATTATAAGAGCTCCCCCCTAGGACATGCATTAAAATTATTTATACACTTACTAATTTTAGTATTTTTCTTTTTTCTTTTATTAAATAATAAATTTTAATAGTATCAATAATGAAATGACGGTTGAATCACGTTCCTCTTCAATATGAATTTTAGGAACATTAAACCATAGCTTCATTTCAAAGAAGCCCCATCGTTATCAGGTCTCGAAGTCAAGCCTTGAAGCGTGCATACATGAGTTCAACTCAGAAATTGTTCGAAAGAGTAACTTAGCCCATGCCAGTGGATTTTTTTGCATTGGGAGCTCAGCTGAGCGAGATGTTGGGCAAGTTCAATGATTTAAGTGCAGAAATGGCATCACAGAGGCATGTCATTGACCAGCTCGTTACAAACAATAGTGGCAGTGCCCCGACCAATCCTATTCCGGTAATTGACCACCTTTCTGAATAAGTCAATCAATTGCCTCTCACGTTCAATATGCAAACTGTTTCACTCCTACCTTTAACCAACCCAATTGAGGGACTTTCTGCCCATTTCAACCATGACCTTCTGCATATGCGTCCGAACTTTGCTCAGACAAACCCGCACAATTATCCCATTCTTCAATCCCATCCACAGATAAATCCAAACATCCTACCCAATTCTCAAGTACCTCATCACCACGCAGCAGAACCTTTTGTTTGGGACGTCGCTTCTCAGGAAAGACTGGCTATAGATGAAATTGCTACACTTGTAGACAAGGATTTACTTAAGAGGCTGGATCGATTTAAGGAGTTCATGAAGAAAAGTCAAGGACTACACAAACATGGAGGATTGGATTATGATGATTTTCGCCTTTTCCTTGATGTCTAGTTGCCATTGGGTTTCAAGACTCCCAAGTTTACTAAATATGATGGAATTGGTAATTCCAAAACTCATCTCAATATATTTACTAACAAACTTGGCAAGCCAGTTGATGATGAAAACTTGCCCATGCGTTTATTTCCTGAGAGCCTGGAAGGAGACGCGTTAGACTAGTATTCTAATATGAAATCTCAAGAGATAAGGACCTGATTAGATTTGTCGACAGCCTTTGTGAGGAAATATGAGTTTAACTGCGAGTTGGTACTAACGTGAACTACCCTAGAAAGTACCAAGAGGAAGCTTTTAGAAGATCATAAGACCTATGCTAAACGTTGGAGAAAGCTGGTTGCTAAGGTGGAACCTCCCATGAACGAAGAGGAGATCATTCGTACCTTTATTAAGGCACATGATCCACCATACTTTGAGAAAATCTTTCGCGTGACTGGGAGCTCATTTGCCGCCATCATTAACAAGTTAGAAGAGTATGACGAATTTGTCAAGGCAGGCAAGATAGTTAATATAACAACTCTAAAATTGCAGTTGGAGGCTTTGCAAAACCAGAATCACAACAATAATGGGAAGAAGGCCCCATTCAAGAAGAAAGAGGGGGAGACTGTTTTTGTCTGGGATCAAGGCCCATTGTTTAGACCCAAAATCTAGAATCGTCCCTCATATGCTACTTTTTACCCATAACTTACAAATTCTCAACCAGTATACCATACTAATACATTGTCTCATTATCCTCAATCTGGTTATCCAATCTATCCACCTCCATTCCCAGCACCTCGACCAACCTTTCAAAATTACCCTCGTCTCCACTATAATCCGAGACCGCCACAACAAAACAACATCCATATCACACAAAACCCATTTCAAGCTAACAAAGATCAGATTCAAAGGCCACCTCAAACTTACACCAATTTGGGCCGTCCCATTGACCAATTGTATGAGCAACTAAAAGCTGCTGGCAAAATTAGAGTGATTCCAGCAAAGGTTTACAACAAGAGTTTGCCTGCAGGATACAATCCTCAAACTATTTGTGCATAACATTTAGGGAGTTCGGGACATTTTACAGCTAATTGTTGGGCCTTAAAGAATCAAATTCAAGATATGATTAAATCTGGAAACATTGTTTTTAGAAGACGAGGAGAACAAGAACCAATCGTAAACAAGAATCCTCTTTTCGAACACGAAAATATTGTGGGAGCAATCATTGCTGATTATGAATTTGATGATCCTGCATCATATATTGTGGATAAGTATGAAATTGAGAATATAATGAAAACTAATTTGATCAAAATAAGGAAGGAGTCGAATGCTGAAGATTCAGTAGTGAAGAACGGAGATGCTATTTTAAAAAATGAATTGAAACAATCAGTGTTTGAGAAAAATGAGCATTTCGTGTTAGAAGGATGTTTTGACCCTTTCGTTTTGGACTTACCGCCTGTTGCGTGGGATGCACCAGATTCTGTTGTGCTTGAATTTCCTGAATAGATACCTGTGAATAGTTTATAAAAAGTGTTCTAGAATTATGAGGAGCCTGTGCTATTGATTGGAGATAAAAAATTGTTGAACGAAGAAGTAAGTGCCGTCACTAGGTTTGGGAGAGTTCTAGGAGATCATGAGAAGAATGATCCACTCAAAACCCAAGGAAATTCTGTGCCACCCAAACAACTCGTGTCTGAAAAAGATGTTTTGGATTTCTTAAGATTAATTAAGAGAAGTGAGTATAAGATAGTAGAACAGTTGGACAAGGAGCCTGCTCATGTTTCTTTTCTGAATCTGCTTTTGAACTCTGAGCCACATCGAGAAGCTTTGCTCAAAGTGCTTAACGAGGCTCAAATCCCTACGGATGTCTCAGTCGACAAGTTCTCTGGTATGGTGGGTAACATTCTGGCTTCTAACTATATTACCTTTTCGAATGATGATTTGATTGTCGAGGGGATTGGACACAATAAAGCACTGTATATATCAGTATGTTGTAATGAAAAATTGCTGTCGAGGGTTTTAGTAGACAATGGATCAGCTTTAAACATTTGTCCATAAGGCACTCTTGTCAAGTTAGGATTATCTGATACTAAACTTCGTCCATCTACTATCGTGGTATGATGTTTTGACGGAACCAGAAGGGAGCCAATGGGAGAAATTGATTTAGTTTTAGAGGTGGGGCCAGCTCAGTTTCAAATTTCTTGTCAAGTTATGGATTTCTCTGGTACCTATAACATGCTTTTAGGAAGATCGTGGATACATACCTCCAATTTGGTACCTTCTTCATTGCATCAAGTATTAAAATTTGTTATGAACAAACAGTTGATCACTATATTTGCTGAAGATGATTGTGCAATGATGATCTATGCCAACTCAAAAAGGAAGGACAGTGAAAAAATCTTAGTTTCTACTCACCGGGTTGAAGATGTTGTCTCTATAGGATGGATTTCTAAAACTAAATCATTTGTGCTGGAAGCCAGTATCATGATAGGTAAAGAGATGATCCGAGGGGGATATGAGATAGGAAAGGGTCTTGAGTGAAATTTGTAAGGATTGTTGGAACCAATAGGGTTCCCAACGCAAAAAGGACACATTTGGACTAGGTTTTCTTCCAACTGCAAGAGATCGAAAGGAGATGAGAGCTCGAAAGATTGTTGAAAAAGAAGGAAGGTTGATCGAATTGCACATTCCGCCATTGCATTGTTCTTTCACTCACCCATCAAGGGAAATGATATCTGGTTTGGATGACAATGATTCTGCTGATGGAATTCTGTTGGATATGTCCTAGTTGTTCGTAGGGGTCATTTGTGATGCTGAGCCATCTGGGCCTTCTGAGTTTCCAACAATTCCTAAAGATGGCGTTTAGAATTGGACTACTGGTTATCTTTCCTCTCGAAGGGAATTTCGGTAAATTTAAAGGGATTGTCTTTCACTCAAATCTATGCTTAGATAGGGTCTCATATAGAGTTTTTTGTTGGGTATTTTTGTTACTTTTGGGTCTCGTCACTTTGTTATGTTAATGTTTTATGTTAAAAGTGTATTTTGAGTGTTAATGTGATCTTTTAATTTGTCAGTTATTTTAGATTCAATGAAATGAAATACTCCTCTTATTGGTTTTCAACTATTTTTAGTTTTTTATTGTATGTGTTTGTTTTCTCTTTTTCTCAGATGGCCATCAATAAAATCATTTGACCCTTTGAATGTCACCATTCTAGAAATCGATGATTGTAATCTCGATATCTCTCACGAATTCGAAATCATGCAATTTGGTACTCAAAACGAGAGTGATATTGAAGAAGAATATGAGTCTTTATAAAAAATTCTCGAATAACATGAAGAGAAACCTAAACCAAATTTAGAAGAAACAGAAGTTATTAACATTGGTACTAAAACGGAGGTTAAAGAAATCAATGTCAGCATGCATTTGAATAAGAAACAAAAGTAAGAAATGGTGGAATTTTTTACTACATTTCAAGATGTCTTTGCCTGGTCTTATGATGATGTGGCTGGAATTTCTACGAACATAGTGGTTCACTGATTGCCAACTAATCCCAATATCCCACTTATGAAGCAAAAATCTCGCAAGTTTAAACTAGATATGAGTCTTAAAATTAAGGAACAAATTGTAAAACAACTCAATGCCGAGATTATCATAGTATCTCATTATCCTGTGTGGCTATCAAATCCGGTACCCATCCCAAAGAAAAACGGAGAGGTGCGAGTTTGCGTTGATTATAGAGACCTTAATAAAGCAAGTCCAAAAGATGATTTTTCGTTGCCAAACATTCATATTCTTTTGGATAATACAGTAGGATATGAGATCGTATCCTTTGGAGATTGTTTCTCAAGGTATCATTAGATTCTAATGGCAGAAGAGGATAGAGAAAAGACTGCTTTTGTCACTCCGTGGGGAACTTTTTGCTATAGAGTAATGCCTTTTGGATTAAAAAATGCTGGAACTACCTACCAAAGAATGATGACTACGCTGTTTCATGATATGATCCACAAGAAGATAGAGGTTTACGTGGATGACATCATAATCAAATCTAGAAAGGTGGAGGATCATTTGGTTGATTTGAGAAAATTGTTTGAAAGATTGAGAAAATATAATTTGAAGTTGAACTTTGCCAAGTGTGCTTTTGGAGCCCCGACCGGTAAATTGTTGGGTTTCATTGTTAGTAAGAAAGGCATAGAGGTAGACCCTGCTAAGTTAGGACAATTCGCGATATGCCGATTCCAAAGACTCAAAAAGATGTGAAATTTTTTTTGGAAAAAATCAATTTTATTGGCAGGTTTATCGTTCAATTGACTTCTACTTGCGAGCCTTTGTTCAAGTTATTGAGAAAAAAATGCGCAAATGGAATAGAATGATCATTGCTAGCGTGCTTTTGATAAGATCAAGGACTACTTGCTAAACCCTCCGGTTTTAGTACCACCCCAGCCTAGAAAACCTTTGATTATGTATCTATCCGTCCTTGATGAAACCGTTGGATGTATTTTAAGCCAGCATGATGATTCAGGGAAAAAGGAGCAGGCAATTTATTATTTGAGCAAGAAGTTTATGGCTTATGAGATGAATTATTCATTCTTAGAAAGGTTGTGTTGTGCTCTAGCTTGGGCTCTTCAAAAACTCTGATATTATCTTCTTGATATAGACACCAAATTTTGACACACCATTTATTTTCAAACATTAGGGGGGTATATTTGTATTTTTTGGGCCAAATTTTAATTTTTTTAATAATCTGGGGGGTAAAATAGTAATTTTATCTGTAAATATTTTTCTATCAGCTTTTGGGGGTTTTAAAATTCATATTTTTTTTTCATGTGAATTTGTTAATTTTTTATGATTTTTCTGGATTTAATTGATATTCTTTTATATTTTTATCAGCATAAGGGCAAAATGATAATTTCGCCTCGTGAACACCATTTTAGCTCATTTTAGATTCCAAATTCATTTTTCTAATTCTTTAAACATGTTTCTAAATTTTTTTGATTTTTTCGGAAACAATACCTATTTTTCTATAAATTTTCACTGTTCAAGGGTAAAATCATTATTTTACAAATTAAATTCATTTTTTTATCAATTTTTGAGTCATAAATGCATTTTCCAGTGTTTCAAGATTATTTTTAATTTTTGGTAATTTTTTTAGGTCAATAGCTATTTTTCTGTAAATTTTCATTGTCCAAGGGCAAAATCGTTATTTTACAAATTAAGTTCATTTTTCATCAATTTTTTAGTCATAAATGCATTTTTCGGTGTTTTAAGCTTATTTTTAATTTTTGATAATTTTTTAAGGTAAAAAGCTATTTTTCTGCAAATTTTCATTGTCCAAGGGTAAAATCGTTATTTTACAGTTTAAATTCATTTTTTTGTCAAATTTTGGGTCAAAAAGGCATTTTCTAATGTTTTAATCTTACTTTTAGTTTTTGATAATTTTTTGAGGCTAATATCCATTTTTTGTGTATTTTCGTTGTTCGGGGGCAAAATCATCATTTCACACCCCGAGCGCCTTTTTATCAGCTTTAGGCTCTAGCTTTTATTTTTGAAATCTAATGTGAATTTTTTTTGAAAATTTAGAGATTGCTGTCAGATTCTTTGTATTCATTTTTAATTTTGGGGTTAAAAAATATTTTTTTAAATAAAATTAGTATTTTTAATACCGGTGGCGTTTTCGTTATTTTATAGTGTTCTTGGCCAACAAGACAAGTGGCTTATAAATACCCCTTCTAATCAGCAAAAAAAAGGAGAAAAAAATCTAAAAACCCTAAAAACACTTTTATTTTATACCTTAGAAGATCAAAGCACCTATTTGTTCATCAAAAAACACTCAAATGTGACTCCCGAACCTTTTTCTCTCGTTTTTTGTAGACCGAGTCGAAAAAAAGGTTTTAAATGATTTTTCTAAAATTTTTATTTTTTATTTTTGTTTTGTTAAATGATTTTTCCAGTGATTTAGTACACCCTAACTCAATACTAAGTGACGACTCCATTTTTTTAAAAATAAAACCCTTTTTCAAAAATTATTCGGCCAAAATTGTCGCACTTTTAGTCCTGGTCTTGTTTTCTTTTAAAATACCATTGTTCTTAAAAATACACTTTTTCAATAAAAGCTTGATTTTTCATACACGCGCACAGATTGTTTCAGAACTCTATCTTTTCAAAAGGGTCACCAGATTAGACCGTCTTTTCGGGACGCGACAGTCAACGACCCCATTCGTACCCTTTGCTCACGATTTTTAAGACGCGACACTTGATCGCACTACTTAGCTCATTTCCCGCTCTAATCCTTTAAGATATTTGTTGGAAAAACCAATAACCACTGGACGCATGGCCATATGGCAAATGATCCTTTCGGAGTTCGATATTATCTTCACCACACAAAAGGCAGTAAAAGGACAAGCCATAGCGGATCACTTAGCAAAAAATCTAATAGATGGTGGTTATCAACCACTCAACACTTATCTACTAGACAAAGAGATCCTATTTGTTGGGGTCGTTGAAGATATGAATGAGCAGTACACAAAGTGGAGATTATTCTTTGATGGAGTTTCGAATTCTTTCGGGGCCGGAATTGGAGCTGTTTTGGTATCACCAGAAGGTAAGCATTATCCTGCAACTGCCAAATTATATTTTCCTTGTACCAACAATATGACCGAGTACGAAGCTTGTATATTAGGGTTAAAGATGACTTTGGAGATGGAGATTAAGGATTTACTGGTATTCAGTGATTCTGATTTGTTGGTGCATCAGATGCTTAAATATTGGGCGACTCGGGATTCTAAAATCATATTGTATTATTGTAGCCTACTCAATTTAGCTGCCAAGTTTAGGAATCTGGAGTTTTAGCATATTCCGCAAACTCGTAATGTTTTTGCGGACGCTCTGGCCACAATATTTTTCATGATTTAGCACCCTGATGAATTAATAATTGAGTCTATCCAAATTCGGCTTCAGGAGAAACCGACCCACTGTTTGCGTATTGAGCCAGAATCTGATGGTCTTCCCTGGTTTCATCATTTGAAGGAATATCTAAGGAATGGATTTTATCCCCCAGGTGTTAGTACAGTGTCTAAGAATTTTCTCCAAACAATGTCCATGAGATTTTTTCTGAATGGAGAAGTTTTATACAAAAGGACAAGTGATTTGGGTCTCCTGAGATGTGTCGATGAGAAAAAAATAGAATATTTGATGAAAGAGGTACATAGTAGTGTATGCGGACCGCATATGAATGGACACTTGCTGGCCAAGAAGATCATGAGAACAGGATATTTTTGGCTCACCATAGAGCACGACTGTGTTGCATTCGTCAAAAAGTGCGTTAAATGTCAAGTACATGGTGATGTAATACAGACCCCTCCTTCGGAACTTCACAGTATGATTGCTCCTTGGCCGTGCTCAATGTGGGGAATGGATGTGATTGGAGTCATCGATCCTCCAGCTTCAAATGGACATAAATTCATCCTGATTGAGTATTTCACCAAATGGGTAGAAGTAGAATCTTACAAGCAAGTAACCAAAAAAGTGGTAGTAGATTTTCTCAAGAACTATATCATTTCTCAATAACGATATGGTAGATGGATTGTGTGGTCTATTCAAGATCAAGCATAGAAACTCCGCTATCTACAGGCCTAAGGCTAATGGTGCCGTCGAAACTGCCAATAAGAAGCTGAAAAAAATCATTCGAAAGATAATTGATACTTATCGAGATTGGCACGAGAAGCTGCCTTTTGCACTTTTGGCCTATAGAACAGCAATTAGAACTTCAATTGGGGCAACTTCTTATTTTCTTATGTATGGAATGGAGGCAGTTTTACCTGCAGAGGTAGAAATTTCTTCTTTGTGCATTTTGATAGAAGCTCAATTGGAAGAGCCGAGTGGTTAAGAGAACGTCACGAGCAATTGGCACTCATTGATGAGAAGAGGTTAAATGCTGTCTGCCATGGACAATGTTACCAGTGACGAATGGCTCGTGCTTATAATAAGAAAGTCAGATTGCATCCATTTGAGGTAGGGGATAAAGTCTTGAAACAGATCCTGCCAAATCAAGAAGAGGTTAAGGGCAAGTTTGCACCAAATTGGCAAGGTCCATTTATTATGAAAGAGGTACGATCAAAAGGAGGTCTTATTATGACAGAAATGGATGGTAAAGATTTTTCCCAAATCATCAATTCAGACATGGTGAAAAAGTTTTATATTTGATTAGTAAATTTTCTTTTAAAATTATTACAAAAAGAGGACGGATTAAAGGCGGGCCTTCTTTCTTTTCCTTCGAACATTTTCTTCCTCTAGTTTTTCCCTTTTGAGCCTTCAGAATTTAAAAGTTTCATTTCATAACCCACTTGATGGTCGCACCCCACACTGGGGCAAAATTTATCTATTTTTCTTATAGACTGTTGGTTAAAAAAAAAAATTAAAGAGTAAGAATGAAAAGAAAAGAAAACCCCATGAGAAAGCAATAAATTGGGGCAAATTCAATTAAAAAAAATGAAAAATAAATGAAAGGAAATCCCAAAAAGGCAAGAAATGAAAGTTGGGATAAGGCATTTTAAAATGCGACCTCAAGATAATCAACCCTTTCATAAATTCTGCTTTCTAGCCTTAACCTTTCAAGCACCTTACCTGACCCCGTTACAAAAGCCGAGAATGTTACCGACTTCCGTCTTTATTTTGTGATAATTTTGAGATGAAAATTTGCAAATTAATCTGACATATGATGTTAATATATCTATCCCTAATTAATCAAGGGGAGATTGTCTTACTGATGCCAAATGACTTAGCGCCAATCTGATCTAATGAAAAGGGAATGACCGTCTAAGACTTGAGTGATGGTTGCTCCTTTGAAAAGACGAAAATCCAAAAGGGCGCCAAAAAAAAAAAAGAAAAAAAAAGAAAAAAAAAAAAGAAAAAAAAGGGTGGGGCAGAACCTTAGTGAAAACCCGAAAGGGCGCTAAGGTGAGAATCTTGTATATATAAACAAAGCCGGGTAAAGGAGGAGCGACAAAGCTGAAAGAGTTGGTGACTATGTTCGCTTGGGTCATTCTCTTCATAGTTGTTCTTCTTCTGGCAATATTGAGCTTCTGATCGATGACATCCAAAAAGGTCAAGTGCGATATTCTTGGTCAAAAGCCCGATTTCAACAGTGTATATTAGTCGTTTGGTTACCTTTAAAATTCTTGTTTCATCTTTAACAAAAGTTATTTTTATGTTTATTTTCGTGTTGTGTTGTTTTTCATTTTTGTAGGCTTTGGTTTCAATTAGGTGAAATGTGATATTTACATTAAAAAAAAATGATGATGATGGATTTAAATAAAGTTGTTTTTACATTTCTCCCTTCATATAGATTTGTGTTAAAGGACAATTCCCATAATTTATCATGAAAGATCATAGCAGGTGTAATGTTTTATGAGGCACAGCAAGAGGTCAATTAAAAGATGTTGATGAACGGTAAAATCAGGGATAGCTCGCAGGAGTGGACTATGGATTGGATTTTGACTCCCAAAACTCATGTTTATACGCTTCTCAAGGCTTGATAGACCTCACGGTGGTAGCACATTATCTAATCATGCTTCACTTCCCATCTACAGGTAAAGCTGCGAGTTCATTATTGACACTTGGTTGAAAGGGTCAAGACGGGGCAAAAATTCAAAAGTAAAATTTTTTTATTTGATTCCGAGTTACATTGGGGCAAATTTTAGAGGGATTGATTTCAAATGGGTTTTTGATGTTTTGAACAAGGCCAAAGTTTGAAAGGGAAGACTTCAAATTGATTTGAATTTTATATACTGGGGCAAATTTTTTAATAAAAATTTTTGGATTCCAAAATGATCTTGATGCTTTATGCATTAGACAGAATTTTAGAAAGACTGATTTACACTGGGGCAATTTTTCAGAAGGATTAATTTCAAAAGGAACTTTGATACCTTGTAACATGCCATATTTTGATTGGAATGATTTCAATTTGTTTTGACTATCAAGGTAAGTTTTGTAAAGATTGATTTTTTGACAATGTTTGAACAATGAGAAAAAATAAGAATTCATATTGGATGCAAGTACTGACTTGTTTTGTAGACTGCTTTCAACAAATCAATCTTTTTTACAAAATTTGTCCAGTAAACTGGACGTTTTCACATTTCTTTGTATACTACTTTCAACATTTTTGAGCTTTGTCACGATTTTGTCAAATAAACTGGACCTTCACGTTTAATTTTCTTGTACTCACCCCAACAAATTGGGTGCATGTTCAGCAAATTGGACCTTCACGTTTATTTTTTCAAGTTTGGCAAACCAAATTTTGCATTGCATCTCACCTCAACAAATTGGGTGCATGTCCAACAAACTGGACCTTCACGTTTATTTTTCAAGTTAGGCAAACCAAATTTTGTATTGCATTTCACCTCAGCAAATTGGGTGCACGTCTAGCAAACTGGACCTTCACGTTTATTTTTCAAGTTTAGCAAATCAAACTTTGCATTGCATCTCACCCCAGCAAACTGGGTGCAAGTCCAACAAACTGGATCTTCACATTTAATTTTCTTATACTCACCCCAGCAAATTGGGTGCATGTCTAGCAAATTGGACCTTTATGTTTTATTTCTTGCATTCATCTCAGCCAACTGGGATTACATTTGTCAGCAAACTAGATGTTTTCATAGTTAATTTCTTTGCATTTCATCAATCCTAGCAAACTAGGATCACCCATCTATCCAGCAAACTGGATGTTTCATATTTTATTTCAATTTTATTTTTCAAATCGGGTAGTCCAAACTTGTTACTTGCATCATTGGAATTACGTTTGACCTGATTCCTTTCATCGGAATATATAGGTAGCTCCTAAAGAGCTTGGTCACATTTTTCTACATATTCACTTGTTTGTCTTTCATTCAGACGTTTGCCTCAGTAGTTCACTTGCATTTATTTTCACATTGAGGTGAGTCAAAATTTGGTGTTGTCTACTATCTGAAATCTCTACGAGATTCCCGATAAAGAGGGGCAAACTGTAGACACTAAATTTTGACACACCATTTACTTTTCAAACATTGGGAAGGTGTTTATATTTTGGGGTCAAATTTTAATTTTTCAATAATCTTGAGGGGAAAAATAGTGAACTTTATTTGTAAATGTTTTTTATTAGTTCTGGGGGTTTTAAATTCATAATTTTACTTTCATACATATTTTTTAATTTTCTGTGATTTTTTGGAATTTAATTGGTATTCTTTTTATATTTTATCAGCACAAGAGCAAAATGGTAATTTTGCCTCGCGAACACCATTGTAGCTCATTTCAGGTCGCAAATTTATTTTTCTAATTCTTTAAACATGTTTCTAAATTTTCTTGATTTTTTTGGAGACGATTGCTATTTTTTCAATATATACTGCATTCAAGGGTCATTTTACAGATTAAATTCATTTTTTTTTGTCAATTTTGAGTCTTAAATGCATTTTCTAGTGTTTTAAGCTTATTTTTAATTTTTGGTAATTTTTTGAAGTCAATAGCTATTTTTTTGTGAATTTTCATTATCCAATGGCAAAATCGTTATTTTACAGATTAAATTTATTTTTTGTCAAATTTTGAGTTGTAAATGCATTTTCTAGTTTTTTAATCCTTTATTTAATTTTTGGTAATTTTTTGAAATCAATAGCTATTTTTCTGTGAATTTTCATTGTCCAAGGGCAATATCGTCATTTTACAGTCTAAATTCATTTTTTGTCAAATTTTGAGTCATAAAGGCATTTTCTAATGTTTTTAAGCTTACTTTTAATTTTTGGTAATTTTTTGATATTAATAGCCAATTTTTGTGTATTTTCGTTGTCTATGGGCAAAATCGTCATTTGACACCCCGAGCGCATTTTTATCAGTTTAAAGCTCTAGCTTTTATTTTTGAAATTTACTTTGAATTCTTTTGAAAATTATAGAGATTGTTGTCAATTCTTTGTATTAATTTTTGGGGATTAAAAATATTTTTTTAAATAAAATTAGTATTTTTATTACCGGTGGCGTTTTCGTTATTTTATAGCATTCTTAGTGACCAAAACAAGCGGCCTATAAATATCCCTTTTGTCAGAAAAAAGAGAGAAAAAAAAATTGAAAACCCTACAAACACTTTTACTTTTGTGATTTTTAGATTAAAACACACACTATTCACCAAAAAACACACACTAGGAGCCGCCAGTTTCATTTCTTTGTTACTGTTCCTGGTTTCAATTTACTGTTCATCCTTCTTCAAGCTTAAAATGTGAGTTTTTTTTTAATTTAGTCCACTTTTCTTCTATTCTTGTATAGACTTGTTCAATTGAAAGTATTTTATTGGTGATTTTGGTTGAATATTTTGCATTTTTTTTGTTCCTTTTTCTTTTTTTTTTCTTTCTAGTTTTGTTTTTTCATTTTTGGGTTCTGGGTCATTTTCTGGGTTTTGTTTTACATCTTCATCTTTCATCTTTCTGGTTTCTGTCCATGACCTCTGTCTCTCTTCTCTCTCCCTCTTTCCTTCTCCACCATCATCATCATCTGCTACTTCTTTCCACCACAACCTGAAATCATTAGCACCAATTAATTCCATCTCCTATCTCTTCTCACTGTCAGTAGCACAAAACCACAGATTTGCACCAGAAAAATCAGATTCTTAGAACTCCATCTGACCTCCATCAGATCTTTAGCCCTCAAGCCGCCCCAAGTCTTACTCATCAATTAACCCACAAACCTGCAAAGAAAAGACAAACCCACAATTACCAATCCCCTGCAAAAAACATTAAAACCAACAACAAAATCACGCCACCACCATCTCCACCGTTTCGTCTCCAAATTCACAAATGCCAAACCCCACTGATTCCACTATTAGCTCCCTCACTACCTGCAAAAATCCAATCGAATAATCCATTTCTAGCTTACCTACCTCAACAACACCACAGTCCCACCTTGAACCACCAATGTCACCATCAGCAACCCCCCTCCTCTGTTATAGCCTGCACAGGAAACAAACAAGATAACTAAGAAACTGGGCAACACCACATACACCATTACCGCAAAATACCCAATTTCAGTTACCAAAATCACAGTAAACCAGTAACCAATCTCCAATCCACTACCATCGCTACTGAGACTGGCAAATCTCAAGCAGAAGCCTCCATTCCTCCATTCAATCGCCACCTCCAATAAACCACAACCTGTCAAAGCCGAATAGATTGTCCGCAATCCAACACCCATCTCGCCACCACTACCCAAATACCCACAAATCGCAATTCCAAACCCATTAGAAATAGCCCCAAACTGCTACACTAAGCAGCCTTATCACCAATTCATTCTCCACTGCCCACGGCCTATCAGAACAATCCAAAAGCCTCACCAAACATTAGTCCAAAGCTCATTACAACCTGCAAAACAAAAACAAAAAAATAGCACATAAACAACCCCAAATCAACAAACCTCCATCAAGCAGTAAAATCACATGCCCTTCCGGCAACTTTCACCAAACACACACTCAATCACACCACCGCTCATTTGATCTCCACAAACGAGATCAAATGCCACAGAAATGAACCCAGAACAGCCTTGGAGTTGCTTCCCCCATTTCTTCACAATCGTCACTAGTAGCAGAACAACCTTCCTATGCCATTTTCTCCTCTCTCTCAACTCAATCATCGGAGTTGTACATGCCCCCTTAATTAGCCATTTGAACTCACAAATTTCAGTCACATACTTCCGAGCCATCCCAAGCTCCATAATAGCCCTATCTAGCTCACGGCCATGACCCACCAACCCTCAATATCAGGCCCTCAAATCACCATCTGATAAGTGCTATAGTACATTAGTTTTTAGGTTTTTTCTATGAGTTTTCCTCTATTTCTTAGCTGTTTCTTCTCATTTGTGATTTGAATGCCAAATTGTATAAAGGTGTGATTCACATGTGATTTGTGTCATTTTCGTAGGATTTGCACATTGCATCACCAGTTTGGAACAATTTGGATGGCAATTGCATGATATTTTGAGCTGATTTGAGGTTGGTGATGAGTTAAAGTCAAGAAACCCTCAAAGTGATGCAAAGAAGCAATAGGCGAAGAAGAATTGGAAAAGAAACGGTTTGGCAGCCTGGACATATTTCAGTGATTTCGCAATAACTTGAGCTAGATATATTAGATTAAGGTGATTCATGAAGAATTTTGAAGCAAAGACAATGATCTACAATTCATATGAAGACATCAAAGTCCAGTTCTTAAGTTTCGAAGGTCAAAATTCCAAATTATTGAAGCATATTTGTACTGCAGTGCTGTTCCGACCAGTTCTTAGTATTTCAGCTATATCTCAGCGTAAAGAGCTTCAAATGATGTGATTCTTGTTTATTTGGAAAGTTTATTCAAAGGGCTAAAACTTTTATGTTTTGAGGAAAAGCTAGTTCGGCCGTTGTCAAGGTGAAATTTTACATAGAAGAGAAGTGAAATATTCTGACCAAGGCCGCGGGTAAGGCCTTGCCACGGCCTTGGGTGCGGCCTTGGTCAGAAAGGGAGGACACAAGGCCGTGGGTAAGGCCATGCCACGGCTTAGTTATGGAATTTTGCATTTTTAAGCACTTTTGGGCGAATCTTTTGAGGGGAGAACCCTACCTCCTTGGGGAAGGAAATAGGTGGTTTCTTTGGGGTTCTAAGGTACAAGAAACACACTTTTACACACATCTAGAGGGATGTAGAGAGAAGAAAGCAAGAGTAGAGGGGCAACTCAAGGGCTTCCATGATACAAAGCAAGAAGGATTCATCAAGATGCAAGGGAGGAATCAAGAGAATTACATGAGAATGAGTTTTTCCATTCTTTTCTTGTATTTTGTTGGATTTATTCTTGTACATATGATTGAGTTGTGAATAATTTGGATGGGATGAACCCTACCTTTCTATGACTATGATTTGAATCTTTAGTTAATGAATTCTCAATTTTTGTCTTAGATTTATCCTTGAGTTTAGTGGTTATTGAATTGGGATTTACATGCATCCTTAGATTCAATATTGATTTCATATAGTTGGATTGAGAAATCACCTATTTGATTAGATCATCTCTTGAATAAAAAGGCTTTCATGGGTTGCTAGAGATAGAATCACATAAGTCTTCCCGGTTAGATTCAAACCTAACCAAAACCATAGAATCCATAGAAACTTAATGCTTTTCTTTGGGGTTTTGATTGAGAAGAGATTCCAATCAATTAACCAAGGGGATAGAGGTTAATACTTGAGAAAGATTAAACCTAATTAAGGGATTCTAGGGTCTAAGTGATTGGGCTATTCATTAATCAAGGTATAGTCTTAGCATATTTGGTTTAGGGTATTCTTCATCTAGATTCGCCTCTACTTTTGTCCATTCTCTCTACTGAATTTTAGATTGTGCTTTAATTAGGTAATTAGTTTAGTTAATTTGTATTTCCAATAAATTCGTCATTCGCTTTGTGAGGTTTAATAATAAAAAGAAGGTTAGTACTAGTACTCACATAGTCCCTGTGGGAACGACACTCGGTACTCCTATACACTATACTACTGGAAACGATAGGTGCACTTGCCTAAGTATCCCTAGTTTAGCTAAAGGAATATTAAGTTTTTGGCACCGTTGCCGGGGACTAGGATATTAGGAATGCCATATTTTTATTACTCTAACCATTTTGTGTCCTTTTGTGTTTATTCTTGTTATTTTGTTTAATTTTTTTTTCTTTTCTTAGCTTTTCTTTGATTTTTGTTGTAGAAGTTAGTGTTATCAAGGATCTCAACTCTACAACTTTCACTTAAGGATTGCGGAGTATTTTTATGAGTGGCCTAATACACAAGGTAACAACATGGAGTCTACAGGTATGGATAAACTAAGTGCTCTTGAGAGGCTAATAGATGATATTGTTCATAAAAACAATGAACAAGTTGGAAGTAGTTTTTCTTTTTCCCAAGCTAGTGTTGTTACTTGTACTTTTTGTGGAGAAAACCGTTACTCTTATGAGTGTTTTTATAGTAGACAAGTACATTGTGATAACACTAACAACTATCCAACTTCTTATGACCCCTACCCCAATGCCTATAACTCGGGGTGGGGGGATCATTCATCATATGAATAGAGGGAGTATGAGAATCAACCCAACCAACTTGGCAAGTAGCCCATGATAGAGTAGAGGAGTATAGATTTGAATCGTACCTTCCTCCTGTGGAGTCTAATCCTGAGTTAGAATTGGTCATGGTGAATTTTATGAAAGCATCAAATGATAGGATGGATAAAATAGAAGTTGAAATTGAGAAAACTAGGAAACAACTTGTTGATATCACCAACATAGGACAAATCACTGAAACTATGAACACTAGGAACCAATATGACTTGATGAGTGATACAGAGGTAAATCCTAGTGAACTAGTAGAAGTGATTGATTTGTCTAATAGTGATAAATTGAGTGACCCTTTAATGGCAACTAAAAAGGAAGAACATGAGTGGATTAAAAAAGAATAAGAGAATGAAGTAGAAATTGTAGGTGAGGAAGAGTTACGTATTGAACCAAAAGAATTAGGAGAATCCTCACTTCCAATCACTATTTTTATTCCACAGGAGGCACCTCATGTTTATATTTTTAAGCCTTTATACATAAATCTCCTTTGTGGTACTAACATTTTGCAGGTTCCTTCTTACTATGAAGTTCATGATAATAACATTGCATGTAAGAGGAGACTAGAGGAATTTGAGGGCAAGGCCACAATGAAAGAATGCCATTCTATCATGGTGGTGCCACTGCCACAGCTAGAAAGTGGTGAGTTGCAGAGGGCTAAATATGATAGACATCCGACGATCGAGATCCAACAGCCCAAAAGGAAGAAAGAATGGGCCAAAGAAATTTTTCATCAGGGGGTTACGTGATACTACTCAATCTCGATAAGTTTCATACTCGGTCATATTATTGGTACAGGAAAAATATAATTTGACATGCAGGGTAATGCTTCCCTTCTTGTGATACCAAAACGGCTCTAATCCCGACCCCGAAAGAATTCGAAGTGCCATCAAAGAATAATCTCCACTCTGTGTACTGCTCATTCATGTCTTCAATTGCCCCAATGAATAAAATCTCTTCGTCCGGAAAGTAAGTATTGGGTGGCTGATAATCATCATCTATTGGATTTTCTACGAAGTGATCTGTTATGGCCAGTCCTTTTACTGCCTTTTGCGTGGTGAAGACAATGTCGAATTCTGAAAGAATCATTTGCCATTTGGCCATGCGTCCAGTGGACATCGGTTTTTCCAACAAATATCTTAAAGAATCAGAACAAAAAATGAGGTAAGTAGTGTGATCGAGAAGATAGTGCCTGAGCTTTTGAGTAGTCCAAGCTAGTGCACAATACAACCTTTTTAAGAATGAATAATTCGTCTCATAAGTCGTGAACTTCTTGCTCAAATAATATATTACTTGTTCCTTTTTTCCTAAATCATCATGTTAACCCAAAACACAACCCATTGCTCCGTCTAAAATTGAGAGATACATGATGAGTGGTCGGCCTGCCTTTGGTGGCACTAAAACAGAAAGATTCAACATATAATCCTTAATCTTATCAAAAATTTGCTGACAATCCTCATTCCAGTCTATTGAGGCATTCTTCCTTAATAACTTAAACAGTGGCTCACAAGTGAGGGTTAGTTGAACAATGTATCTACCTATGAAAATTTTCTTTTCCAGAAAACTTTTCACGTCCTTTTGTGTCTTTGGAATCGGCATATCTCGTATGACTTTTATCTTTGTAGGATCTATCTTAATACCCTTTTTGCTAACAATAAAACCAACAACTTGTCAGCAGGGGACCCGAAAGCACATTTTGCAGGATTCAACCTCAGATTATACTTCCTTAATCTCTCAAATAATTTCTTCAAATCCACCAAATGATCCTCGGATCTCTTAGACTTACTTATGATGTCATCCACATAAACTTTTATCTCCTTGTGAATCATGTTTTGGAACAACGTAGTCATAGTCCTTTGATAAGTGGCTTCAGCATTTTTCAACTCGAAAGGCATGACTCTGTAACAAAATGTGTCCCATGGGGTGATAAATACTGTCTTCTCCCTATCTCTTCTTCTGCTAGGAGTTGATGATATCCAGCAAAACAATTAATGAATAAGTCCATTTCATATCCTGCTGTGTTATCTAACAGAATGTGAATATTAGGTAAAGAAAAATTATCTTTTAGATTGATTTTGTTTAAATCCCGATAATCCACGCAAACCCGCACATCTCTTGAATTTTTAAGAATCAGGACCATATTTGAAAGCCAAATAGAGTAATGGGACACAATAGTAATTTTGGCATTGAACTACTTGACTATTTGCTCCTTAATCTTAATGCTCATTTCAGGTTTAAATTTACGAGATTTTTGTTTTACTGGAGGGAAGTTTGGATCAGTGGGTAATCTGTGAATTACTATGTCTGTGGATATCCCAAGCATATCATCATAAGACCATGCGAACACATCCTGAAACATTGTGAGGAATTCAATCATCTCTTTTCTTTGTTTCTTGTTTAAGTGTACACTGATTTTAATTTCTTTCACTTCTGTCTCAGTGCCAATATTAATGGTTTCTATTTCTTCCAAGTTTGGCATAGATTTTTCTTTATATTGTTCAAGATTCTTAAATATAGAATCATAATCTTCTTCAATGTCACTCTCACTCTCATCAACGGTTTGCATTATTTTAGAATTCAGAGAGATATCGAAATTGCATTCATCGATTTCAAGCAAAGTAACATCCAAATGATCATAAGCAGTTATTTTTGACTATCTAAAAATGAAAATAAAGAAAGTATAAATGGACAGATAAAAAGGTACAACATTCATTTCATTAAACTCAGAATGCATTTATTTAAAAGTGGAGTATATACAACCACACAAGTGTGGTACTATCCTTTTGGAAAAACATAAAGATGCAGTTCAAACATAAAAACAAAAAAGGTTCAAAACCATTTTCATTGAAAAGTAGATGCAAGACATAATATGAGTCTGACTCTAACAACATAATATGTAAAGAAAGGTTCATTCTAGGGCCCTGTCTAGAAATGAACATTAAGCAAAAATAATTCCAAATTTATCAAAACTCTCTTCGCAGGAAGGTAATCGGTAATCCAGTTGTTCAATACTCCTTCCTCAAGTTCTTCAAAATCAACAATATCAGATGCCTTCTCTACACCAGTCATTCCAACGAAAAGGCAGCTCATCCATTCCTCAGCATCATCTTTCTCATAGCAATTTTCAGAAATGACAATACCAGATGACTTCAAAAAACTGTGATACAGTGGAGGGATATAAAGCAGAACCTATTTTCCTTCTTTTTCAGCCTTCTTCTTTTCTTTTATTTCCTTTACATCATTACCTATTAGGTGAAAACCAAGTTCAAAGGTATCTCTCTACTCAATCAACTGAATAGGTTCCACGACTCCTTGTAATAGTTTTTCAATACCTCTTCCCAGTTGATAATCTGTCCTGATTAATTTCTAGACAATCATAATACTGACATTTGGCAGCAATGGCTCAATAGGGGACTTTTCTTCAGGAATCCAATTAACATACACTATATCAATAGTGCGAAATCCTTGATCAAGTGATGACTTATCTTTTGTTTTTTCAGAAGATTCGCGATTTATCATCATAGTACAATCATCTTTAGCGAACATGGTAATTTGTTTGTCATCCATGATGAATTTCGCCATTTGATGCAAGGATGACGGTATTGATTCTGAAGAATGAATCAATGGTTGCCCCACCAACACATTATATACTATTGAATAATTCATGAACTGGCAAGTAACTAGATCAATCTCGCCAATGGTCTCCTTCTTTGAGCCATCAAACCCTCTGACAATGTCGAAGATTGGCGAACCTGTGACAGCAGATACCCTAACTTTTGTAATGTACTCCACGGACAGCTGTTCAAAGTAGATCCATTGTCAATCAAAACCTTGGGTTAGTGCTTCCCATTACATCTCACCAGATATACAAAGCCTTGTTATGTCCCTTTTCTTCAGGAGTTAACTCATCTTTAGAAAAAGTAATCTGATTGGATGCCAAGACATTTTTCACTATTCCGACTAACTTTTCAGTAGGAATGTCCTTGGGCAAGTGAGATTCGTTAAGAACTTTCAAAAGGGCATCTCGGTGCATTTTAGATGTCAAAAAAAGGTTAAGAATTGAAATCTGTGCCAGCATACGGCTCAACTGTTCTACCACCTTATACTCAATTCTTTTCAAGACCTTTAAAAAATTTTCAACTTCTTTTTCACTAACTGGTGGTTTGGGGGACAACGTGCTCTCATTTTCTTTAGCCAGGACAACAACTTCTGACTCAGCAATTATTCTTCCTGACCTTGTTACTGCAGAATTGTCATCATTAAATTGACAGTCTTCATAATTCCACGGCACTTGTTGTAAATCCTTAATTGGCAATTGTTCTGGCAGATCGATGATTTCTGAGTCTGAAATTTCCAATTCAAATAGCTGAACATCCAACACAAATAATTGATTTGAAGAACTGGGGGTTGACAATAATTTGTCTAAAACAGTTGGTCTGTTTGGTTGGATTATCAGTGATTCTACTCTTCCTGCAAAAATATCTTCCATATGCTGGCTCATAAACTATTTTCCAGATAGTACCATTCTATCTCGCCTGTAATCAGCTTTAGTAACTCCCACCATTTCTTCAATCGAGATATCAACTCTGTAGGATTAGTTAATTCTTCATTCAAGGTTATCATCCCGATAGTTGGCCCATGCTGCGGCAAAGGATTGTTATCAACATTTGGAGCTTGTCCTCTTCCTTTCCTCAACACAATCTCTCTATTATCAATTATATCTTGAATTTTATGCTTTAAGGCTCAATAATTAACTGTAGGATGCCCTCGACTCCCCAAATGATAGGCACAGATGGCCTGATGATCATAGTCACGAGGCAAACCATTGAGAAAAATTTTCTGAGGAATCGGGCCAATTTTTCCTGCTGCTCTCAACTGTTCATATATCTGATCAAGGGGACGACCAAGGGGAGTGAATGTCCTAGGCCATTTTTACGGTGGGTTTGCTGGACCAGCAACATTTTGAAGTTGATTAGGTAGAGCATAGTTATTAGGGTAAACAGGCCTTGGACGGATTTGCATGGGTGGTTGAGGGTTGGTTTGGAATACTGGTCGAGAATTTTGAAACGTATGATGGGTATGAGGCTGAGTGTTGGTGTAGTAAACAGGTTGAGGGTTGAAATGTTGTAGGTAGGGAGTCGTGTATGAAGAATAGTTCTGGGTTCTGGGTCTAAATAACGGGCCTTGATCCCAAACAAAGGCAACTTCTCCTTCTTTCTTCTTGAATTGGGATTTCTTTCCGTTGTTGCTGTGATTCCGGTTTTGCAAGGCTTCCAATTACAATTTCAATGTCGTTATATTAATTATTTTGCCTGCTTTGACAAACTCATCGTACTCCTCAAGCTTGTTGATGATGGCAGCAAATGAATTTCCAGTCATACGAAAGATCTTCTCAAAATACGACGGGTCATGAGCCTTAATGAAAGTACGCATGATCTCTTCCTCATTCATAGGAGGCTCCACTTTAGCAGCTAGCTTTCACCATCTTTTGGCATATGTCTTGTGATCCTCCGAATGTCTCATCTTTGTATTCTCTAGTGTAGTTCGTGTTGGCGCCAGTTCATAGTTAAACTCATATTGCTTTACAAAAACTATTGACAAATCTAACCAGGTCTTTATCTCATGAGACTTCATATTTGAATACCAATCTAGCGCATCTCCTTCTAGACTGTTAGGAAATAGGCACATGAGTAAGTTCTCATCATCAACTGGTTTGTCAAATTTATTAGCGAATATCTTGAGATGAGTTTTGAGATTGCCAGTTCTATCATACTTGATAAATTTGGGAGCCTTGAAACCCAATGGTAATTGAACATCTGGAAAGAGACAAAGATCATCGTAACCCAATCCGCCATTCTTGTTCAGTCCTTGATTTTTCTTCATAAACTCCTCAAACCGATCCAACCTCTTAAGCAAGTCCTTGACCACATGCGTGGCAATTTCATTTATAGCCGACCTTCCTTGAGAGGCGATATCCCACACAAAAGGTTCTGTTGCGTGGTTGTGAGGTGTCTGAAAATTTGGTGGGATATTTGGGTTGATTTGTGGGTGAAACTGAGGAAGTGGATAGTTGGGTAGGTTCATTTGCACAAAGTTTGGGCATACAGGTAGCAGGTCAGGATTGACGTGAGCAGAGAGTCTTTTAATCAGATTGGTAAAAGGTGGGAAGGAAGCGGTTTGCATATTGGATGCAAAAGGCAATTGGTTAACCTGTTCAGGGGAATGGTCAACTACCGGCACTGGATTATTCGGGGCACCACCAGTGCTGTTTGTAATAAGTTGGTCAATGACACACCTCTGTGATGTCATTTCTGCACTCAAATCCTTAAATTTACCAAATACTTCGTTCAGCTGAGTCCCTAATGCAGAGAAATCCACTAGTATTACTTGAGTCATTTTTTTTGAAATATCTAGAATGGAACTCATGTTTCTACGGCTTTGCAATTGGCGAGTATGGGATCGCGTTTGAATGGGGCTTCTATGAAAAGAAGTTATGATTCAAAGTACCTGAAATACATATTGGAGAGGAAATTGATTCAGCCGGCCTTTCATTATTGGTACTGTCAAAATTTATTATTTAAAAGAAAAGAAAAAAGGCTAAAGTTAGCAAATATATGAATAATTCAGATGCATATCCTAAAGGGAGCCCTTATTATGCTAAGAGTAGGCCTAACATGAAATGCAATTCTTTAGGGTGAGACTCCCCTTTCAATATCTGAATAGGATGAATTTTAGCTCCAAAAGAAATAGCCTTTTCATTTCTTGAGTCAACTTTCATACAACTTGAACATTAAAAGAAAAATACTTCACTACTTTCATTGCCAACCCAATACAAGGGAGTACATCATTCTGTCAGCTCATCTACACATTCTAAAACTTTCTTCAACTGGTCTTCCAAGCGCTGAGCTTTGTTGCGGTCTGGCTCCCAAGAGTACCTGTTCATCATGTGATTGATGTCGTCTTTCAGCTTCAAACATTTCCTTTTCTTCTCTTGCAGTTCCTGCTTCACTTTCGTATAAAGTTGCTTGACAGATTTATATGCCTCCTTATTCTTCTCGGAGTTCTGCTTCACTTGTATTAACTTGCGATCTTTCATTTCCAACCGGGCTTTCAACCGATTAATTTTCTCAACGGGGTCAAGCATGATTTGCTCCTTTGGATGACTCTGATTCTTAAGCCACTCGTCATATTTCGAAGTAGTCTTAGGAGTGCCTTTGTTCTTCGGGTCAAAGGAGATATTCTGGTCCGTGCAATGACTTCCTCATGCTTTTACGATTTTTGACTTTTTCAGAATATTCTCAGAATAGATCTCGTGTTGAAAAATAATATGAAAATCTTCAATTTGCAGTTCTGGGGGAATTCCCTGGATGCGCCCGAATTGGCAGAGGATTCTTTGAGGTATGTAAGGTGTGATCCTGTTGACGCCTAATAGTGGGATAAATTTTCTCCGAAAATATTGTAACACCGATTTATGACATTCAGTCCAATCCAAAACCCAGCAGATCTTTTCCTTACTCAATGTACTAAAAAGCTCCCAGTATCCCTTGACCTCTTTAGGTGGATTCACTTGATCGAGTCTTTTGTTGTGAGATTGAACCCAATTCCCATCCTTTACAACAAGTCCTAACCTTATCATTGATCTTCGACAAAGGTGTTCCATGGCCCAAACTTAAAGTATAATGCTAGGACCATAAAAAACTTAGCTAGGTCATTTGCTTGCTTAGGTTAGGAAGAGTCATTCTTCGAGCATGGGAATTGGGCAAGTTTGGCCCCCTTGGCCTTAGCATGCCGTTAAGCCCTCCGTAAGAAGGAAGATCGTGTCACAAGTCTTAGTTCCCCGTACTTGTTATATTGCATTCTTTTTCCTTGGTCACTTATATTTATATCTATATATTATTTTTTCGCTTTTTGCATTTCATTTTTTGCTTACCTCGTGACCCCTTCGAGATCTCATTTTGGATTACGCAATTAATACATTAATTCCAATTAAATCTCAAAGGGACATTTTGCCCTGTTCAGTATTACTTTTAGGTCTAGATTTGCATTCATGTAGATTCATCCAAATGTGATAAGTTTTAGGGTTACATTAGGAAAATTTTAACTAAACCTCGCAACTAGTTTCTGCTAGGTTGAAAAGGTACCTTAGGCACGAGCCTTTGCCTTCCCTTTCTTCAATTGTGACTCCTGAACTTTTTTTTTTCATTTTCAAAGACCTGGAGTCGTCTAAAAAGGGTTTTTCCACTTTTCTAAATTTTGCATCGAAAGAATGTTTTTCTTAAAAAAAAAAATGCTGTTTTTGGTTTTCTTACCTTTTTCATTAAATTAATTTTCTGGTAATTTGGTACATCAAAATTTAATACTAAGTGGTGACTCCTTTTGGTATTAAGTTTTGGGTCCCAAAATTATTGAGTTTTGGGTCAAAACTCAAAATTATTTTGATGAAATTATTAACTTTTCGGTCCCTAAGTCTGAAGATTTGGGATCTTTAAAATCGAGTCGCTTGGGCATATGGTCGTGGCATGACGTGCACATAGCAGTGTCTATAGGAACACTCAAGCCACTGACTGAGAGCCTTGGGAGTCATGACCCTTGACCCTTTGGTCTGAAGGCTTGGGAATCTTAAACCATTTCAAGTCTAGATGCATTAGTGAATTTAACCTCATGCATCCATGTACAATAACCTAAGATAGAGTTTATCTCACCCTTTTAAGTACACTTGGTACGAGAGGAGGGAATTTACCCTCTTGTTTCCTTTGTTCTACTCTGTGTACTATTTGTTGCTCCAACGTGTTATGTGTCCTTTATTAATTGAACTATCCCTATCTTTTCTCCTGTCTTTGCATTCACAACCTTAGGAATAAGAATCCTGACATGGTATTAGATGAAACCACCTTTTTAGATAGATTATTGCACGTTTAAAGTTTAGTATATTGCATTAAAATATATGTTGCATATCATTTTTAGATTCAACCTGTAAGGTAATAGCATAGGTAACGCAGCGGAAAAATAAAAATTTATCACCTTAACTATGGATCTCTTTGACATATCTATATGATTATCAAGGGGGTTTGCATGAAGATTACCTTAAGCACAGAAGATTTCTATACTACTTGGCAAAGATCCTCCGAAGAAGATGTTAGATCTACCATGAAAAGCCCTCCAAGCGTAGAGCCTCTAACGATATCCACACGAACAACTTCTTTGGGAACCTTGTAGGCTTGCTTGCTTTGTCTTTTGAGTGCTAGCTCCCTTGAATTATTTAAGAACACAAGAAGAAGAAAAACCTAACAATTAGGAGAGAGAGAGAGATGCCTAGAGAGAGAAAGTGGCGTGCCTCTTTCTTCAATTTTTTTCTCTCACTAGTTTTCTTTTGTGTTGCAATAATAATTCAAGAGTCAAAGTATGAACATATTTATAGAATAAGTATTCTAGTCTTTTAGGAAATAAAGCTAATTGGAAACCAAGAAGGTTTAGGTAACTTACTTTAAGCTAAACCTTCTCCTTTAGGAAATCTATTCTATAAGGAAACTAATTAGTTACTTTATTCCTTTTAGGAAACTAACTTCCTACAAGACTTAGAATATTTATAAATAAGTCCTTTAAGTTAATTTATCTCATAAATTAACCCCATAAGTATCTCATACTTATCTTAATTGCAATTTAACCCAAAGATTTTGTTTTTTATGTGTGTGACCCATTAGGTTCCATTCACGTTGGCAATAAGTATAAATTATAACTCATTAATTGAGCTAGATAAATTAAAAACTTTAATTTATCATTAATTCACTAATTAATCAATTCATACTTATAGATCATGAGTGGCGTCTAGCAATGCATCATGACCACCCAAGTGAATAGGAAAGTCATATGGTAGACCATACCCTTCAATGACAATGCTACCGTGTAATTAATATCCTTTCACCACACTATATCCCAATTAGTCTAAAAGTATAGTGCATACTATTAAATGACTAATTTATATTTTCTTGTTCCAGAAATATAACTTCCCATGATGTATAACCTTGAAACTACTTCCAAGTTATACTATCACTTCTGCAGAAGATTTATGAGTTAATATTTCCAACAAGTGGCGATAAACGGATATACTCTCCTATTAAGGAGTGGTGAATTCTATATCGATTACTCACTATCTTTCCATGATTCAAACTATACCCAATCTATAACCTATGGGTTACCCTTTTAATGTCACGCACACTATACTCACTATCAATCCATAACCAATCTATACCCAAACTATACCCAATCTATAACCATAACCAAACTATACCCAATCTATAACCATGATTCAAACTAAACTCACTATCAATCCAATGTCACGCACACCATAGGTGTCTTAGGAGACATGTCTCTTGAAAGAGTAATCCCATGTCTCACAGGTAAGTACCTCTTTAGCATCTTGTCTATGTATGTCGATTGACTGAGACCAAGCAACCTCTTGGATCTATCTCTATAGATCCTAATGTAAGGTAATAAGGGGAGTAACGCAGCGGAAAATTTAAAAATTTATTACCTTAGCCATGGATCTCTTTGATGTAATCTATACGATTAAAGGGTGTTTAGCACAAATACCTCAAGCATAGAAGGTTTCTATGCTTCAAAGGGCAAGATCCTATTTGATGAAGGTGTTGATCTACCATGAAAAGCCCTCCAAGTGTCGAGCCTCCAACGGTATCCACACGAACATGATCTTTAGGAACCTTTGGGCTTGCTTGCCTTGCCTTTTGAGTGCTAGCTCCCTTGAATATCATGAAGAACACAAGAACAACAAGAGGAGGAAGACAAAACCCTAACCCTTAGGGAGAAGAGGGTGTGGCGTTTTTCTTGGGAGAAAACACGCCTTTCTCAATTTTTCTCTCTCTAAATTTTATCTTGTGTTTCATCAATCTTCCAAGAGTCAAGGCATGGACTTATTTATAGATGTAGTATCCTAGTCTTTAAGGAAACAAGAGCAATTGGAAACCCAGAAAGTTTAGGAAGCTTACCTTAAGCTAATCCTATTCCTTTAGGAAATCTATTCCAAAAGGAAACCAAATAGCTTCTTAATAATTTCCATCAAGACTTAGAATATTTATAATTAAGTCCTTTAAGTTAATTTATCACATAAATTAACCCGATAAGTATCATATACTTATCTTAATAACAATTTAACCCAAAGACCATGTTCTTATTGTGTGTGACCCATTAGGTTCCATTCACGTTGGCAATAAGTACAAATTATAACTCATTAATTAATTAATTAAGAGTCAGATAAATTAACACTTTAATTTATCATTAATTCACTAATTAATTAATTTGTACTTATAGATCATGAGTGGCGTCTAGCAATGCATCATGACCACCCAAGTGAATAGGAAAGTCATGGTAGACTACACCTATCAATGATAATGTTACCGTGTAATTAATATCCTTTCACCACACTATATCCCAATTAGTCCAAGAGTGTAGTGCACACTCTTTAAATGACTAATTAACGATTTCTTGTTCCCGAAATATAACTTTCCATAAAAGTATAACCTTGAAACTCTTTCAAGTCATACTTTCACTTTTGCGCAAAAGATTCTTTAAGTCATATTTCAACAAGTGGCCAATCCGGGAGATACTCTCCTATAATAAGGAGTGGTGAATCCTATATCAATTACTCACTGTCCTTCCATGCTTCATACTATACCCAATCTCTACCGTATGGGCTACTCTTTTACGAGCACCGAGCAATAGAGTCAAAGCATAGCAATTCACACTCAAGATACCATGGTAATCTCAAGTCTAAGGATCACTTACACCATTGCCATTAAGAGTATAATTCATTAGCACTATGAATAGTAACTCTTGGTGGATCAATCCAATGAACTTGTTCTCTAACAAGCATCCACGTACCAGCTTAGGCGTTGCACACCATAGTTGACGAGATCAACTACTACTTACCATAAGTAGAGGCAAAGCATGAGCTTATCTTCCCATATTAATGATGTCCAGTCTCATTAATACTACGACTAGGGATATTTAAGAATATAACTTAATGTGTAATAAGAGTCTCATCATTGTAACTCTTACAATCTCTTATACACAGTTAATATTCTATGGACTTTATCAAATAAACAAGTAATATTAATAACAAGTATTAAATGACAAAGAAAATACCACATATATAACTATAACACGAAATAAGCTTAATAAACATCCCAAAAACCAACTTGGTTTTAGGGCATACACTAACACCTAATTCCCATAATATAGGTTGCCTCTCCTAGATCCTTCATGGAGAAACTTTTGGACAGCCATACCTTTACAAATTGTAGTAAAGGTATGTCATTTCCCATCAATAATATGTCATCCACATAAAGTATTAAGAAAATGACAACGCTCCCACTCCAACTCTTTGATTCCACATAAAGTATACACAAGGCACGTCTTCATTCTTAAGAAAACTAAACTCTTTGATTGTCTCATCAAAACGAATGTTCCAACTCCTTGAAGCTTGCTTGAGTCCATAAATGGACTTTTGTAGCTTGCATATCTTATGACTATCAATGGAGTCAAAACCCTCAGGTTGTGTCATGTACACATCCTCTTGCAAATTCCCGTTAAGGAATGCAGTCTTGACATCCATTTGTCAAATCTCATAGTCATAATAAGCAGCTATGGCAAGCAAAATCCTAATAGATTTAAGCATAGCTACTGGCGAAAAGATTTCTTCAAAATCATTTCCTTGCCTTTGTTTGTAACCTTTTGCCACTAACCTTGCTTTATAGGTAACAATGTTACCATCCATGTCAGTCTTTCTTTTAAAGACTCACTTGCACCCTATGGGTTTTATCCCTTCAGGTGGTTCGACCAAGGTCCATACCTTGTTCTCGTACATGGAATCCATTTCGGATTTCATGGCTTCGCACCACTTCAAAGAGTCTACATTAGACATAGCTTCTTCGTAGCTAGTAGGATCGTCATCATCTATGACTAACACATCATTATTCTTACTAATGAGAAATCCATATCTCTCAATAGCATAACGTGTTTTACTAGATCTATGAAGTTCTTGTGTAACTTGAGCTTCTGACTGCGCCTCATCAATATGTGGTGTAAGCTCTTGTTCCATCTGTTGGCTACTTTGTGGTTCTTGAATTTCTTTAAGTTTTACTTTGCTCTCACTACTTCTTTCAAGAATAAATAATTTTTCTAGAAAAGTAGTATGTCTTGAAACAAACACTTTTTGCTCAAGGGATTGTAGAAGTAGTATCCATGACTCTCTCTAGGATATCCCACAAACAAACATTTGTCAGACTTAGCTTCTAGCTTGTCTGACATGTTTTGCTTCACATAAGCAAAACAACCCCAAATCTTCAAATGATTAAGATTCGGTTTCTTACCATACCAAATCTCATAAGGTGTGATATCAACAAATTTTGATGGAACACGGTTGAGTATATAGGAGGCGGAATCTAAGGCATATCCCCAAAACAAATTAGAAAATGATGCATGGCCCATCATGAAACGCACCATATCTAATAAGGTACGATTTCTCCTTTCAGACACACCATTTAGTTGTGGTGTGTATGGAGGAGTCCATTGAGGAATAATCCTATTTTCCTCTCGATATTGTTGGAACTCTTGACTCAAGTATTCTCCACCTCGATCAGATCTAAGTATACTCTTGCCAAGTTGTTTCTCAACTTCAGCTCTAAAGACTTTGAACTTTTCAAAGGCCTTGGATTTGTGCTTTATTAGAAACACATAACCATATCTAGAATGGTCATCCATGAAGGTGATGAAGTAAGAGAAATCACCTCTAGCATGGATCGACATTGGGCCACAAACATCAGTATGGATAAGCCCAAGAAGATCACCAGCACGTTTACCCTTTCCAGTAAAAGGTGTCTTGGTCATTTTGCCAAGTAAACAAGATTTGCATGGCCCAAATGATTCATAATCAAATGAGTTCAAGTATCCATTTTTATGTAACTTGGATATGCATTTGTCATTTACATGACCAAGTCTACAATGCCAAAGGTATGTTTGGTTAACAATATCTAATTTTTGTTTCTTGGTTTTTATGTTGAGAATGGATTTTTGTTCATCTAGAATATATAAACCATTAATTAATGTACCAGTACTATAAGTAATACCATCACGTGAAAAAGAACAACTTTTATTCCTTTGGATGATGGTAAAACCATCCAAATCTAACAATGAGATAGAAATGATGTTCTTTGTAAGTACGGGAACAAAATAACAGTTTCTTAATTCTAAAATAAGCCCAGTGGGCAAAGAGAGTACATAGGTTCCTGCGGCTAATGCAGCAACTCTTGCTCCATTTCCCATGCGTAGCTCGACCTCTCCCCTTGCCAGGGATCTACTATCTTTAAGACCTTACATATTATTACAAATATGAGTTCCAGATCCAGTATCTAATACCCATGAGTCTTGATTAGTGGATAAATTAATCTCAATCATAAACATACTAGAGGTTGAAGTTTCACTAAGCTTCTTTGACTTCAGAGAGTCAAGGTAGGCCTTGCAATTCCTCTTCCAATGTCCATCTTTTCTGCAATGGAAGCATGTGCCATTGAGTTTGTCCTTTTTAACCCCACCTTTAGGCTTGCTCCTCCTTTTCTTGGACTTCTTAAGTCCAGAATTGGACTTCTTTTTCTTGGAGCCCGAGACAAGCATAACAGTGCCCTTCTCCTTCTTAAGATTGGGCTCAGTAGTCTTGAGCATGTTCATCAATTCAGTCAACGTGCACTCAACTTTTTGCATGTTGAAGTGCAGGATGAATTGTGAATAGCTCTCAGGGAGGGACTGAAGAATTAAGTCAAAACTTAACTCATTGTCAGAGACGTGTCCCAGATCAGCTAATTTTTCAATTAGTTCGATCATCTTCAGTACATGGGTAGTCACTGAAGATCCCTCTGCCATCTTGCATTGATAAAGCTCCCTTGACATCTCACACCTCTTAGTCCTAGCTTGTGCATCGAACATTTCTTTTAAATGCACAATCATGGACGGAGCATCTATCTTAAGATGTTACTTTTGCAATGCCGGGGACATAGCAGCTAACATGATACATGTTGCAGCATCATTGTCGGCTTTGTGCATCTCATACGCATCTATGTCCTCAGGTGATGCAGTAGTAGGAGGAGGAGGGGGCAATAGTTTATCGAGGACATACTCAATTTTTTCATGTTTGGAAACAATTCTCAAATTGATACTCTAGTCCTCAAAGTTGGTTTCATTGAGTTTGTTGTCAAGAATCGATCACAAATTCACGTTAGACATTCTACAAATAGTAAAGACAGAAAATAAGTATTTGTTTATGTTATATATGCAAACCAAAAATGTGGATTCGTAAATTTATTTGGTTTGCTCCCACTATATTACTTCAAATCAATAACCCTCACTATTGATTTGGAAATCCGTTGGAGATTTCTAGTGGGCTAAGATCCCATCTAATTAGCTTTGGGTTTGATGGAGGCCAATGCCCCAAAGATAAATTCAATTAGATAGATAACTATTTATCAATTACAACTCTCGTGACTCCTCGATAGTTGGGTATCAACTCTTTGAAATTTACATCTTATGTATTACCCAACATTGCTTCAAAAATATCATAACTGATAATAGTTTTTCTTACACATGTTTTAGAGTGTCTAAGTGGTGGTTTGCGTAGGTATTTTAGTACTTTTATTTAGTAATTTTGGGTAAAACCAGCTATTTTCTAGACTTACTTTTTGTTGCCTATTGAATTTTATATTGGAGCAAAATAGAGCAATGTACGTGCACTCATTTATGAAGTTTGTGCAGGTGAAAAGATCAAGGAGAGGATCGTGGTCAGAATTGGAGAAAAAGGCATGAGAAGAAAAGGGCAGATTGTGAAGAAAAATGCTAAACCGCGGACAAGCTCGAAGAAAACGCGCGCGGTTCTATCGCGCGGCTTCTGCACAGGTCAACCGCGAGATCAACCGCGCGCGGTTTCAGACGCGGGTTCCACCCAGAGAGCAAACGCGGGTTAAACCGCGCGAGAGTGCGTTGGACAGCGCTAAGACGATCAACCGCGTGACCAACCGCGCGCGGTTGTGCATCGGACCCATCCGCGGTTCATCGAGATTTTTAGTAACCGCGGAAGATCAACGGGCAGACACGCGCGCGGTTCCTGGTCGCGAATTCTGCACCATTTTAACTGCTGATATGAGTGCTAGGACGGATTATTCGAAAACCTATCTTTCTCCTAGGGTTTCTTGGGAGGAAAAAAAGAAAAAAAAAGGCTCTTTGAAGGGGATATCAAAGGGAGAAGAGGAAGAAGCTTCAAGGGACAAAGAAGAGGCTTGAATCTTCTCTACCTAGAAGAAATTGCAGAACATTTATCAGAGGGAGATTGAAGAACTTCAACTACAATGAGTTTTTACAGTTTTCCTTTGTTAATTAATGTAGTTTCTTTGATTTTTATGGAGTAAACACTAGTAGTCTAGATTTGGTTGAACCCATTTGTGTAATTAATTGACTCGATTGTTGGTTTATGCTATTCACTCTCTTGATTTGGATTAATTTGTGATTATTCATGTTTAATGGAATTGGGATTTTGCATGCATTCTTGATTCTATGGCTGGTTTCGTATGGGTATATTGAGAAATTGCACGTATGACTAGACCATTTCACAAATTAAGGCAATTTGAATGAATCACTAGAGATAGGGTTCCATGAATTGCCCCCAATCGTTAAGTGTTGGAAAGAACTCAATGAATTAGAGTCCATTAATCCTAAGGCTTCTAATTGGGGGGTTAATTGTGAAGAGATTCCAATTGAGCAACCAAGAGGATAGGGATTGTATCTCTTGAGAAAGGTTACGATCTAATTTTGGGACTCTGGGTCAAGGTCAAGTTTAGGTAATAGCATTTGCCCGGAATTGGTTCATTGATTATGCAATTGGGGGATACCATATCTAGACTTATTTTGTCATTCTTGTTGTTACTTCTCACTCTCCTTTATCGTTCCCTTTTAACTTTAGTGGATTAGATAACACTTTCCTTAGTTTCTTACTTTAAAAAGTCCAATTGCGTTCATTAGGTTAGATAATAGAACTCAAGTAATTACTAGTATTTGCCAGTCCTTGTGGGACGATATTCGGTGCTCTTATATACTATACTACGAAGCGATAGGTGCACTTGCCTAGAGTTCTTTGGTATAGTTCAAAAGATACGCATCAAGTTTTTGGCGCCGTTGCCGGGGACTTTCGGCAATATTAGGAAAACTTGCATTTTATTACTCTTGCCATTATTTACCTTTTAGTATGTTTCTTTCTTTCATTTGAGTTTTGTTTATCTTACTTGTTTTATGGAATTTCCTTGCAGGATTATTTTTTTGATGTATGACCCGAAGCTCAAGTTCATCCCTCTTTGAATTTGACCCGGAAATAGAACGAACCTTTACAAGGGCAGTAAGGAGACAGTTAAGGGATCAGTTAGAGGAAATTACTTCGGATTCCTATCGAGAAATAGTGGAAGAAGGGCTACAAATGGCGGAGAATCAACCTCCACTCGATCCTCCCTTAGAGGAACAAAGGAGAGAGCAACCTCGAAGACAAATGACGATGTCTGACTATGCTAGACCCTCGTTGATGGGAACTGAATCTAGCATAGTTCGTCCTCCAGTAGCAGCGAACAACTTTGAGATTAAGCCTCACATCATCCAAATGGTGCAGCAACATGTTCAATTTGATGGCTTACCGGATGAAGACCCGAATGCTCACATCGCCAACTTCTTGGAGATATGTGACACTTTCAAGATCAATGGGGCAACAGAAGATGCCATCAGGTTGAGGTTATTCTCATTTTCCTTGAGGAATAGGGCCAAGCAATGGCTAAGTTCTCTACCCCGAGGCTCAATCACCACTTGGGATCAAATGGCGGAGAAGTTCTTAGCCAAGTATTTTCCTCCAGCCAAGACTGCAAAAATGAGGAATGATATATCCTCTTTTGCTCAAATTGAAGCCGAGACCTTGTATGACACTTGGGAAAGATTCAAGGAATTACTGAGGAAGTGTCCCCACCATGGATTACCCACGTGGATGCAAGTACAAACATTCTACAATGGGCTCAATCCAGCTACAAGGCAAATGATTGATGCGGCTGCAGGAGGCACTTTGAATAGCAAAACGCCGGAGGCGGCTCAAGAGCTTATTGAAGAAATGGCCATGAATAGCTATCAATGGCAGGCTGCTCGTTCTAGGCCAAGTAAACCAGCAGGAGTTTATGATGTGGACGCAGTCACGGCATTAGCAGTCCAGGTTGAGGCTTTGAACAAAAAGATTGATGGCATATCGGTGAGTCAAAGACCATTGCACGTGATGCAATGTGACCTATGTGGAGGTGAACATCACAACCAGGAATGCAAAGCAATACATGGAATGCAACAAGCAGATGAGCAATGCCATTTCATGGGCAATAGTCAAAGGCAACAAAACAACCCATACAGCAACACTTACAATCCGGGTTGGAAGAATCACCCAAACTTTTCTTGGGGAAATCAAGGGCAACAAAGACAACAACCACCACCGGGATATCAGCCTCAACCTCAATTTGAGAAGAAAACAAACCTTGAGGAATTGATAACCAAGTACATCAACACATCTGAAAACAGGATGCAAGGTGTAGAGACTTCTCTGAGGAATCAACAAGCATCCATCCATAATTTGGAGAATCAAATTGGGCAAATAGCAAAGTTGATGTCCGAAAGACCTCAAGGGACCCTTCCAAGTAACACCGAGGCCAATCCAAGAGAACAAGCAAAAGCAATCACCTTAAGGAGTGGCAAGGAAGTGAAAAAGGAGGAACCAAGGCTGGCTAAGGAATTACCGGTTGAGGAAAAGAGAGATCCAGGAGAAAATGGGGAGAGACAAAACAATGAGGACGAGAAGACAGATGGGGAACCCATGAAGAAGGCGGTAAAGGAGTACAAACCCCCAATCCCCTATCCTAGCCGACTTCAGAAGGACAATCAGGCTGAGCGCTTTGGTAAATTTTTAGAGCTCTTTAAACAATTGCATATTAACATTCCTTTTGTTGAAGCTCTTTCACAGATGCCAAAGTATGCCAAGTTTCTAAAGGATTTATTATCAAACAAGAGAAAGCTTGAAGAACTAGCAGTCGTGAGGTTAAATGAAGAATGCTCCGCCATCTTACAGAACAAGCTACCTCAGAAACTCAAAGATCCAGGGAGTTTTACTATTCCTTGCAATATCGGTAGTTTGTCTATTGATAAGGCTTTAGCTGACTTAGGTGCAAGCATAAATTTGATGCCTTATGGAATGTACATGCGATTAGGATTAGGAGAACCTAAACCCACTAGGATGAGCATTCAATTGGCAGATAGATCCATAAAATATCCAAAGGGAATTATAGAGGATGTGTTGGTTAAAATTGACAAATTCATTTTTCCCGTTGATTTTGTGATTTTGGATATGGAGGATGATGTAGAGATCCCCCTCATCTTGGGACGACCCTTCTTGGCCACAGCTAAGGCATTAATTGATGTTCAAGCCGGAAAGCTTACCCTTAGAGTAGAAGATGAGGAAGTGATTTTTAAGATACCAGAAGCTATGAGACATTCTTTAGATAGAGATGATACTTGCTTTTATATGGATACTATTGATACTGAATTGGTTAATATTTTGCAGGAGGTCATTATTGATGATCCATTGGAGGCATGCATCATCCAAGGGAAGGAGGCGACTTTCCACCCAATTATAGCTGAACAAGTTGCCCACCTAGAAGCAAGAAGACCATATGAGGGTACCCGAGCTTATGAGGAAATCGAGGGATCAAGAGAAGGAGCTCTCAAACCATCAATCGAGGACCCACCCAAGCTTGAATTAAAAAGGTTACCGGAGCATTTGGAATATGCTTTCTTGGGGAAAATTTCAAATTACCGGTGATTATTGCAGCGGGTCTAGATGATGAGAAGAAGAAGAAGCTCTTACAAGTCTTGAAGGAACACAAAAGAGCACTTGCATGGAAGATTTCAGACATTAAAGGCATTAGTCCTTCCTTCTGTACCCACAAGATACTGATGGAAGATGATTTCAAACCGGTAGTGCAATATCAAAGGCGTCTTAATCCAAATATGAAGGAGGTGGTCAAGGCCGAAGTGATAAAGTTGCTTGATGCGGGGGTGATCTACCCCATCTCGGACAGTCCATGGGTTAGTCCAGTTCAAGTGGTACCTAAAAAGGGAGGCATGACGGTGGTACCAAATGAGAAGAATGAGCTGATCCCGATGAGAACCGTCACGGGTTGGAGAGTCTGCATCGACTATAGAAAGCTCAATGATGCTACCCGGAAAGATCATTTCCCTTTGCCCTTCATCGATCAAATGCTCGAGAGGTTGGCTGGCCATGAGTACTACTGCTTTTTGGATGGACTGTCGGGGTATTTTCAAATTCCCATAGCACCGGAAGACCAAGAGAAGACAACGTTCACTTGCCCCTATGGCACCTTCGCATATCGCCGGATGCCCTTTGGGTTGTGTAACGCACCGGCCACGTTTCAAAGGTGCATGTTAGCCATTTTCAATGAATTAGTCGAGGACATCATGGAGGTATTTATGGATGACTTTTCTATTTTTGGTGATTCCTTTGACTTGTGTTTGAAAAATTTGAAGAGAGTGCTAGAAAGATGTGAGGAAACAAATTTGGTGCTTAATTGGGAGAAATGTCACTTTATGATTCAAGAGGGGATTGTTTTGGGACATAAGATTTCTAAAAAAGGCATAGAAGTGGATAGAGCAAAAATAGAGGTTATAGAGAAATTGCCCCCACCGACTTCAGTTAAGGCAATAAGAAGCTTCCTTGGGCATGCGGGGTTTTATAGAAGGTTTATAAAAGATTTTTCAAAGATAACTAAACCTCTAACCAAATTGCTTGAAAAGGATGTGGTCTTTGATTTTGATGACAATTGTATGAGTGCTTTTAGAATTTTGAAAGAAAAATTGACCCACTCCCCGATCATAGTTGCTCCTGATTGGTCTTTACCTTTTGAGATCATGTGTGATGCTAGTGATGTTTCAGTTGGAGCAATACTTGGACAAAGAAGGGATAGGCACTTTCGACCTATCTACTATGCAAGCAAAACCTTGACGGCGGCTCAAGAAAACTACACCACAACGGAGAAGGAATTGCTTGCGATAGTGTTTGCTTTTGATAAATTTAGATCATACCTTATCTTGTCTAAAGTTATAGTGCACACAGATCACTCAGCACTCAAATATCTTTTAAGCAAAAATGATGCTAAACCAAGACTCATTAGATGGATTTTGTTGTTGCAGGAGTTCGATATTGAAATTAAAGACAAGAAGGGAGCGGAAAATTTGGCAGCGGACCACCTCTCCCGTCTAGAGAATGATGGAGAAAAGGACTTAATTGAAGGAGGAATCAGTGATGATTTCCTGATGAGAGATTTTATGCAATTTCTTCTTCTTATGTTCATGTACCTTGGTTTGCAGACATAGCTAACTATTTAGCTTCGCGGTTCTTCCCAAGGGGATGACGTATCAGGAGAAGAAGAAATTCTTCTCTGAATTAAGATACTACCTTTGGGAAGACCCATATCTGTTTCGCATCTGTGCAGATCATATCATTCGAAGGTGTGTGGCTAACTCAGAGATCGAGTTGATTTTGAAGCATTGTCATGCGGGGCCGGCAGGTGGTCATTATCATGCTAATGGGACAGCCCGAAAAGTATTGGATTCAGGTTTCTTTTGGCCCACGATATTTAAAGATGCTAAGAGGTATGTGGAGCAATGTGATAGTTGCCAGCGTTCAGGTAATATCTCTCATAGAGATGAGATGCCCCAGTCGGGCATATTAGTTTGTGAAATTTTTGATGTTTGGGGCATCGACTTTATGGGGCCCTTTCCCGTGTCGTATGGGAATAAGTACATCCTAGTAGCGGTAGATTATGTCTCTAAATGGGTAGAGGCTCAAGCCCTCCCTACCAATGATGCTAGAGTGGTTGTTAAATTCCTTAAACGATTGTTTACCCGCTTTGGCACTCCTAGAGCAATTATAAGTGATAGGGGTACCCACTTTTGTAACCAACAAATGGAAAAGGTGTTAACTAGGATATGGTGTTACACACAAGTTAGCTACCCCTTACCATCCCCAAACGAGTGGCCAAGTCGAGGTAACCAATAGGGAATTGAAGAGGATCTTAGAAAAGACCGTAGAGCGTTCTCGAAAAGATTGGTCTTTGAAGTTGGATGATGCTTTGTGGGCCCATAGAACCGCTTACAAGACACCCATAGGAACGACACCTTTTAGATTAGTTTATGGGAAGTCTTGTCACTTACCGGTGGAACTTGAGCATAAAGCTTATTGGGCCATTAAATTTCTGAATTTTGACTTACAATGTGCAGGTGAGAAGAGGATCTTGCAATTGAATGAACTTGAGGAATGGCGTCGTGAGGCTTATGAGAATTCAAGAGTTTATAAAGAGAGGACGAAAGCGTGGCATGACAAGAATATCAAGCATCCCAAGGAATTCAAGCCGGGAGATAAAGTGCTGCTATTCAACTCAAGACTTCGTCTTTTTCCAGGTAAGTTGAAATCGAGATGGTCCGGTCCTTTCGTGGTTAACGAAGTTCTTCCCTTTGGTGTTGTAGAGGTTACACACAAGGAAAAGGGGACGTTCAAGGTTAATGGACAAAGGCTGAAACCATACCTAGGCCAAGATATGGAAGAGTCACGGAAGGAGGTTCTCTACCTCAGTAATCTTCAATCATAAATTGCTTGAAGAACGTCGAGCTAACGACGTTAAACATAGCGCTTATTGGGAGGCAACCCAATTTTTAGTGTTTATTTATTTATTTATTTTTCTTTCCTTGGAATAACCTTTACTGTGTTGATCAGTGAAAGTGGTTCTTGTTTGGTTGCAGGTCAATTTGGAGAAATTAAGGCTCACCACTGCGCAAGGGACATAAGTCAAGAAAAAAAAAAGAAAAAAAAGGGAAGTACACCAACTAGTTGATAGAGTCATTGAATTGCGCTTAAATTTCTTATTTTTCACTGGTTGAATTTGCCATTGTGCCTGTTTGAGAGTGTGAGACATATATCTGTGTTTAGGACAACTAGGAGTGGGTATCATGGGATGAAAATTTGACTAAGTGTTGTTCATTATCTTATTTTCGTTCTGTTTCTTCTGGACAAGAACCGCGGATGAAACCGTGCGCGGTTCATCACACGGTTCGTCTCCAGAAAGTTTGGTTATTGAAACGCGCAGGCAAGAACATCTGCGCTTATGCGCGCGGGAAACAAACCGCGTTATTACCCGCGCGCGGGTCTTCACGCGAGTTGCGTCCAGAAACCTTGCCAATTAAACCGCACAAGGAACCTCGCGCGTTTTCTCAATGTTTCATTTTCATTTTATAAACCGCAGATAGAAACGCGCGCGGTTTCATCCACGGTTCGTGTCCAGAGAGTTCTGATTTTTCAAACGAGGAAACCGTGCGTGCACCCTCGCGCGTTTGCCTCTTGAACGTTTCTGCATGTGACAAACCGCGTGACCACCCGCGTGCGGGTTATCACGCGGGTTGTCCACAGAATGTTCTGCAAAGAAACCGCGCAAGAAACCGCGTAACATCCTAATGAAACGCGCGCGGGTTCTGTTCGGGTTTTTAAGAAAATTGAACAGACGCAACCCTTTTCTCCCATTTCCCTTCTTCTTTTTTCCCTCTTCCCCTTCCTCTCTCTCTCACGCACGGAAACCCCAACCCCCATTCCCTTAATTTTCACCATTTTTCAACCCTAAACACTGCACACACATCACATTCTACCCCCCTTCTTTTAGTTTGTGCGAATTTTGCTGGAGTCTTTTGGGCAAAAGAGTAGGTTTTTGGAGGAACTAATCTTCCAAAGGAAAAAAATCTCACCTTTACTACAAGTTGTGCTTCTATTAGGTAAGCCCACTAATCTTATGTTTATTTCATTGCATTTGAGGTAATAATTGACTAATTTATGCAATTTCTCTTAGATTATTGTGAGAATATTATGGTGAATATTGGGTTAATTTAATGGGTTAATTTGACAGTAATTTCTCATATTTATGTATGCTCAGTTAAATTCAAAGCATGAGTTTGTCAATTTTTAGTCTCATTTCGAGATATATGATTAAAGGTGGGAATTTTAGCCAATGGTGCTTAATGTTAGTAATTTTGGTTTGAAATTGTGTTATACATGTTTGAATTGGCTAGCAATTGAGTGAGATAAGGTTACATTGTTATAGAGTGATTATTTGGTGATTTTGTTATCGTGCAAATTACTTGGTAATTGGACATTCTATGATAGTGAGCAATTTCTTGAATGTGGTGTGATCATGGCATTTCTTATAGTAGAAATTGCTAAGTAAGTGACATAGGGATTGATCGAACCAAGTGTGATTTAACTTACATGTGATGGTTTGCTTAAACACTTGTGTGTGTGATTAGTGTTAATGTGGAAACGAGTGAGTCTTTATTTGGAGCTTAATCATGGAAACAAACCTTTTCAGGAGAAAAATGGCCTCATCATCAAGGAAGAGGAGGAATGTTGGTTCTACCAGTGGGTCCGGATCCAGACAATCACAAGGATATGATGATACGCGATTCACCTCTTTGGAGAACCAGCGTTGGTATGAAGCTAGCCGAGGAAAGCAAATTCTAAAAGAGAAAAAGCGTGGTACCGGAGATAGAGGCTTACTTCCATCTCTCCGATCACCTTAGCCAGATAGGATGGCACCCCATTCTCAGTCTCCCAGAAGTCATTTACCCCGAGCTGGTCAGAGAATTCTATGCCAATGTTGTGGAAAAAGATAAATACAGTGGGAATTATATCGAGTCCACGGTGAGGGGTGTTCGGATGCAAATTTATCGGGAAACCATAGCTGATATCCTTCAGTGCTGGAACGAAGGGCGAGACGTGGATATGAAGAAAGCTTTCTATGTCAACTCAACTTGGACACTACACAATGCAGCTGCAAAGTTCAACGTGCGTCCGGTTGAATTTAGAAGGATAAGAGAGCAGAAGATTCTGGCCAACAAGTTTCAGCCTCTACAGCATATCTTGTTGTATATTTTTGGCTGCAATGTGGTCCCTAAGAAAGAGTAGTAAGAATGAGGTGCGTTCTTCCGATATGTATCCACTGGAGCTCATCTTCTTTGGCAGCAATTCAGACAAACGCAAGCTTCCCTTGCCCAGCATATGGATATCTTATATGAGGAATGTAGCCAGGGGAAAGAAAGGTTACAATTGCCTCGGACTTCCTCGCTTACTCACTCGTCTCTTTCAAGAAGCACAAGTTGACTTCACAGGTGTCGAGGCAATAGGAATGATATCAAAAGATTATGTCAACACTGCCACACTAGTGAAGTTCAAATTGGACGCTCAGCTGATTTCCACCATTATTGGACGCCCACTCCTACAGAGCGAGATGGAAGAAGGGAGAGACGAAGAAGAAGGCGGCGAGGAGGAGGAAGGAGGCACGGACATGGGAGAAGCAGGGCCATCCTCTTCAAGAACACCAGCTCACCGGGCACGTGCCCCACGTGACTCACCATCCGCTGCCCCATTTGACTGGGATAGGTTGCAAGGAGCTCTGGACACAGTGGAGACTAGGTTGATGGGGAGAGTGGATATGATGGAGGCTCGGATGGTGAGTAGATTAGACGAGCAGTTAGAGATGATTCGAGCACTCCAACAGCACCAGACTTTTTATCAGGCACAGCCTAATCCACCACAGGGTAGCCCACATGAGGGAGGTTTTGGGGGAGATCTAGGAGGCAATCTCGGAGATGCCTAGGCCCGCTTACCCGCTTTTCCTACTTATTGTGTTTGGATCTGTACTTTCTTTGTGTTCTTTACTTTACTTTACTTGACTTCTTTAATTTGGCCTGTAATTATAACTACCTAGACTTTTATTTCTTTTTATCTATTTCCTGTTTTGACTTTCCGTACATTTTCAATTTATTATTTTTTCTTTTGTCCTAACACTACTTAGACTACTTCGAAATACATGTGGCTGCAGTTGAACGCCTCTCATCACCAGGGATGGCAAGGCTATAGTCTTCATCTAGACCAAGGCATCTTACTACGCGAAAAAGGGGGGTATTAGTTTCTTTATTCATATCTATTTCTTTTTCGCTATTTTGTTCTATCTTTCTCAGTACATTGAGGACAATGTAAATCTTAAGTATGGGGGACGGAATAAAATGTGGTAATATTGTTTGTCATTGAGATGTGTTATATTGGTGAATTTTGCTTTGGTTGAATTTTTTTTGATTGACAGGGAGTTAATCCTATTTTAGGGGAGACTCTGTCAAATTTTTTTCAAGTAACTCATCAACTTTTTCAGATTTCAAGGTGCACCTTATCCAGGTCCTTTCTTAGAAACTTTTGAAAAAGAAAACTACGGGTCACTATCGCACCATTGGCAGTCTTTTACTTTGGGAAAGTATATTAGGTGAAGTTGAGTAATTATGTGAGAATTCAATGAAGTTAATGGGATATTTAGACCCTACTCGATTATTGCAGGTTAATTGATGAACATATAGGGTGATGGCACACAATTTGATTGGGATTAATTAAAAAAAAAAAGTGCGAGTTTGGGGGTTACTCCGCTGGTTTTGGTGTCGAGTAACCGGGAATCTTCATTTAACAATGTCGATTTTCGCGTCAACAGTCATCAAAATTATGAGTATGCATAGCAAGTTGAGCAAATGAAGTCTCGAGTAACCGGGGGTCTTCACCTCAAAGTGTCGATCTTCGCGTCAAAAGAGTACTTCATGACTCAATGAAAGGCCCAACTCAAGGTGAAGAGATAAGTTCTTTCAGTAACTATTGTTGTTAACCGGGCTCTCTTGTGTGTTAATTGCTACGTATGGAACTCATTTACTAGCAAAGATTGAGTAGGGTGAAAATATCGCGTTGAAACTACTAAATTCAATGTATAATTGCTCTTACTTCCCCTTGTATTATGAGTACTTTGAATGAAAGAATGATGGTATGATATGTGTCCGTGTAGTTCTTTTTGGAGAAAGTGTTCTTTGAATTAGATTGCTTAAGTGCCCCTTCTAAGTCGGTTGTTGGGTTTGTATAGACTAATTGCTTGAGGACAAGCAACGGCTTAAGTATGGGGGAAGTTGATAATAGTTTTTCTTACACATGTTTTAGAGTGTCTAAGTGGTGGTTTGCGTAGGTATTTTAGTACTTTTATTTAGTAATTTTGGGTAAAACCAGCTATTTTCTAGACTTACTTTTTGTTGCCTATTGAATTTCATATTGGAGCAAAATAGAGCAATGTACGTGCACTCATTTATGAAGTTTGTGCAGGTGAAAAGATCAAGGATAGGATCGTGGTCAGAATTGGAGAAAAAGGCATGAGAAGAAAAGGGCAGATTGTGAAGAAAAATGCTAAACCGCGGACAAGCTCGAAGAAAACGCGCGCGGTTCTATGGCGCGGCTTCTGCACAAGACAACCGCGAGATCAACCGCGCGCGGTTTCAGACGCGGGTTCCACCCAGAGAGCAAACGCGGGTTAAACCGCGCGAGAGTGCGTTGGACAGCGCTAACACGATCAACATCGGACCTATCCGCGGTTCATCGAGATTTTTAGTAACCGCGGAAGATCAACGGGCAGACACGCGCGCGGTTCCTGGTCGCGATTCTGCACCATTTTAACTGCTGATATGAGTGCTAGGACGGATTATTCGAAAACCTATCTTTCTCCTAGGGTTTTTGGGAGGAAAAAAAGAAATAAAAAGGGCTCTTTGAAGGGGATATCAAAGGGAGAAGAGGAAGAAGCTTCAAGGGACAAAGAAGAGGCTTGAATCTTCTCTACCTAGAAGAAATTGCAGAACATTTATCAGAGGGAGATTGAAGAACTTCAACTACAATGAGTTTTTACAGTTTTCCTTTGTTAATTAATGTAGTTTCTTTGATTTTTATGGAGTAAACACTAGTAGTCTAGATTTGGTTGAACCCATTTGTGTAATTAATTGACCGATTGTTGGTTTATGCTATTCACTCTCTTGATTTGGATTAATTTGTGATTATTCATGTTTAATGGAATTGGGATTTTGCATGCATTCTTGATTCTATGGCTGGTTTCGTATGGGTATATTGAGAAATTGCACGTATGACTAGACCATTTCACAAATTAAGGCAATTTGAATGAATCACTAGAGATAGGGTTCCATGAATTGCCCCCAATCGTTAAGTGTTGGAAAGAACTCAATGAATTAGAGTCCATTAATCCTAAGGCTTCTAATTGGGGGGTTAATTGTGAAGAGATTCCAATTGAGCAACCAAGAGGATAGGGATTGTATCTCTTGAGAAAGGTTACGATCTAATTTTGGGACTCTGGGTCAAGGTCAAGTTTAGGTAATAGCATTTGCCCGGAATTGGTTCATTGATTATGCAATTGGGGGATACCATATCTAGACTTATTTTGTCATTCTTGTTGTTACTTCTCACTCTCCTTTATCGTTCCCTTTTAACTGTAGTGGATTAGATAACACTTTCCTTAGTTTCTTACTTTAAAAAATCCAATTGCGTTCATTAGGTTAGATAATAGAACTCAAGTAATTACTAGTATTTGCCAGTCCTTGTGGGACGATATTCGGTGCTCTTATATACTATACTGCGAAGCGATAGGTGCACTTGCCTAGAGTTCTTTGGTATAGTTCAAAAGATACGCATCAATAACATTGACGGAGGCCAAACTCGTTATGTAATTTTTGTTAAGTCAAACCCATTATTCAGTGATCATGTCTCATAACAAAAACATATTCTGAGTAAGGTGACCTTGACGAAGGCCAACGTGTCAACCTTAATAGGAACTCATCATTTTTGTTATAATAATGGAAGGCAACTTAAATAAATGACTTAATATTTGAAATTGAGGGATTTTAGTTTAAATATTAATGTCTCATCATATTATGTAATTAAAATATATCAATCATATAAAAAAAAAACATAGTAAACGTGGATGATTATGGACTTTTACTAATAATATTTTTCTTCGAGTCTTGAAGAAAATATTTGGTTAAAATTCCTAAGGGACGTGTCAACTCCTTGATGCGCCTCCTTGGTTGCTCCTTGGTGCCACCTCCATCTTCTTGTACATTACATATGTAATTCTAGTCTAAACAATTTAAAAATAAACCTATTCCTAATCTATACTAAACCTCAAGTTACATTCGAGGGGAGTTTAGGTGAGAAAAGAATTACATCAGAAAAATAGAGAGGGAAGGACACGCTGGCCCTATTTATAAAACCAATACAAGCCAACCATAAAAGAAATAATAACCATTAAATCACATTGGTCTAGTCCATAATCATCCACCGTGCCATCTTTCAAATTAACAATTAAATGAATTAATTTATTTAATTCTAGTCATAAATCACATGGTCTAAATAAATTAGATTAATGCTCTTTAAATATATTTGTCTAAAAAATATAGTTATAGAAGGTATAGGTTTCTAAATTTTAACTTTTCAAATATTAATAATTAAAATTGGAAAGTGTTTTAACAGAGAAATTATCAAAATTCGTGTTTTCCAAAAATTTAAGAAAAATCCTGCTAGGGTTTTACCTTGAGCCGTTGGTGTGAGCCGTGGGTATGCTACCTGCGGCTCGTGCCCATGGCTCGCGGACAGACTTGAGCCGCGGGTTCTAGACGTGGGTAAAACACCCACGGCTCATGAGCCGCGGCTTGAGCTGCTGGCACAGTAGCCGCGGCTCAAACTTTGAAAAATACGATCTCTTAGCCATGGGTTTAGCCGCGGGCAAACACCCACTGCTGGCCTTCTGCAATTGTGAAAAAATGATTTTTCTTGATATTTTTCAAAACTCTTTTGAACCAAAACATGTTCAAACCCTTTTAGCATGTAAAAAATAATTTAGAAGCCATAAAACAACCTTAAGAACTTATCTTAATTATTTAAAACACTTTTAAACAATCAAGAACTTTTCTTAAAAATCAAACTCTTGATTTTTCTAAAACAATTTTGAGACAAATTTCATCAAGAACAAACCATCCATATTTATGATAATTAAATAAACATAAATCATATAGACATAATCAAAGGAGACTCTAATACCACTGTAAGGTAATAGCATAGGTAATGCAGCGAAAAAATAAAAATTTATTACTTTAACCATGGATCTCTTTAACATATCTATATGATTATCAAGGGGGTTTGCATGAAGATTACCTTAAGTACAGAAGATTTCTATGCTACTTGGCAAAGATCTTTCGAAGAAGATGTTAGATCTACCACAAAAAGCCCTTCAAGTGTAGAGCCTCTAACGACATCCACACGAAGAACTTCTTTGGGAACCTTGTAGGCTTGCTTGCTTTGACTTTTGAGTGCTAGCTCCCTTGAATTATTTAAAAACACAAGAAGAAGAAAAACCTAACAATTAGGAGAGAGAGAGAGAGACACCTAGAGAGAGAAAGTGGTATGCCTCTTTTTTCAATTTTTTTTCTCTTACTAGTTTTCTTTTGTGTTACAATAATAATTCAAGAGTCAAAGCATGAACCTATTTATAGAAGAAGTATTCTAGTCTTTTAGGAAATAAAGTTAATTGGAAACCAAGAAGGTTTAGGTAACTTACTTTAAGCTAAACCTTCTCCTTTAGGAAATCTATTCCATAAGGAAACCAATTAGTTACTTTCTTTCTTTTAGGAAACTAACTTCCTACAAGACTTAGAATATTTATAAATAAGTTCTTTAAGTTAATTTATCTCATAAATTAACCCCATAAGTATCTCATATTTATCTTAATTACATTTTAACCCAAAGATTTTGTTTTTTATGTGTGTGACCCATTAGGTTCCATTCACGTTGGCAATAAGTACAAATTATAACTCATTAATTGAGCTAGATAAATTAAACACTTTAATTTATCATTAATTCACTAATTAATCAATTCATACTTATAGATCATGAGTGGCGTCTAGCAATGCATCATGACCACCCAAGTGAATAGGAAAGTCATATGGTAGACCATACCTTTCAATGACAATGCTACCGTGTAATTAATATCCTTTCACCACACTATATCCCAATTAGTCTAAAAGTATAGTAAATACTTTTAAATGACTAATTTATATTTTCTTGTTCCAGAAATATAATTTCCCATGATGTATAACCTCGAAACTACTTCCAAGTTATACTATCACTTCTGCAGAAGATTTATGAGTTAATATTTCCAACAAGTGGCCATAAAGGGATATACTCTCCTATTAAGGAGTGGTAAATCCTATATCGATTACTCACTATCTTTCCATGCTTCAAACTATACCCAATCTCTAACCTATGGGCTACCCTTTTACGGGCATCAAGAATAGAGTCAAAGTATAGCAATCCACACTCAAGATACTATGGTAATCTCAAGTCAAAGGATCACTTACACCATTGCCATTATGAGTTTAACTATTGGCACTGTAGTTGAAACTCTTGGCGGATCAATCCAATGAACTTGCTCTTAAACAAGCATCCACATACTAGCTTAAGTGTCATGCACAATATAGTCAATGAGATCAACTACTACTTACCATAAGTAGAGGCAAAGTATGTGCTAGTCTATCCGCATTAATGATGTCCAATCTCATTAATACTATGATTAGGGATATTTAAGAATATGACTTTATGTATTAGAGTCTCATAATTGTAACCCTTACAATCTCTATCACATAGTCAATATTCTAAGGACTTTATCAATCAAACAAGTAACATAGAAATTCAAGTATATATGATAAAGAAAAATACCACATGGATAATATAACATAAATAAGTGTAAATACAAAACACCTTAAACAATCTTGATTTTAAGGCATACACTAACACAACCCGACATTCAAATCGGCTCCCTTTTAGGTCACGTTTATATTACAATTTTACACATTTATTTGTGATGTGCGCACGGTTGCGTTGCCAAGAAAGTCTTGGATTTCAGGTATGCAACTCGTTGAACTCAAGACCTCGTTTGATTCGTGAACCAAGGAACCCTTGATGCGGAGTTGTTTTGCCTTGAATCTCCCTTGAGAAGATGAAACATGCCTAAGAACAACTAGACTAGACTAAGTTGAGCGAGTTCAATCGTCTAACCTAATTAACTCTAAGTATTGATAAAAAATGCAAGAAAAACTCTAAGCGAAGTTGGTGATCGCCACAAGCAAGCTTGATAAGACCAAGAGTAGTTCTTAATCAACAAAGAACCAAGAAAATTCTCCTAATAGAGAAAACACATGATTTTTCTAAATAATTCTTGTTAAAATTCGTAACTAATAAAAGGCCTATAAATAGGCTTACAAAGAACATTCTAGACTTGAAGATTTAAGCAACTTCTAAGTCTATACCTAAACTAATAATAATACTTAGCTAAAAACACAAATATAGAATAATTCTAATAAGTTAAACTAACTCAAAACATAAAAGCTATAAAATTCGTCTAAAATCACATCATGGGCTAGACGTCCTTCATTAAGCTCCATTGGGCCTCTATTTAGCGATTTCAAGGGCCCTCCAAACAAGTCTAAGTGACCAGCCCCTTGTAAGATTGTTTTGGACAGCTGAATATCTTCTTTTGGGCCTTTTTGTAGATGAACTTGATCCACAACCAATGCTTGAATCCTTGGCCCAATGTGATAACTTGAACATTGCAAATTTCGAGCTTGTGACTAAATTCAAAATCATGTAACTTTACAATCCAGCCACCATGTTCAAATGTTCCATGCATGATTATCACTTCTTCAAGCTCTTCTTGAATCATATAAATGGCCTCTTCAAGTCCACGAAGTATAAGTCCAAGTCCAACAATTGTATTCTTAGTGTATGCCCTAAAACCAAGATGGTTTAAGGTGTTTTGTGTTACACTTATTTATGTTATATTTATCCATGTGGTATTTTTCTTTATCATCTATACTTGCATTTCCATGTTACTTGTTTGATTGATAAAGTCCTTAGAATATTGACTGTGTATTAGAGATTGTAAGGGTTATAATTATGAGACTCTAATACATAAAGTCATATTCTTAAATATCCCTAGTCATAGTATTAATGAGATTGGACATAATTAATACGGATAGACTAGCACATACTTTGCCTCTACTTATGGTAAGTAGTAGTTGATCTCATTGACTATGGTGTGCGTGACACTTAAGCTGGTATGTGGATGCTTGTTTGAGAACAAGTTCATTGGATTGATCCGCCAAGAGTTTTCAACTATAGTGCCAATGGTTGAGCTCTTAATGGCAATGGTGTAAGTGATCCTTTGACTTGAGATTACCATAGTATTTTGAGTGTGGATTGCTATACTTTGACTCTATTCCTCGGTGCCCGTAAAAGGGTAGCTCATAGGTTAGAGATTAGGTATAGTTTGAAGCATGGAAAGATAGTGAGTAATTAATATAGGATTCACCACTCCTTAATAGGAGAGTATATCCCTTTATGGCCACTTGTTGGAAATATTAACTCATAAATCTTCTGCAGAAGTGATAGTGTAACTTGGAAGTAGTTTCAAGGTTATACATCATGGAGAGTTATATTTCTAGAACAAGAAAATATAAATTAGTCATTTAAAAGTATGCACAATACTTATAGACTAATTGAGATATAGTGTGGTGAAAGGATATTAATTACACGGTAACATTGTCATTGAAGGGTATGGTCTACCATATGACTTTTCTATTCACTTGGGTGGTCATGATGCATTGCTAGACGCCACTCATGATCTATAAGTATGAATTGATTAATTAGTGAATTAATGATAAATTAAAAGCGTTTAATTTATCTAGCTCAATTAATGAGTTATAATTTATACTTATTGCCAACGTGAATGGAACCTAATGGGTCACACACATAAAGAACAAAATCTTTGGGTTAAAATGTAATTAAGATAAGTATGAGATACTTATGGGGTTAATTTATGAGATAAATTAACTTGAAGGACTTGTTTATAAATATTCTAAGTCTTGCAGGAAATTAGTTTCCTAAAAGAAATAAAGTAACTAATTGGTTTCCTTATGGAATAGATTTCCTAAAGGAGAAGGATTAACTTAAAGTAAGTTACCTAAACCTTCTTGGTTTCCAATTAGCTTTATTTCAAAAAGACTAGAATACTTCCTCTATAAATAGGTTCATGCTTTGACTCTTGAATTATTATTGCAACACAAAAAGAAAAGTAGTGAGAGAAAATAGAAGAAAGAAAAGGCACGCCTCTTTCTCTCTCTCTCTCTCTCCTAAGGGTTAGGTTTTTCTTCTTATTGTGTTCTAAATAATTCAAGGGAGCTTAGCACTCAAAAGTCAAAGCAAGCAAGCCTACAAGGTTCCCAAAGAAGTTGTTCGTGTGGATATCATTAGAGGCTCTACGCTTGGAGGGCTTTTCGTGGTGGATCAAACATCTTCTTCAAAGGATCTTTGCCTAGTAGCATAGAAATCTTCTGTGCTTAAGGTAATCTTCACAAACCCCCTTGTTAATCATATAAATATGTCAAAGAGATCCATGGTTAAGGTAATAAATTTTTATTTTTCCGCTGCGTTACCTATGCTATTACCTTACAGTGGTATCAGAGCCTTCTTTGATTATATCTATGTGATTTGTGTTTATTTAATTGTGATAAATATGGATGGTTTGTTCTTGATGAAATTTGTCTCAAAAGTGTTATAGGAAAATCAAGAGTTTGATTTTTAAGAAAAGTTCTTGATTGTTTAAAAGTGTTTTAAATAAGAGAAAATTGTATTTTTGGTACCAAATGTTTAGGGCATCGGTAGTTTCAGTTCCTAAAGTTTGGACAAATGCAAATCTAGTACCAAAAGTTTCAAATTTTTAGCATATTTAGTCCTATTGACCAGTTTACAAAAATCTTATCAAAATCTAGTCACATGATACTTACGTGCCGGTTACAAAATTTTCAAAAAGAATTAGATTAAAGAAAAAATTTTAATTACTATAATTTGTAATTAATGAGGACGATAATTTGAGTTCATAAATAATAAATAAGCGGATAAAACTGAAAAAATCTACCTAGATAGTGCATTTGCATGTGTGCCTTTAATTACAAATTATGGCAATAATTTTTTTTTCTTTTTTTAATTATTTTTTGAAAACTTTTGTAACCATCAAGTGAGTTTCACGTGATTAGATTTTGATAAGATTTTGAGAAAACTGGTTAATAGGACTAAATGTGCTAAAAAATTAAAACATTTGGTACTAGATTTGCTTTTGTCCAAACTTTAGGGACTAAAACTGCCAATGCTTCAAACATTAGGGACCAAAACTGCAATTTTCTCTTTAAATAATTAAGATAAGTTCTTAAGATTGTTTTTATGGTTTCTAAATTGTTTTCGACATGCTAAAAGGGTTTTAACATGTTTTGATTCAAAAGAGTTTTGAAAAATGCCGAAGAATTTCAAAGATCGTATTTTCTGGACACAAACCGCGCGAAAACTCGCGGGCGTTTTGACCCGCGGTCAAAATCCTGTAACTTCTGTCCACAAACCACGGATGAAACCACGCGCGGTTTGTCCCACTGTTTACAAACCGCGGATGAACCCGTGCACGTTTTATCGCACGGTTTGTAGGCAGAATCCTAGCGGGATTTTTCCTAAATTTTTGAAAAATGCTAATTTTGATAATTTCTCAATTAAAACACTTTCCAATTTTAATTGTTAAGATTTGGAAAGTTAAAATTTGGAAACCTATACCTTCTATAACTATATTTTTGAGACAAATAAATTTCAAGAGCATTAATCTAATTTATTTAGACCATATGATTTATGACTAGAATTAAATAAATTAATTTATTTAATTGTTAAATAGTATGATGGCATGGTGGATGATTATGGACTAGACCAATGTGATTGAATGATTATTACTTCTTTTATGGTTGGCTTGTATTGGTTTTTATAAATAGGGCCTGCGGGTCCTTCCCTCTCTATTTTCTGATGTAATTCTCTTCTCATCTAAACTCCCCTCGAATGTGACTCGAGGTTTCTTGATCAATACTTGTAATGTACAAAGTATAGGTTAGGAATAGGTTTATTTTAAATTGTTTAGACTAGAATTACATATGTAATGTACAAGAAGATGGAGATGGCACCAAGGAGCAACCAAGGAGGCGCATCAAGGAGTTGAGACGTCCCCTAGGATTTTTTAACCAAATATTTTCTTCAAGGCTCGAAGAAAATATTATTAGTTAAAGTCCATAATCATCCACGTTTATTATGCTTTTATTTTATATGATTGATATATTTTAATTGCATGATATGATGAGACATTAATATTTAAACTAAAATCCCTCAATTTCAAATATTAAGTCATCTATTTAAGTTGCCTTCTATTATTATAACAAAAATGATGAGTTCCTATTAAGGTTGACACGTTGGCCTCCGTCAAGGTCACCTTACTCAGAATATGTTTTTGTTATGAGATATGATCTCTGAATAATGGGTTTGACTTAACAAAAATTACATAACGAGTTTGGCCTCTATCAATGTTATGATATTTTTTTGAGTCAATGTTGGGTAATATATAAGATGTAAATTTCAAAGAGTTGATACCCAACTATCTAGGAGTCACAAGAGTTGTGATTGATAAATAGTTATCTACCTAATCGAATTTATCTTTGGGGCATTGGCCTCTGTCAAACCCAAAGCTAATTAGATGGGATCCTAGCCCACTAGAAATCTCCAACGGATTTCCGAATCAATATTGAGGGTTATTGATTTGAAGTAAAATAGTGGGAGCAAACCAAATAAATTTATGAATCCACATTTTTGGTTTGCATATATAACATAAAACAAATACTTATTTTCTGTCTTTACTTTTTGTAGAATGTCTAACGTGAATTTGCGACCGATTCTTTACAACAAACTCAATGAAACCAACTTTGAGGACTGGAATATCAATTTGAGAATTGTTCTCAAACATGAAAAAAATTGAGTATGTCCTCGATAGACCATTGCCCCCTCCTCCTCCTGTTACTGCATCACCTGAGGACATAGATGCATATGAGATGCACAAAGCCAACAATGATGCTGCAACATGTATCATGTTAGCTGCTATGACCCCAGCATTGCAAAAGCAACATCTTAAGATGGATGCTCCATCCATGATTGTGCATTTAAAAGAAATGTTCGATGCACAAGCTAGAACTGAGAGGTATGAGACCTCGAGGGAGCTTTATCAATGCAAGATGGCAGAGGGATCTTCAGTGACTGCCCATGTACTGAAGATGATTGGACTAATTGAAAAATTAGCTGATTCGGGACATGTTTCTGACAATGAGTTAAGTATTGACTTAATTCTTTAGTCCCTCCCTGAGAGCTATTCACAATTCATCCTGCACTTCAACATGCAAAAAGTTGAGTGCACGTTGACTGAATTGATGAACATGCTCAAGACTGCTGAGCCTAATCTTAAGAAGGAGAAGGGCACCGTTATGCTTGTCTCGGGCTCCAAGAAAAAGAAACCCAATTCTGGGCTTAAGAAGTCCAAGAAGAAGAGAACTTAGCCTAAAGGTGGGGTTATGAAGGACAAACCCAAGGGCACATGCTTCCATTACGGACAAGATGGGCATTGGAAGAGGAATTGCAAGGCCTACCTTGACTCTCTAAAGTCAAAGAAGCTTGGTGAAGCTTCAACCTCTGGTATGTTTTTGATTGAGATTAATTTATCTACTAAGCAAGACTCATGGGTATTAGATACCGGATCTGGATCTCATATTTGTAAAAATATGCAGGGTCTTAAAGATAGTAGATCCTTGGCAAGGGGAGAGGTCGAGCTACACGTGGGGAATGGAGCAAGAGTTGCTGCATTAGCCGTAGGAACCTATGTACTCTCTTTGCCCACTGGGCTTATTTTAGAATTGAGAAACTATTATTTTGTTCCTGTACTTACAAAGAACATCATTTCTATCTTATTGTTAGATTTGGATGGTTTTACCATCATTCAAAGGAATAAAAGTTGTTCTTTTTCACGTGATGGTATTACTTATGGTACTGGTACATTAAATAATGGTTTATATATTCTAGATGAACAAAAGTCCATTCTCAACATAAATACCAAGAAACAAAAATTAGATATTGTTAACCAAACATACCTTTGGCATTGTAGACTTGGTCATATAAATGAGAAACGCATATCCAAGTTACATAAAGATGGATACTTGGACTCATTTGATTATGAATCATTTGGGACATGCAAATCTTGTTTACTTGGTAAGATAACCAAGATACCTTTTAGTGGAAAGGGTGAACGTGCTAGTGATCTTCTTGGGCTTATACATACTGATATTTGTGGCCCAATGTTGATCCATGCTAGAGGTGGTTTCTCTTACTTCGTCACTTTCACGGATGACCATTGTAGATATGGTTATGTGTTTCTTATGAAGCACAAATCTGAAGCTTTTGAAAAGTTCAAAGTTTTTAAAGCTGAAGTTGAGAAACAACTTGGCAAGAGTATCAAAACACTTAGATCTGATCGAGGTGGAGAATACTTAAGTCAAGAGTTCCAACAATATCTAGGGGAAAATGGGATTATTCCTCAATGGACTCCTCCATACACGTCACAACTAAATGGTGTGTCTGAAAGGAGAAATCGTACTTTATTAGATATGGTACGTTCCATGATGGGCCATGCATCACTTCCTAGTTCGTTTTGGGGATATGCCTTAGATTCCGCATCCTATATACTCAACCGTGTTCCATCAAAATCTGTTGATACTACACCTTACGAGATTTGGTATGGTAAGAAACCTAATCTTAATCATTTAAAGATTTGGGGTTGCTCTGCTTATGTGAAGCGGAACATGTCAGACAAACTAGAGGCCAAGTCTGACAAATGCTTGTTTGTGGGGTATCCTAGAGAGAGTCGTGGATACTACTTCTACAATCCCATTGAGCAAAAGGCGTTTGTTTCAAGACATGCTACTTTTTTAGAAAAATCGTTTATTCTTGAAAGAAGTAGTGGGAGCAAAGTAGAACTTGAAGAAATTCAAGAACCACAAAGTAGTCAACAGGTGGAACAAGAACTTACGCCACATATTGATGAGGCGCAGTCGGAAGCTCAAGTTGCACAAGAATTTCGTAGATCTAGTAGAACACGTTATGCTCCTGAAAGATATGGTTTTCTCATAAGTGAGAGCAATGATGTGTTAGTCATAGACGATAACGATCCTATGTCTAATGTAGACTCTTTGAAGTGGCGTGAAGCCATGAAATCTGAAATGGATTCCATGTACGAGAACAAGGTATGGACCTTGGTCGAGCCACCTGAAGGGATAAACCCATAGGGTGCAAGTGGGTCTTTAAAAGAAAGACTGACATGGATGGTAACATTATTACCTATAAAGCAAGGTTAGTGGCAAAAGGTTATAAACAAAGGTAAGGAATTGACTTTGAAGAAACTTTTTCGCCAGTAGCAATGTATAAATCCATTAGGATTTTTCTTGCCATAGCTGCTTATTATGATTATAAAATTTGGCAAATGGAGTCAAGACTGAATTCCTTAACGGGAATTTACAAGAGGATGTGTACATGACACAACCTGAGGGTTTTGACTACATTGATAGTCATAAGGTATGCAAGCTACAAAAGTCCATTTATGGACTCAAGCAAGCTTCAAGGAGTTGGAACATTCGTTTTGATGAGACAATCAAAGAGTTTGGTTTTCTTAAGAACGAAGACGAGCCTTGTGTATATAAGAAGGTGAGTGAGACCGCTGTCGTTTTCTTAATACTTTATGTGGATGACATATTGTTGATGGGAAACGACATACCTTTACTACAAACAATAAAGGTATGGCTGTCCAAAAGTTTCTCCATGAAAGATTTAGGAGAGACAACCTATATTCTGGGAATTAGGATCTATAGAGATAGATCCAAGAGGTTGCTTGGTCTCAGTCAATCGACATACATAGACAAGATGCTAAAGAGGTTTAGCATAGAGCAATCGAAGAAAGGGTACTTACCTATGAGACATGGGATTACTCTTTCGAGAGACATGTGTCCTAAGACACCTGTCGAGATTGATAGCATGCAAAAGGTTCCTTATGCCTTGGCAATAGGATTCATTATGTATGCTATACTATGTACAAGACTCGACGTCTCCCATGCTCTAAGTGTTACGAGTAGATTCCAAGCTAACCCTGGTGAGGGTCACTGGGTAGCTGTCAAGAGTATTCTTAAGTACTTGAGAAGACTAAAGAATTATTCTTGGTTTCTGGAGGACACACTTTAGAAGTGTTTGGTTTCACTGATGCGAGTTTTCAGTCAGACAAGGATGATAGTAAGTTGCAGTCTGGATTTATATTCACGTTAAATGGTGGTGCTGTGAGCTGAAAGAGTTCGAAGCAAGAAACTACCGCTGATTCTACAACTGAAACCGAGTATATTGTTGCTTCCGAAGCTGCAAAAGAAGCTGTTTGGATCAAGAAGTTCGTCACCGAGCTAGGAGTGGTTCCTTCCATTGTTGATCCTATACCTTTGTATTGTGACAACAATGGTGCCATAGCCCAAGCAAAGGAACCTAGGTCTCATCAACGATCCAAACACGTACTTAGGCGCTACCATCTTATTAGAGAAATAGTTGGTAGGAATGATGTAAAGATAGAAAAGGTTCCCACTGATGACAATATAGCTGATCATCTCACTAAGGCCTTGTCCCAGAAAAAGCATGATACTCATGTAAATGCTTTTGGCCTAAAACAAATGAGTGATTGGTTTTAGTGCAAGTGGGAGTTTGTTAGTGTATGCCCTAAAACCAAGATGGTTTAAGGTGTTTTGTGTTACACTTATTTATGTTATATTTATCCATGTAGTATTTTTCTTTATCATCTATACTTGTATTTCCATGTTACTTGTTTGATTGATAAAGTCCTTAGAATATTGACTGTGTATTAGAGATTGTAAGGGTTACAATTATGAGACTCTAATACATAAAGTCATATTCTTAAATATCCCTAGTCATAGTATTAATGAGATTGGACATCATTAATACGGATAGACTAGCACATACTTTGCCTCTACTTATGGTAAGTAGTAGTTGATCTCATTGACTATGGTGTGCGTGACACTTAAGCTGGTATGTGGATGCTTGTTTGAGAACAAGTTCATTGGATTGATCCACCAAGAGTTTTCAACTATAGTGCCAATGGTTGAACTCTTAATGGCAATGGTGTAAGTGATCCTTTGACTTGAGATTACCATAGTATCTTGAGTGTGGATTGCTATACTTTGACTCTATTCCTCGGTGCCCGTAAAAGGGTAGCTCATAGGTTAGAGATTAGGTATAGTTTGAAGCATGGAAAGATAGTGAGTAATCAATATAGGATTCACCACTCCTTAATAGGAGAGTATATCCCTTTATGGCCACTTGTTGGAAATATTAACTCATAAATCTTCTGCAGAAGTGATAGTATAACTTGGAAGTAGTTTCAAGGTTATACATCATGGAGAGTTATATTTCTGGAACAAGAAAATATAAATTAGTCATTTAAAAGTATGCACAATACTTATAGACTAATTGGGATATAGTGTGGTGAAAGGATATTAATTACACGGTAACATTGTCATTGAAGGGTATGGTCTACCATATGACTTTTCTATTCACTTGGGTGGTCATGATGCATTGCTAGATGCCACTCATGATCTATAAGTATGAATTGATTAATTAGTGAATTAATGATAAATTAAAAGTGTTTAATTTATCTAGCTCAATTAATGAGTTATAATTTATACTTATTACCAACGTGAATGGAACCTAATGGGTCACACACATAAAGAACAAAATCTTTGGGTTAAAATGTAATTAAGATAAGTATGAGATACTTATGGGGTTAATTTATGAGATAAATTAACTTAAAGGACTTGTTTATAAATATTCTAAGTCTTGCAGGAAATTAGTTTCCTAAAAGAAATAAAGTAACTAATTGGTTTCCTTATGGAATAGATTTCCTAAAGGAGAAGGATTAACTTAAAGTAAGTTACCTAAACCTTCTTGGTTTCCAATTAGCTTTATTTCAAAAAGACTAGAATACTTCCTCTATAAATAGGTTCATGCTTTGACTCTTGAATTATTATTGCAACACAAAAAGAAAAGTAGTGAGAGAAAATAGAAGAAAGAAAAGGCACGCCTCTTTCTCTCTCTTTAGGCGTCTCTCTCTCTCTCTCTCTCCTAAGGGTTACGTTTTTCTTCTTATTGTGTTCTAAATAATTCAAGGGAGTTAGCACTCAAAAGTCAAAGCAAGCAAGCCTACAAGGTTCCCAAAGAAGTTGTTCGTGTGGATATCATTAGAGGCTCTACGCTTGGAGGGCTTTTTCGTGGTAGATCAAACATCTTCTTCGAAGGATCTTTGCCTAGTAGCATAGAAATCTTCTGTGCTTAAGGTAATCTTCATGCAAACCCCCTTGTTAATCATATAAATATGTCAAAGAGATCCATGGTTAAGGTAATAAATTTTTATTTTTCCGCTGCGTTACCTATGCTATTACCTTACATGTATGCACACCTTGGATCACATCAATTTGTTTCATAAACTGCCATCATTGATAAGTGATAATTTTACCTATTTTAGCATAGTATTATATATATTTTCAGTGTGTTTTTAGTATATTTTAAGTATTTTAATATAAAAATGGCTCAATTTCATAACTGTTCTTCCATTTGAAGATTTTCTAAAAAATTAGAGTTTTTACTCGATTTTTATAGTTTTGAAGCAAAATTCATATTTGAGCAAATTAATGCGCAATCTTTGTTAAAGCTTTCAGGTTTTATACATTCAATCATAATTTGGATCAATTGGAACACCAATCGTCATATTCTTAGTGGATTCAAGGATGATTGGATTCAGAATTCCAATAGAACAACTTTTATATTCAAACTTAGAGGATTGTTTTGTTCAACTTTTGAGAAATTCTCACCAACAAATTCATGATGGAATTAAAGTATCAACATCACAAAATGGTCTCAAGTCCATAAGAGGTATAACAAGCAAAAGAGAGGTGCAAAGAAGAAATGGAAATGAATAATTGGAGAAAACTAGGCGTCGGTAACAATGACACATTTTTGTATTTTGGCAATAACTTGAGCTACAAATATTTTATTGAGATAATTTTTGTGGCATTTTAAAGCTAAGAGGATACTCTAAAAATCTTGTGAAGATATCAAAATCCAGTTGTCACATCTTCATAGCCAAAATCCAAATTACTAAAGAACAAAGTTTTCTCAACCATGTCTCAATATTTTGGCTATATCATTGCATCTAGAACTCTAAATGACCTCATTCTTGTGGTTTTGCAAAGATAATTCAAAGGAATACAACTTTTATGTTTTGAGGAAAAGCTGATTTTGCCTTCTTTTGAGAGCAATATGCGGATCAAAATCTACAAACCAACAGCCCCTGGATCTGACCTGCGGATCATGCATGTCTGTTTGAAAACGATGGCTTCAACTTGCAGATTATCTTCCAACCCCTTTTAATGACTTTTTGAAGATTCTTTGCACCTGCATTACCCAAGGAAACATTGCAAAATTCAATGGATATCTTTTTGTGATTTCAAGACAACTTTTCTTGCAAATTGTCATGCAAGTTGTCTGGATGATTGAGGTGAATTTTTCTATAAATAGGGAGCTCATGCAAGACTTTTAAACAAGTCTTCGAGGGAGGAGCACCCCTAAGTAGTTGTAGTTTAGTGTTTTCTTTATAATTTATAGTAAGAAACTCAATACTTGTAAGAAAAACTCTTGAGGAATTCATATGTACCAATCCATTTTCAATGGAGAAATAGAAGATACTTGGAGCCTTGTTCATCATTTGAATAAGATTTCTTTATCCTATCTCTTATTTACTTACTTTGTTATGGTTTTGTGTATTGATTTTATGACTCCCATGCTATAGTTTTTAATTATGATCTAAATACTAGTTTAAGGGGTGGTTGAAACTAATGATATGTATTGAATAAAGACTTATCTTGACATGTCTTGCTCTTTCTTATTCACTTACTTGGTTTTCAAATTTGTAGTTGATTAGTCTCAATCGCATATCATCTTGTTTGTTATATGACAATGAGAATTGCATATAACAATAGAGAAGAGTTGATGAAACCTACTGGTAGGCACATGAGAATGTGGTGCTTATAGGTGGAATAAGGTTATTTGTTTAACAAGTAATAACCACAATTCATGATCATAACATGCTAACAATAGGAAACTTCACTATGAGAATAGGAAATATTGTTGTTGGTAACATCAATTCATCATGAGAATGAAGTTTGGTAGTAGTAATCAATTCATTATGAGAATAAGTTTTGGGTTGCTAATAGAATTAAATCCTAAGTAAGACAAGGTAAGCAAGTTATTAATCTTTTTATGCATATTTGTGACCATTAGTGGATTCTACACCCTAAACTTGTATTTGTAAGTTTCATCCATTAGTTTTTCTTAAAGTATTTGAGCTTGCTTTATTTCGCCTATCACATGTTCGATGAAATGCCTAGATAATAAAGTTAACAAGCTTTGGTAATTGCCACTAAAATTTTCTCGTGAGATCGACCCTAATATCCCTATAATCGTCTCGACCTGTATATTTGCAGTTATAGGGGAATTAGGTATTTTTATTATGTGTGTATGTGTGAAATTTGAGAGATTTATTACTATATTTGTATACCTAATCCACCCACATCAATCATGCATGAACTCTAAAGGTAATGCCGTTTAGGGAATCTTGTTTTAGGAATAAGCCAACGTCATTTCTCGTGGGTATATAACCCGATTATGGGAATGTCACGTTCAAATTTCTGTACCATCCTAGTGGGTAAGACCTTAGGTAAAGTAATTTAATCAAGGCATGTTTTTACACCCAAAATGAAGGGCCCACGACGCATCAAACAAATGTTGACAGTTCCACTCGAAGTCAAGAAATGGCCAAGACTTCTCTCATCAGTGAAATCAATCTAGTTGCTTGATTGTGAGGTTTAGGTAGTATTAAAATTAGGCAAAATTCACACAAACAAGTAATAAAATGTATAACCTAATACCCCTTTTCGCAAGTGCATGGGTCAATTGTAGTAGGAAAAGTATTAGGGTCGATCCCACGAGGAAACAAGACTTAGCAAGTACCAAGGCTACTAAATTACTCTATTATCTAGGCAAATTATCAAATATGTGGTGTGCAAGGTAAGAAAATTCTTATACTTGAAGTAAAACAATTGGAAGAAAATCACAAACACAAGTAATAAGGTTTAGAATCCACTAATTGTCACTAATATGATTAAATAAATTAACACCTTGCTATGTTAATCTTTTCTTGCTTAGGATTGCAACTCCATATAAAATCAAAACTTCTTTTCACAATGAATTGACTAGAGTTCAATTATGTTCATGATGAACTCTTGTGAAATGCATGAATTGTGGTATTAAACAACCTCAATCCACCTACTTGTACAACTATTTGCATGTGTGTACAACATAAGTTTCATCTACCATTTTCCAATGTTATAAGCATTTCTTATTGTCAAATAACATCTAAATGATTTGCAATAGTTGATCAAGCTACTACAAATGTTAAACCTTGATAGATGAACAAGCAAATACAAGTTATAGCAAGTATAATAACATTCAAATCATATAATTAGCTTCATCTAATCCTAAGACATGTATTTAGTTAAACATAGCTTGTATGAATAACATATAATAGAAACAACTCATAAACAAGTAAGAAATTAAAGAGCTAAGGTAAGAAATGCTCATTTGTTGGTAGAACATGGCTCCAAAGCTTCATTTCTCATTGATATGAATTGATACACTTGAATCCTCCAAGAGTTTTCTTACAAGTAATGAAAATTCTTCTAAACTACAAAGAAAACTACTACTATATACTACTTGGGAGTGCTTCTCCCTTCAAGACATCTTCTAAATGTCTTGCAAGAGTCTCCTATTATAGACAAATTCACCCTAATCATCTAGACAACTTGCATGACAATTTGCAAGGAAAGTTGTCTTGAAATCACAAAAGGATTTCCATTGAATTTTGCAATGTTTCCTTGGGTAGTGCGGGTGCAAGGAATCTTTAAAAAGTCATCAAAAGGGGCTGGAAGATAAGCTGCAAGTTGGAACCATCACTTTCTAGCCGACATTCATGATCTGCGGGTAGATACGCGGGCAGTTGATCCACGGATCATGATCCGTGTATTGCTCTCAGAAGAAGGCCAAATCAGCTTTTCCTCAAAACATGAAAGTTGTATCCCTTTGAACTAGCTTTCCAAAACCACAAGAATCAGGTCATTTAGAGTTCTGGATGCAAAGGATACTGGCCAAAATACTAAGACGTGGTTGGGAGAGTTTTATTCTTCAGTAATTTGGATTTTTGGCTAATGAAGATGTGAGAACTGGATTTTGATGTCTCATAAGATTTGTAGAGTATCCTCTTAGCTTTAAAATGCCACAAGAATCATCTCAATCTAATATTTATAGCTCAAGTTATTACCAAAATACAGAAATGTGTCATTGTTACCGACGCCTAGTTTTCTCCAATTCTTCACTTCCATTGCTTCTTTGCACTTCTCTTTTACTTGTTATGCCTCTTATGCCCTTGAGACCTTTTGTGATGTTGATCCTTTAATTCCATGGTGAATTTGTTGATGAGAATTTCTCAAAAGTTGAGCAAAACAATCCTCTCAAGTTTGAATGTAAAAGTTGTTCTATTGAAATTCTCAATCCAATCATCCTTGAATCCACTAAGAATGGGATGACCTTTACTCCAATTGATCCAAATTATGATTGAATGTATAAAACCTATAAGATTGTACAAAGATTGTGCATTAATTTGCTCAAAATATAAATTTTGCTTCAACACCCTAAAAATCGGGTAAAAACCCTAATTTTTAGGAAATTTTTCAAATGGAAGAACAATTATGAATTTGAGCCATTTTTAGATTAAAAACACTTAGAACATACTTAAAACACACTAAAAATATATATAAAATACTATGCTAAAATAGATAAAATTATCACTTATCATTGCCACCATCCAAGGACCCATTGGGGATTTTTAAGAAATCAAAATAGATGGGTGTATGATGGAAGCATTGATATAATTATGGGACCCCTATTGTTCAGCTTTTAGGATTGGACACAGGGGGATGACCGTGACAATTGAGGAGGTAGCTGGTTTGCTCAATTTACCAGTGGAAGGAACGGCCGTAATATTTTCGTCTACTTCAGGCAGAACTGAGTTTTGTCATTTTACAAGATTGAAAGAGTCTACATTGCAAGATTCATCTCAGAGTATAAGTATAAAATTCCTGTTTGTTAGCTTTGCAGATAGAGATGGATTTGACAAACATTTTGAGGACTTCACACTTTCATCCAAGGCAGCTTGGGAGCACAAGAGACCTTGGGTGTATGGACTTGTCATGGTAAGGATTTATGTATTTCCAAGAGAGGATAAGAAAATCAGCTTTAAAATTACAAAACTTATGTCTGATTTGTCCACAGGAATTGGGGGTCAAAGGGCTTTTATAGTACCAACTGTGTTAGCCGACATCTTTGTTGCCTGCAGAAATGGCCAGAAAGGAATGAATTTCTTTCATGCGTCAAATCGGATTTTGCACATATGGGCTATGGAGCATTCCAAAAGGTACTCATCCTTTCTTGATGGTCTACCAATGATTGGGTACAATTGAATAATTACTCATCGTAGAAGAATTGATGGAAGCAACTCACTGGGAACTGCCTGGGAATGTCTAGACTTTCTGAGAGCGTTACCAAATTAGCAAATTAGTGGGTATTAGATTGGACTAATTGCTTCAAGCCTGCTCTTTGCACGAAGTTATCAAATTTCATACTGTTGTTGGGAACTCAAGGTATTATGGCTTACACTCTGAAGAGATTCCTTTGACAATTAGGACGTACCCAAGGATTACCACCTACGCCCAATTTAAATGCATTTATCGTTAGCTTTGACAAGAGAGTTGGCCCTGAAGATATTCCTAGGAAATTGGAGCTTGTAGAGGCATATGGAGGTCGATGCACAGATCAAAACATCCTTTTTGATCCAAAGACCAAATTTATTCCTAAAACCACATCAGACTATGATGCATGGCTCAAGGATCAGGGTGTTCGGCAAGAACAAGCTATCATAAATCCTATAAAGGAGATTCACTGATTAAGGGCATTACTGGATGCAAGAGACAGAGAATTGATTCAAGAAAAGCAAGCTTCAGAAAGGCACAAGGCAAACGAGCCCATCAAAGAGCTCTATACAGAAGCAAAGCAAGATCAACAGGAAAAGAAAAGAAAGTGTTTGGAGCTAACTGATGACATCAATCGTATGATGAATAGATACTCTTGGGAATCAAATAGTAGCAAGGCTCAATGATATGGGGATCAATTGAAGAAAGTTCTTGACTATATGAGAGAATTAATAGAGTGATAGAAAGAAATTCTGCTTATTTTTTAGAGTTTTAATTGTATAGGAGAATTGATAAGGATGAAAGAAAGTGCACCCTTTTTATACTAAAATACTTGATTATATGGGATGATTGATGCACTTTTTCTTTAAATTTTTACCTTGATGATTGCATTAAAAGGGGGATCTCACCTTACAGGATTGCATTTCATGCTACGTCTAGCCTTGGCACAAAAAGGGTCCCAAAATTAGGACAAGCATTCAATTTTGTTTTCTATTTCACTAACTAAGATTCTTTTTATTTTTACAAGTACTCCAACAGAGGTAGCAAGTTGGGAAGGATATTGGCCACATATCTATTTTTACATTCAAGGCTTTTAAAATAACAGTGTTATTTTCATAAAACCACGCTTGAATCCATGCTTGATAGTTATGAAGTCCTGTACATATGGATGTGCTTTCCTACATCACACAAAGAACTGGCTGTAAATCAGTATTTAGGAATGATAGCATTTAAGGTTAGATGGATGAGATTGGGTTGAGATGAATATATAAAGTTGCATCCATGGGCAAACATTTGTTCATTTTGTGAGTAGCATGTATAACAATGATTTGCATGTCAAAAATAAAGAGAGAGAGAGAGAGGCAGAAGAGAGAGAAAGAAGAATCTCTTTCAATAAATGTGAGATTGCCTCGTGTTCAAAAAGTCTTTTGGAGCCCTAAAATGAATATCATTGCCAAAATGGTTTTAGTACTAGTCTCTCATGTCATGTTTTGTACATGAATTTTTGAAAAGTTTTCTCCAATCCTTTTGTAAATATTTTTTTTTATTGTGCTAAAGCAAATTTAATTCTTTGTACATTTTGTTTCATTTTTAGATGGCCAAAAAAAAAATACCTAAAATCCTTTGGATGTCACTTTCCTTCAATTTGATGAATGCAACTTCAATATCTCTCTGATTTTGAAATAACCAAACAGTTATGAGAACTAGAGTGATACCGAAGAGGAACGTGGATTCTATGTTGAGAATTGAGCAATATGAAAAGGAACCCAAGTCCAACATGGAAGAAACAGAGGTGTTAACATTGGCACTTAGACAAGGTTAAGGAAGTTAAAGTCATCATGCAATTTAGTTCCAAAGACACCAGAAGCAGTGGATAGTTTCTTGAGAATTGTTGACTTTCTCGGTAGATTTACTTCTTAGTTCATCCTCATTGGCGAGCTATTTTTCAAAATTTTAAGGCAGATGATAAGTGATAATTTTACCTATTGTAGCATAGTATTTTATATATATTTTGAGTGTGTTTTAAGTATGTTCTAAGTGTTTTTAATCTAAAAATGGCTCAAATTCATAATTGTTCTTCCATTTGAAAAATTTCCTAAAAATTAGGGTTTTTATCTGATTTTTAGGGTGTTGAAGCAAAATTTATATTTTGAGTAAATTAATGCACAATCTTTGTATATTCTTTCAGGTTTTATACATTCAATCATAATTGGGATCAATTGGAGTAAAGGTCATCCCATTCTTACTGGATTCAAGGATGATTAGATTTGGAATTTCAATAGAACAACTTTTACATTCAAACTTGGAGGATTGTTTTGCTCAACTTTTGAGAAATTCTCATCAACAAATTCACCATGAAATTAAAGGATCAACATCACAAAAATGTTTCAAGGGCAAAAGAGGCATAACAAGCAAAAGAGCAGTGCAAAGAAGCAATGGAAGTGAAGAACTGGAGAAAACTAGGCGTCGGTAACAATGATACATTTCTGCATTTTGCTAATAACTTGAGAAAAAATATTGGATTGAGATGATTCTTATGGAATTTTAAAGCTAAGAGGATACTCTAGAAATCTTATGAAGACATCAAAATCTAGTTCTCACATTTTCATAGCCAAAAATCTAAATTACTGAAGAACAAATCTCTCTTAATCATGTCTTAGTATTTTGGCCATATCTTTGCATCTAGAACTCCAAATGACCTGATTCTTATGTTTGTGGAAATCTACTTCAAAGGGCTATAACTTTGATGTTTTGAGGAAAAGCTAATTTTGCCTTCTTCTGGAAGCAATACGCGGATCAGGATACGCAGACCAACTGCCCGCGTATCTACCCGCGGATCTACCATTTTGATTTGAAAATGATAGCTTCAACTTGCAGCTTATCTTCCAACCACTTTTGATGACTTTTAAAGATTCCTTGCACCTACTCTACCCAAGGAAACATTGCAAAATTCAATGGAAATCTTTTTGTGATTTCAAGACAACTTTTCTTGCAAATTGTCATGCAAGTTTTTTAGATGATTGAGGTGAATTTTTCTATAAATAGGGAGCTCATGCAAGACTTTTAAAATAGGTCTTGGAGGGAGGAGCACTCCCAAGTAGTTGTAGTTTAGTGTTTTCTTTATAGTTTATAGTAGGAAACTCTTAAGGAATTCCTGTGTACCAATCCATTTTCAAGGGAGAAATAGAAGACGCTTGGAGCCTTGTTCATCATTTGAAGGGTTTTTATCATTTTACTCCCTTAAACTATACTCCAACTATACAATTTAGTCCTTAAAGTTAATTTTTAGTCACTTAAGTCCATTGGTTAAATTAAAGCACATAATTGACCATTTTATGACAAAAATACCCTCCCCTCATATTTTAAGTATAAAATAATGGCTAAAAGGTTTTCACTCTTCTATTTTTTAAATTGTTTACATACTTCCTATTTTGCACAATATCTTATTCTAAATATTAGCAAATCTGATGAGATAAAAGTGTGAAATTTTATCAATTGTTTGCATGTAACAAAGATAATCTTAAAAGAAAATATTTTATACCTACTCCATTGCAAGATATATTTTTCTCAAGTTTTGTATTAGTAAAATTTTTCTTTGATAATCCTTTTGTTTTCATAATTTTTCAAACTGTGAGAACACTTACATTTTCTTGATGGATGAATTCTAAAATTTATGACAAGAGAAAATGTATTGGAAAAATGTTATCAAGTATCATGGCTATATTATTCTATTTTTTTTCTTACTTATTTCTGTGTCGTCACTTCATAGAGGGCATTTTAGAAGTAAAATTTATTTTTTAGGTTTTTATGGGCATTTTTTTCCTTTTCAATTTAGAAGTGAAATTTATTTTTTAGGACTTTATGGGCATATTTGTCCCTTCGTAATTAAATTGGACCTAAACATGTTTTTTCACATGACGGTTAGTTTAAAAGTCAGTCCAAGGAGTTAAATGACTAAAAGTTAATGTTAGAAACAAACTGATAGTTGGGATATAGTTTAAGGGGGTAAAGTGATAAAAATTTCATAGTTAAATTGGACCTAGATATGTCTTTTCACATGACCGTTAGTCTAACCGTTAGTTTGACCGTTAGTCCAAGGGGTTAAGTGACTAAAAGTTAACTTTAGGGACTAAACTAATAGTTGGGGTGTAGTTTAAGCGGGTAAAGTGATAAAAACCCTCATTTGAATAAGATTTCTTCATCCTATCTCTTATTTACTTATTTTGTTATGGTTTTGTGTATTGATTTCATGACTCTCATGCTATATTTTTCATTATGATCTAAATACTAGCTTAAGGGGTAGATGAAACTAATGATATGTATTGAATAAAGACTTATCTTGACATGTCTTGTTCTTGCTTATTCATTTACTTGGTTTTCAAATTTGTGATTGATTAATCTCAATTGCAAATCATCTTGTTTGTTATATGACAATGAGAATTGCATGTAACTATAGAGAAAAGTAGATGAAACCTACTAGTAGACACATGAGGATGTGGTGCTTATAGATGGAATAAGGTTATTTGTTTAACAAGTAATAACCACAATTCATGATCATAACATGCTAGCAATAGGAAACTTCACTATGAGAATAGGAAATCTTGTTGTTAATAACATCAAATCATCATGAGAATGAGGTTTGGTAATAGTAATCAATTCATTATGAGAATAAGTTGTGGTTGCTAATAGAATTGAATCCTAAGTAAGAAAAGGCGTTATAAGAAAGTTATTAATCTTTTCATGCATATTTGTGACCATTAGTGGATACTACACCCTAAACTTGTATTTGTGAATTCCATCCATGAGTTTTTCTTAAAGAATTTGAACTTTCTTTACTTCGCCTACCACATGTTTGATGAAATGTTTAGATAATAAAGTAAGTTAACAAGCTTTCGTAATTGCCACTAAAGTTTCCTCATGGGATTGACCCTAATATCCCTATACTCGTTTTGACCTGTATGCCTACAGTTATAGGGAAATTAGGTATTTTTATTACTTGTATGTGTGTGAAATTTGAGAGATTTAATGTTATATTTATATACCTAATCCACCAACATCAAGTTTTTGGTGCCATTGTCGAGGAAACCAAGGCAATATTAAAGTGAAAACAAGCTTTAATCTAGACTTTTGTTCTTTTTTGTTTTTTAATCTTTCTTGATTTGATTTTTGTGGTACCATTTTGGTATTCATGGAAGGTGGTATAGAAGTCTCAATTGAACAACCTAAAATGGAACAAATGGAGTCATTTTCTCTAAGAGCATTAAGAGATTTTGGTATGCCGAGTATTTCATGTTCTCAAACTAGTATTTCAAGGACACCGGTAAGTGCAAATTCTTTTGAACTTAATCCCTCTTTGATACAAATGGTTCAAAAAGATCAATTTGGAGGAAACTCAATTGAGGACCCTTATGTGCATTTAGCTAGTTTTGAGGCATTATGTGATACAATCAAGTTTCAATGAGTTAGTGAAGATGCTATAAAAATTAGATTGTTTCCATTTTCCTTATAGGCAATGCTAAAACATGGCTTATTTTACATGCACCAAACACATTCACAAAGTGGGTTACTGATAAGTGCTAAAGTACATTAGTTTTTAGTAGATTTTTAGGGTAGGTTTTTAGGGTTTTTCTATGAGTTTTCCTCTATTTCTTAGCTATTTCTTCTCATTTGTGATTTGAATGCCAAATTGTGTAAAGGTGTGATTTACATGTGATTTGTGTCATTTTCGTAGGATTTGCACATTGCATCACCAATTTGGATCAATTTGGATGGCAATTGGATGATATTTTGAGGTGATTTGAAGTTGGTGATGAGTTAAAGTCAAGAAACCCTCAAAGTGATGCAAAGAAGCAATAGGCGAAGAAGAATTGGAAAAGAAACGGTTTGGCAGCCTGAACATATTTCAGTGATTTTGCAATAACTTGAGCTAGAGATATTGGATTAAGGTGATTCATGAAGCATTTTGAAGCTCAGACAATGATCTACAATTCATATGAGACATCAAAGTCCAGTTCTTAAGTTTCAAAGGTCAAAATTCCAAGTTATTGAAGCATATTTGTACTGCAGTACTATTTCGACCAGTTCTTGGTATTTCAGCTATATCTCAGCGTACAGAGCTTCAAATGATGTGATTCTTATTGATTTAGAAAGCGTATTTAAAGGGCTAAAACTTTTATGTTTTGAGGAAAAGCTAGTTCGGCCGTTTTCAAGGTGAAATTTGCATATAAAAGAAGTGAAACATTCTGACTAAGGCCGCGGGTAAGGCCTTGCCACGGCCTGGGGTGCGGCCTTGGTCAGAAAGGGAGGACACAAGGCCGTGGCTAAGGCCGTGCCACAGCCTTAGCCACAGCCTAGTGATGGAATGTTGCATTTTTAAGCACTTTTGGGCGAATCTTTTGAGGGGAGAACCCTACCTCTTGGGAGAAGGGAAAAGGTGGTTTCTTTGGGTTCTAAGACACAAAAAAAACACACTTTTACACACATCTAGAGGGATGTAGAGAGAAGAAAGCAAGGGTAGAGGAGCAACTCAAGGGATTCCAGGTGCAAAGCAAGAAGGCTTCATCAAGATGCAATGGAGGAATCAAGAAAATCTACATGAGAATGAGTTTTTCCATTCTTTTCTTGTAGTTTGTTGGGTTTATTCTTGTACTTATGATTTGAGTTGTAAGATTTAGACAAATGAATCCTAGACTATTGTGCTATTGATGTTATTTTTGATTAATGAAAATTCCAACTTTATTCTTAGATTTATTCTTGAGTTTATTGGTTATTGAATTGGGATTTGCATGCATCCTTAGATTCAATATTGATTTCATATAGGTAGATTGAGAAATCACCTATTTGATTAGATCATCTCTTAAATAAAGAGGCTTGCATGTATTGCTAGAGATAGAATAACATGAGTCTCCCCGGTTAGATTCAAACCTAGCCAAAACCATAGAATCCATAGAGCTTTAATGCTTCTCTTCGGGGTTTTGATTGAGAAGAGATTCCAATCAATCAACCAAGGGGATAGAGGTTAATACTTGAGAAAGATTAAACCTAATTAAGGGATTCTAGGGTCTAAGTGATTGGGCTATTCATTAATCAAGGTATAGTCTTAGCATACTCGGTTTAGGGTATTCTTCATCTAGATTCGCCTCTACTTTTGTCCATTCTCTCTACTAAATTCTGGATTGTGCTTTAATTAGGTAATTAGTTTAGTTAATTTATATTTCCAATAAATTCGTCATTCGCTTTGTGAGGTTAGATAATAAAAAGAAGGTTAGTACTAGTACTCCATAGTCCCTGTGGGATCGACACTCGGTACTCCTATACACTGTACTATTGGAAGCGATAGGTGCACTTGCCTAAGTATCCGTAGCGTAGTAAAAGGATTACCAAGTTTTTGGCGCCATTGCCGGGGACTAGGATATTAGGAACATCGTATTTTTATTACTCTAACCATTTTGTTTCTCTTTATGCTTATTCTTGTTATTTTGTTTAATTTTTGTTACTTAATTTTTATTTAATTTTTCTTTGTAGTTGGCGTTTGTGGGGATCTCATTTTGCAACTTAGCTTGAAGATGGTTGAGTACTGTCACAATTGGGCCAATGAACGAGGTAATACTATGGAGTCTACAGGTATGGATAAATTAAGTGCTCTTGAGATGCTAATTGATGATATTGTCAATAAAAATAATGAGCGGTTTAAGTGGTTTTTCTTTTTCCCAAGCTAGTGTTGTTACTTGTACTTTTTGTGGAGAAAACCGTTGCTCTTATGAGTGTTTTTATAGTGGACAAGTAAATTGTGATAACACTAACAACTATCCAACTTCTTATGACCCCTACCCCAATGCCTATAACTCGGGGTGGTGGGATCATTCATCATATGGATGGAGGGAGTATGAGAATCAACCCCAACCAACTTGGCAAGTAGCCCATGATAGAGTAGAGGAGTATAGATTTGAATCGTACCTTCCTCCTGTAGAGTCTAATCCTGAGTTAGAATTGGTCATGGTGAATTTTATGAAAGCATCGAATGATAGGATGGATAAAATAGAGGCTAAAATTGAGAAAATTCGGGAACAACTTGTTGCTATCACCAAAGCTATTGAGAGTCTCATAGGACAAATTACTGAAACTATGAACACTAGGAACCAATATGACTTGATGAGTGACACGGAGGTAAACCCTAGTGAACTAGTGGAAGTGATTGATTTGTCTAGTGGTGATCAATTGAGTGACCCTCTAATGGTGAGTAAAGAGGAAGAACATGAGTGGATTAAAAAGAACAAGAAAATGAAGTGGAAGTTGTAAGTGAGGAAGAGTTACCTATTGAACCAAAAGAATTAGGAGAATCCTCACTTCCAATCACTATTTCTATTCCACAGGAAGCGCCTCATGTGTATATTTTTAAGCCTTTATACATAAATCTCCTTTGTAGGTACTGACATTTTGCAGGTTCCTTCTTACTATGGAGTTCATGATAATAACATTGCATGTAAGAGGAGACTAGAAGAATTTGAGGGCAAGGCCACAATGAAAGAATGCCATTCTATCATGGTGGTGCCACCGCCATAGCTAGAAAGTGATGAGTTGTAGAGGGCTGAATATGATAGACATCCGACTGATCGAGATCCAGCAGCCCAAAAGGAAGAAAGAATGGGCCAAAGAAATTTTTCATCAGGGGGTTACGTGATACTACTCAATGGCGTAAAGCTAACGACGTTAAACAAGCGCTTGTTGGGAGGCAACCCAACTTTTTACTTTAGTATTTTAGTATTTTTAGTTATTTTTAAGTTTAGTAGGATTATTTTAATTAGGTTTTTATTTTTGTTTTGCAGACCTCAAGGAAGAAGTTGAAACTCACAACGATTGCATAGAATTCGAAGAAAATGGAGTTTCCATTTAATTTTTGGTGTTTCATGGCTTATCTTGTGTGATATTTATGTTGAAATTCCCTTTTTGCTTAGTTTTGAAGTGCTTAGATTGTTTGGGAGTTAATTTTTGTATTTAAAGTATCATTCTTCCTCCCAACTCTCGCATTCCCACGTCTTATTTGTATGCTTTATTGATTACTCCTTTGTTAGTGGCAATTCATGTTTTAATAGTTGTCATATTAGACATTCATGACACCTAATTTATATTTGTTAAGTTGCTATTTGAGGAAGAATTGCTATTATTAAGTGAATTGCATTATGTTTGAGCATCGTTGTTCAATTACTTGGTAATTAGCAATATGCTTTTATAGGTGTCAATAGCAACTTGCAGTGTATATTTAAGTGGTCCTTGTTGACGTGATGCTACTATGTGGCTTATGGGATTACAACTAATTAAGTGTGGGGGTGTACTTTGAGCTTTACATGGGCATTGTGAGCTTCTTACTGTACTTTCATTGGTTAAGGAAATGACTTCCATTACACCTTGGTTTGATATTTCATTTTCTTTGAGTGTAAGGTACAATGGAAAAAGTACGAAGTAAATCATCCAATGGTGCTAAGACAAGAGTGGAGACGATGCATAGGCACCTGATGGTTTTTAAATGCTTTATGTCATTGCTCCTTTCTTTTTCTTTATTTAGTTCTTTCTGGGTCTGTGGGTATTATTTTTATTTTCAGTAATTTTTATTACATTTTGGCATGCATCTAATGAGCTAAATAGTGTAGTTATCTTTCTTTTGATGAGCTACAGTGATTTCTACATTTTGGATCTCTTTCTTGTAGCTGAATCGTAATTAGAGTGGCCACTACTACCACGAGGGGAGTATTAGTTCTAACTTTTCTTTTCCTTCTTTTCCTTGCTTTTTCACACATTGGGGACAATGTGTGATTTAAGTGTGGGGGGGAGTTTAATTTTGTCGTAGGTGTGTATGCTACTTGTTGGTCAATTTGTTGGAAATTGATTGTTTGATGTGGTTGTTGATTTTCTATTAATTTTTTCTTTTTTCCAGAAATTTTCCAACTTAGGTGCTTTAATGTTTTTATTTTGAGCTCTATGAAAGTAATTATCTATTTAACTCGTTAGTTGTCAAATTTACCTTCCCAAGTAGAGTAATTATGTGCATTTTTGAGAAGCCTTCTTCTTAATTGACTAGGGAGATGTGATTGTGTGATTTTGAAGTTTATTTTGAAGAAAGTATATTAGATAAAGTAGATTGAATTATGCTGAATTTTTTTGAGTTTAGTGAAGTTTCTCAGCTTCATTTGTTTTTCGTCATGAGTTAAGTAGTGAATTAGCTTTTTGGTATGACTTATGCCTACTGATTGATAATGTGTTAGGGAAAAGGGACTAAATGAGCTTATTTGAAAAAAAATTTGAAAAAAAAATTCTTTTTTTTTGTTCTTTTTTGTTGAAAAAACAAAGAGTAATTAAGCTTAGGTTCTACTCCGCTAGTTTTAGTACTGAGTAACCAGGAGGTCTTCATCTGGTCAATGTCGACTTTCGCGTAAAAAGGTGCTAGAATTATGAGTATGCATAGCAGCTTAGACAGATGAGGTGCTGAGTAACCGGGGATCTTCATCTAATCAATGTCGATATTCGCGTAAAAAGGCAACTTCATGTTCTAATGTAAAGGCTAAGCTTAAGAAGAAAAAGTCCCTAGTTGTGAAAAATGAATGGATCATGGGTGTATAGTTATACTTGTTAGCTTACGATCTGCTTACTTATGAGTTTCGAATGCAGTAGAGAAATGGAACCGAACTTATTTAATTGACGTATAATTCTTTCTCCTTTGCTTTATATGATGAGTATTTAAAATAAGATGGATGATTGCATAATTGTGTTTCATGGTTGTTAAGAAGTTGTTCTTGGAGATGTATGTTTTGCTTTTACTTTGGTTATGTCATTGTTTTGAGTTTTGTATGGTTCATTGCTTGAGGACAAGCAATGGCTTAAGTGTGGGGGAATTGATAAATGCTAAAGTACATTAGTTTTTAGTAGATTTTTAGGGTAGGTTTTTAGGGTTTTTCTATGAGTTTTCCTCTATTTCTTAGCTATTTCTTCTCATTTGTGATTTGAATGCCAAATTGTGTAAAGGTGTGATTTACATGTGATTTGTGTCATTTTCGTAGGATTTGCACATTGCATCACCAATTTGGATCAATTTGGATGGCAATTGGATGATATTTTGAGGTGATTTGAAGTTGGTGATGAGTTAAAGTCAAGAAACCCTCAAAGTGATGCAAAGAAGCAATAGGCGAAGAAGAATTGGAAAAGAAACGGTTTGGCAGCCTGAACATATTTCAGTGATTTCGCAATAACTTGAGCTAGAGATATTGGATTAAGGTGATTCATGAAGCATTTTGAAGCTAAGACAATGATCTACAATAGCTTGGTAATCCTTTTACTATACTATGGATACTTAGGCAAGTGCACCTATCGTTTCTAGTAGTACAGTGTATAGGAGTACCGAGTGTCGATCCCACAGGGACTATGGAGTACTAGTACTAACCTTCTTTTTATTATCTAACCTCACAAAGCGAATGACGAATTTATTGGAAATATAAATTAACTAAACTAATTACCTAATTAAAGCACAATCCAGAATTCAGTAGAGAGAATGGACAAAAGTAGAGGCGAATCTAGATGAAGAATACCCTAAACCGAGTATGCTAAGACTATACCTTGATTAATGAATAGCCCAATCACTTAGACCCTAGAATCCCTTAATTAGGTTTAATCTTTCTCAAGTATTAACCTCTATCCCCTTGGTTGATTGATTGGAATCTCTTCTCAATCAAAACCCCGAAGAGAAGCATTAAAGCTTCTAATGGATTCTATGGTTTTGGCTAGGTTTGAATCTAACCTGGGAGACTCATGTTATTCTATCTCTAGCAATACATGCAAGCCTCTTTATTCAAGAGATGATCTAATCAAATAGGTGATTTCTCAATCTACCTATATGAAATCAATATTGAATCTAAGGATGCACGCAAATCCCAATTCAATAACCAATAAACTCAAGAATAAATCTAAGAATAAAGTTGAGAATTTCATTAACTAAAAATTAAAATCAATAGTCACAACAATCTAGGATTCATCCTGTCTAAATCTTCACAACTCAATCATAAGTACAAGAATAAACCCAACAAAATACAAGAAAAGAATGGAAAAACTCATTCTGATGTAGATTCTCTTGATTCCTCCATTGCATCTTGATGAAGCCTTCTTGCTTTGCACCATGGAAGCCCTTGAGTTGCTCCTCTACCCTTGCTTTCTTCTCTCTACATCCCTCTAGATGTGTGTAAAAGTGTGTTTTTTTGTGTCTCAGAACCCAAAGAAACCACCTTTTCCCTTCTCCCAAGAGGTAGGGTTCTCCCCTTAAAAGATTCGCCCAAAAGTGCTTAAAAACGCAACATTCCATCACTAGGCCGTGGCTAAGGCCGTGGCACGGCCTTAGCCGTGGCCTTGTGTCCTCCCTTTCTGACCAAGGCCGCACCCAGTCTGTGGCAAGGCCTTATCCGCGGCGTTGGTCAGAATATTTCACTTCTCTTCTATGCAAAATTTCATCTTGAAAGCGGCTGAACTAGCTTTTCCTCAAAACAGAAATGTTTTATCCCTTTAAATAAGCTTTCTAAATCAACAAGAATCACATCATTTGAAGCTCTGTACACTAAGATATAGCTGAAATACTAAGAACTAGTCGGAACAGTACTTCAGTACAAATAGGCTTTAATAACTTGGAATTTTGACCTTCGAAACTTAAGAACTGGACTTTGATATCTCATATGAATTGTAGATCATTGTCTTAGATTCAAAATGCTTCATGAATCACCTTAATCCAATATCTCTAACTCAAGTTATTACAAATCACTGAAATATGTTCAGGCTGCCCAACCGTTTCTTTTCCAATTCTTCTTCGCCTATTGCTTCTTTGCATCACTTTGAGGGTTTCTTGACTTTAACTCATCACCAACTTCAAATCACCTCAAAATATCATCCAATTGCCATGCAAATTGATCCAAATTGGTGATGCAATATGCAAATCCTACGAAAATGACACAAATCACATGTAAATCACACCTTTACACAATTTGGCATTCAAATCACAAATGAGAAGAAATAGCTAAGAAATAGAGGAAAAATCATAGAAAAACCCTAAAAACCTACTCTAAAAATCTACTAAAAACTAATGTACTTTAGCACTTATCAGTTACTTTGTCAAATGCTTTCTTGAATAAGTATTTTCCACCTGTTAAAACGGCTAAGTTGAGAATGGACATAATTAACTTTAATCAACAAGAGGATGATTCATTGGACGAATCTTGAGAGAAGTACAAGGACTTGCTAAGGAAATATCCTCACCATGGACTTCCTAATTGGTTACTAGTCCACACATTTTACAATGGATTAACCTATCCTACAAAAGTTAATCTAGATGCATGTAAGGTAATAAGTGGAGTAACACAGCAGAAAATTTAAAATTTTATTACCTTAGCCATGGATCTCTTTGATATAATCTATATGATTAAATGGTGTTTAGCACAAATACCTCAAGCATAGAAGGTTTCTATGCTTCAAAGGGCAAGATCCTATTTGATGAAGGTGTTGATCTACCATGAAAAGCCCTCCAAGTGTCAAGCCTCCAACGGTATCCACACGAACACGATCTTTAGGAACCTTTGGGCTTGCTTGCCTTGCCTTTTAAGTGCTAGCTCCCTTGAATAATTCATGAAGAACACAAGAAGAAGAAAGAAGTTGAAACCCTAACAATTAGGGAAGGAGGTGTGGCATTTTTCTTGGAGAGAAAAACCGCCACCAAGCTCTCAATTTTTCTCTTTCTAAATGTTGTGTTATGTTTCATCAATCTATCAAGAGTCAAGGCATGGACCTATTTATAGATGTAATATCCTAGTCTTTAAGGAAACAAGAGCAATTGAAAACCAAGAAGGTTTAGAAAGCTTACCTTAAGCTAATCCTATTCCAAAAGGAAACCAAATAGCTTCTTAATTCCTTGTAGGAAACTAATTTCCATCAAGACTTAGAATATTTTTAATTAAGTTCTTTAAGTTAATTTATCACATAAATTAATCCCATAAGTATCTTATACTTATCTTCATAACAATTTAACCCAAAGACCATCTTCTTATTAGGTGTGGCCCATTAGGTTCCATTCACATTGGCAATAAGTACAAATTATAACTCATTAATTAATTAATTAAGAGCTAGATAAATTAACATTTTAATTTATCATTAATTCACTAATTAATTAATTTGCACTTATAGATCATGAGTGGCGTCTAGCAATACATCATGACCACCCAAGTGAATAGGAAAGTCATATGGTAGACTACACCTATCAATGACAATGTTACCGTGTAATTAATATCCTTTCACCACACTATATCCCAATTAGTCCAATAGTGTAGTGCACACTCTTTAAACTAATTAACAATTTCTTGTTCCCAAAATATAATTTTCCATAAAAGTATAACCTTGAAACTCTTTCAAGTCATACTTTCACTTTTGCGCAAAAGATTCTTTAAGTCATATTTCAACAAGTGGCCAGTCCGGGATATACTCTCCTATAATAAGGAGTGGTGAATCCTATTTTGATAACTCACTATCCTTTCATACTTCATACTATACCCAATCTCTACTGTATGGGCTACTCTTTTATGAGCACCGAGCAATAGAATCAAAGCATAGCAATCCACACTCAAGATACCATGGTAATCTCAAGTCTAAGGATCACTTACACCATTGCCACTAAGAGTATAATTCATTAGCACTATGAATAGTAACTCTTGGTGGATCAATCCAATGAACTTGTTTTCTAACAAGCATCTGCATACCAGCTTAGGTGTCACACACCCTAGTTGATGAGATCAACTACTACTTACCATAAGTAGAGGCCAAGTATGTGCTAGTCTTCCCATATTAATGATGTCCAATCTCATTAATACTACGACTAGGGATATTTAAGAATATAACTTAATGTGTAATAAGAGTCTCATCATCGTAACTCTTACAATCTCTTATACACAGTTAATATTCTATGGACTTTATCAAATAAATAAGTAATATTGATAACAAGTATTAAATGACAAAGAAAATGTCACATATATAAGTATAACACGAAATAAGCGTAATAAAAATTCTAAAAACCAACTTGGTTTTAGGGCATACACTAACAAACTCCCACTTGCACTAAAACTAATCACCTATAGGTTTTAGGCTGTAAGCATGACCATCATGCCTATTCTGAGACAAGGCCATGGTGAAAGGATTAGTGATATTATCTTGTGTGAACTTCCTCTATCTTTTTATCATTTTTGTAAGGTAATAGCATAGGTAACGTAGCGGAAAAATAAAAATTTATTACCTTAACCATGGATCTCTTTGACATATCTATATGATTAACAAGGGGGTTTGCATGAAGATTACCTTAAGCACAGAAGATTTCTATGCTACTAGACAAAGATCCTTCGAAGAAGATGTTAGATCTACCACGAAAAAGCCTTCCAAGCGTAGAGCCTCTAACGATATCCACACGAACAACTTCTTTGGGAACCTTGTAGGCTTGCTTGCTTTGACTTTTGAGTGCTAGCTCCCTTGAATTGTTTAAGAACACAAGAAGAAGAAAAACCTAACAGTTAAGAGAGAGAGAGAGACGCCTAGAGAGAGAATGAGGCGTGTCTTCTTCTTTCAATTTTTCTCTCACTAGTTTTCTTTTTGTGTTGCAATAATAATTCAAGAGTCAAAGCATGAACCTATTTATAGAGGTAGTATTCTAGTATTTTAGGAAATAAAGCTAATTAGAAACCAAGAAGGTTTAGGTAACTTACTTTAAGCTAATCCTTCTCCTTTAGGAAATCTATTCCATAAGGAAACCAATTAGTTACTTTATTTCTTTTAGGAAACCAATTTCTTGCAAGACTTAGAATATTTATAAAAAAGTCCTTTAAGTTAATTTATCTCATAAATTAACCCCATAAGTATCTCATACTTATCTTAATTACATTTTAACCCAAAGATTTTGTTCTTTATGTGTGTGACCCATTAGGTTCCATTCACGTTGGCAATAAGTATAAATTATAACTCATTAATTGAGCTAGATAAATTAAACACTTTTTAATTTATCATTAATTCACTAATTAATCAATTCATACTTATAGATCATGAGTGGCGTCTAGCAATGCATCATGACCACCCAAGTGAATAGGAAAGTCATATGGTAGACCATACCCTTCAATGACAATGTTACCGTGTAATTAATATCCTTTCACCACACTATATCCCAATTAGTCTAAAAGTATAGTGCATACTTTAATAATGACTAATTTATATTTTCTTGTTCCAGAAATATAACTCTCCATGATGTATAACCTTGAAACTACTTCCAAGTTATACTATCACTTTTGCAGAAGATTTATGAGTTAATATTTCCAACAAGTGACCATATAGGGATATACTCTCCTATTAAGGAGTGGTGAATCCTATATTGATTACTCACTACCTTTCCATGCTTCAAACTATACCCAATCTCTAAACTATGAGCTACCCTTTTACGGGCACCGAGGAATAGAGTCAAAGTATAGCAATCCATACTCAAGATACTATGGTAATCTCAAGTCAAAGGATCACTTACACCATAGCTATTAAGAGTTCAACCATTGGTACTATAGTTGAAACTCTTGGCGGATCAATCCAATGAATTTGTTCTCAAACAAGCATCCACATACCTGCTTAAGTGTCACGCACACCATAGTCAATGAGATCAACTACTACTTACCATAAGTAGAGACAAAGTATGTGCTAGTCTATCCGCATTAATGATGTCCAATCTCATTAATACTATGACTAGGGATATTTAAGAATATGACTTTATGTATTAGAGTCTCATAATTGTAACCCTTACAATCTCTAATACACAGTCAATATTCTAAGGACTTTATCAATCAAACAAGTAACATGGAAACACAAGTATAGATGATAAAAAAAAATACCACATGGATAAATATAACATAAATAAGCGTAACACAAAACATCTTAAACCATCTTGGTTTTAGGGCATACACTAACAATTTCGACCTAAACTATTTCCAATGGTGGCACCTAAATACACTTTTGGATCATGGATGAGACTTTAATTCCTTAATTATGTGATAGCACAATTGTTTCATAAAACAATAGAAGGAACTATTCTTTGTCCAACAAAGAATCCCTTGATCCATAGCAACTTCTAAAGTTGCCATGTACTCGCCTTTGTAGTAGAATATGTTGTAGTGTCTATCATAAAATGCTTTTATCCACTATAGTTCAATATGAATACCAATTCATGCCATGATTTACTTATCATCCCTGACAAGTGTTAAATTTAATTATGTTATAATATCTTTATTATATATTTTTTAGTGTGTTTTTAATGTATATAAGTAAATTTGGTTCCAAAAATATCATTTTCCTCCAATTAGGTTTATTTTACCTAATAATTAGGGTTTGGCGAATAATGACAGATTTTTGGTATTTTATTAATAACTTGAGCTATATATATTGGATTGAGATGTTTCTTATGTAATTTTGAAGCTAATGGATGCTCTAAAATTCTTATGAAGACATCAAAATCCATTTGTCAAGTTTTGATGGCCAAAATTTGTAATTACTGAAGTACATTTGTGCTGTGAAGCTCTTCTGACCATGTCTCGGTATTCTGGTCACATCTCAGTGCTCCGACCTTCAAATAAGTTGATCTTTGTGGTTCTGGAAAGCCAACTCAAAGGGCTACAACTTTCATGTTTTTCAAAAGAGCTGATTCGTCCATATTCAAGGTGAAATTCGTGGAACCAATAGTTACGTAGACACCTGGACAGGCTGACCAGTCAACATGTGTTGGTCAAAGAGAGAGTCAATGGCGGTTTTTGCAACTTGGAATTATTTTAAAATTGATTTCTTGAGTTTTCCAGAGAATTTTAGGCTGGAATTTTGAAGAAAATTCTACACAAATATTTTTGACCATTCTAACCCTAAATATTACACCATTAGGACAAAATTTGTAAGAAATTGTTAACAAGGACTTGAACCCAATGTTCTATAAAATAGGGGTCCTTGGTTAACATAAGGAGGAGGTGATAGATGTGAGGTTAGGAGATATTATGTCAAGAGAAATAGTAGTAGTATGGTAGAAATCTTCTTGTAGTTTTAGTAGAAAATTCAATATTTGTAAGGAAGCTCTTGGAGATTTCATTTGTACCAATTCATCTTCAAGGAGGAAATGGAAGCTATGGAGTCTTGTTCATCCACCAAATGAGCAATTTCTATCCTTGTCTTTTCATTTACTACTTGTTATGAATTTTTACTTTGATGTTTTGTTCTTTGAAGTTATGAATTCTATGTTAAGCTAAATACTTGTACTAGGGTTAGATGAAACTAATTCTATGTCTTGAATGAAATTTAACTTGCTATATCTTGATTTTACTTGTTCATCTATCAAGGTTAAACATTTGTGGTTGATTGATCACCAACTACAAACTATCTAGTTGTTAGTTGACAACTAAACTTGCAACATAACAATGGAAATATGATAGATGAAACCTTTGTAGTATGACATGAAAATAGTTGTACTCTTAGGAGGATTGAGGTTGTTTTAAACCACAATTCATGAATTTCACAAAACTTCATCACATGAGTAGGTGAGTTTATGTCAATTCATTGTGAAAATAAGTTTTGATTACATATGGAATTGCAATCCCTAGTAAATCAAGTTGTTAATAGCAAGTGAGAATTAGTGGCTTCTAAACCCCACTACTTGTATTTTGTGACTTTCTCCATTAGTTATCCTATAAGAAATTGAATTTTCTTTAGTTGTTTAGTTTTATATTTTTTTCTACTACTTGATTTTTGATTGTTTAGATAATAAAGAGAGTTAAAAGCTTTGGTAATTGCCATATCAAGTTTCCCTGTGGGATCGACCCTAATATCCCTATACTCGTTTCGACCTGTATACTTGCAGTATTGGGGAACTAGGTTATATTTATTATTTGTTTGTGAGTGAAATTGGAAGGATTTATTGCATATTTTATAGACCTAATCCACCCGCATCAATCCCTATTGGATTAAAAGTTTATATTTTTAAATCCACACACTTCCTAAGTGTGATCTCCATAGTCAAGAACAGTCTTTTAGTGCTTCTTGAGTACTTAAGAATATTCTTTGATAACCATCTAGTGACACTCACTAGAATTGCTCGTAACACTTAAAGTTAGGAGACATCAGGTCTCGTACATAGGATAGCATACACAATAGAACCCATTGTAGAAGCATTTGGAATCTATTTCACGCTACCAATCTCGGCAGGTGTCAAAGACACATGTCTCTCAAAAGAGTAATCTCCTATCACATAGGTAAAGCCCCTTCTTCAATTGAACCATGCTAAACCCTTTAGCATCTCGCCTATGTACTTGGATCTAGTGAGACCGAGCAACCTCTTGGATCTACCTATATAGATCTTAATTTCAAGATTAGAGATCACCTCTCCTTTATTAAGAAATTCTTGGACAACCATATCTTTGCCTTTAAAGTATGTTGTTTCCATCAATGATATGTCATCCACATATACTATCAAGAAAATGACAACGCTCCCACTCAACTTTACATCTACACAAAGCTTGTCTTTATTTTCAAGAAAATCAAAACTCTTTGATTATCTTATCAAAACAAATGCTCCAACACCTTGACACTTGCAAGAGTCCACAAATGGACCCTTGAAGCTTGCGTACCTAATGACCATCAATGTAAGTGAAGGCCCAAGGGATGTGTCGTAAGTCAAAGATACTGGTGGGGTCGTTGACTGTCACGCCCCGAAAAGGCGGGCTGGCCTTGTAACCCATTTTGAAAAGCAAGTTTTGTGAAAAATCGTGCGCATGTGTGAAAAATCGAGTCTTTATTGAAAAAGTGTTATTTAAGAAAAATAATAAAAATAAGGTCGGGACAAAAAAGTGCGACAGTTTTGGCCAACTGATTTTTGAAAAAGAGTTTTATTTTTTAAAATGGAGTCGCCACTTGGTACTGAGTTGGGGTGTACTAAGTCACCTGGAAAATTGTCTAACAAAAAAAAATTTAGAAAAATCATTTAAAACCCTTTTTCGACTCCGGTCTATGAAAAACGAGAGAAAAAGGTCCAGGAGTCACATTTGAAGAAAGGGAATGCAAAGGCTTGCGCCTAAGGCACCCTTTCTACCTAACCGAGGTTAGTTGCGAGGTTCAACCAAAATTTCCTAAATTAACCTATGTTCTATCGCGTTCGGATGTATCTAAATGAATGCAAATCCTAAATCTAAATGTGAATATCGGGAGGGTCGAAATGTCCCGTCGAGGCTAGGCCGAGATTATTGCATGAATTGCGAAACCCAAGTCGAGACCTCGAGGGAGTCACGAGTGTCTATGCAAAAATGTGATGCAAAAAGAAAATAAAATAGTAATAATACATATTAGGTGAAGAAAGAAAGTGGGTATGCAACATGACGGGTACAGGGAACTAATAACTTGTGATTGAAAGTTCCTACTCACGGAGGGAGGAACAGCATGTACGCCACCGCTTTCCATGTGAGTAGGCGACTATTTCTAGCCGGATCACACAAATATCCTAAATTCTCAATGAGGTGCAACCTAGATATCATGCATTTGAAGATGTGTCAAAAATAAATAAATAATAGTAATAATAATAATAAAAATCATGCAAAATGGAAAGAAAACTAAAAATGTGTGAAGTGGGATGTAAAAATGCACATGAGTGCACCTAACACTAACATGCCCTAAGGGTCTAGCGTTGGACTAGCCCGTTCTAAGAATGTTCCACTAGCGTTGAACTAGCGGGGAAGCGAGAAAACCCCAACTAGCGTTGGACTAGTGTGGTGACGAAATGAAGCTTGTTAAAACATGAATCAAAGCAATAAAGCATAAATTGAAAGCAAATAAACATAAAAAGACACATAAGATCACATAGGAGAACATAACATATAAGCATGATATCTAGATGCAAAACCCTAAAGAAAGCGGTAAAACATATAAGCACATAAGCACGCAAAAACAAATAAGCCCTAACTATTACACCGGGGGGTTCAAATTACAATTTAAAGGGGAAGAAAAATTAAAATGGCCTATCTATTACACTTGCTATCTAAATACAAAATTTTTGCTAAAAATATGATAAATATTACCTAACTATTACATTGGCTAGCTAAATACAAAATATTCACTAGATACTAAGTTTTGAGAATTAAATAACATAAAGTTAATAAACAAGTAGAAAGTATGTAAAATAAGAAATATATAAAAAAATGCATACAAAATCACATAAAGGCTTATTGGGGCACATAAAGAGAAATTAATAAGTAATAGGGATACCTCTTGAAGACCCGATACTTAATACTATCAAAATGAATAAACATGTTAAGGTACCGCAATATAAGTGAGAAAAACATTAAAATATGTAAGTATTAACAAATTGGGGATAAAATATAAAATCTAGCAAACTAAGGGGCATCAAAATAGAAATTCAGGCAAACTAAGGATCCAAATTTGTGAATTTAAGCAAACTGGGGAACAAAGTGGTAAATTAAAGCTAAGTAAGCATGCCAAATACCTAAATTCTATCAAACTAGACAGATAAACTGCAAATTTCAACAAGTATGGAGAGCAAAACATAATTTCAGCAAGTATTTAGAGAAAATTTGCAATTAATGGAACCTAACTGGAAGAATGTAAATTCTAGGGGGGCTTGATTGCATGGGATAAAGAAAAAGAATTTGGAGCCAATTGATAATACTTAATAAAGCAAGGAATAAAACATAAATACTATATTATAGGAAAGTAGCAAGACATGAAAATGCCAACTAAAATAAAACTAAATCAATTAATCTGAGTTAATTTAATTAGCTAAGTTAATCACTCAATCAAAAATTAAATTTAACTAAACTAGACACCAATCAACATGTTAATTAAACTAATGTTAAGACAAACCAAAACAACTATAAAACACTACTCAATTCCATTCAGTTTTTTAGCCTGCAAATTAAACTTGCAACTATCACAAAGACTCAAAAATACAAAATAAATGTAATAAAACACCACTCAAAGCCCATTTCTCTCTTGTTGTTTTTCTCTATTTTGTTCTCTTTCTTTCTCCCCCTCACTGTTTCTTCCTCTTTCATCTTTCTAATTTCTCTCCCGTATTCTCTGTCTCTCTGGCGTCTCTCTCGAACTCTCTTACATTTCCATTTTTCTCTTGCTCTTGCTCTCTCATCTTCTCTAGATCTCTTTCCCATTCTGATCTTCCCCCCTCTCTCTCTTATACTTGAATCAACTCTCCCAAATCTCTCTAAAACTCTCTCTCTCTCTCTCTCTCTCGCGTCTACAGCTCCCTCTCCACCACTCTCTCTCACTGTCTCTGTTTTCCTCGCTATCTCTCTCTGGAAACTTCTCTTTCTCACTCACTGTATCTCTTTCTCTCCTTTCATACTCATAGAAACAACATTCAAAATTAATTTCCTTCAAATCGAAGGAGGGAGAGGTGTGTTAATGGAAGGAGAAGGGCGGTTTGGCAGTGCACGGCCATGATGTTTTGTGGTCTTTTATGGGTTTCTGGCGACAGTGATTGTCGCGCCTCAAAAATCGTAAATAAAAGCTTACTGATAGGGTCGTTGGCTGTTGCGTCCCGAAAAGACGGTCCGGTCCGAGACCCTTTCGAAAATAAAAGTTTTTTAGAAAAATCGTGCATGTGTGATAAAATCAAGTTTTTAGTAAAAAATGTGTTTTTAGGAAAAATGGTATTTTAACAGAAAATAAGGACGGGATTAAAAAAAATGTGACAGTTTTGGCCAACTAATTTTGAAAAAGGGATTTATTTTGAAAAATGGAGTCGCCACTTGGTACTGAGTTAGGGTGTACCAAGTCACCCAAAAAAATTGTTTAAACAAGACAAAAAGTAAAATTTTAGAAAAATTATTTAAAACCCTTTTCCGACTCCAGTCTATCAAAAACGAGAGAAAAAGGTCTGGGAGTCACATTTGAAGAAAGGGAAGGCAAAGGCTTGCGCCTAAGGCACCCTTTCAACCTAGCCGAGGCTAGTTGTGAGGTTTAATCAAATTTTCCTAAGTTAACCCTTGATTCTATCGCGTTTGGATGTATATAAATGAATACAAATCCTAAGTCTAAATGTGAATACCGGGTGGCCAGGAGGGTCGAAATGTCCCGTCGTGGCTGGGCCGAGATTATCGCATTAATTGCGAAACCCGAGTTGAGACCTCAAGGGAGTCACGAGTGTCTATGCAAAATGCGATGCAAAAGAAAAGAAAATAATAATATATAGTAAGTGAAGAAAGAAAGTGGGTATGCAGCATGACGGGTAGGGGGGACTAATATCTCGTGACTGAATGTTTCTACTCACGGAGGGGAGAACGGCCTGTACGCCACTGCTTCCCACGTGAGTAGACGACTATTTCTAGTCGAATCACACAAATGTCCTAATTTCTAAATGAAATGCAACTTAAATGTCATGCACTTGAAGACGTGTCAAAATACATAAATAAATGATAATAATAATAAAAATCATACAAAATGGAAAGAAAACTAAAAATGTGTGAAGTGGAATGTAAAATGCATACGAGTGCACCTAACACTAAAATGTTCTAAGGGTCTAGCGTTGGACTAGCCCTTTCTGGGAATTCTCCACTAGCGTTGGACTAGCGGCAAAGTGATAAAGCCACAACTAGCGTTGGACTAGTGTGGTGACGAAATAAAGCTTGTTAAAACATGAATCAAAGCAATAAAGCATAAATTGAAAGCAAATAAACATAAAAAGACACATAAGATCACATAGGAGCACATAACATGTAAGCATGATATCTAGATGCCAAATCCTAAAGAAAGCGGTAAAACATATAAGCACATAAGCACATAAAAACAAATAAGCCCTAACTATTACACCGGGGGGTTTAACTACAATTAAAAGGGGGGAATTTAAAATGCCCTATCTATTACACTTGCTATCTAAATACAAAGTTTTATAAGAATATATGAGAAAAATAATCTAACTATTATATTGACTAGCTAAATACAAAATATTTACCAAATAATAAGATTTGAGAATTAAATAACATAAAGTAAATAAATAAGCAAAAAGTATAAAAAATAAGAAATATAAAAAATTGCATAAAAAATCACATAAAGGCACATTGGGCACACAAAGAGAAATTAATAAGTAATAGTGATACCTCTTGAAGATCCGGTACAAATACTTACGAAAACGAACACACAGGTTAACGGGACCACTATTTAAAATAATAAAACATAAAAAATATGGAACATGGTAAAGTAAATAATCGATTGGGGCTACAATGTAAATTCCATCAAGTTGGGAGGAAAAAATATAAATTCTAACAAATTTAGGGGCACAAATGTAAAATCAACAACTACTAAGATTAATGGGGACTAATATAACATCTAGGGGGTCAATCAAAAATACTAATATTAAAATGAAGTAATACACAAATGTTACAAGGCATATTAATAATACTCAAAATCCTAACGGTTAGGATAATAACAAAAAAAAAAGGAATATCAAACTAAATTAATTAAGAAGAAACTAAATCACTTCACTAAATAAGTTAACGTAATTGGATCAATTAATTAAATTAAAACAGTGAGAGAATAAATTAATATAAAAACTAAAAAATCCCAATTGGCTTTAGTTCTCATAGAAAAATTCCAATTCTTCAAAATCCAAATTCTCCAAAGGAAACCAACTCCTCAAAATCAGGAAACGATAAATTCCCAGAACCCACCCCATTCTGTCTTTCGTTTCTTTGGTTTTCTTTTACAGCTTCTCTATTTGCAGATTTTCTCTCCCTTCTTTGCTTTTAATTCTCTCTGTTCTTTCCCCCTTAACCTCTCTTCTCTCTGGCTCACCCTCTTCTCTGACTTCTCTCATCCTCGCTCTCTATTCTCTCTTTCCCACCCAAATATCTCTTTCTTTCTCCTCTCTCTCGCCGTTCCTCTCTGATGCGATCTGCCCCAAGACCCCTCGTTAAACACGTAACGGGAACCTTCACAACGATCGTGATCCACAGGACAACCTTCCCAAAGGATCGTTCTTGTGTATCAATGAACAACCTAACCCCAATTCTGCCCGAGAACTGAAACTAGTATGAAGAGGATCCCAAACCCTAACCTCACACGCTGGTTAGAACTCAAAGATATCAAGGAAGTTCACGAATCACTCGTGGAACTCACAAGTCTCACAAAGAGAATCAGAGAGGAAAAACCCTCGTAAATTTTATTCAACTTCAATAATCTGTCTTAACAATAATAATAATTAGCCTTATATAGGCAAAAACACCCTAAATAACCAATATAGCAAGTAACTAGTCTATTACACCTTATAAACTAAGTAAAAACGCAGAAAAAAAATAAAATCGTAAAGTTATGGACTAAGGCCGAGGCTAGGCCGCGGGCCGGCCTTCTGTGCAGCCTTCATCAGAACATCATCCCATCTTTGGCAAAGTTTCTGACGGAGGCCGTGGGGAAGGCCGCGGCGCGGCCTTGCCCACGGCCTTCATCAGAAACTTTCTGATGGCCTTTTCTACGTGTCTTCTTCTGAACCCTTGTAGGTGTACTCATCCCAGCATTGGATGGCCTCTTCCTCTTGCTCCTTTTGACCATCCTTGACACCTCTAAGCCTCCATTTTGAGTGATTAAGCCCCTATGCATTGGTGATGAACTATGGATTATTCGAATGCCCCCATCTATTTGGGCTTTCATCACTTGGTTCGTATCACTCTCTTTCCTTGCTCTATCTTCTGATTCTTTCGTGTCTTCTCCTTTTTTCAGTTTTCTTTGTTTTGCTCTCTACTCTTTCCTCTCTTTGTCTCTCGAATCACTCTCTTTTCTCTCTCAAACTTCCTAATTCTCTCATTCTTTTGCCCTCTCTCTTGTGTCTTCTTCTCTGCTCCATTAAGCCTAAACACTGCTATCTCCAAATGAAGAGAGGTAATGTGATTCGATTGAGAGGAGCTAGCGGCAGAGGGCTTTGTGGGTGATGGTGTAGGTATGGTAACCGATGGAAATTAGGGCTATTTTGGGTGAGTTTTTGTAGTGGTTTGAAGGCTATTTTGAGTGAGCTCTGCAATTATTTGAAGGCTATTTTGGGAAAATTTTGCAACGGTTTGAAGGCCGGCCGAAGCAGTGATTTGGGATTTTTGTGTAGTAGTGAACGGTGTGTGTGTGAAAGATTTATGGCAGCTTTGCTTTGATTTGGAAGTGTTTTGCAGTGATCTTGGTTGGTTAATTGTGCATGTGTGCGTTTCTGAGTATGTATGTGATTGTTCAAATGTGTATGCTTGATTTAGTGGGTGTGTATGCAAGGGATTGTGTGCGTGTATGCTGGTTTGGAGGTGATGTTGGTATTTGGACGTTGATGGGCAAGGGTTGTTTAATGGAAGCGTGGGCAGACGGGGAATTGGATTTGCTGAAATGGCTTGGTCTGTTTTTTTTCCCTTTTTTTTAAATTTTCTTTGCAGGTTTGGGCAGTGCAATTTGAAATTGTTGTCTTGCGGTGATTGGCAGGTGATGGCTGTTGGTGGAGGATTGCTGGGTTATTTGTTAAATTGTTTTGCAACTGATGGTTTCGTTCTTTTTATGGTGATCGATTGTGAGGGAGGGAGGCTGCTTGTTGGTAGGTTTTCCGGTGGCAGGGGGTGTGATTTGAGACTAGTGTGAGTTGTTTTTGCAGCTGTTTCATGGCTGTTCTTGTGGGGTTTTTGAAGCTGGTTTGGCTGTGATTTGAGGTTAACTTTGCTGCGATTTTTTACCGGGGTTTGGTGAATTTGGTTGTGTTTTTGGTGCGGTGGTGATAGTGGTGGATGAAGGGGACTGGACTTGGGATTGCAGAGTGTTGCGATGGTTCATTGGGTTTGTGGGATGCAGGCAATTGGGTTGCTTGGTCTTTTTTTTTTTTAGCAGGTTTATCGATGGCAGTCGTTGATGGAGATTGAAGGCTAATTGATGGCCCAGGTAGTTGTGCATGTGATTGTTGATTTTGGATTAGTTGGGTTGCTAATTTGTGGGATTTGTTTTTGTTTTCGTTGCGTGTTGTGGGATGTGGCTGTTTTGATGAGTGTTTGGTGGCGGTTATATGGTTGTGTTGGTTGAATGGTGGGAGGATGGTGGTCCGATTAAGGTGGTTCAGGTGATGGAGACGGTGGAAGTTGACTAGGTGGTGGAGGTGGGATTGAAGAACAGTGGAACAGAAGAGGGAAAAAAGGAGAGATGAAATCACAAATAGGAAAACAAAACCCAGAAGACTATAATCCCATAAACAAGAACAAAACAAAAGGAAAATTCAGCAACAAAAAATCCAAAAAAACCAAGAATAGAACGATATACTAAGAACATTGAAAAATAAAACCCAGAAACAAATAGGAGAAAAAAACCCAGAAACGAAATAGAAGAAAACCTATCAGAACTTCACTAATATCCCAGATAATTAATCCGATTCACATAAAAAGTAAAAGAAAAATGAATCAAAACAAAATAGAAAATTTAATTGAGATGTTACCTGTTAAACTTGAAGATTGATGATGGAAAAAGAGGTGATGAATAGTACAATCAATTTGTCGATGAAAATAAACAGTAGTTTGATGAACAGTGAACTAGGATTGAAGATGGCGGCCTTAGTGTGTGTTCTTTAGGTGAAATAGTGTGTGTTTTGATCTTAAAGCACTAAAAGTAAAATGTATTTATAGGGCCAGTTCTCTTGGTCACCAAGAATACTACAAAATAACAAAAACGTCACCGGTAATAAAAATTCTAATTTTATTTAAAAAATATTTTTAACCCAAAAAAAATTTTAAAAATTAATCCAAAGAAATGAAAATAATTTCCAAAATTTTTCAAAAAAAATTCAAAGTAGATTTTAAAATAAAAGTTAGAGCTTAAAGCTGATAAAAAGTGTGCTCGGGGTGTGAAATGACGATTTTGCCCCCGGACAACAAAAATACACAGAAAAATAGGTATTGACCTCAAAAAATTACTAAAAATTAAAAATAATCTTAAAACTCTAGGAAATGCATTTACGACTCAAAAATTGACAACAAATGAATTTAAACTGTGAAATGACGATTTTACCTCCGAACAATGAATATACACAAAAAAATAGGTATTGATCTCAAAAAATTATTAAAAACTAAAAATAAGCTCAAAACTCTAGGAAATGCATTCACAACTCAAAAATTGACAAAAAATGAATTTAAACTGTAAAATGACGATTTTACCCTTGAATAATAAAAATTCACAGAAAAATAGCTATTAACCTCGAAAAATTACCAAAAATTAAAGATAAGCTTAAAACCCTAGGAAATACATTTATGACTCAAAATTGGAGAAAAATGAATTTAACCTGTAAAATAACGATTTTGCCCTTGAATAATGTGAATTCGCAAAAAAATAGCAATCGTCCCCGAAAAAAATCAAAAAAATTTAGAAACATGCTTTAAAGAATTAGAGAAATAAATTTGGAACCTAAAATGAGCTAAAATGGTGTTCACGAGGCGAAATTACCATTTTGCCCTTGTGCTGGTAAAAATATAAAAGAATACCAATTAAATCTAGAAAAATCATAAAAAATTAACAAATTCACATGAAAGTAAAAATATGAATTTAAAACCCTCAAAAGCTAATAGAAAGATATTTACAGATAAAATTACTATTTTGCCTCCAGATTATTGAAAAATTAAAATTTGGCCCAAAAAATGCAAACATGCCCCCAATGTTTGAAAACAAATGGTGTGTCAAAATTTAGTGTCTACAGTTTGCCCCTCTTTGTCGGAAATCTCATAGAAGTTTCAAACAAAGACGCAGAGAATACCAAATTTTGACTCACCCAAATGTGAAAATAGACACTGCTGTAAACAAAACATCTAATTATGCATAGTGCATAAATGTGATGAGATGTAACTAATGACCAAAGAACATAAAAAAAAAACGTGACCGAGCTCCCCAAGAGCTACCTACATATCTTGGTGAATGGAATCAGGTCAAACGTAGTTCAGAACAAGTGAACTGTGGATGCGAAACACAAGTGTAAAAAGGTAACACAAGAATTCAAACTTTTCAAAACTTGTGAGCAAAACAAAGAAAGAAGTGCAATATTTGAATTGCTAAACTAAAACAACCTAAAGCGAGTCTAGGATGCTGGACCAAATAAAGGCAACTATCATGGGTTGCCAGGATAAAATGCAGAGTATGGGCTGCTGGACTAAAATGAACAGAATGTGAGTCCAGGTTGCTAGATGATGTTCACCACACTACACTACGGGTTCTTTAGGCAAGTATACCTATCGCTCCTATAGTACAGGATAAGTGAGTATCAGGTATCATTCCCACGAGGACTATATGAATACTAGTACTAACACTCTCCCAATTATCTAACCCACAAATTCGAAAGATTTGATATAATTGAATTAAAATAAACTAACTACTTAAACCTAATTAGCAAACAAGAACAGTCGAATAGAGAAAATAACAATGATTAAAAGTGGGAACTAGATGTAGAATTCCCCTAATTCTTAACTTATTATGTTTCAATTCTAGATTAATGAATGAATGAATTCAAGTATTCAGACCCTAAAATCCTATGTTAGGTCATGATCTCTCTCGAGTATCATAACCCTTATCTCTCTAGTTGATTAATGAGAATCTCTTCTACCATTAAAACCCCAAGGAGATGAAGTTACAATTCAGAGATTCTATTGTGTGGGTTAGGTATGAATCTACCCGGGAAGACTTATGTGGTTCTATCTCTAGCAATGCATGCAAGTCTCATTATTTGTAAAGGGATCTAATTAGTTAGGTTATTTCTCAATAAACTTAGGTGAAATCAATGATTGAGTCAAAGGTCGCACACAAATACCCAAATCAATCAAGCAGTAAATTCACAAATAAATCCAAATAAAGAGAATTCCATTCATTAATCAAGGAAATAGATCCATAATAAGTGAAATAGGGTTCAACCCATCTAGTTCCTAAGCTATTTAGTTCATAACTACAAAGGAAAGATCAACAAACAACAAAGCAAAAATAGGAGAACTCATTCTCATGAAGCCACCAATTCTTCACTTGTGTTGCTGTAGAGATTGTCCTGTAATTGCTACCCCTCTTCTCTCGTTGTTCTTGCCTCCTTCTTCTATCTAATGTGTTCTCTCGTCCCTAGTTTCCCTAGAGAAGACCCCCTCTTTTGCTTGTTAATGATCTCCCTTGGTCTTCTCGCTCACGTCAACTCTATTGCTGAAAAATCACAAAATCCCGTAAGTAAGTCGCCCCCACGGTTGCCCCAACCACGCCCATGGATGGATGAGCTGCGGGTAGAAGTTGGCCAATCGAGGCTGCATCTGGACCGGCAGCTGGTGAGCCACGAGTGATCTCAGGTGAACCGCAGGTGCGGCTCAGCCCGTGGCTGAGGCTCTCAATCTTCTGTTCTTGGCGGCAGCTCTGTTTGTGGCGCAGATAAGAGCACGGCCGAGGTCAGAAACTTTCCTTTTGTGTCCAATCGTGCCTCCAACTATGGTCTAGCAACTCTAATGCCTTTGTAGCTCAAAACCTTAGGACTTTGCTCTATATTTTGGCGTGTTTTACTCCGTTAATCGTCCGCTATCATCAAATCAACCATCCAAACTCCATTTTTGCAACTTCAATCGATTAAATTCAATGACAAAGTTATCAAAAATTTACAAAATATCACGAAAACATATGTAGATCGCACGTTTACACAAATTGACATAAAAATCACAAATGAGAAGAAATAGCTAAGAACTGGAGGAAAAACCCATAAAAAACCCTAAAAACCTAATCTAAAAACCTACTAAAAACTAGTGCACTTTAGCACTTATCACTGGACAAAACAAATTCATAAACTAAATGCAGAGTCTGGGCTACCAGACTAAAATGGATAGAAAGCGGGTTCAGGCTACTGGACAAAATAAATTCATAAACTAAATGCAGAGTCTAGACTACCAGACTAAAATGGACAGAAATCGAGTCCAGGCTACTGAACAAAATAAATTCATAAACTAAATGCAGAGCCTGGGCTGCCAGACTAAAATGGACAGAAAGCGGGTCCAGGATGCTGGACAAAATAAATGCAATGATCCTGGGCTGCTAGGATAAAATAAAATGCAGAGTCTGGGCTGCCAGACTAAAACGAACAGAAAACGAGTCCAGTGATAATAGTTTTTCTTACACATGTTTTAGAGTGTCTAAGTGGTGGTTTGTGTAGGTATTTTAGTACTTTTATTTAGTAATTTTGGGTAAAACCAGCTATTTTCTAGACTTACTTCTTGTTGCCTATTGAATTTCATATTGGAGCAAAATAGAGCAATGTACGTGCACTCATTTATGAAGTTTGTGCAGGTGAAAAGATCAAGGATAGGATCGTGGTCAGAATTGGAGAAAAAGGCATGAGAAGAAAAGGGTAGATTGTGAAGAAAAATGCTAAACCGCGGACAAGCTCGAAGAAAACGCGCGTAGTTCTATGGCGCGGCTTCTGCACAGGGCAACCGGGAGATCAACCGCGCGCGGTTTCAGACGCGGGTTCCACCCAGAGAGCAAACGCGGGTTAAACCGCGCGAGAGTGCGTTGGACAGCACTAACACGATCAACCGCGCGACCAACCGCGCGCGGTTGTGCATCGGACCCATCCGCGGTTCATCGAGATTTTTAGTAACCGCGGAAGATCAACGAGCAGACACGCGTGCGGTTCCTGGTCGCGATTCTGCACCATTTTAACTGCTGATATGAGTGCTAGGACGGATTGATTCGAAAACCTATCTTTCTCCTAGGGTTTCTTGGGAGGAAAAAAAGAAATAAAAAGGGCTCTTTGAAGGGGATATCAAAGGGAGAGGAGGAAGAAGCTTCAAGGGACAAAGAAGAGGCTTGAATCTTCTCTACCTAGAAGAAATTGCAGAACATTTATCAGAGGGAGATTGAAGAACTTCAACTACAATGAGTTTTTACAGTTTTCCTTTGTTAATTAATGTAGTTTCTTTGATTTTTATGGAGTAAACACTAGTAGTCTAGATTTGGTTGAACCCATTTGTGTAATTAATTGACCGATTGTTGGTTTATGCTATTCACTCTCTTGATTTGGATTAATTTGTGATTATTCATGTTTAATGGAATTGGGATTTTGCATGCATTCTTGATTCTATGGCTGGTTTCGTATGGGTATATTGAGAAATTGCACGTATGACTAGACCATTTCACAAATTAAGGCAATTTGAATGAATCACTAGAGATAGGGTTCCATGAATTGCCCCCAATCGTTAAGTGTTGGAAAGAACTCAATGAATTAGAGTCCATTAATCCTAAGGCTTCTAATTGGGGGGTTAATTGTGAAGAGATTCCAATTGAGCAACCAAGAGGATAGGGATTGTATCTCTTGAGAAAGGTTACGATCTAATTTTGGGACTCTGGGTCAAGGTCAAGTTTAGGTAATAGCATTTGCCCGGAATTGGTTCATTGATTATGCAATTGGGGGATACCATATCTAGACTTATTTTGTCATTCTTGTTGTTACTTCTCACTCTCCTTTATCGTTCCCTTTTAACTGTAGTGGATTAGATAACACTTTCCTTAGTTTCTTACTTTAAAAAGTCCAATTGCGTTCATTAGGTTAGATAATAGAACTCAAGTAATTACTAGTATTTGCCAGTCCTTGTGGGACGATATTCGGTGCTCTTATATACTATACTACGAAGCGATAGGTGCACTTGCCTAGAGTTCTTTGGTATAGTTCAAAAGATACGCATCATCCAGGCTGCTGGACAAAAATAAATTCATAAACTAAATGCAGAAAGCGGTGCCCAGGCTGCTAGACAAAATAAATTCATAACTAAATGCAGAAAGCGGTGCCCAGGCTGCTGGACAAAATAAATTCATAAAGTAAACATAGAAAGAAGTGCCAAGGCTGCTGGACAAAATAAATTCATAAACTAATTGTAGAAAGTGGTGCCCAAGCTGCTAGACAAAATAAATTCATAAACTAAGCGCAGAAAGTGGTGCCCAGGCTGCTGGACAAAATAAATTCATAAACTAAATGCAGACTCAGAAAAACTCAACCAAAAGCATTCAATTTTAATTTTTTTAAAAAAAAATTGATTTTGACCTTTTTAATTTTTTGGATCTTTTTTTTTCTTTTTCTTTGTCCTCTTTTTTTTTTTAACCAATAGTCAATAAAAAAAATAAAATTTGCCCCAGTATCAATTTCTCACTAATTTGAAAATCACTTATTTCAACCATTTGGCTCTATATGAAAACATCAAAATCTATTTGAAATCAATCTTTTGAAAAGAGAAGCTTTGCCCTGTATGAATTAAGTGAAATCATTTCGAAACCCACTTTCAAATTTGCCCTAGTATAAATCAGTCTTTCACAACATTTTGCCCTAATCCCATAGCATAAAAAATTAATCTCAAAAGAATCAAATTTTTTATCAAAAAAAATTTGTCCCAGTGTTAATTTGAATGCAATCTTTAAATTGACCCATGCCACTGACCAAACCATCAGTAACTGTTAGTGTATGCCCTAAAACCAAGTTAGTTTTTGGGATTTTTATTACGCTTTCGTGTTATACTTATATATGTGGCATTTTCTTTGTCATTTAATACTTGTTATTAATATTACTTGTTTATTTGATAAAGTCAATAGAATATTAACTGTGTATAAGAGATTGTAAGAGTTACAATGATGAGACTCTTATTACACATAAATTTATATTCTTAAATATCTCTAGTTATAGTATTAATGAGATTGGACATCATTAATAAGGGAAGATTAGCACATATTTTGCCTCTACTTATGGTAAGTAGTAGTTGATCTCGTCAACTATGGTGTGTGACACCTAAGCCGGTATGTGGATACTTGTTAGAAAAGAAGTTCATTAGATTGATCTGCCAAGAGTTACTATTCATAGTGCTAATGAATTATACTCTTAATGGAATTGGTGTAAGTGATCCTTTGACTTAAGATTACCATGGTATCTTGAGTGTGGATTGCTATGCTTTGACTCTATTGATCGGTGCTCGTAAAAGAGTAGCCCATACGGTAGAGATTGGGTATAGTATGAAGCATGGAAAGATAGTGAGTAATTGATATAGGATTCACCACTCCTTATTATAGGACAATATATCCCGGATTGGCCACTTGTTGAAATACGACTTAAAGAATCTTTTGCGCAAAAGTGAAAGTATGACTTGAAAGAGTTTCAAGGTTATACTTTTATGGAAAGTTATATTTCGGGAACAAGAAATCATTAATTAGTCATTTAAAGAGTGCGCACTACACTCTTGGACTAATTGGGATATAGTGTGGTGAAAGGATATTAATTACACGGTAACATTGTGATTGATAGGTGTAGTCTACCATATGACTTTCCTATTTACTTGGGTGGTCATGATGCATTGCTAGACGCCACTCATGATCTATAAGTGCAAATTAATTAATTAGTGAATTAATGATAAATTAAAGTGTTAATTTATCTAGCTCTTAATTAATTAATTAATGAGTTATAATTTGTACTTATTGCCAACGTGAATGGAACCTAATGGGTCACACACAATAAGAACATAGTCTTTGGGTTAAATTGTTATTAAGATAAGTATAAGATACTTATCGGGTTAATTTATGTGATAAATTAACTTAATGGACTTAATTATAAATATTCTAAGTCTTGATAGAAATTAGTTTCCTAAAAGGAATTAAGAAGTTATTTGGTTTCCTTTTGGAATAGGTTTCCTAAAGGAATAGGATTAGCTTAAGGTAAGCTTCCTAAATCTTCTTGGTTTCCAATTGCTCTTGTTTCCTTAAAGACTAGGATACTACATCTATAAATAAGTCCATACCTTGACTCTTGAAAGATTGATGAAACACAAAACAAAATCTAGAGAGAGAAAAATTGAGAGCATGAGAGGCGTTTCTCTTCCCAAGAAAAATGCCACCTCACTTCTTCCTAATAGTTAGGGTTTCTTTCTTCTTCTTGTGTTCTTCATGAATCATTTAAGGGAGCTAGTACTCAAAAGGCAAGGCAAGGCAAGCAAGCCCAAACGTTCCTAAGGATCATGTTCGCGTGGATACCGTTGGAGGCCTACACTTGGAGAGCTTTTCATGGTAGATCAACACCTTCATCGAATAGGATCTTGCCCTTTGACGCATAGAAACCTTCTATGCTTGAGGTATTTGTGCTAAACACCCTTTAATCGTATAGATTATATTAAAGAGATCTATGACTAAGGTAATAAAATTTTAAATTTTTCGCTGCATTACTCTCCTTATTACCTTACAGTAACTAAAGAGAATTATCCCAGTTTTCATCCTTGATGAAGGCCTCAAGAGATAGTAGTGCGCTCCTACTTGCAAAAGAAAACAAACGGCTACATTGCAATATACTGCCACCATATGGTAGTCCCTTACTCCGCTAGCACGTATAAACATGAAAATTATCATCTCTAAAAGCTGATACCGTCTCGTGCTTCACTTTCTACCAATTTTTTATTTCAACAGATTCTGGTTCATGGTTCCAATCATATATCCATATTGTCTTTTCTCCCTGTGTACTACGGACTTCCGATAAATTTAGGATTGCTGTTACTTGTATTCCAAGTTCAAGCAAATCAAACAACAAATTTTCAATCATAAATCAGTGAGGAAATACTTTACATGCAGTATGGTACAAGAAATTCTACACGATAAATATTATTTCAAATGAAATGTGTGAAGCTTTCGATTTTAATGACAAAACAAAAAATAAATAAATTGTTACGCTTTATTGAAAAATGAATTTTTTTTGCGACAACTCTGAAACATTTGCTATTTTGATTTTTTGGATGTCATTCCACTTGAACTTCCATATTTGCCACAAGATGATCAATGTAGTAGAAAAACCTCAAGTAACCATGGTCACCAATTTCCACGAAGAACTCCACATTCCATGCACAGATATCTTATTTCCTCACTTGTGAGCCTTTGACTTGTAGTTTCCTGACCTCAGCGCCCTTTCGAGTTTTCACTAAGGTTTCCCCCTCCCATTTTATTTGTCTTTTTTTTTCTTTTTTTTTCTTTTTTTTTAGGCTCCCTTTTGGGTTTTCACCTTTTTTTTTAGGCGCCCTTTTGGGTTTTCACCTTTGTTGAGGAAAAGAAAGCAAGCAACATTCAAGTCTTGATCAGTTGTCTCCCTTTTCATGAAATCAGACTGGCATTTAAAGATTTGGCATCAGTAAGACAGTCCTCTCTTGATTGATTAGGGATGGATATATTAACATCATATGCCCTATTAATTTTCAAATTTTCATTTAAAAAATTATCACAAAATAAAGACAGAGGTAGGTAACATTCTCGGTTTTTGTAACAGGGGTGCTCGAAAGGTTAAGGCTAGAAAGCAGAATTTGTGAAAGGGTTGATCATCTTGAGGTCGCATTTTTTAAATGACTCATCCCAAATTTATTCCTTGACTTTTTGGGATTCTCTTTCTTCTTTCTCTCTTCTTCTTCTTTTTTTTTTTAAATTTGCCCCAGTTTATCACTTTCTCGTGGGGTTTTCTTTTTATATCATTTTTTACTCTGTTTTCTCTTTTTTTTAACCAACAGTCAATCAAAAAATAAAATTTTCCCCAGTATGGGGTGCGACCATCAAGTGGGTTATGAAACGAAATTTATAGACTCTGAAGGCTCAAAAGGGAAAAACTAGGGGAAGAAAATACTTAAGGAAAAGAAAGAAAGCTCGCCTTTGACCCGTCCTCTTTTGTAATAATTTTTAAAAGAAAACTTGCTAATCAAATGTAAAATTTTTTCAATATGTCTGAATTGATGATCTGGGGAAACACTTGTCCATCCATTTCCGTCAGAATAAGTCCTCCTCCTGATAGTACCTTTTTCACAATAAATGGACCTTGCCAATTTGGGGCAAACTTGCCCTTAGCTTCTTCTTGATTTGGAAGGATCCGTTTCAAGACTTTATCCCCCACCTCAAATAGACGCGACCTGACTTTCTTATTATAAGCACGAACCATTCATCGTTGGTAACATTATCCATGACAAACAGCGTTTAACCTCTTTTTATCAATGAGTGCCAACTATTCGTGGCGTTCCCTTAACCAGTCGGCCTCTTCCAATTGGGCTTCCATCAAAATGCGTAAAGAAGGAATTTCTACCTCTACAGGTAAAACTGCCTCCATTCCATACATAAGAGAATAAGGAGTTGCCTCTGTTGAAATTCTAATTACTGTTCTATAAGCCAAAAGTGCAAAGGGCAACTTCTCGTGCCAATGTCGATAAGTATCAATCATCTTTCGAATAATTTTCTTCAAATTCTTATTAGCAGCTTCAACGGAACCATTAGTCTTAAGCCTATAGATAGCAAAGTTCTGTGCTTGATCTTGAATAGACTACACAATCCATCTACCATGTCGTTATTGAGATTCCTTACATTGTCAGTGATCAAAGTTTCGGACACACCAAAACGACAAATGATATGGTTCTTAAGAAAATCTGCTACCACCTTTTGGTCACTTGCTTGTAAGATTCTGCTTCTACCCATTTGGTAAAATACTCAATTGCCACCAAGATGAATTTATGCCCATTTGAAGCTGGAGGATCGATGACTCCAATCACATCCATTCCCCACATTGAGCTCGGCCAAGGAGCAGTTGTACTGTGAAGTTCCAAAGGAGGGGCATGTATTACATCACCATGCACTTGACATTTAACGCACTTTCTGACAAATACAACACAGTCATGCTCCATGGTGAGCCAAAAATGTCCTGTTCTCATGATCTTTTTGGCCAGCAAGTGTCCATTCATATGCTATCTGCATACACCACTATGTACTTCTTTCATCAAATACTCAGCTTCTTTCTCATCGACGCATCTCAAGAGTCCCAAATTGCTTGACCTTTTGGATAAAACTTCTCCATTCAGAAAAAATCGTGTAGACATTTTTTGGAGAAAATTCTTAGACATTGTACTGGCACCTAGGAGATAAAATCCGTTTCTTAGATATTCCTTCAAATCATGAAACTAGGGAAGGTTCGATGCTCAAACAGTGGGCCGGTTCCTCTTGAAGATGAATTTGGATAGGCTCAATCATCAATTCATTCGGGTGTTTAATCATGAAAAATACAGTGGCTAAAGCATCTGCAAAGACATTACAAGTTCGCAAAATATACCGACATTTCAGGCTCTTGAATTTAGAAGCTAAATTGAGTAGACTGCAATGATACAAAATAATTTTGGAATCTCGAGTCGCCCAATGTTTAAGCGTTTGATGCACCAGCAAGTTTGAATCACTGAATACTATCAAATCCTTAATCTCCATCTCCAAAGACATCTTTAATCCTAATATACAAGCTTCATACTCAGCCATGTTGTTGGTACAAGGAAAACATAACTTGGCAGTTGCAGGATAATGCTTCCCTTCCGGTGATACCAAAACGGCCCCAATCCCGGCCCTGAAAGAATTCGAAGCTCCATCAAAGAATAATCTCCACTCTGTATACTGCTCATTCATGTCTTCAACGGCGCCAATGAATAAGATCTCTTTGTCAAGAAAGTAAGTATTGAGTGGCTAATAATCATCATCTATGGGATTTTCTGCAAAGCGATCTACTATGGCCTATCCTTTTACTGCCTTTTGCGTGGTAAAAACAATGTCGAATTCCGAAAGAATTATTTGCCATTTGGCCATGCGTCTAGTAGACATCGGTTTTTCTAACAAATATCTTAACGGATCAAAACGGGAAATGAGGTAAGTAGTGTAATCAAGAAGATAGTGCCTGAGCTTTTGAGTAACCCAAGCTAGTGCACAACACAACCTTTCCAAGAATGAATAATTCATTTCATAGGCCACAAACTTCTTGCTTAAATAATATATTGCCTACTCCTTTTTCCCTGAATTATCATGTTGGCCCAAAACACAACCTATTGCCCCATCTAGCACTGAAAGATACATGATGAGTGGTCGACTTGGCTTTGGTGGCGCTAAAACGAGAGAATTCAACAGATAATCCTTAATCGTATCAAAAACTTGCTGGCAGTCCTCATTCCAGTCTATTGGGGCATTCTTCCTTAATAACTTCTTGCTTAAATAATATATCGCCTACTCCTTTTTCCCTGAATTATCATGTTGGCCCAAAACACAACCCATTGCCCCATCTAGCACTGAAAGATACATGATGAGTGGTCGACTTGGCTTTGGTGGCGCTAAAACGAGAGGATTCAACAGATAATCCTTAATCTTATCAAAAACTTGCTGGCAGTCCTCATTCCAGTCTATTGGGGCATTCTTCCTTAATAACTTAAATAGCGGCTCACAAGTGAGCGTTAGCTGAACAATAAATCTACTGATGAAATTTATCTTTCTCAAAAAACTCATTACATCTTTTTGCGTATTTGGAATTGGCATATCCCGTATGGCTTTTATCTTTGTGGGATCTATTTCAATACCTTTCTTACTAACAATGTAACCCAACAACTTGCTGGTAGGGGACCCGAAAGCACATTTTGCAGGATTTAACCTCAAATTATACTTCCTTAATCTTTCAAACAATTTTTTCAAATCCACCAAATGATCCTCGGACCTCTTAGACTTGACTATGATGTCATCCACATAAACTACTATATCCTTGTGAATCATGTCATGGAACAACGTAGTCATAGTCCTTTGATAAGTGGTTCCAGCGTTTTTCAACCCGAAAGGCATGACTCTGTAACAAAATGTGCCCCATGGGTGATAAATGCTATCATCTCCCTATCCTCTTCTGCTATTAGGAGTTGATAATATGCAGCAAAACAATCAATGAACGAGTCCATTTCATGTCTTGCTGTGTTATCCAATAAAATGTGAATATTGGGCAAAGAAAAATCATCTTTTGGACTGGCTTTGTTAAAGTCCCGATAATCTACGCAAACTCGCCCCTCTCCTAACTTTTTAGGAATTGGGACCATATTTGATAGCCAAATGGGATAGTGGGACACAATAATGATTTTGGTATTGAATTGCTTGACTATTTGCTCATTAATCTTAAGGCTCATTTTAGGTTTAAATTTACGGGGTTTTTATTTTACTAGAGGGAAGTTTGGATCGGTGGGTAATTTGTGAACTACTATGTTTGTGAATACCCCAAGCATATCATCATAAGACCATGTGAACACATCCTGAAACATTGTGAGGAATTCAATCATCTCTTTTCTTTACTTCTTGTTTAAGTGCACACTGATTTTAATTTCTTTCACTTCTGTCTTAGTGCCAATATTAATGGTTTTTGTTTCTTCCAAGTTTGGCTTGGATTTTTCTTCGTATTATTCAAGATTCTTAAATACAGAATCATAATCTTCTTCAATATCACTCTCACTCTCAACAACGGTTTGCCTTATTTTAGAATTCAGAGAGATATCAAAATAACATTCATCGATTTCAAGTAAAGTGACATCCAATGGATCATAAGTAGTTATTTTCGGCCATCTAAAAATGAAAATAAAGAAAGTATAAATGGACAGACAAAAAGGCACAATATTCATTTCATTAAATTCAGAATGCATTTCTTTAAAAAATGGAGTATGTACATGACGGAGGAATCAGGGACTCTAGGATGGCGACGCTCCTAAAACTCTCGAATCTTTGCACAGGATCATTCCCAAAGGACCTGTCTTGAAGATCAGGGTGATAATCCAACTGAAACTCTCCTGTAGATCTGAATCAAATTATCAAAGAATACAAAATCTTATCGAATCACTCAACCCCAATCCAACCCCGTGGAATGAAACCGTTTGAATCTAACAAGAAGAAAACCTAAACCCTAATCAAACCTGTTGATTAGAACTTAAGATATAGAAAACCTAACAAGAATCACTCTTGAAAAGGCGCGTGATAGTTCTCATCCCAAGAACTAACGAAAACTCTCATAGAGAGAAAATCAATATCCATTGATCAAATCATAATTCAACATTGTAATAATAATAAACGACGATAGTTAGCCTTATATAGGCGTACAAACCCTAAAACTAAATATGAAAAATCTAAATTAAATATAACTTAAATAAATTAAACTAAAACTAATCAATTCTAGCCTTGGCACGCTTTCTGATCCAAGCCGTGGGGAAGGCCGCAGGACGGCCTGGGGTGCGTCCTCCAACAGAATGTTTGTGACTGGCTTTTGGTCTTGTCCTTTGAAAATCCGTTCTCGCACATTAGAGCTAAAACGTGACCACCAGCTTTTGGCCCCTTTAGTGGATGTTAAGTAAGCCATCTTCCATGCTCCCTTGCCATGATTTGACCACGTTGAAACCTCCAATTTGTACAAAATGATGACATCTATTGGTGAAGCTTCTAAGACTAAGACGGGCATCGCTACGCACGTATCAAACTCCCCTTCTTCGAAACGATTCGTCCTCGAATCGTCGCCCATAGTAGATGAAAAATGTGAGACGATCTAAAAAGGCAATTCAACACTTGGTGACTCTTCCAATGGCTTCTCCAATGTTGCTTCGTCTTCAACCTCAACACGCTCCTCCAAAGATGGTGTTGCAGCTTTGCACGATTCTTCTAATGGATGAATCATCTCCAATGGTTCCTTGGCATCTTGTTCCTCCTTGGACTTGCAAGATGGTTCCTCAATTGCAATGGTCTCCGTTGGTGGTGACATTTTCACTCCCTTAAGCTCCTTCTCTTTGAGATGATTCTTTTCCTTTTCAGCAATAATGGAATCAAAAGTGTTACTAATCGTCCTCATGCAATTAGATACAATGGTATCAACATCCATCTTCCTTGAACGAGTGCATGTAGATCTCGATTAGGCTTGACTCTTCTACTCACGATCCATTTTTGCACAAGATCTCTTCAAACTTGCAGAGAACTCTCGCACCAATTCCTTACAATCAAATGCCATATTCTACAAAGCAATTTCAACTCGTGGCTTTTTTCTAAAAATCTCATCTTTCGCCTTTTACCATTCAAGTTTTTTTTTTTTTTCAATCTCACAACCCTCTTTTTTTTTTTTAACAAAACCAAACAACTCACAAAACACAAAAAAATCAACTTCAAAAACAAACAAAACAAAAAACTGCAAAAAATAAATTATGGAAAAAATCAGATGAACAGTACCCCGATGTGAACACTAACCCCTAGCGTGAACAGTGCTCGATGAACAGTATTGCTACAGTACGGTGAACAGTTGACGCGATTTTTTTTTTCTTTCAAAAACAACAACTAAAAGATCACAACTTTGATTCAATAAAATTTTAGATCTTGAACCAAGAACAACACTAAACAACTCGTACACAAAAATTAAAAGATATATCCAAATGGATTAACAACAAAAAGAGATATACCCAAATGGGTTAAACACAACGAAAAAACCTGATTTTCTTTCAAAATCTAATAACTGTGATACCACTTGATGGAGGAATCAGGGACCCTAGGATGGCGATGCTCCTAGGATGGAGACGCTCCTAAAACTCTCAAATCTTTGCAAAGGAACATTCCCAAAGGACCGTCTTGAAGATCAGGGTGATAATCTAACTCAAACCCTCCCGTAGATCTGAATCAAATTATCAAAGAATACAAACTCTCATCGAATCACTCGACCCCAATCCAACCCCGTGGAATGAAACCATTTGAATCTAACAAGAGGAAAACCTAAACCCTAATCAAACCTGTTGATTAGAACTTAAGGTATAGAAAACCTAATAAGAATCACTCTTGAAAAGGCACGCGATAGTTCTCATCCCAAGAACTAACGAAAACTCTCATAGAGAGAAAATCAATATTCATTGATCAAATCATAATTCAACATCGTAATAATAATAAACGACGATAGTTAGCCTTATATAGGTGTACAAACCCTAAAACTAAATATGAAAAATCTAAATTAAATATAACTTAAATAAATTAAACTAAAACTAATTAAAACAATAAAAATTCTAAGTTGCGGATGAAGGCCGTGGGGTGGCCTTGGTCAGAAGCAATTCTGGCCTTAGCACGCTTTCTGATCTAAGCTGCGGGGAAGGCCGCGGGACGGCTTGGGGTGCGGCGTCCAACAGAACGTTTGCGATTGGCTTTTGGTCTTGTCCTTTGAAAATCCGTCCTCGCACTTTAGACCTAAAACATGACCATCAGCCTTTGGCTCCTTTAGTGGATGCTAAGTAAGCCATCTTTCATGCTCCCTTGCCATGTTTTGACCATGTTGAAACCTCCAATTTGCACAAGATGATGACATCTATTGGTGAAGTTTCTAAGACTGAGACAGGCGTCGCTATGCACGTATGTGTACAACCACACAAGTGTAGTACTATCCTTCTAGAAAAATATAAAGATGCAGTTCAAACCTAAAAACAGAAAAGGTTCAAAGCTATTTTCATTGAAAAATAGATGCAAGACATGATATGAGTCTGACTCTAACAACATAATACATAAAGAAAGGTTCATTCTAGGGCCCTGTCTAGAAATGAACACTAAGCAAAAATAATTCCAAATTTATCGAAACTCCCTTCGCACAGAGAGGTAATCGACAATCTAGTTGTTCAATGCTCCTTCCTCAATTTCTTTAAAACTCACAATATCATATGCTTCCTCTACACCAGTCATTTCAATGAAAATGTGGCTCATCCCTTCCTCGACATCTTCTTCCTCATAGTTGTTTTTAGAAATGACAACACCAGATGATTTCGAGAAACTGTGATACAGTGGAGGGATATAAAGCGGAACTTGTTTTCCTTCCTTTTTAGCTTTCTTATTTTCTTTCATTTCCTTTACATCTTTACATGTTGAGTGAAAACCAAGTCTAAAGGTATCTCTCTGCTCAATCAACTGAATAGGCTCCATGACTCCTTGTAACAATTTTTCAATACCCTTTCCCGGCTGATAATCTGCCCTGATCAATTCCTTGGCAATCATAATACTGGTGCTTGGTAGCAATGGCTAAATAGGGGAGTTTCCTTCAAGAATCCAATTAATAGACACAATATCAACAGTGAGAAATCCTTGATCAAGTGGTGACTTATCTTTTGCTTTTCCAGAAAATTCGTGATTTATCATCATAGTGCAATCATCTTCAGCGAACACGGTAATCTATTTATCATCCATGATGAATTTCACCATCTGATGCAAGGATGACGGTATTGATATCGAAGAATGAATCCACAGTCGCCCCAACAACACATTATATATTCCTGAAAAATTCATAACCTGGCAAATCACTTGATACTGGGCAGGACCCATTTCGAGCACTAGATCAATCTCGCCCATGGTCTCTTTCTTTGAGCTATCAAACCCTCTGAAAACGGTCAGAAATTGGAGAACCTGTGATAGCAGATACCCCAACTTTTGTAATGTACTGCATGGACAGATGTGCAAAGCAAATCCATTGTCGATCAGAACCCTAGGCAAGTGCTTCCCATTACATCTCAGCAATATATACGAAGCCTTGTTATGTCCTTTTCCTTAAGGAGTCAACTCATCTTCAGAGAAAGTAATCAGATTGGATGCCAAGACGTTTCCCACTATTCCAGCTAACTGATGCGATCTGCCCCAAGACCCCTCGTTAAACACGTAACGGGAACCTTCACAACGATTGTGATCCACAGGACAACCCTCCCAAAGGATCGTTCTTGTGTATCAACGGACAACCTAACCCCAATTCTACTCGATAATTGAAACTAGCTTGAAGAGGATCCCAAACTCTAACCTCACACGTTGGTTAGAACTCAAGGATATTAAAGAAGTTCACGAATCACTCGTGGAACTCACAAGTCTCACAAAGAGAATTAGAGAGGAAAAACCCTCGTAATTTTATTCAACTTCAATAATAATCAGTCCCAACAATAATAATAGTTAGCCTTATATAGGCAAAAATATCTTAAATAACCAATATAGAAAGTGACTAGTCTATTACATGTTAAAAACTAAATAAAAATGCATAAAATAAATGAAGTCGTAAAGTTGCTTGTGGAGGCCGCGGGGTAGTTCGCGCCACGGCCTTTGGAACGGCCTCGATCAGAGCCAAAAATCCATTGGAGCTTACTTTCTGATGGAGGCCATTGGGAAGGCCGCGCCACGGCCTTGCCTGCGGCCTTCATCAGAAACCTTCTGACAGCCTTTTCTGTGCGACGTCTTCTGAACCTTTGTGGGTGTACTCCTCCCAGCATTGTATGGCCTCTTCCTACAACTCCTTTTGACCATTCTTGATGACTCTATACCTCCATTTTGAGTGGCTAAGACCCTATGCTTTGGTGAAGTGCTAGCGACGGCCCAAATGCCTCTATCTTCTTGAGTTTTCCTTCAAGAGTCAACTCATCTTTAGAGAAAGTAATCTGATTGGATGCCAAGACGTTTCCCACTATTCCAGTAGGAATGTCCTTGGGCACATGAGATTCGTTAAGGACTTTCAAAAGGGCATCTCGGTGCATTTTAGATGTCAACAAAAGGTTAAGAATTGAAATCTGCCCTGGCATGCGGCTCAAATGTTCTATCACCTTGTATTCACTTCTTTTCAAGACTCTCAAAAAATCTTCAGCTTTCTTTTCGCTAACTGGTGGTTTGGGGGGCAACGTGCTCTCCTTTCCTTTAGCCAGGAGAACAATTTTCGGTTCAACAATTATTCTTCTCAACTTCATTATTGCAGAAATGTCATCATTAAATTCACAGTCTTCACAATTCCACGACACTTGCTGTAAATCCTTAATTGGTAATTGTTCCACCAAATCGATGATTTCTGGATCTGGAATTTCCAATTCAAACGGCTAAACATCCAACACAAATGGTTGATTTGAAGAATTGGGGGTTGACAACATTTTTTCCAAAATAGCTGACTTGTTTGGTTGGATTATCGATGATTCTACTCTCCCTGCAAAATATCTTCCATATGCTGGTTCATGAATTCTTTTCCAGATAGTATCATTCTAGCTCGCCTATGATCAGTTTCAGTAACTCCCACCATTTCTTCAATTGAGACTATCAACTCTGTAGGATCAGTGAAATCATCAACCAAAGTTATCATCTTGATAGTTAGCCCATGCTGCGGCAAAGGATTGTTGTCAACATTTGGAGCTTGTCCTTTTCCTCTCCTCAACACAATCTCCCCATCATCAATCATGTCTTGAATTTTATGCTTCAAGGCCCAACAATTAGCCGTAGGATGCCCTCGACTCTCCGAATGATAGGCACAAATGGCCTGTGATCATAGTCACAAGGTAACCCGTTGGGATAAGTTTTCTGAGGAATCGTGCCAATTTTACGTGTTGCTCTCAACTGTTCATATATTTGATCAAGGGAACGACCAAGGGAAGTGAAGGTCCTAGGCCATTTTTTGTTGTGGGTTTGCTGGACCAGCAACATTTTGAAATTGATTGGGTGGAGCATAGTTATTAAGGTAAGCAGGCCTAAGGCAAATTTGCATGGATGGTTGAGGGTTGTTTTGGAATTCTGGTCGAGGATTTTGGAACATATGTTGAGTATGAGGCTGGATGTTGGTGTGATAAACAGGCTGAGGGTTGGAATGTTGTAGGTAAGGAGTCGTGTATGAAGAATAGTTCTGGGTTTTGGGTCTAAATAATGGGCCTTGATCCCAAACAAAGGTAGCTTCTCTTTCTTTTTTCTTCTTGAATTGGGGTTTCTTCCCGTTGTTTTTATTCTGGTTTTGTAGTGCCTCCAATTACAGTTTCCAAGCTGTCACATTGACTATTTTGCTTGCCTTGACGAACTCATCGTACTCTTCAAGCTTATTGATGATGGTTGTAAATAAACTTCCAGTCATGCGAAAGATTTTCTCAAAATACGGTAGGTCATGAGCCTTAATGAAAGTACGCACAATTTTTTCTTCATTCATGGGAGGCTCCACTTTAGCAGCCAGCTTTCTCCAACGCTTGGCATATGTCTTATGATCCTTCGAAGGTTTCCTTTTAGTACTCTCTAGGGTAGTTCACGTTGGTGCCAATTCACAGTTAAATTCATATTGCTTCACAAAAACTGTTGACAAGTCCAACCAGGTTCTAATTTCTTGAGGCTTCAGATTAGAATACCAATTCAACGCGTCTCCTTCCAAACTCTCTAGGAACAAGCGCATAGGTAAATTTTCATCATCGACTGGTTTGTCAAACTTGTTAGCGAATATTTTGAGATGCGTTTTGCAATTGCTAGTTCCATCGTACTTAGTAAATTTGGGAGCCTTAAAGCCCAATGGTAATTGAACATTTGGAAAGAAACAAAGATCATTATAACCCAATCCGCCATGCTTGTTCAGCCCTTGATTTTTCTTCACAAACTTTTCAAACCGATCCAATCTCTTAAGCAAGTTTTTGTCCACAGGTGTGAAAATTTCATCTATAATCGGCCTTCCCTGTGAGGCAACATCCCCCACAAAAGGTTCTGCTGCTTGGTTGTGAGGTACCTGAAAATTAGGTGGGATATTTGGGTAGATTTATGAGTGAGGCTGAGGAAGTGGATAGTTGGGTAGATTCATTTGAACAAAATTTGGGCGCACAGGCAGCAGGTCAGGATTAACATGAGTAGAGGGTCCTTCAATTGGATTGATAAAAGGTGGGAGGGAAGCGGTTTGCACATTGGACGCAAAAGGCAATTGGTTAACCTATTCAGGGAAATGGTCAACTACTAGCACTAAATTGTTTGGGGCACCACCACTGCTATTTGCAACCAGTTGGTCAATGACACGCCTCTGTGATGCCATTTCTGCCCTCAAATCTTTAAATTTTCCCAACACTTCGCTCAGTTGAGCCCCTAATACAGAGAAATCCACTAACATTGCTTGAGTCATTCTTTCTAAAATATTTGGATTGGAAGTCATGTTTATACAGCTTTGCAATTGGCGGGTACGGGACTACGTCTGAATGGGGCTTCTATGAAAAGAAGCTATGATTCAAAGTACTTGAAATACATATTGGAGATGAAATTGATTCAGTCATCCTTTCATTATTGGTATTGTCAAATTTTATTATTCAAAAAAAGAAAAAAGAAAAATACTGAAATTAGTAAGTGTATAAATAATTTCAATGCATGTCCTAAGGGGGAGCCCTTATTATGCCAAGGGTAGGCTTAGCATGATGCAACACCCTCAAAGTAGGGCCTGTATACCAAACATGTATTTTTGAACATAATGTCTTGAAACAAACACTTTCATTGATAAAGTCTAAGTTTTAAATACATTGTCTACATCATCTATCGAAGATGATTTTGTACAAGATCATTAAACCTCTTCAACCTATCTATCTAGCATCTTTTGATTCTCTAAAGTACAGGTTCTTCATGCGTTCTGCTTGATCACACAATTTACTGCATTTTCTCTTTAGCTCCTGGTTCTTCTCTCTAGCATCTTCATACAACTCTTTGTTCCATTCTGCCATCTCCTTGCTCTGTTCCACTGATTACCTCAATTGCAAGTTTTTCTTATCCTTCGCCTCAATGATAGCCATTAATTTCCTTACCTCTTCAGATTGTGCGACTTGCGGTTTATTCTCTTTGTGACTCCGAAACCAATCTTCGTATTGAGGGGTTACCAAACCCTTTTGCTTAGATTATGGATCATAGATAATGTTGTCATCATTAGACAGTGTGCCCCAAGCCTGAATGATTTGGGTCTTCATTGGAATAGGGTCCGGGCAAACCCCTTTATCGAAGCTAATGATGAAACTGGCTAGATCTGGAGTGGGTGGCGGACCTTAAATACATCCAAGCTGTCTGAGAAACGTTTTCGGTGTATAAGCAGCAGTACCCTAAGTCCTTAACAAAGGTATGAAATCTGACGACTTGGTACGTAGAGCTGGATTTAAACAATCGGTCCAATCTAATACCTATCTAACCTTCTAATCTGGCAATGTCTCTAAGAAACCCAAATAATCAGATGCATTCGTCGGTCTGTCATTCTTATCAATCCACTTGTGATGAGTGACTGTCCAATTATATCCTACTAATGGCAGACTATTAGAAGTGGGCGAGCGTCTCTTGAATTGTTCCATAGCCCAAATGTATAAAATCTGATTTGATCCATAAAAGAAATTTTTGCCTCTTTGACAATTTGTACACAAGACAAATATATCTGCCAATACAGTTGGTACTATAGATGCTCTTCGACCTCTAATCCCAAAAAATAAGTCAGTCATAAGCTCGGTGGTCTTGAACCCGACCTTTTTGTCTCTCTTAGGGAAAAAATAAATGCCGGCCATCACGAACCCATACACCATCGGTCTCTTATGCTCCCATATCGTCTTTGATGCAAATGCGTAGTCCTCCATGTGTCGGTCAAACCCATCTTTTGTTGCGAACCGATTGAATAGTAATTTCACATCTATGCTCTGATTTGATCTTTGCATTACCGATTCTTTTAACCTAGTGAAATGACAGAATTCGGTCTTCCCTGGAATTGGAAATACTAGCATTATATGTTTTGTTGTCAAGTTTAACAACCCAGCAACCTCCTCGATAATAATAGTCATCTCTTGATCTCCAATCCTAAATGTTCAGCAGCTAGAATCCCATAGGTGAACCAAAGCTTCTACCAGGCATCCATCTACCTCTATGTCTTTAAAGTCACCAACGGGTCCTAAAAAATCTGCCACTTGATTGATTTCACTAAAGGAGAGAAGTGTCGGGCATTTCTTGACTTCTGGTAGGATTGCTAACATAAGGTAGATGCGTCGGGGACTGTCTTTCTGATGCACATCACCATGTCAGATACATTACCTACAAGCCCTACTTCTCGAGTTTTACAGAAATGTAAACGTGCAATTTCCCCTGAAAAGGGTTATGTACCCACGGGAAGCAAGGTTGGCTTATTCCTACCATGAGGTTCCCTAAATGGCGTCCCCTTCTAAGGCTAATGCATGATGATAGTTTATTAAAGCATGATATAATATGCAAAAAATTTGAAAATTTTTGTTATAAAATTTAATCCAATCAATTGTGCATGACTTTATTTGCGAAAAACGAGTTATAAACTTATTCAAAGGATTATTGACTTCAAAATTATGCGTCTGACTTTAAAAAATATGTACCATAAAATGCTTTTAAAAGAAAACTCGGGTTGGAATCTTAACAAAAATCTTTTTTTTTGTGGGTTCATAGAAATTACAATTATGGGACCCTCGGGTATTTTGGTTAGTAAAATCACAAAAATTTATAAATGTCTCAAAATAATGAATTTGCGAGATGATAAAATATACTTATATAGAAAATGGGTTAGTTCCCTACTAGAGCATCGTGCCAGGTTCTTTATTCTATGGTTGTGAATGCAATAAAAAGGAAAGAAATTGTGTTAGTTTATTCAACAAATAGCACATAACACATTGGCAAAACAAATAATACACATAGATTGCATAACAAGGAAAAATAAATGAGGTTGGTTCTCTCTCCTCGTGCCTTAGTGTACTTGACAGGGTAAAGCTGACTCTACCTTAGGTTATTCTACATAGATGCATGAGGTTGGGCTCACTAATGCATCTAGACTTGATTAGGTTGTCGGTTCCCAAGCCTTCAGACTTAAGGATAAGGGTCATCAATCCCAAAGCCCTTGGTCGGTGGCTCGAGTGATCCCCCAGACACTGCTACGTGCACATCGTGCCCTGGCCACATATTCAAGTGGATCTTAAAAGTTCCCGAATCTCTAGACTTATGGACTTAAGACGAGAGTTTGGGTGATCTCCCAAACATGATTACGTGCACATCATGCCCTGCTCACATGCTTATGTAGATCAATCCTATTCTTAATTGGGACAGGCGGGTGACAACCACCAAAAGAGAAAAATGGGTAAAAAAAATCGAATGCATGTATGGAGTGCTCCTTATGAGAGGGGGAATGTAAAAGTAACACGTGTGGGCTCTAAGGGTAACTGATCCCTTCCCCAAATGCAAACGCGATCGAATAAAGCAAAAGTAAATAAAATATACATACATCACATAAGTAGCCGAGAGACAAGAAGTGTGTGAGGTGCAAAAGAAACATCTTATAACCTAAAAAAGAAAAATGCAATCCTAACATCCAAACGCGATGGAATAGAAGAGTGAAATAAAGAAAAGGTGATTAAGCCTAGTGCTCGGACTCACTAGTGATCCCCAGTGGAGGCGCCAAAATTCCTGTCGCGTCTCAAAAATCGTAAATAAAAGGTTATTGGTAGGGTGGTTGACTGTCGCGCCCCAAAAAGACGGTCCGGTCTGGACCCTTTCGAAAATAAAAGTTTTTTAGAAAAACCGTGTGTGTGTGATAAAATCAAGTTTGTAGTAAAAATGTGTTTAATTGCGAAATGTGAATACCAGGAGGTCAAGAGGGTCGAAATGTCCCGTCGTGGCTGGGCTGAGATTATCGCATTAATTGCGAAACCCGAGTCGAGACCTTGAGGGAGTCACGAGTGTCTATGCAATATGCGATACAAAAAAAAAGAAAATAATAATATATAGTAAGTGAAGAAAGAAAGTGGGTATGCAACATGACGGGTACGGGGGACTAATATCCCGTGACTAAATGTTTCTACTCACGGAGGGGGGAACAGCCTGTAGCCACCGCTTTCCACGTGAGTAGACAACTATTTCTAGTCGAATCACACAAATGTCCTAATTTCTAAGTGAAATGCAACTTAAATGTCATGCACTTGAAGACGTGTCAAAATAAATAAATAAATGATAATAATAATAAAAATCATGCAAAATGGAAAGAACACTAAAAATGTGTGAAGTGGGATGTAAAATGCATATGAGTGCACCTAACACTAACATGCTCTAAGGGTCTAGCGTTGGACTAGCCCTTTCTAGGAATTCTCCACTAGCATTGGATTAGCGAGAAAGCGATAAAGCCACAACTAGCGTTGGACTAGTGTGGTGACGAAATAAAGCTTGTTAAAACATGAATCAAAGCAATAAAGCATAAATTGAAAGCAAATAAACATAAAAAGACACATAAGATCACATAGGAGCACATAACATGTAAGCATGATATGTAGATGCAAAATTCTAAAGAAAGTGGTAAAGCATATAAGCACATAAGCACATAAAAACAAATAAGCCCTAACTATTACACCGGGGGATTAACTACAATTAAAAGGGAGGAATTTGAAATGCCCTATCTATTACACTTGCTATCTAAATACAAAGTTTTACAAGAATATATGAGAAAAATAATCTAACTATTACATTGACTAGCTAAATAAAAAATATTTACCAAATAATAAGATTTGAGAATTAAATAACATAAAGTAAATAAATAAGCAAAAAGTATGAAAAATAAGAAATATAAAAAATTGCATAAAAAATCAAATAAAGGCACATTGGGCACACAAAGAGAAATTAATAAGTAATAGGGATATCTCTTGAAGATTCGGTACAAATACTTAAGAAAACGAACACACAGGTTAACGGGACTACTATTTAAAATAATAAAACATAAAAAATATGGAACATGGTCAAGTAAATAATCGATTGGGGCTACAATGTAGCTTCCATCAAGTTGGGAGGAAAAAATATAAATTCTAACAAATTTAGGGGCACAAATGTAAAATCAACAACTACTAAGATTTGATTACAATTAATGGGGACTAATATAACATCTAGGGGGTCAATCTAAAATACTAATATTAAAATGAAGTAATACACGAATGTTACAAGCCATATTAATAATACTCAAAATCCAAAGGGTTAGGATAATAACAAAAAAAAGGAATATCAAACTAAATTAATTAAGAAGTAACTAAATCAGTTCACTAAATAAGTTAACGTAATTGGATCAATTTATTAATTAAAACAGTGAGAGAATAAATTAATATAAAAACTAAAAAATCCCAATTGGTTTTAGTTCCCATAGAAAAATTCCAATTCTTCAAAATCCAAATTCTCCAAAGGAAACCAACTCCTCAAAATCAGGAAACGATAAATTCCTAGAACCCACCCCCATTCTGTCTTTCGTTTCTTTGGTTTTCTTTTACAGCTTCTCTATTTTCCCTTATTTTTTTGCAGAATGTCTCTCCCTTCTCTGCTTTTAATTCTCTCTGTTCTTTCCCCCTTAACCTCTCTTCTCTCTGGCTCACCCTCTTCTCTGACTTCTCTCATCCTCGCTCTCTATTCTCTCTTTCCCACCCGAATCTCTCTTTCTTTCTCCTCTCTCTCGCCATTCCTCTCTTTCCCTGCTCTATCTTCTGATTCTTTCGTCTCTTCTCCTTTTTTCAGCTTTCTTTGTTTTGCTCTCTACTCTTTCCTCTCTCTCTCTCTCTCTCTCTCGAATCAGTCTCTTTTCTCTCTCAAACTTCCTAATTTACTCATTCTTCTGCCCTCTCTCTCGTGTCTTCTTCTCTGCTCCATTAAGCCCAAACACTACTATCTCCGAATGAGGAGAGGGAATGTGATTCGATTGAGAGGAGCTAGCGGCAGAGGGCTTTGTGGGTGACGATGTAGGTATGGTAACCGATGGAAATTAGGGCTATTTTGGGTGAGTTTTTGTAGTGGTTTGAAGGCTATTTTGAGTGAGCTCTGCAATTATTTGAAGGCTGTTTTGGGTAAAATTTTCAGCGGTTTGAAGGCCAGCCGAAGCAGTGATTTGGGATTCTTGTGTAGTAGTGAACGGTGTGTGTATGTGTATGTGTGTGTGAAAGATTGATGGTAGCTTTGCTTTGATTTGGAAGTGTTTTGCAGTGATCTTGCCTGGTTAATTGTGCATGTGTGCATTTCTGAGTATGTATGTGATTGTTCAGATATGTATGCTTGATTTAGTGGGTGTGCATGCAGGGGATTGTGTGTGTATGCTGGTTTGGAGGTGATGTTGGTATTTGGACGTTGATGGGTAGGGGTTGTTTAATGGAAGCATGGGCAAACAGGGAATTGGATTTGCTAAAACGGCTTGGTCTGTTTTTTTTTTTTTTTTTTTTCTTTGCAGGTTTGGACAGTGAAATTTGGAATTGTTGTCTTGCGGTGATTGGCGGGTGATGGCTATTGGTGGAGGATTGCTGGGTTCTTTGTTAAATTGTTTTGCAAGTGATGGTTTTATTCTTTTTATGGTGATCGATTGTGAGGGAGGGAGGCTGTTTGTTGGTGGGTTTTTTGGTGGCAGGGGGTGTGATTTGAGACTAATGTGAGCTGTTTTTGCAGCTGTTTCATGGCTATTCTTGTGGGATTTTTGAAGCTAGTTTGGCTGTGATTTGAGGTTAACTTTGCTGCAATTTTTTATCGGGGTTTGGTGAATTTGGTTGTGTTTTTGGTGCGGTGGTGATAGTGGTGGACGAAGGGGACTATACTTGGGATTGCAGAGGGTTGTGAAGGTTCATTGGGTTTGTGGGATGTAGGCAATTGGGTTGCTTGGTGATAAGCGTCTAGTTTGCATATTTCTTAGTGTGTCTACATTAGTATTTTATGCTAGTTTTTAGGGTTTAAATAATGAACAATAGTCACTTTCATGTCTATTTCTTCCAATCTTGAGTTTGTAGCTAAAATGTGCAAATGAGTGGTTTAATATGCAATTCTTTGTGTTTTTTAGGTTTTAGCTATAACGATCATCACTTTGGATCAAATGAAGCATATTGGGATGATATTAAATGTGATTTGAAGTTGATGAGAAGTTGCAAGAGAAGAGGACCAATGATGTGGCATGATGAAGCAACGATAGAAGAAGAATTGATGATGAGAGGATTTCACTGCACCGATATGTTTTGGTATTTTGGTCAGACCTGGAGCTAGAGAGAGTGAATTGACATGATTCTTGAAGAAATTTAAAGCTAAGAGAATTATCTACAATTCTTATGAAGACCTCAAAGTCTGATTCTCACGTTTACAATGTCAAATTGCCACATTACTGAAGCATTCTTGTGCAGCGATGCTCTTCCGATCATGTCTTGATGTTTTGGCCATATCTTTGTGTACACAACTCCAAATGACCTGATTGTTGTGCTCCTGGAAAGCTAACGCAAAGGGCTATAACTTTCATGTTCAGAGTAAAAGCTAGTTTGTCCAACTTTCTGACGGAACCCGCGGCTGAATCCGCCCCGCGGGTACGCACCGCGGGTACGGTCAGAAAGTTATTAATTGAAGCCACGGCTGTATCCTTGCCGTGGGTTCCAGGCGCAGGTTCGGGGCATAGACGTACGATTTTGAGGCACTTTGGGGCTATCTTTCAAGGGGGCAATTCATACTCCTTGTGGATGGTGAGAATACATCTTAGGAGGGTTTTAAAGTGCTAAAAAACACAAGAGAGAAGTGTAGCATAGCATAGAGAGAGAATAGCATAGAATAGCCAGGGTCTCTCTTAGAGAGATTTTCTCTCTTTGAGAGAGCCACCCCTTTAGATTAGTAAATCTCTCTATAGAATAGTGCTATTTGTAGGATTCTTTTGTACACATCAAGATTGGAGGAAGAATAGAAGATTTGAACTTGTTCATCAATCAATAAGTTTTCTTTATTCTATTTTTGTCTCTTTCTTGATTTATATGGATTTGTCTATTAAAGTTTTGATCTTTTATGTAAAATCCACCATGGGTACGTGCTAAATTGTTAATCTAGGGTTAGAGGTAACTAATCGCTTCATGCATATGACTTGATTTTGATTATTCATGTTATCTTGTGCTTGTTTGTTCTCTATTTTGGTTTGCATGGATTTGTAGTTGCTTGATCACCAACTATGAATTGATAGTTGTTATTATGCAACGAGAGTTGGTAATGATAATGGAAAAGGAATAGCTGAAGTCTAGGTTGCATATCACACGAGAGTAGTGGTGCTCCTAGGTGGGTCAATTAGGCAATTCATGTGATTAATGAATCAATACTAGTATCTTTACCATGAGAGTAGGAAAGAACTAGTAGGGAGGTAATCGTTAACTTGTCACGAGAGTGAAGGTTAAGTATAATTGGGATTGGACCCTAACCAAGACAAGAACCAATAGCATGAGTTGATCTTTTCATTTATATGTTTGCTCATTAGTAAACTCTATGCCCTAGTGTCTTAAGATTGCGAGTTTTCTCCAATATTGTTATTCTATGGAGTTGTTAGTTTAGTTGTTTATTTTATACTTTGTTCTTCACATTGTTAATTGGTTGTTTAGATAATAAAGTGAGCAATAAAACCTTAGTACTTCAATAACCTTTTCCCTGTGGGATCGACCCTGTTGCCCTATACTCAATACGATCTGTGCACTTGCAGTATATAGGGTAATTAGGTTTTATAACTTGATTATTTGTGTGTGATATAATTGGATTATTTGCTATATTTTTAGACCTAATTACACACCTATCACTTGGTCTTTTTTTTTTTAGAAGGTTTATCGATGGCAGTTGTTGATGGAGATTGAAGGCTAATTGATGGCCCAGGCAGTTGTGCGTGTGATTGTTGATTTTGGATTAGCTGGGCTGCTTATTGTGGGAATTGTTTTTGTTTTCGTTGCGTGTTGTGGGATGTGGCTGTTCTGATGAGTGTCTGGTGGCGGTTATATGGTTGTGTTGGTTGTGAATGGTGGGAGGATGGTGGTCCGATTAAGGTGGTTCAGGTGATGGAGACGGTGGAAGTTGACTAGGTGGTGGAGGTGGGATTGAAGACTGGTGGAACAGAAGAGGGAAAAAATGAGAGAAGAAATCAGAAACAGGAAAACAAAACCCAGAAGACTATAATCCCAGAAACAAGAACAAAATTGAAGGAAAATTCAGCAACAAATAATCCAGAAAAAAACAAGGACAGAAGGATATACTAAGAACATTGAAAAATAAAACCTAGAAACAAATAGGAGGAAAAAAACCCAAAACGAAATAGAAGAAAATCCATTAGAACTTCACTAATATTCCAGATAATTAACAGATTCACATAAATAGTAAAAGAAAAATGAATCCAAACAAAATAGAAAATTTAATTGAGATGTTACTTGTTAAACTTGAAGATTGATGATGGAAACAGAGGCGATGAACAGTAGAATCATTTTGTTGATGAAAATGAACAGTAGTCTGATGAACAGTGAACTGCGATTGAAGATGGCGGCCTTAGTGTGTGTTCTTTAGGTGAAATAGTGTGTGTTTTGATCTTAAAGCACTAAAAGTAAATGTGTTTTTTAGGGTTTTCTTCTTTCTTCTTTTTTCTGATTAAAGGGGTTATTTATAGGGCCAGTTGTCTTGGTTACCAAGAATACTACAAAATAACAAAAATGCCACCAGTAATAAAAATTGTAATTTTATTTTAAAAAATATTTTTAACCTAAAAAAAATAAAAAAAATTAATACAAAGAAATGACAATAATTTCTAAAATTTTTCAAAAAAAATTCAAAGTAGATTTTAAAATAAAAGTTAGAGCTTAAAGCGGATAAAAAGTGCGCTCGGGGGCATGAAATGACGATTTTGCCCCCAAACAACAAAAATACACAGAAAAATAGGTATTGATCTCAAAAAATTACTAAAAATTAAAAATAAGCTTAAAACTCTAGGAAATGCATTCACGACTCAAAAATTGACAAAAAATGAATTCAAACTGTGAAATGGCAATTTTGCCCCCGAATAACAAAAATACACAGAAAAATAGGTATTGACCTCAAAAAATTACTAAAAATTAAAAATAAGCTTAAAACCCTAGGAAATGCATTTATGACTCAAAAATTGACAAAAAATAAATTTAAACTGTAAAATGATGATTTTGCCCTTGAATAATAAAAATTCACAGAAAAATAGCTATTGACCTAAAAAAATTACCAAAAATTAAACATTAGGTTAAAACCCTAGGAAATACATTTATGACTTAAAATTGGTAAAAAATAAATTTAAATTGTAAAATGATGATTTTGCCATTGAATAATGAGAATTCACAAAAAAATAGCAATCGTCCCCAAAAAAAATCAAAAAAATTTAAAAACATGCTTTAAAGAATTAGAAAAATAAATTTGGAACCTAAAATGAGCTAAAATGGTGTTTGTGAGGTGAAATTACTATTTTGCCCTTGTGCTGGTAAAAATATAAAAGAATACCAATTAAATTCAGAAAAAATCATAAAAATTTAACAAATTCACATGAAAGTAAAAATATGAATTTAAAACCCCCAAAAGCTGATAGAAAGATATTTACACGTAAAACTACTATTTTGCTCACAGATTATTGAAAAATTAAAATTTGACCCAAAAAATGCAAACATGCCCCTCAATGTTTGACAATAAATGGTGTGTCAGAATTTGGTGTCTACAGTGATTTTGTGGGGTTTATAGTTGACGAAGAAAGAGGGGGGATTTGTGCATGGTGGGTTGATGGTTGCGAGAATTGGTTGTGATTTTTTACAGGTGATGAATCGCAATTCTAGATTTGGTAATTTGGTTTGTGACTTGGGTGTGATGATGTTGAAGTAGTTTCAATTGATTGCAATTGCGTGACTTTGGCAGTAGTTTGGGTGGCATGGTCAGATGTAGTGGCAAAATGGATTCAGGCGTTCTAGTAGCTAACTGGGGTTGTGATTGTGGAGCAAATTGAATTGGGACAGATAGATGGCCTTTGGTGAGTCGATTGAGAATCAAGAGGATAATGGTTCTAGGGTTGTTTTGGAGGTTCAGGGGCTGCTTTGACTAGCTACAGGTGGAGGCATTAGTGAGATGGAGTTGGGTGGCCTATGAGGCGATATGATGCGTGTGTATGTGGCTGTGATGAATTTTGGTTGTCGTTTGGGATTGATTGGGTCTATTTGATTATGCTAGACTGGTGGGTATTGTGGTTCTTCAACAATGGTTGAAGAAGACTGGTGGTAAAGGAGTTGAGCTGAATTTGGGTGGAAGAAATCTAATCGATTGATGGTTTGGTGTCGGAAGAGGATTGAGGTGGTTGATTGGAGTTTTGTCTCTACACTAGTTTGGTTTTCTTGCAGGTTCTGAGTACTCGTTACTTTGGGTTTTGGTGTTTTTGTGTGCTTTTGTGATTTTGACTGGTGGCTAGATTGGTTGTTTGGTCGAGGCTTTGAGCCTTGCTGGTGTGTGGACGGAGGCGGTGGAATGTGGTTTCAAGTTGGGACTGGTGGTTGTTCACAGAGAGGAAGAACTGGCCTTGGTTGTTTGTGGTCTAGTTGTTGGCGGTGTGGGTGGTGCAATTTTAATGGTTTGTGGGCTGATATGTTAATTGCGTGGTGATGGTTATGGTTGTTGACGGAGCAAGGGAGAGACTATGGTGATGGAGATGGAAGACAGCAGAGCTATTTGGTTCTGGGAGAAATTACTGACTTGGTGGCTTGATTTTGAATGAGTGGTGAAGTGCTTGCAATGGGGGTTGAGGGCTCAGTGGTGAGTGAGGTGATTTTGATGGGTATTATCTGATTGTGGTGGATGAAATTGGTGTTTCTGGTGGTCCTTTGCTAGTGGGAGGGGTCAAATTTATGGTGGCCTTTGTTGGTGTAACATGGTGGTTTGTGGAGGGACTAAGGTTTGGGGGTAGTTTGTTTGTGTGATTACAGGTAGTGGATGGTAGAACTTTGAATGGTTGCTGGCGAGAGTTAGGGGAATTGGGATTGGTAATTTGAGAGGTTGTTCTTAGTTGTAGTATGGAGGAGCTTCTGGTTTGCTGGTGGTCTGTGGTGGTTGCAGGAGGTTCGGTTGAAGGTGGGGCTACTAACTGGGATAAAATGGTTAGGTCGTGGATCTGATGGAAGTAAGAGACGCTGGAAGGTTGGAAGGAGAACTAGAAAGAAAGAACAACCAAACCCAGAAAAGGCAACAATCCCAGAAGAAAAGAAAAGAAAACAAACGGACCCAGAAAAGCAAAACAACATAAAACGACATAAAAAAAATCTGGTTTGCTCCTTCATGAAAAATAAATCAACAAAATAAAGATCAAAATAAAAATTACCTGGTGATGAAAGATGATGATGATCTTATTCAAGCCTGATGAAGTCTGATATGAACAGTGACCAAAAGTTGAAAATGATGATCAACAGTAACTCATAGTTGAAATTGATGGCTGTATGTGTGTGTGTGTTTTTTGGTGTGTGAATGTGTGTTTTGATCTAAAAATGGAGGAACATGTATGTGTCTTTAGGGTTTGCCTTTTTTCCTCTTAGGTTTTTCTAATTAATGGGGCATTTATAGGCCAATTGTCTTGGTCACCAAGAATACTACAAAATAACAAAAATGCCACTGGTAATAAAAATTCTAATTTTATTTTAAAAAATATTTTTTAACCCCAAAAAATTAAAAATTAATATAAAGAAATGACAGCAATCTCTAAAATTTTCAAAAAAATTCAAAGTAGATTTTAAAAATAAAAGTTAGAGCCTAAAGCTAACAAAAATACGCTCGGGGTGTGAAATGATGATTTCGCCCCTAGACAAAAAAAATACACAAAAAATAACTATTGGGCTCAAAAAATTACCAAAAATTAAAAATAAGCTTAAAACCCTAAGAAATGCATTTATGACTCAAAAATTGATAAAAATGGATTTAAACTGTAAAATAACGTTTTTGTCCTTGGACAATGAAAATTCACAGAAAAATAGCTATTGACCTCGAAAAATTACCAAAAATTAAAAATAAGCTTAAAACACTAGGAAATACATTTATGAGTCAAAATTGGTGAAAAAATGAATTTAAACTATAAAATAATGATTTTGCCCCTAGACAATGAGAATTCACAGAAAAATAGTAATTGTCCTCGAAAAAAATCAAAAAATTTAAAAACATGCTTAAAGAATTAAAAAATAAATTTGGGTTCTAAAATGAGCTAAAATGGTGTTGGCAAGACAAAATTACCATTTTGCCCTTATACTGGTAAAAATGTAAAAGAATACCAATTAAATCTAGAAAAATCATAAAAAAAATTAACAAATTCGCATGAAAGTAAAAATATGAATTTAAAATCCCTAAAGCTTAATGGAAAAAATATTTACAGAGAAAAATTACTATTTTGCCCCCGAGATTATTGAAAAATTAGAATTTGGCCCAAAAATGTAAACATGCCCCCCCATGTTTGAAAAATAAATAGTGTGTCAAAATTTGATGTCTAGAGTTTGCCCCTCTTTGTCGGGAATCTCGTCGAGATTTCAAACAAAGACGTAGACAACACCAAATTGAGATTTCAAACAAAGACGTAGACAACACCAAATTTTAACTTACCCAAATGTGAAAACAGACACTGCTGTAAATAAAACATCTAAACATGCATTGTGGTGATATGCAAAATCAATGAACAAATGAATATACAAAATCATGCGACCGAACTATCTAGGAGCTGCCTACGTATCTCGTGAAGGAAATCAGATCAAACGTGATTCAAAACAAGTGAACTGTGGATGCGAAACACAAGTGTAAAAAGGTAACACAAGAATCCAAACTTTTCAAAATTTGTGAGCAAAACAAAGAAAGAAGTGCAATATTTGAATTGCTAAACTAAAACAACCTAAAGCTAGTCCAGGATGTTGGACCAAATAAATGCAACTATCATGGGTTGCCAGGATAAAATGGAGAGTTTGGGCTGCCTAACTAAAATGAACAAAAAGCGAGTCCAGACTGTTGGACAAAATAAATTCAAAAACTAAATGCAGATTTTAGGTTGCTAGACTAAAATGAATAGAAAGGGGGTCCAGACTGCTGGACAAAATAAATGCAACGATCCTGGGCTGTTAGGATAAAATAAAATGCAAAGTTTGGACTGCTAGACTAAAATGAACAGAAAGTGAGTCTAGGTTACTGGACAAAATAAATTCATAAACTACATACAGAGTTTAGGCTACCAGACAAAAATGGACAAGAAAGCGAGTCCAGGCTGCTAGACAAAATAAACGCAACGATTCTGAGCTGCTAGGATAAAATAAAATTCAGAGTCTGGGCTGCAAGACTAAAATAGACAAAAAGTGGGTCTAGGTTGTTGGATAAAATAAATTCATAAACTAAATGTAGAGTCTGGGCTGCCAGACTAAAATGGATAAATAGCGGGTCTAGGTTGCTGGACAAAATAAATGCAACGATCCTGGGCTATCAGGATGAAAGAAAATACAAAGTCTGGTCTGTCAGACTAAAATGGATAGAAAGTGAGTCCAGGTTGCTGAACAAAATAAATGCAACGATCTTGGGCTGCCAGGATAAAATAAAATGCAGAGTTTGAGCTGTCAGACTAAAATGGACAAAAAGCGGTGCCCAAGTTGCTGAACAAAATAAACTCATAAACTAAATGCAGAAAGCGGCGCCCAGACTATTGGACAAAATAAATCCATAAACTAAATGCAGAAAGTGATGCCCAGACTGCTGGACAAAATAAATTCATAAACTAAATGCAGGCTTAGAAAAACTCAAACAAAAGCATTCAATTTTACTCTCTCTTTTTTTAATTGATTTTGACTTTTTTTTTTACCAACAATTGAATAAAAATAAAATTTGCCCCAGTATCAATTTCTCACTAATTTGAAAATCGCCCATTTCAATAATTTGGCTCTATGTGAAAACATTAAAATCTTTTTCGAAATCAATCTTTTTGAAAAGAGAAGATTTGCCCTTGTATGAATTAAGTGAAATCATTTTGAAACTCACTTTTCAAAATTGCCCCAGTATAAATCAGCTTTTCACAACTATTTTGCCCTAATCCCACAGCATAAAAATTAATCTCAAAAGAATCAAAATTTTTTCTAAATTTTTTTTGCCCTAGTGTTAATTTGAATACAATCTTTAAATTGAACTGTGCTACTGACCAAACCATCAATAACTAAAAGGAATTATTCTAGTTTTCATCCTTGATGAAGGCCTCAAGTGATAGTAGCGCGCTCCTACCTGCAAAAGAAAACAAGCTAGCTACATTGCAATATATTGCCACCACATGGCGGTCCCTTACTCCGCTAGCACGTATAAACATGAGAATTGCCATCTCTAAAAGCTGATACCGTCTCGTGCTTCACTTTCTGTCAATTTTCGATTCCAACAGATTCTGGTTCATGGTTCCAATCATATCCATATTGTCTTTCCTCCCTGTGTACTTCAGACTTCCGATAAATTTAGGATTGCCGTTACTTTTATTCTAAGTTCAAACAAATCAAACAACAAATTTTCAATCATAAATCAGTGAGGAAATACTTTACATGCAGTATGGTACAGGAAATCCTATACCATAAATATTATTTCAAAATGAAATGCGTGAAGCTTTCGATTTTAATGACAAAATAAAAAATAAATTGTTACGCTTTATTGAAAAATGAATTTTTGGGCGACAGCTCTGAAACATCTGCTATTTTGATCCTTTGGATGTCATTCCACTTGAACTTCCATAATTGCCACAAAATGATCAATATAGAAGAAAAATCTCAAGTAACCATGGTCACTAGCTTCCACAAAGAACTCCACATTCCCTGCACAGATATCTTATTTCCTCACTTGTGAGCCTTTATCCGTAGTCACCCGACCTCAGTGCCCTTTCGGGTTTTCACCGAGGTTTCCCCCTTCCATTTTATTTCTTTTTTTTTATTTTCTTCTTTTTTTCTTTTTTTTTTCTTTTGTTTTCAGGCGCCTTTTCGGTTTTTGACCTTTTTTTTTAGGCGCCTTTTCGGATTTTCACATTTGTAGAGGAAAAAGAAAGCAAGCAACATTCAAGTCTTGATCAATCGTCTCCCCTTTTCATAAAATCAAACTTGGCATTAAAGTATTTGGCATCAGTAAGATAATCGTCCCTTAATTGATTAGGGATGGATATATTAACATCATATGCTCTATTGATTTGTAAATTTTCATTTAAAAAATTATCACAAAATAAAGATAGAGGTCAGTAACATTCTCGGCTTTTGTAACGGGGTCAGGTAAGGTGCTCGAAAGGTTAAAGCTAGAAAGTAAAATTTGTGAAAAGGGTTGATCATCTTGAGGTCGCATTTTTAGAATGACTCATCCCAAATTTATTCCTTGACTTTTTGGATTCTCTTTCTTCTTTCTCTCCTCTTTTTTTTATTTTTAAATTTGCCCCAGTTTATCACTTTCTCGTGGGGTTTTCTTTTTATATCATTTTTACTCTTTTCTCTTCTCTTTTTTTTCTTTTTTAACCAACAGTTAATCAAAAAATAAAATTTGCCCCAGTAGTGGGGTGCGACCATCAAGTGGGTTATGAAACGAAATTTATAGATTCTGAAGGCTCAAAAGGGGAAAACTAGGGGAAGAAAATGTTTGAGAAAAAGAAAGAAGACCTCACCTTTGACCCGTCCTCTTTTGTAATATTTTTAAAAGAAAACTTGCTAATCAAATGTAAAATTTTTTCACCATATCTGAATTGATGATTTGGGGAAACACTTGTCCATCCATTTCCATAAGAATAAGGCCTCCTCCTGATAGTACCTTTTTCACAATAAATGGACCTTGCCAATTTTGTGCAAACTTGCCCTTAGCCTCTTTTTGATTTGGAAGGATCTGTTTCAAGACTTTGGCCCCCACCTCAAATAGACGCGACCTAACTTTCTTATTATAAGCACGAGCCATTCGTCATTGGTAACATTGTTCATGACAAATTGCGTTTAACCTCTTCTCATTAATGAGTGCCAACTATTCTTGGCGTTCCCTTAACCACTAGGCCTCTTCCAATTGGGCTTCCATCAAAATGCATAAAGAAGGAATTTCTACATCTGCAGGTAAAACTACCTCCATTCCATACATAAGAGAATAAAGGGTTGCTCCAGTTGAAGTTCTAATTGTTGTTCTATAGGCCAAAAGTGCAAAGGGCAACTTCTCGTGCCAATCTCGATAAGTTTCAATCATGTTTCGAATGATTTTCTTCAAATTCTTATTAGTAGCTTCAACAGCTCCATTAGCCTTAAGCCTGTAGATAGCAGAGTTTCTGTGCCTGATCTTGAATAGACCTACACAATCCATCCACCATGTCATTATTAGATTCCTTGCATTGTCAGTGATCAAAGTTTGGGCACACCAAAACGACAAATGATATGATTTTTAAGAAAATCTGCTGACTACCTTTTTGGTCACTTGCTTGTAAGATTCTGCTTCTACTCACTTGGTGAAATACTCAATCACCACCAAGATAAATTTATGCCTATTTGAAGTAGGAGGATCGATGACTCCAATTACATCCTATTCCCCGCATTGAGTACGGCGAAGAAGCAGTCATACTGTGAAGTTCCAAAGGATGGGCATGTATTACATCACCATGCACTTGACATTTAATGTACTTTCTGACGAATACAACACAGTCATGCTCCATGGTGAGCCAAAAATGTCCTATTCTCGTATCTTTTTGGCTAACAAATGTCCATTCATATGCGGTCCACATACCACTACTATGTACTTCTTTCATCAACACTCACCTTCTTTTCTCGTCAACGCATCTCAGGAGTCACCAAATCACTTGACTTTTTGTATAAAACTTCTCTATTTAGAAAAAATCTTGTAGACATTTTTTGAAAAAATTCTTAGGACACTGTACTGGCACCTGGAGGATAAAATTCGTTCTTCAAATATTCTTCAAATTATGAAACCAGGGGAAATTGTCAGGTTCCCGGTTCGATGCTCAAACAGTGGCCGCTTCTCTTGACGAATGAATTGGATAGGCTCAATCATCAATTCATCGGGTGTTTAATCATAGAAGATACCGTGACCTAAACCATCTGCAAAGACATTACGAGTTCGCCGAAATATGCCGAAATTTCAGACTCTTGAATTTTAGAAGCTAAATTGAGCAGATTGCAATGATACAAAATGATTTTGAATCCCGAGTTCACCAATGTTTAAGCGTCTGATTGCACTAGCAAGTCTGAATCACTGAATACTATCAAATCCTTAATCTCCATCTCCAAAGCCTATCTTCAACCCTAGAATACAAGCTTCATACTCGGTCCATGTTATTGGTACAAGAAAAACATAACTTTGGCAGTTGCAGGATAATGCTTTCCTTCCGGTGATACCAAAACGGCTCCAATCCCTGCCCGAAAGAATTCGAAGCGCCATCAAAGAATAATCTCCACTCTGTGTACTGCTCATTCATGTCTTCAACTGCTCTAATGAACAAAATCTCTTCGTCCAGAAAGTAAGTATTGAGTGGCTGATAATCATCATCTATGGAATTTTCTGTCCAAGTGATCTGCTATAGCTTGTCCTTTTACTGCCTTTTGCGTGGTGAAGACAATGTCGAACTTCTGAAAGAATCATTTGCCTATTTGGCCATGCGTCCAGTGGACATCAGTTTTTCCAACAAATATCTTAAAGGATCAGAACAAGAAATGAGGTAAGTGGTGTGATCAAGAAGATAGTGCCTGAGCTTTTGAGTAGTCCAAGCTAGTGCACAACACAACCTTTCCAAGAATGAATAATTCGCTTCATAAGTTGTTAACTTCTTGCTCAAGTAATAGAGTGCCTACTCCTTTTTTTCTTGAATCATCATGTTGTCCCAAAACACAACCCATTGCTCCATCTAGAATTAGAGATACATTATAAGTGGTCGACCTGACTTTGGTAGCATTAAGATAGGAGGGTTCAACAGATAGGTCTTTAATCTTATCAAAAGCTCATTGACAATCCCCATTCCAGTTCATTGGAGCATTTTTCTTCACTAGTTTAAACAATGGCTCACAGGTGAAGGTTAATTGAGTAATTAATCTGCCGATGAAATTGAATCTTTCCTAAGAAACTTTTCACATGTTTCTGCGTCTTTAGAATCGACATTTCTTGTATAGCTTTTATCTTTGTAGGATCTATCTCAATACCTTTTTTGCTAACAATGATACCCAACAACTTGCCGGACAGAGATCCTGAAAGCACATTTTGCAGGATTCAACCTCAGGTTGTACTTCCTTAATCTCTCAAATAATTTCTTCAAATCCACCAAATGATCCTCGACCTCTTAGACTTGACTATGATGTCATCACATAAACTTCTATCTCTTGTGAATCATGTCGTGGAACAACGTAGTCATAATCCTTTGATAAGTGGCTCCAGCATTTTTCAACCCGAAAGGCATGACTCTGTAACAAAATGTGCCCCATGGGTGATAAATGTTGTCTTCTCCCTATCCTCTTCTGCTACCAAGAGTTGATGATATTCAGCAAAACAATCAATGAACGAGTCCATTTCATGTCCTGCTGTGTTATCCAATAGAATGTGAATATTGGGCAAAGAAAAATCATCTTTTGGACTTGGCTTTGTTTAAGTCCCGATAATCCACGCAAACCCGCACTTCTCCTGACTTTTTAGGAACCGAGACCATATTTGATAGTCAAATGGGATAGTGGAACACAATAATGATTTTGGCATTGAACTGCTTGACTATTTGCTCCTTAATCTTAAGGCTCATTTCAGGTTTGAATTTACGGAGATTTTTGTTTTACTGGAGGGAAGTTTGGATCAGTGAGTAATCTGTGCACTACTATGTCTGTGGATACCCTAGGCATATCATCATAAGACCATGCGAACACATCCTGAAACATCGTGAGGAATTCAATCATCTCTTTTCTTTGCTTCTTGTTTAAGTGCACACTGATTTTAATTTCTTTCACTTCTGTCTCAGTGCTAATATTAATGGTTTCTAGTTTCTTCCAAGTTTGGCTTGGGTTTTTCTTCGTATTGTTCAAGATTCTTAAATACAGAATCATAATCTTCTTCAATATCACTCTCACTCTCATCAACGGTTTGCATTATTTCAGAATTCAAAGAGATATCGAAATGGCATTCATCGATTTCAAGTAAAGTGACATCCAAAGGATCATAAGCAGTTATTTTTGGCCATCTGAAAATGAAAATAAAAAGAGTATAAATGAATAGAACAAAAAGCATAATATTCATTTCATTAAATTCAGAATGCATTTCTTTAAAAGTGGAGTATGTATAACCACACAAGTGTGGTACTATCCTTTTGAAAATCATAAAGATGCAGTTCAAACTCTAAAAATAGAAAAGGTTCAAAATTATTTTCATTGAAAAGTAGATGCAAGACATGATATGAGCCTGACTCTAACAACATAATATATAAAGAAATGTTCATTCTAGGGCCCTGTCTAGAAATGAACACTAAGCAAAAATGATCCCAAATTTATCGAAACTCCCTTTGCACAGGGAGGTAATCGACAATCTAGTTATTCAATGCTCCTTCCTCAATTTCTTCAAAACCAACAGTATCAGATACTTCCTCTACACCAGTCATTCCAATGAAAAGGACGGCTCATCCCTTCCTCGACATCCTCTTCCTCATAGCATGTTTTAAGAAATGACAACACCAGATGACTTCGAGAAACTGTGATACAATAGGAGGGATATAAAGCGGAACCTATTTTCCTTCCTTTTCAACTTTCTTCTTTTCTTTCATTTCCTTTACATCTTTACCTGTTGGGTGAAAACCAATCCCAAAGGTATCTCTCTACTCAATCAACTGAATAGGCTCCACGACTCCTTGTAATAGTTTTTCCAATGCTCCTTCCCGGCTGATAATCTACCTGATCAATTCTTTGGCAATCATAATACTGGCATTTGGCAGCAATGGCTTCAACAGGGGACTTTCCTTCAGGAATCCAATTAATAGACACAATATCAGCAGCGCGAAATTCTTGATCAAGTGGTGACTTATCTTTTACTTTCCAGAAGATCCGTGATTTATCATCATAGTGCAATCATCTTCAGCGAACACGGTAATTTGTTTGTCATCCATGATAAATTTCACCATCTGATGCAGGGATGACGGATATTGATCTCGAAAACTGAATCCATGGTCGCCCCAACAACACATTATATATTCCTGAAAAATTCATGACCTGGAAGTAACTTGATACTAGGCAGGACCCATTTCGAGCTACTAAATCAATCTTCGCCCATGGTCTCCTTCTTTGAGCCATCAAACCCTCTGACGACGGTCGGAGATTGGCGAACCTGTGATAGTAGATCCCCCAACTTTTGTAATGTACTCCATGAACAGATGTTCAAAGCAAATCCATTATCGATCAAAACCCTGGGCAAGTGTTTCCTATTACATCTCACCGATATATACAAAGCCTTGTTATGTTCCTTTCCTTCAGGAGTCAACTCATCTTCAGAAAAAGTAATCTGATTGGATGCCAAGACATTTCCCACTATTCTGGCTAACTTTTCAGTAGGAATGTCCTTGGTCACATGAGATTCGTTAAGAACTTTCAAAAGGACATCTCAGTGCATTTCAGATGTCAACAAAAGGTTAAGAATTGAAATCTGTGCTGGCATACAGCTCAACTGTTCTACCACCTTATGCTCACTTCTTTTCAAGACTCTCAAAAAATCTTTAGCTTCTTTTTCGCTAACTGGTGGTTTGGGGGGCCAACATGCTCTCTTTTCCTTTAGCCGGGACAACAATTTTCGGTTCAATAATTATTCTTCCCTGACCTCATTACTGCAGAAATGTCATCATTAAATTCACATGTCTTCATAATTCCACTGACACTTGCTGTAAATCCTTAATTGGTAATTGTTCTGGCAGATTCGATGATTTCTGGTTCTGGAACTTTCAATTCAAACGGCTGAACATCCAACACAAATGGTTGATTTGAAGAACTGGGGGTCGACAACATTTTGTCCAAAACAGCTGGCTTGTTTGGTTGAATTATCGGTGATTCTACTCTCCATGCAAAAATATCTTCCATATGCTGGTTCATGAATTCTTTTCCAGACAGTACCATTCTAGCTCGCCTGTAATCAGCTTCAGTAACTCCCACCTATTTCTTCAATCGAGACTATCAACTCTGTAGGATCAGTGAATTCTTCATCCAAAGTTATCATTCCGATAGTTGGCCCATGTGCGGCAAAGGATTGTTGTCAACATTTGGAAGCTTGTCCTCTTCCTCTCCTCAACACAATCTCTCCCATCATCAATCATGTCTTGAATTTTATGTTTCAAGACCCAACAATTAGCTGTAGGGTGTCCTCGACTCCCTAAATGATAGGCACAGATGGCTTGATGATCATAGTCACGAGACAACCCATTGGGAAAGATTTTTTGAGGAATCGTGTCGATTTTACCTGTTGCTTTCAACTGTTCATATATTTGATCAAGGGGACGACCAAGGAAAGTGAAGGTCCTAGGCCATTTTTGTGGTAGGTTTGCTAGACCAATAGCATTTTGAAATTGGTTGGATGGAGCATAGTTATTAGAGTAAGCAAGTCTTGGGCAGATTTGCATAGGTGGTCAAGGGTTGTTTTAAAATACTGGTCAAGAATTTTGGAACATATGTTGGGTATGAGGTTGGGTGTTGGTGTGGTAAACAGGCTGAGGGTTGGAATGTTGTAGGTAAGAAGTCGTGTATAAAGAATAGCTCTGGGTTCTGGTTCTAAATGATGTGCCTTTATCCCAAACAAAGGCAGTTTCTCCTTCTTTCTTCTTGAATTGGGACTTCTTCCCATTGTTGTTTTGATTCTGATTTTGTAGTGTCTCCTAATTGCAGTTTTAAAGTTGTCACGTTGTCTATTTTGCCTGCTTTGACAAACTCATCAGTATTCCTCTAGTTTGTTGATGATGGCAGCAAATGAACATTCCAATCATACTAAAGATCTCCTCAAAATACGACGGATCATGAACCTTAATGAAAGTATGAACGATCTCCTCTTCGTTCATGGGAGGTTCACCTTAGCAGCCAGCTTTCTCCACCGTTTAGCATACGTCTTATGATCTTCTGAAGGTTTCCTCTTGGTGCTCTCCAGGGTGGTTCGCGTTGTTGTCAACTCGCAGTTAAACTCATATTGCTTCGCATAAGCTGTTGACAAGTCTAACCTAGGTTCTGATTTCTTGAGATTTCAGATTGGAATACCAGTCCAACGCATCTACTTCCAAACTCTCAGGAAATAAGCGCATGGGTAAATTTTCATCATCGACTGGTTTGCCAAATTTATTAGCGAACATCTTGATATGAGTCTTAGGATTGCCAGTTCCATCATACTTAGTAAATTTGGGAGTCTTGAAACCCAATGGTAATTGACCATTTGGAAAGAGACAAAGATCATCGTAACCCAATCCGCCATTTTTGTTCAGCTCTTGATTTTTCTTCATAAACTCCTCAAACCGATCTAACCTCTTAAGTAAGTCCTTGTCCATAGGTGTGGTAATTTCATCTATAGCAGGCCTTCCCTGATAGGCGACATCCCATAAAAAAAGTTCTGCTGTGTGGTTGTGAGGTATCTGAAAATTAGGTGGGATATTTGGGTTGATTTGTAGGTGAGATTGAGGAAGTGGATAGTTGGGTAGGTTCATTTGAACAAAGTTTGGGTGCCCAAGCAGCAGGTCAGGATTAAGGTGAGCAGAGGGTCCTTCAATCGGATTGGTAAAAGGTGGGAGGGAAGCGGTTTGCACATTGGACGCAAAAGGCAATTGGTTAGCTTGCTCAGGAGAATGGTCAACTACCGGCACTGGATTGTTCGGGGCACCACCACTGCTTGTTTGCAACCAGTTGGTCAATGACACTGCCTCTGTGATGCCATTTCTAGCACTCAAATCCTTAAATTTGCCCAATACTTTCGCTCAGCTGAGCCCTAGTACAGAGAAATCCATTGACATTGCTTGAGTCGTTCTTTCTGAAATATCTGGATTGGAAGTCATGTTTATACGACTTTGCAATTGGCGGGTACGGGACCGCGTCTGAATGGGACTTCTATGAAAAGAAGTTATGATTCAAAGTACCTGAAATACATATTGGAGAGGAAACTGATTCAGTCGTTCTTTCATTATTGTACTGTCAAAATTTATTGTTCAAAAAGAAAAAGAAAAATACTGAAAGTTAGTAAGTGTATAAATAATTTCAATACATGTCCTAAGGGGGAGCCCTTATTATGCCAAGAGTAGGCCTAGCATGATGCAACACCCTCGAAGTAGGACCTGTATACCAAACCTGTGTTTTTGAACATAATGTCTTGAAACAAACACTTTCATTGATAAAAGTCAAAGTTTAAATACATTAGTCTACATCATCTCTCGAAGACGACTTTGTACAAGATCATTAAACCTCTTCAACCTATCTATCATAGCATCTTTTGATTCTCTAAAGTACGGGTTCTTCATGCGTTCTAGCTTGATCGTACAATTCACTGCATTTTCTCTTTAGCTCCTGGTTCTTCTCTCTAGCATCTTCATACAACTCTTTGTTCTGTTCTGCCATCTCTTGCTCCGTTCCACTGATTGCCTCAATTGCAATTTTTCTTATCCTTTCGCCTCGATGATAGCCATTAATTTCTTACCTCTTCAGATTGTGCTACTTGTAGTCTATTCTCTTTGCAACTCTGAAACCAATCTTCGTACTGAGGGGTCACCAAACCCTTTTGCTTAGACTGTGGATCATAGATAATGTTGTCATCATTAGACAGTGTGCCCCAAGCCTGAATGATTTGGGTCTTCATTGGAATAGGGTCTGGGCAAACCCCTTATCGAAGCTGATGGTGAAATTGGCTAGATCTGGCGTGGGTGATAGACTTTGAATACGTCCAAACTATCTAAGAAACCCTTTCGGTGTGTAAGCAGCAGTACCCTGAGTCTTTAACAAAGGTATGAAGTCTAACGACTTGGTACGTAGAGCTAGATTTAGATAATTAGTCCAATCTAATACCCATCTGACCTTCTGGTCTGGCAATGTCTTTAAGAAACTCAAATAATCAGATGCATTCATTGGTCTGTCATTTTTATCAGTCCTCTTGGGATGAGCGACTATTTAGTTATATCTGACCAATGGCAAACTATTAGGAGTGGGCGAGTGCCTCTTGAAGTATTCCACAGCCCATATGTATAAAATCTGATTTGATTCATGAAAGAAACTTTCCCCTTTTTGACAATTTGTACACGAGACAAATATATCTGCCAATACAGTTGACACTGTAGATGCTCTTCGACCTCCTATCCCGAAAAGTAAGTCAGTCATAAGTTTGGAGGTCTTGAACTCGATCTTTTTGTCTCTCCTAAGGAAAAAAATAAATGGCGGCCATCACGAACCCATACACCATCTGTCTCTTATGCTCCCATATCGTCTTGGATGAAATTGTGAAAGTCCTCCATGTGTTGGTTGAACCCATCTTTTGTTGTGAACCGATCGAATAGAAATTTCACATCTATGCTCTGATCTGACCCTTGCATTACGGATTCCTTTAACCCAGCGAAATGACAGAATTCGGTCTTTCCTGAAATGGTTGGAAACACTAGCACTGTATGTTTTGTTGTCAAGTTTAACAACCTAGCCACCTCCTCAACAGCAATAGTCATCTCTCGATCTCCAATCCTAAATGTTGAACAACTAGAATCCCATAAGTGAACTGAAGCTTCTACCAGGCGTCCATCTACCTTTATGTCTTTAAAGTCACCAACGAGTCCTAGAAAAGATGCCACTTGATTGATTTCACTGAACGAGAGAAGTGCCGTCCATTTTCTGACTTCTGGTGGGGCTGCTAACATCTAGTAGATGCGTCGGGGACTGTCTATCTGATGCACATCACCATGTCAGATACCTTAGCTACAAGCCCTACTTCTCGATTTTTACAGAAATGTAAACGTGCAATTTCCCATGAAAAGGGTTATGTACCCACGGGAGGCAAGGTTGGACTTATTCCTACCATGGGGTTCCCTAAATGGCGGCCCCTTCTAAGGACTAATGCATGATGACAGTTTATTAAAGCATGATACAATATGCAAAAATTTAAAAATTTGTCATAAAAATTTAATCCAATTAAATGGTGCATGGCGTTATTTGAAGGAAAAGGAGTTATGAACTATACAAAGGGTTATTGACTTCAAAATTATGCGTCTAACTTTGAAAAAATATGTAGGTACCATAAAATGCTTTTAAAAGAACAAGGGATACGGCAAAAATGGCGTATCAATTTTTTGAAAAAAAAAATGATAATCGCAAGCTGTGCAAAAATTTGACCACTTGGGTGCATTTATTGACTTTAAGAAAATTTAGTTAGGATAAAACCGACAAGTACAACAAGAATGAATAAACCTTGAAAAGGATTTAAAAAAATTACACCTCTTATTAAAAATATACAAATTGAAAAATTAGATTTTCGGGACTTTTACAATGACTTGACCCTTGGCTGTTTTGTTTACAACTGAACATAATTTGCAAAATTTTTTTTTTTAAATCTCATTTCCATATTTCTCAAAGAAATTAATTATGAAAATGAAATTTAAACTTGCCAAAAGAGGGTTGGCTTCCTATGAGAGCACCATGCCAGGGCTCTTTATTCTATGGTTGTGAATGCAATCAAAGAATAAGAAAGAGCGTGTTAGTTTATTCAATAAATAACACATAACATATTAGCAAAACAAATAATAAACATAGATGGCATAACAAGGAAAAATAAATGAGGTTGGTTCCCTCCTCTCGTGCCTTAGTGTACCTGATAAGGTAAGGCTGACTTTACCTCAGGTTATTCTATATGGATGCATGAGGTTGGGCTCACTAATGCATCTATACTCGATTAGGCTGTCGGTTCCCAAGCCTTTAGACCTAAGGGTAAGGGTCATCAATCCCAAAGTCCTTGGTCGATGGCTCAAGTGATCTCCCAGACACTGCTACGAGCACATTGTGCCCCGGCCACATGTCCAAGTGGATCTTAAAAGTCCCCAAATCTTTAGACTTATGGACTTAAACCGAGAGTTCAGGTGATTTCCCAAACATGATTACGTGCACATTGTGCCCCGCTCACATGCCGAAGTAGATCAAACCTATTCCTAATCAGGATAGGCAGGTGACAACCACCAAAAGAGAAAAAAAGGGTAAAAAGCATCGAATACACGTTTGGAGTGCTCCTTCTGAGAGGAGGAATGTAAAAGTAACACGCGTGGGCTCTAAGGGTGATTGACCCCCTCCCAAATGCAAACACGGTCGGTTAAAGCAAAAGTAAATGAAACATACATCATATAAGCAACGGAAAGACGAGGAGTGTGTGAGATGCAAAAACTTAGGAAAAAAAATACAATCCTAACATCCAAACGCGATGGAATAGAAGGGTTAAATAAGGAAAATGTGAATAAGCTTAGTGCTCGGACTCACTTGTGATCCCCAGTGGAGTCGCCAAAATCCTGTCGCGTCCTAAAAATCATATGTTAAAGGTACTGGTGGGGTCGTTGACTGTCGCGCCCCGAAAAGGCAGTCCGGTCTAGTGACCCTTTTTGAAAGCAAGTTTTGGGAAAAATCATGCGCGTGTGTGAAAAATTAATTTTTTATTAAAAAAGTGTTATTTAAGAAAAATAATAAAATTAAGGCCAGGACAAAAAAGTGCGACAGTTTTGGCCAATTGATTTTTGAAAAAGGGTTTTATTTTTTAAAATGGAGTCGCCACTTAGTATTGAGTTGGGGTATACCAAATCACCCAAAAAATCATCTAACAAAACAAAAATAAAATTTTAAAAAAATTATTTAAAACTCTTTTTTGACTCCGGTCTATGAAAAACGAGAGAAAAAGGTCCGAGAGTCACATTTGAAGAAAGGGAAGGCAAAGGCTCGAGCCTAAGGTACCCTTTCTACCTAGTCTAGGCTAGTTGCGAGGTTTAACCAAAATTTTCTAAATTAACCCTACGTTCTATCGCGTTCGGATGTATCTAAATGAATGTAAATCCTAAGTCTAAATGTAAATATCGAGAGGGTCTAAATGTCCCGTCGAGTCTGGGCTGAGATTATCGCATTAATTGCGGAACCCGAGTTGAGATCTTGAGGACGTCACGAGTGTCTATGCAAAAATGTGATGCAAAAAGAAAATAAAATAGTTATAATATATATTAAGTGAAAAAAGAAAGTGGGTATGCAACATGACGGGTACAGGGGACAAATAACACGTGACTAAATGTTCCCACTCACGGAGGGAGGAACGGCATGTACGCCACCGCTTTCCATGTGAGTAGGCGACTATTTTTAGTCGGATCACACAAATGTCTTAAATTCTAAGTGAGATGCAACCTAGATGTCATGCAATTGAAGATGTGTCAAAAATAAATAAATAATAGTAATAATAATACTAAAAATCATGCAAAATGGAAAGAAAACTAAAAATGTGTGAAGTGGGATGTAAAAATGCACACGAGTGCACCTAACACTAACATGCCTTAGGGGTCTAGCGTTGGACTAGCCGTTCTAAGAATGTCCCACTGGCGTTGAACTAGCGTGGAAGCGAGAAAATCCCAACTAGCATTAGACTAGTGTGGTGACGGAATAAAGCTTGTTAAAACATTAATCAAAGCAATAAAGCATAAATTGAAAGTAAATAAACATAAAAAGACACATAAAATCACATAGGAGCACATAACATGTAAGCATAATATCTAGATGCAAAACCCTAAAAAATGCAGTAAAACATATAAGCATGTATGCACGCAAAAACAAATAAGGTCTAACTATTACACCAGTGGGTTTAAATTACAATTTAAAGGGGAAGAAAAATTAAAATGACCTCTCTATTACACTTGCTATCTAAATACAAAATTTTTGCTAAAAATATGAGAATTATTACCTAACTATTACATTGGTTAGCTAACTACAAAATAATCACCAAATCCTAAGTTTTGAGAATTAAATAACATAAAGTAAATAAACAAGCAGAAAGTATGTAAAATAAGAAATATATAAAAAAATGAATACAAAATCACATAAAGGCACATTGGGGCACATAAAGAGAAATTAATAAGTAATAGTGATGCCTCTTGAAGACCCGATACTTAATACTATCACAATGAATAAACATGTTAAGGTACTGCAATATAAGTGAGAAAAACATTAAAATATGTAAGTATTAACAAATTGAGGATAAAATATAAAATCTAGCAAACTAAAGGGCATCAAAATAGAAATTCGGGCAAACTAAGGATCCAAATTTGTGAATTTAAGCTAACTGGGGAACAAAGTGGTAAATTAAAGCTAAGTAAGCATGCCAAATACCTAAATTCTATCAAACTAGACAGATAAATTGCAAATTTGAACAAGTATGGGGAGCAAAACATAATTTCAGCAAGTATTTAGAAAAAATTTGCAAATAATGGAACCTAACTGGAAGAATGTAAATTCCAAGGGGGCTTGATTGCATGGGATAAAGAAAAAGAATTTGGAGCCAATTGATAATACTTAATAAAGCAAGGAATAAAACATAAATACTATATTATGGGAAAGTAGCAAGACATGAAAATGCCGACTAAAATAAAACTAAATCAATTAATCTGAGTTAATTTAATTAGCTAAGTTAATCACTCAATCAAAAATTAAATTTAACTAAACTAGACACCAATCAACATGTTAATTAAACTAAAGTTAAGACAAACCAAAACAACTATAAAACACTACTCAATTCCATTCAGTTTTTTAGCCTGCAAATTAAACTTGCAACTATCACAAAGACTCAAAAATACAAAATAAATGTAATAAAACACCACTCAAAACCCATTTCTCTCTTTTTGTTTTTCTCTATTTTGTTCTCTTTCTTTCTCCCCTCATCGTTTCTTCCTCTTTCCTTCTTTTTGATTTCTCTCCCGTATTCTTTGTCTCTCTGGCGTCTCTCTCGAACTCTCTTACATTTCCATTTTTCTCTTGCTCTTGCTCTCTCATCTTCTCTAGATCTCTTTCCCATTCTGATCTTCCCTTCTCTCTCTCTCTTATACTTGAATCAACTCTCCCAAATCTCTCTGAAACTCTCTCTCTCTCTCTCTCTCTCTCATCTACAGCTCCCTCTCCGCCACTCTCTCTCACTGTCTCTGCTTTCTCTCGCTATCTCTCTCTGGCCACTTCTCTTTCTCACTCTCTATATCTCTTTCTCTCCTTTCATACTCACAGAAACAACATTCAAAATTAATTTCCTTCGAATCGAAGGAGGGAAAGGTGCGTTAATGGAAGGAGAAGGGCGGTTGGCAGTGCAAGGCCATGATGTTTTGTGGTCTTTTATGGGTTTCTAGCGATAGTGATTTTGTGGGGTTTATAGCTGACGAAGAAAGAGGGGGGATTCGTGCATGGTGGGTCGATGGTGGCGAGAAATGGTTGTGATTTTTTACAGCTAATGAATCGCAATTCTAGATTTGGTAATTTGGTTTGTGACTTGGGTGTGATAATGTTGAAGTAGTTTCGATTGATTGCAATTGCGTGACTTTGGCTGCAGTTTGGATGGCGTGGTCAGATGTAGTGGCAAAATGGATTCAGGCGTTATAGTAGCTAACTGCGGTTGTGATTGTGGAGCAAATCAAATTGGGACAAATAGATGGCCTTTGGTGACTCGATTGAGAATCAAGAGGATAATGGTTTTGATGCGTTCAACGGAAGAGTAGACGGTCCAAGACTCTCGAAAACCAAGTATGCAACCCGATCTTCTTGACCCCTTCGTAACTTGTCGAAGACCCCAAGAACAACTCGGATTGTTTTGCCTCAAATTCAACCAGATTTGTTGAACTCCCCCCTTTAAGAAACGATCCTAGACCCCTAACCAACAACGTGGTGTAGACACCTAGTCGACAATCTTATTGGACAGATTCAAACCCTCAAAGATGAACTCTAAGCGGATTCTTGAATACTTAACAAGAACTTGTCAAGGATGCAAGAGTAGTTCTTTTCACCCAAAGAACTAAGGGAAAAACTCAATTTGCTCTCAAGCACAATTGAAGAAAACGTAATATCATTAATCTTGAACTTGTTAATGTTGTTCACAAGAAAACCCTTATATAGGGCATAACTTAAACATGAAATAAGAAAGTACTAGTCACTAGTTGTAACCTAACACAAACGACTAAAGATTAAAACCCAAAAATGTGTAAAACAACTAAAGACGGATCTTCTGTTCGTACCCGCGGCGCAAGGGTACGGGTGCGGATTCGATACGCTTCGAATTCCCTCAAGGTCGAACCTTCTGATCGTACCCGTGGCACCTACCCGCGACGCGGGTTGGGGCATAGGTTCGATCAGAGGCTTTCTCTCTTCACGCTCCCACTTCTGATGGTAGCGGCGATAGTACCCGCGGCGCAAGGTTGGAGGCGCGGGTTCGGTCAGAGACTTTTGGTCCTTCAACTCGAGTCCAAACAAGGTGAACAGCTTCGTAGGTTCCATCTTCCTCCTAAATAGCTTCATCCTCATGTAACTCTAAGATCGAACCTTGCAAAGCTTGCTTTAGTCTCTTAGCCCTCAACCTAGTCATTGGACCTCCCATATCTTGAAACGGACTCTTGGCAGCACCTTCATGATCACGACCAGTAATGTCCGCATCATTCCCTCCTTCCTTCACGAAGATTCGCCCTCGAATCTCCTACATCATATAAAGAGAGATTAGCCACGTTAAATGTTGCACTAACATTACCATACTCACTTGACAAATCTATCTTATAAGCGTTATCCCCAATCGCTCAAGGACTTGAAATGGTCCATCTCCTTGTGGACTCAATTTAGATTTTCGTTGTTGAGGGAAACGCTCCTTCCTTAAATGGATCCAAACCCAATCTCTAGGCTCGAATTGAACTTGCATTCTTCCACGGTTCACTTGCTTGGCATATTGTTCATACTTCCTCTCAATATTAGCTTTAACTTTGGTATGCAACTCCTTAAAAAATCTGCCTTCCTCTTGCCATCCATGTCAACTTGCTTCCTAGAAGGCAAAGACAAGATATCCAAAGGTGTTAGAGGATTGAAACCATAAACAATTTCAAAAGGAGAATAAGAAGTAGATGAATGGATAGTTCGATTATAAGCAAACTCTATGTGTGGCAAGCACTTCTCCCAATTCTTAAGATTGTGTTGGATGATTGCTCGAAGAAGTGTTGTGAGTGTACGATTAACCACTTCGGTTTGTCCATCTGTTTGAGGATGAGCAATAATGGAAAACAGCAATTTGGTCCCTAGCTTGCCCCAAAGAGTGCGCCAGAAATGACTCAGAAATTTGACATCACGGTCACTCACAATGGTCCTTGGTAACCCATGTAGTCGAACAACCTCCTTAAAGAATAAATCTGCAATGTGAGTTGTATCAGTTAGTTTTAACACAAGCTACAAAGTGTGCCATCTTACTAAAATGATCAACTACCACAAAAATGCTATCCTTGCCACTTTGAGAAAGTGGAAGCCCTAGAACAAAGTCCATAGAAACATTAGTCCAAGGAACGGTAGGAACAGGCAATGGACTATATAACCCATGAGGCATAACTTTGGATTTAGCTTTCCTACAAGTTATACATTTAGCACAGAAAGCTTGTACATCACGTTTCATATGAGGCCAATAAAAGTGTTCATGCAAAATGTCTAAAGTCTTAACGACACCAAAATGCCCCATAAGACCCCCTCCATGAGCCTCACCAATCAACAAATCACGCATGGAACACAAAGGAATGCACAATTTGTCCTTTCTAAACAAGTAACCCTCATGTAAATAAAACCCTCCATGCATAGAACCCAGCTGTGGCGATTTATTCATGCAATTGTGCCACACATCACCAAAATCCCGATCTCCCACATAAGAATTTTTCAAAGTGCTCGAAACCAAGTAATTTTGCATGCAAAGAAGTAAGAAGAGTATACCTACGAGATAATGCATCAGCAACAATGTTCTCCTTAGCTTGTTTATATTTGATGACATATGGAAAGGTTTCAATGAACTCGAGCCACTTAGCATGTCTCTTGTTCAACTTACTTTGAGACTTGAGAAATTTCAAACTTTCATGATCAGAATGTATAATGAACTCTTTTGGCCACAAATAATGTTGCCAAGTTTGAAGAGCTCGAACCAAAGCATAAACTCTTTGTCATATGTTGGATAGCTCAGACTCGCCCCTTGAAGCTTCTCACTAAAGTATGCAATTGGCCTAGAATCTTGCATCAAAACAGCACCTATACCAATTCCACTAGCATCACATTCGATTTCAAAAACTTTATCAAAGTTAGGCAAACTGAGTAATGGAGCATTAGTGAGTCTATCCTTTAACAAATTAAATGCTTCTTCATGCATTTTCTCCCACTTAAAAACAACATTCTTTTTAACAAGTTCATTTAAAGGTGCAGCAATTGTAGAAAAATCACGCACAAACCTCCTATAGAAACTTGCTAAACCATGAAAGGATCTTACCTCATTGGCATTGGTAGGAGTCGGCCACTCCCTTATGGCTTTCACCTTGGCTTCATCTACACTGATACCATTAGAGCTCACAACAAAACCAAGAAAGATAATAGAATCCATGCAAAAAGAACACTTTTTAAATTAGCAAACAATTGATTTTCTTTAAGCACGTCAAAAACAGCACGTAAGTGTTCAACATGTTCTTGCAAGGACTTGCTATACACAAGGATATCGTCAAAGTAAACTACTACAAATTTCCCAATCAAATGACAGGAAAACATGGTTCATCAACCTCATAAAAGTACTAGGAGCATTAGTCTAAACCAAAAGGCATAACTAACCACTCATAGAGACCAAATTTAGTTTTAAAAGCAGTTTTCATTCATCACCCTCTTTCATTCGGATTTGATAGTAGCCACTTTTCAAATCAATTTTAGAAAATAATTGTGAACCATACAATTCATCCAACATATCATCTAACCTAGGTATAGGATGACGATACTTTACCGTGATTTTATTGATGGCTCGACAATCGACACACATTCTCCATGAACCATCCTTTTTAGGCACAAGAATCACAGGCACGGAACACGGGCTAAGGCTCTCGCGCACAAAGCCTTTCTCCAACAATTCATCTACTTGCCTTTGGATCTCCTTCGTTTCCTCGGGGTTAGCTCTATAAGCAGGACGGTTTGGAATGCTTGCTCCAGGCATGAAGTCTATCTGATGCTCTATGCCCTCTCAATGGTGGCAGCCCACTTGGAATATCTTCAGGGAATAGCTCTTGGTATGCCTGCAACAATGAAACAACAACACTAGGAAGAGAGGAGTCAAATTCATTAGTAGAAAAGTAAATATCCTTATACAAGATTACAAGTAGTTGTTGCTTTGCCAACAACGCACTCTTAATCTCACTTTTTCAGCATAAGCACTCACTTTTCTTCCCTCTCCTTTTTTGGTTTCCCCTCTCTTTTTCCTCTCTTTCTTCTTTTCCTCACTCTTCCCTAGCTGTCTAGTTGGCTCGTTTGAAGACCCCTCGACCTTGGTCTCCTTTGACTCGTCCTGAACCTTGCATTCCTTGGTGATTCGAGCTTGATCAGCATAAGCCTCCATTGGCGTCAATGGCTTCAATATAAATTCTTTTTCTTCCAAGTTAGGCGATAAGTATTTCTATACCCATCATAGATAACACGCCTATCAAATTGTCACGGACGACCCAACAAAAGATGACAAGCATGCATAGGAATAACATCACATAACACCTCATCCACATATTCCCCAATTTCAAATGACACTAGCACTTGTTTAGTTACCTTCACATCCCCAAAGTCAGTCAACCATTGCAAAAAATAAGGCTTTGGATGACGAATGGTAGGCAATTTCAACTTCTCCACAAACAATGTACTAGCCACATTGGTACAACTACCAGAATCTACAATAACACTACATACCTTGCCTTGCACCATGCATCGAGTGTGGAAAATATGCTCCCTATGCATCTCCTCTTCCTCCTCCTTCGGTTGAATGCTCAAAGATCTCCTATTCACCAAGATTTTCCCCTTAGGGCAGATCAACCTCATTCACTTTCCCATGACACGAGTCATCATCACTAGGACCTTCAAGTGGAGGCATTTCATCATCACTTGAATGCTCACTTTCTACCTCCCCATTATCAAGAATAACCATGTTTCTCCTAGTTGGACATTGAGAAGAGATATGTCCATACCCTTGACATTTGAAGCACCTAACATCCCTTTGCCTAGTAGAAACTTCGGTCTTACCCTTGCTTGGTGGCTTAGATGAAGAATTCTCACCCCTTGGCTTATTGCTCATGAAACTCGACTCACCCTTCTTCCAAGTCTTCTTGGGCTTTTGTGGCGTTTGATCAAACTTTCTATCTCGTGAGTCCCTCCATGTGCCACGGTTTTGAGCCCCTACAAACCCTCGGCTCCTCTTGCTTTTGAGTTGGCGCTCCACCTTTTGTGCCTTTTCACTAAGTCTTGAAGCTCCACATAATGTTGTAATTCTACAATATCTGCAATTTCGGAGTTCAAACCAGCTATAAATCGGGCAATGGTGGCCTCTTCATCCTCTTGTATGTCAGCACGAATCAAGAGTGTCTCCAACTCCTTGTAGTATTCATCAACTTGTGGAAGAACCTTGCTTCAAAGTTTGAAGCCTCCTATGCAAATCCCGTGAATAGTGACTTGGAATGAATCTTTTCCTCATAATCACCTTCATGGCAGCCCAAGTGCGAATTGGTTCATCCCCACATCTCTTACGAGACTTCACAAGTTGATCCCACCAAATGCTAGCATACTCCACGAACTCAACTACAGCAAGCTGAACTTTCTTTTCCTCAGAATAATTGTGAACATCAAACACGTGCTCAACCTTTCGTTCCACTCCAAGTATGCCTCTTGGATCATTCATCCCCTTGAATGGTGGAATTTTCATCTTTATGCTCCCCAAATTGTTATCACGTTGTTGAGGAACCCTCCTCCCTCGATGGGACACTACTTCCTCAGAATCATAGCCATCATCAAAATCATCATCTCGAGCATTCTGAGCCACATGTGATTTCCCCTTGACAGCCGAGTCAATGTCCTCCAACTTGGTGAACACACGCCTAAATTCATCTTGCATGGCGCGCATAGTTAAACTCTAAAGCACTGAGTCTTTGCTCATTTTGTTCACCCATAATGGAAACCTATCAAAATAAATGTTGAAAACCTGCACAAAAAAATGTCAGTAGCACAAAAAGATATCCTCACTCACTCCCTTACGTGTTTCACTCTTCACTCGTATATCACACCAATGAAACTTGACTTTTACCCGATGATGAGCTCACACCTTAGCCTTTTACCACTCCTTGAGCTTACCTTGTATGCCTTTGGGTAAGAACATGCTCAATTGATCTTGACAAAACTCCAATCAAGTATTCAAGATGAGTGGTAGTGTAAATGGAAGCTTAGAGTAAGGTTTGAACCACTAGAATTCAAGAAATCAAGACACAAGAAATTTCAGATTTAAGAAGTACGTACGACAACCCTAGTGTGTGGTCTTTCTTGTTGAAATCTTGATTTTCAAAAGCCCTTTAATAACTTTAATGCACTTATGTTCAAATAGAAATAACAAGAAAACTTCAAGAACGATTCTGAAATTACTTTTGTACTTGGCTTTTATCACCTTGCACGCCTCTTTCGCTTTCCTTTGTATTGCACAACTTTTCTTTGTGCAAGACTTTTTTTTTTTAAATCAAAACCCAGATAACCCACAAAACTCAAACAAACAAGCAAAATTCACCAGATGAACAGTGATTTTCCATGAATAGTATCGCTACAGTGCAGATGAACAGTAGCTCTGCTACTAGTGCGTGAACAGTATGCCGCTTTTTTTTTTTTGTCCAGAATTCAAGAACAACCTTTCAGAAAAATTGTTCCAAGGTTCTTGCTTTAGCCAAGATCCAATTTTTCTTAAAAGTTTGAACACAAGAATAATTAAAAACCAAAGAACAATTAAAAACAGTCAAGAAATCAAGTAAACCACATACAAAAACCCTAGAATTCTTGAGGTAGAGAAATCAAGAACGACTCTAAGGAGTAGGACAAACCCTAAGACACGAATTAAAGACACAAGACATGAATTTGAAGACAAGAAAAAGATCACAAGGCTAGATAGATTCGGATAGGAACAAACAACGCAAGAAACACCACTAGAACAAGAACAAGACACTAATAAAATTTCAAGAAACAAAGAAAAGATATAGCTGAAATCCTCCTAAGGAAAATTTGGCTTAGAAAACCTGGATTTCAAGATGAACCAATGCTCTGATACCAATTGATGCGTTCAACGGAAGAGTAGACGGTCCAAGACTCTCGAAAACCAAGTATGCAACCCGATCTTCTTGACCCCTTCATAACTTGTCGAAGACCCTAAGAACAACTCAGATTGTTTTGCCTCAAATTCAACCAGATTTGTTGAACTCCCCCTTTAAGAAACGATCCTAGACCCCTAACCAATAACGTGGTGTAGACACCTAGTCGACAATCTTATTGGACAGATTCAAACCCTCAAAGATGAACTCTAAGCGGGATTCTTGAATACTTAACAAGAACTTGTCAAGGATGCAAGAGTAGTTCTTTTCACCCAAAGAACTAAGGGAAAAACTCAATTTGCTCTCAAGCACAATTGAAGAAAACGTAATATCATTAATCTTGAACTTGTTAATGTTGTTCACAAGAAAACCCTTATATAGGGCATAACTTAACATGAAATAAGAAAGTACTAGTCACTAGTTGCAACCTAACACAAACGACTAAAGATTAGAACCCAAAAATGTGTCAAACAACTAAAGACGGATCTTTTGTTTGTACCCGCGACGGTACCCGCAGCGTGGGTACGGGCGTGGATTCGATGCGCTTCGAATTCCCTCAAGGTCAAACCTTCTGATCGTACCCGCGGTGCGGGTTGGGGGCATGGGTTCGATCAGAGGCTTTCGCTCTTCACGCTCCCACTTCTGATGGTAGCCGCGGCAGTACCCGCGACACCGGTTGGAGGTGCAGATTCGGTCAGAAACTTTTGGTCCTTCAACTCGAGTCCAAACAAGGTGAACAGCTTCGTAGGTTCCATCTTCCTCCAAATAGCTTCATCCTCATGTAACTCTAAGATCAAACTTTGCAAAGCTTGCTTTAGTGTCTTAGACCTCAACCTAATCATTGGACCTCCCATATCTTGAAATGGACTCTTGGTAGCACCTCCATGATCACGACCATTAATGTCCTCATTAGGTTCTGGGGTTGTTTTGGAGGTTCAGGGGCTGCTTTGACTGTCTACAGCTGGAGGCATTGGTGAGATGGAGTTGGGTGGCCTGTGAGATGATGCGATACATGTGTATGTGGCTGTGATGAATTTTGGTTGTCGTTTGGGATTGATTGGGTTTGTTTGATGATGCTAGACTAGTGGGTTTTGCGATTCTTCTACAATGGTTGAAGAAGACTGGTGGTGAAGGAGTTGAGCTGAATTTGGGTGGAAGAAATCTAATTGATTGATGGTTTGGTGTTGGGAGAGGATTGAGGTGGTTGATTGGAGTTCTGTCTGTATACTAGTTTGGTTTTTCTTGTAGGTTCTGAGTACTTGTTACTTTGGGTTTTGGTGGTTCTGTGTGCTTTTGTGATTTTGACTGGTGGCTAGATTGGTTGTTTGGCCGAGGCTTTGAGCCCTGCTGGTGTGTGGATAGAGGTGGTGGAATGTGGTTTCTGGTTGGGACTGGTGGTTGTTCACGGAGAGGAAGAACTGTCCTTGGTTGTTTGTGGTCTAGTTGCTGGCGGTGTGGGTGGTGCGATTTTAATGGTTTGTGAGCTGATATGTTAATTGCGTGGTGATGGTTATGGTTGTTGATGGAGCAAGGGAGAGACTATGGTGATGGAGATGGAAGACAGCAGCACTATTTGGTTCTGGGAGAAATTACTGACCTGGTGGCTTGATTTTGGATGAGTGGTGAAGTGGCTGCAATGGGGGGGTTAAGGGCTCGGTGGTGAGTGAGGTGATTTTGATGGGTATTGTCTGATTTTGGTGGATGAAATTGGTGTTTCTGGTGGTCCTTTGCTGGTGGGAGGGGTCGAATTTATGGTGGCCTTTGTTGGTGTAACATGGTGGTTTGTGGAGGGACTAAGGTTTGGGGGTAGTTTGTCTGTGTGATTACAGGTGGTGGATGGTAGAACTTTGAATGGTTGCTGGCGAGAGTTAGGGGAATTGGGATTGGTAATTTGAGAGGTTGTTCTTGGTTGTAGTATGGAGGAGCTTCTGGTTTGCTGGTGGTCTGTAGTGGTTGAGGAGGTTTGGTTGAAGGTGGGGCTACTAACTGGGATAAAATGGCTAGGTCGTGGATCTGATGGAAGTAAGAGACGATGGAAGGTTGGAAGGGGAACTAGAAAGAAAGAACAACTAAACCCAGAAAAGGCAACAATCCCAGAAGAAAAGAAACGAAAACAAACGGACCCAAAATAGAAAAACAACATAAAATGACATAAAAAAAATCTGGTTTGCTCCTTGATGAAAAATAAATCAACAAAATAAAGATTAAAATAAAAATTACTTGGTGATGAAAGATGATGATGATCTTATTCAAGCCTGATGAAGTTTGATATGAACAATGACCAAAGGTTGAAAATGATGATCAACAGTAACTCACAATTGAAATTGACGGCTGTATGTGTGTGTGTTTCTTGGTGTGTGAATATATGTGTTTTGATCTAAAATTGGAGGAACATGTATGTGTTTTTAGAGTTTACCTTTTTTCCTCTTAGTTTTTTCTGATTAAAGGGGTATTTATAGGCCAGTTGTCTTGGTCACTAAGAATACTACAAAATAACAAAAACGGCACCCGTAATAAAAATTCTAACTTTATTTTAAAAAATATTTTTTAACCCCAAAAAATTAAAAATTAATATAAAGAAATGACAGCAATCTCTAAAATTTTCAAAAAAATTCAAGACAGATTTCAAAAATAAAATTTAGAGCTTAAAGTTGATAAAAACGTGCTCATGGGGTGAAATGACGATTGGCCTCAAAAAATAACTATTGGCCTAAAAAAATTACCAAAAATTAAAAATAAGCTTAAAACCCTAGAAAATGCATTTATGACTCAAAAATTGATAAAAATGGATGTAAACTGTAAAATGACGATTTTGCCCTTGGACAATGAAAATTTACAGAAAAATAGCTATTGATCTTGAAAAATTATCAAAAATTAAAAATAAGCTTAAAACCCTAGGAAATACATTAATGACTCAAAATTGGTGAAAAATGAATTTAAACTATAAAATGACGATTTTGTCCCTAAACAATGAGAATTCACAAAAAAATAGCAATCGTCCCCGAAAAAAAATTAAAAAATTTAGAAACATGCTTAAAGAATTAGAAAAATAAATTTGGGATCTTAAATGAGCTAAAATGGTGTTCGCGAGGTGAAATTACCATTTTACCCTTATGCTTGTAAAACTATAAAAGAATACCAATTAAATCCTGAAAATCATAAAAAAATTAACAAATTCGTATGAAAGTAAAAATATGAATTTAAAACCCTCAAAGCTCAATGGAAAAAATATTTACAGAGAAAAATTACTATTTTGCCCCCGAGATTATTGAAAAATTAAAATTTGGCCCAAAAATGTAAACATGCCCCCCAATATTTGAAAAATAAATGGTGTGTCAAAATTTTTTGTCTACAAATATTTCTTATTAGCTCAAGAGCTTATGAGTGATTTAGGTCGAAAGAATAGGGGAGGAAATGTGGTTTTGAAATTAGATATGGAAAAAGCATATGATAGAGTGAATTGGATGTATTTGGTGAAAATGCTAAGAAAATTTGGATTTGGTGAACGATGGATAGACATGATTTGGAGATTAGTCTCGAATTACTGGTTTTCAGCTCTTTTAAATGGTTGTCGTAAAGGGTTTTTTAAATCTTGCAGAGGAATTCGACAAGGAGATCCACTTTCACCAACCTTATTTGTTATTGTAGGGGAAGGGCTGTCCAGGGCCCTTAATTCTCTACCACAAAATCGATCATATATTCCCTTTAAAGGCCCTACACAATGCCAAATTATTACTCACTTGGCTTTTGCTGATGATGTTGTTATTTTTTCAGGGGCTACTAAAGGTTCTTTGAGATTGCTCAAGAAGGTGCTCCATAAATATGAGAAATGCTTGGGCCAAAGGGTGAATTCTATGAAGAGTGGGTATTATTGTCATCCTCATATTCCACACAGTAGACGACTGATAATTTAGCAAATTATGGATTTTCCTGAAAGGAGCTTTCCAATGCGCTATCTTGGTTGTCCTCTTTTCATAGGCAGATGGAAGAAAGTGTACTTTGATCAAATGGCTCATACATTACTAGGAGATTGATGGTATGGCATAATAAATTATTATCGCCAGGAGGTAAACTTATTTTGATTAAACATGTGCTTTCGTCAATTCCTTTGCATACTTTGGTGTGTTCTTCTTCTCCTTTAGGAGTTTTGAATGAATTTAGAAAAGATGATTGCTCAATTCTTTTGGGGGAATGCTGAGGAGGGAGTTAGACGTCATTGGTTTAAGTGAAAAAACTTGTGTAAACCTACTGATGAGGGTGGTATAGGGCTTAGGTCCTTGGTTGACATCCAAAAGGCTTTCTTTATCAAATTGTGGTTTAAATTTTGGGAGCAAAAATCTTTGTGGGAAAAATTTTTGAAGGCAAAGTATTGTCATAGAGAGCATCCTTTGCACTCTATTGTCAAAATGACAAATTCTGCAATGTGGAAAAGATTGTTACAGGTTTGAGATTTGGCAGAGGGGAATATAGCATGGCATGATGATGGTGAAATTATTTGGAAGCTTTCTAGCTCAGGCAGTTTCTCTTTTAGCTCGGCATTTGAATTGGCTAGGCAAGGTGGTAGTGAAAGCTTGGTGTATAAGCAAATTTGGAGCTTGGGCATTCCAATAAAGATTTCGTTCTTCATGCTTGAACTCCTACATAGACATATACCAACAGCAGATATCTTGCAAAACTTTGGAGTTCATGGCCCATCAAAGTGCTTTTACTGTCAAAACTCGACTATTGAAGAGATTGAACATATATTTTGTGGAGGCATGATGGCTCAAAAAATCTGAGAATACATTGAAGGGGCTGCTGGGGGATTATTGGGTGGAACTACGGTGAAAATACACTTAATAAGATGGTGGTTGATGGCTGCTCCAAATCAATACTTTGGTGTTCTTGTGTCAAGTAGTTCCAACTTTAATTATTTGGAACTTATGGAAATGTCGCAATGAGTGGATATTTGATGGTAAGTCATCATCTTGGGAGATAGTAGCTAACAAAATCCTTGTGGAAACTAAGATTGCTTTTGAAGTTAAATTCAAAATGCAAGCTTTGGGATCTACTTGGATGGATTTCTTTGCATATGCAGCTGCACGAAGATGTAATATTCATAGTACCATGGTGAGATGGAAGCCATTTGCACGCAATCTTATTTTGAGTACTGATGGTAGTTTGAATGGTAACCTTGGTATAAGTGGTGGAGGGAGAGTGCTTAGGGATTCAAGGGGTAAAGTTATCATGGTGTTTGCTTGTTATTTTGGAGTTTGCTCCAGCCTTATGGCTGAATTTAGGGCTGCATTATTTGGTGTTCGGATATGTCGGGATAAAGGCTTTCACTTTCTTCACTTGGAATCCGACTCTCTTCTTCTTGTGCAAATTTTGAGTAAAAAGATTCGATGTCCATGGGATTTAAAGATTTAGATTTAGGAAAAAATAATGTTCCTTTTCAAATTTGTCTTTTTACTTTTTAGCTTTAATTATTGTAAAGGAAGTAGTACTTTCTAGTAGTATTGTCTTTGTCTTTTCTTGGAGGTAAGGTTTAGTCTCCCTCCTGTATATTTCTTTTAATAAATAATAAAATTTCAGAGTGTCACCCTCTCCCGTGTACGGGGTTAGCCAAAAAAAAAAACTTCTTTTAGAATTAAGATTTTTGCCCGATTTTTATAGTTTTGAAGAGGAATTTATATTTTGAGTAAATTAATGCACAAACTTTGTACAATCTTGTAGGTTTTATATATTAAATCATAATTTGGATCAATTGAAACACATTCATTGCAGATCCAAGGATGATTGAATTAGGAGCTTAATGGAACAACTTTTACATTCAAATTTGGAGGATTGTTTTGCTCAATTTTTGAAAAATTCTCATCAACAAATTCACCATAGAATTAAAAGGTCAACATCACAAAACAAAGTCTCAAGGGCATACAAGGAATAACAAGCAAAAGAGAAGTGTAAAGAAGCGATGGAAGTGAAGAATTGGAGAAAACTAGGCATTGGCTACAATGACACATTTGACTTTTTTGGTAATATCTTGAACTAAAAATATTGGATTGGGTTGATTCTTCTTGAATTTTAAAGCTAAGAGGACACTGTATAACTGTTATGAGATATCAAAATTCAGTTCTCACATTTTCGTAGTCAAAAATCCAAATTACTAAAGTAAATTTGTGTTGCGAAGACATTCCGATCACCTCTCAGTATTTTGGCCATTTCTTTGCATCCAGAGCCTCAAATAACCTGATTCTTATGGTGTTGGAAAGCTAACTAAAAAGGCTACAACTTTCATGTTTTGCAGAAGGGCAAATTCAATCCGCGGGTTGGATCTGCGGGTCATCTAACCTACAAATGACCTTCGGATCAACAGTTCAATGTGAAATTTCTAGGGCTGCAACTTGCATCCATTTCTAGCTGGTTTCTACAGACTTTTATGAAGAGGATAGGGTTTTTGCAGCTGGAAATTCCATTTAACACACAATTGAAGACTTTTATATTAATTTGGAATCTTAATGCAAATCTTCATCATTTCAATTCATTAAATGTAATTGCTACTTGAAAAATAACTTGAAGATCATTTGTCTATAAATATGAGTCATTTGTAACTAGTTTATCATCCATTAGAATCCAATTTTTAGTAATAGTTAGAATTAAAGTTAGTATTCTTGAAGAGAATTAATAGATTCTCTCAAACTCAATAGAATAGTGCTCTTCATATAAAAACTCTCTTGTACTTCAGTATTTTGAAGAAGAAATAGAAGTTGAAGACTTGTTTATAAGCCTTTCTCAACTCTATCTCTTATTTTCATAATTGAAGCATGAATTCTTGTATTCTTGTTAAGTTTCTTTGTGTTTCACTAGTCATGATTCACTAAAAGTTTTATCTAGAATATAGATGAAGCTAATGAATCTCTAGCATGACTTAAATTCTCCAAGCTAGCTAAGTTTGCATTTGTTTATTTACTTGTTCAAGTTTTAACTCTTGGTTTTGCTTGGCCAACTTAAACAAGCCATCTAGTTATTATTTGTCATTGAGAAATGCTCTTAATAATGGAAAATGAACAAATATTGCTTAAGTTATTCATATGATAATAATAAATGCTTAAGTGAATCATTTCAATTCATGTTTTAATAAGATTTAATCATAAAAATAGTTGGAATCTAATCATTTCATAGTGAGAGCTAGTTATGATTTAAATGAAATTGGATTCTCAACAAAGCAAGATACTACTTAGCAAGCCATTCACGCATCTTATGATTCATTAGTGGATTCTATATTCTAGACATCTTGAATATTTGAATTCCTACAAGTTGTTGTCACTATTTACCTATTCTATTGAACTTCCTTATTACTACACACCTTGATTTTCGGTTGTTTAGACAATAAAGTAAGTCATAAAGCCTTAGTACTTGCAAATATTTGATTTCTCGAGAGATACGATACCTATATACTCCCCATACTACACTTGACCCATATACTTGCAGTAAAGTTGGGAGATTACGTTTATTACTTGATTTGTATGTGTTTTGTTTATATTTTCATACTTAATCTACACCACGTCAGTTTTTATTTTTGCTCTGTCTACTTCAATGCCTCTTTTTGAAATTTTATGACCTAACACTATGCTTTCCTAAATCATGAAATGAAACTTTTTCCAATTTAGCACTAGATTGGTTTCCTTATGATTGGGAGTTTAGGTTATATCAAAAATTAGACACAATCCACACAAGCACGTTTTAAAATTTATAACCTAATACTCATTCCGCAACTGCACGGGTCATTTGTAGCAGTGGTGAGTATTAGGGTTGATCCCACGAGAAACAAGATTTGGCAAGTACCAAAGCTATAAACTTGCTCTATTATCTGAACAATCAAACTTTGTAAGTTGGGAAAATGTTAGGAAAATCAAGTTGAAGTAAATAACAATGAAGGAACCTGTCAAATTAAGTTGACTAGGCGTAAGATTCCACTAAAGGTCACAAAATATGAAAGCTAAGCTTATGGCCAATATTAATTTCCACCCTTATTAGGATTCAATTCCATTTGTACTCCAAACTAGATTCCTCTACGAATGGAAGACTACTGAAACTTGAGCTTTCCTACTTCTGTGGTAAAGTCTTACATGCCTTAGTTCATTTGGTTCATGAATTGTGGTGTTACAAGTTATGCAACAAGCCATAATCTACCTATAAGAATCACTACTTCTATGAGATTCACTATAGGTTCCATTTACTTCTTTCCATTGTTAAGTGCAAGTTCTCTTGTCAAATAACAACTAAGATGACTTAAAGTTGGTAGCTAATCAATAACAAGTGTTAAAGGCCAAGTAAATGAATAAATAAGACTAAAGCATGGCCATAAACTTAATCATTCATATCGTTAGCTTCATCTCAAACCTAGTATGATTCAACTTGGTATGACATGTTTAAGATTAGTTTAAGCACATATATGAAAGTAACAACACATGGAAGAATGAAAATGAAAAGAATAAGGATAGAGTTGCTCATTTAATAGATGAACTTGGCTCCAAGACTTGTCCTTGCATTTCATCAAACATGTGGTGTACAAAAGGTTTCCTTCAAACGAGTGTTTACAAGAAAATGAAATTTCTACTATAAAACTAAGAAAGAAACTCTATTCTAAATATTTACAATGAGTGCTCCTCCTACCAAGCTTTAGTTCAAGCTTAACCAAGCCTAAAACCAAGCATAGAACCAAGTCCCCTCTCAATGAACTATAAAGGCATATATTTATAGGAAAAAACCCTAACTCAAGTCATTGTCCAAGTTGTAGATGATCTGATGAAAGTTGATTCCAAATCTTTGAAAATCATGCCTTGAACTTTGCAATATTCTCCTAGAGCTTTGTAGATGCAGCTGGACATTGAATTTAGTTGTAAAAGTTGTGTGAATATGCTGCAAATTGCAGCTAGCCGACACCTGCAAGTGGGCTTGATCCGTGGGTCATCCATGGGTTACCTGACCTGCAGATTGCTCCTAGACAATGGTCGAATTAGCTTTTTCTCAAAACATAAAAGTTGTGGCCCTTTGAGTTATCTTTCCAACGCCATATGAATTAGATCATTTTGAGCTCTGGATACAAAGATATGGCCAAAAAACTAAGAGGTGGTCGGAAGGTCTTTGCAGCACAAATTTACTTTAGTAATTTGGCATTTTGGCTATGAAGATGTGCAAAATGAATTTTGATGTCTGCATAAGAAATGTAGAGCACTCTCTTATCTTCAAATTTCAAGAAGAATCATCTCAATCCAATAGTTGTAGCTCAAGTTACTGCCAAAATACTGAAATGTGTCATTGTCGCCGACCCTCTAGTTTTCTCCAATTCTTCACTTCTATTGCTTCTTTGCCCTTCCTTTTTGTTGGTTTTTCCTTTGATGCCCTGGAGACCTTTTTATACTATTTGAACTATAATTTCTTGGTAGAATTTTGATGAATAAAAATTATTATAGAATTTCCCAAGCTTAAGTGATGAAAAAGTACAACTTGAACCAACCTATAATTTGATAATCCTTGAGCTTCAATTGATTCAGAATGTATTTTTTGATCATTTTCCTGCAAAATCAAATATACTTGGGCATTAATTTGCTCAAAATAATAATTCTACCTTAAAATCCTAATTTTCAATCTAAAAACTCTAATTTTAGAGCAATCCTTGATTTGATGAAAAATATTAAAATTGAGCCATTTTTATATCAAAAATATCAAAAACATACTAAAAACACACTAAAATTATATATAAAATACTATACTAAAATAGATAGAATTATTATTTATCAAACTCCCCTACACTTGAATTATTGCTTGTCCTCAAGCAATTAGAAAATCAATAGATCAAAACTATGATTCAAGCACTGAAATAACAAATGCCACATTATTGAATGTAATCCACAAGATAAAGTACATAGGCATTATGCAATTTCTTGTAATATTTCTAATACTAATCATATCAAGTAAAAGGGAAGTAATTATATCAAGATTAAAGCTTGTTCAACCAAATTTCTATACCCTACAAAATTTCACAAGAAAATGAATCATATGGTCAATCTAAGTACTTCACATGTCTATGATCATTTCATTTTTCATTTGAGGGAGTATAATTTAGCAAACTAATTACTCAAAATGAGATGTCTTTTGACACGAAAATCGACATTGGCCGATGAAGGTTCCTGGTTACTCAACACCTCAATATAAAGCAAGTAGCAAAAACCATATTTGAGAAGTAAAGTTGCCTTTTTACGCAAAGATCGACATTGGCTGATAAAGATCCCTGGTCACTGAACAATTTACTCACTCAAATTGCTCTGCATTACTCATAATTCATGCACCGTTTTGCACAAAAGTCGACATTTTTGGATGAAGACCCCCGGTTACTAATCACAAGAACCATTGGAGTAGAAAAAACTACTTCATTCTTTTTCATTTTTGTAGTATAAGTATCTCTCATTTCAAGTATTGAACCATAGATTACATGCTTGAACTTATTGACCATTTTCATCATTTAACAAGTAAAATCAAGTAAAGAAGAGAAATTTAAAATAAAACATACCAAATCAAGTCATAATTACAACCATTTTACAAGATATACTTTCTTAAAAACAAAACTCCTAATCACATAATAACTATTTCTTCATATATTTGTAGAAAATATTCAATCAAAGTTGCCTAAATTATTTCAAAAAATAAGAGAATTTAACAAGTTAATGGTATAAAAGTATGATATAGAGACAAATTTTGAAAAGTTTGCGCCATATTTTACTAAAGCAATATCTTAACACAATTACTTAAATTTCAACCAAACATGTTCGTTTACTTTCACCCCACACTTAGAAAGTCATAATAGAAAGTCACATTGTCCTTAATGTATAAAGGAAAAGATAAGAGTGAAAAATAGAACATTTTTGGGAGGATCTCTCTACTTTCTCTCTCTACTCTCTTTTCTCTCTACAAGCCACTTCTTTTGAATTTTAGGGTTCTTCATGGATGCCCTTCAACCTTGGGTTGGAGGGCAACTCAAGCAGCCAAATAGATCCTTTACAGATGTTTTGATTAACAAATCCAACTCCCCCTTGAAGATTAAGGCTCTATCGATCCACAAAGGTGAACTGGCTGTGGTATTTTCAAAGGAAGACATATCCAAATTAGCAGCTCCTTTTCACTTTGCTTTTATTGGAAAGTTCTCCCATGGGAGTACTAATATGGAAGCAATAAGAAAGGCTCTTTCTTTTATTTGATTTTCTGGTTCTTTTTCTACAGGCTTATTAGACCACCGGCATGTGCTTCTTCGACTCTCCAATGAAGAAGATTACTTACGTTGTTGGTTGAAAGGACTTTGGATGATTGGTGAATTTCCTATGAGGGTTTTTAAGTGATCTACTGATTTTAAGGCTGATTCAGAATCGACCCATTCACTTGTATGGATTGCTTTGGAGGGATTACCGATCCACTTCTTCGACAAAGCAACTTTATTCTCCATCGGCAGTGCTATTGGAAATCGTTTGAAGTTGGATGATGCAACATCTACTCTTTCCAGGCCTCACTTGGTGAGAATTTGCGTAGATGTTGACATAGCAAAAGAACTCCCTTCTCGTATTTGGATTGCTGTTGGAGACGAAGGCTTCTAGCAAAAGATCCAATATGAGGATCTTCCTCAATTTTCCAGCCACTACTATAAGCAAGGCCATGGCATCTCAACATGCAGAATACTTAATCCAAAAGGAAAAGAAAAGCAAGCCATAGATGTCAATAAATCTCAGGCAAAGGGAAACCAACAATACAGATCGAAAGTTTAAAATTTGTAGACTAATAATCAGATGCAACATATATCTACTGTAGAGGATCAGAGTACGTCAACAGTAGGTATTAATGGGTCTCCAAATCTTGATGGTGCTCTGAATTAGGAACCGCAAATTGCAAACGCTGATCAATCTCAGAAGAGTAGTGCTGAAGATATGGTGCAGATTAATAATATAGCCACTGTAATAATATCAGAACAATCTAATGAAGCAAAATATAGTGGGGAGGACGAACCGGAGAATAATATTAGCACCCCTATGCCTATGAAAAAGAATGTGATATCTACTATGGCTCAGCAGGATGAGGTGCTAGTAGAGAATAGGGATGATAGTCGACTTGAACCAACTTTAGTTGACACCCACAAAGAGATGCTGATGGCAAACTCAGATGACACTCTCAAAGAGATGCTGATTGAAAACTCTAATGAGGAGGAGATTTCAAGGGTTCTTATTCATGATGTGGAAGCTATTGCTGGAAACTTATCACCTAGAGGAGAAGGTGTACAATCTCTACAGAAACATGTAGATCCAACCTTGGAGTATTGCAACCTAAAAATAGGTTATGCCCAATTGCCGATGGAAGATGCTGAAGCTGTTAATGCATGGAAAGTTCCTGAACGAGGTAAAAAGGCAGTAAAGTTTTTAGCTGTCTTTGATAGAACCTTACGTTCCATAACAAAATCTGTAAATAATTCTTTTGATATTTTTTCTAATGATTAATTGCATGTTTTGGAATATACGGGGGGTTGCAAGACCACCCAAGTTGAGAAGATTGAAAAAGCTTATTATAGGCATCAAATTTTGACACACAATTTATTTTCAAACACTGGGGGGCATGTTTGCACTTTTTAGGACAAATTTTAAATTTTTAATAATCTCGGGGGGCAAAATAGTAATTTTATTTGTAAATATTTTTTCTATCAATTTTTGGGGATTTTAAATTCATATTTTTACTTTTATATAAATTTATTAATTTCTTATGATTTTTCTGGATTTAATTGGTATTTTTTATATTTTTACCAACATAAGGGAAAAATGGTAATTTCGTCTCATGAATACCATTTTAGCTCATTTTAAGTTTCAAATTCATTTTTCAAATTCTTGAGGCATGATTCTGAATTTTCTTAATTTTTTCAGAGACGATTACTATTTTTCTGTGAATTTTCATTGCCTAAGGGCAAAATCGTTATTTTACAAATTAAATTCATTTTTCACCAATTTTGAGTCAAAAATGCATTTTCTAATATTTTAAGCTTATTTGTAATTTTTGATAATTTTTTGAGGACAATAACTATTTTTCTGTGAATTTTCATTATTTGAGGGCAAAATCGTCATTTTATACCTTGACCGCGTTTTTATCAGTTTTGAGCTCTAAGTTTTATTTTTGAAATCTACTGTAAATTCTTTTTTGAAGATTTAGAGATCTCTGTCATATTCCTTGTATTAATTTTAATTTTAGGGTTAAAATTTTTTTTAAATAAAATTAGCATTTTTAATGCCCGGGGCGGTTTCGTCATTTTATACCATTCTTGGCCAACAAAACAAGAGGCCTATAAATACCCTCTTTAATTAGCAAAAAAAAAAGAAAAAAGAGAAACCCTAAAACACTTTGATTTTTGTGCAAAAAGATCAAATACACACATTTTACACTCAAAAACACACACAAGCGCCGTTCCTCAATTTTCATTTACTGTTCATCGTCTGCAATTCTAGATTCTACTATTCATCATCTCCTCCAAAAACGAATCACTGTTCATCTTCATCAGGTTTAAGAGGAATCATCACTGTTCATCAGATTCTTCCCATCTTTCAAAAGGTGATTTCTTATCCTTTTTCTCTTTGTTTTAATTCATTTCCTTTCATTAAATAAATTTGATTTATGATATCTTAATTGCTTGAAATTTGGTTAAATTTTTTGTTTTTTTTTTTAACTTCTTCAATTTCTCTGGGTTTCTCTCGCCTGATTTTGTTATGTTCTACTTGCATGAGATTTGATTGAATTTTGTGGTTGTTGTTGTTCTTCTTCAATTTTTTTCAATTTCTTCTTTCTCTGGGTTTCCTTCCTCCCATCGTCTCTCTCTCTCTCTCTCCTGTAAAACCCAAAATCATCTCCAATCACAACTAGAAGTTCCCCAACCCAGTTTCAGTAACCTCCCATCAACAACCACCTGCAAAGCAAAATAACAAAACCAAATCAATTCCAATCCCATTTCATCTACCACCCCTACTGAAATTCTAAAATCCCAACCTCAAGCCATGCTAAACCAACTACCATCCTCATCACTACACATGCTCATCAGCCCCTCGCACCACCAATTACCTGCAAACATAAAACAGTCAGACAACAAAAGAGTCACAGCAAGTTTCCAACGCCCCTGCCACATCTTCCCTGTACAAACGCCACCAAAATTATTGCCAAAGCTCTCAAATCACTCACCACCACAACCAGAACCAAACCAGCCCCAATTTCACAACCACCCAAACGATTCCCCCCATTAGCAAAACCAGTTTCAATTTCCATTCCAACAACCTTACCTGCAAACAAATCCAACAGCCCAAAACAATCACCCAGAACTACACTGAACTTTCACCACCCCTGCTGCTATCTTCTTCCACTGCCAATTACCCTTCCATCAGCAAGCAGTCATCCTCAACCCACAACATCACTCTACTCTAAATTCAACAAGCAACCACATAGAAACCACCTCCTGCGCAACAAAAACCCACGCCCTCACCAATTAGCAACCAGAATCACTTACCACTACCCTAGCAATCATAAATCAATCTCTATCGCCCTCACAACCTCGCCCAATCATCGACACAGTACCCTCGAATCAGTCCCACCAGCTCCACCGAGCTCCTCTAATTTCTTATCCGAAGCTGTCTTAGGGGTTCTCTTATATCGCAATCAAACAATACCCACTAGTCCAGCACCATCAAATAGTCCAGTTGCCCATCAACCATCTGCCTGCCACCATCTACACCTCCATCTTCCTTGTAGAGGAATCGATTTGGGGCACTGGTTTTGTCATGTTCTGGGCATACAAGAGATTAGAAAATTGGAGAAAATAGAGGGAAACCAGAATAAGAGAGAATAGAAGAAAAATCTAGGCAAATCGTAGAGAGGCAACGAGAGAGAAAGAAGGAGAAAATAGAAAAGTGAAAGAGCGGGCAGAGAGTGAAAAGAGAAGAGAAGGAAGTTGGAGAGGGTGAAGAAACAGAATCGGGGGGGGGGGAAGAGAAGACAGAAGAGAAAAGAGGGGAAAGATTGCAGAGAGAATGGAGAGAAAGAAAGAGGGAGGGCGAAGGAAAGAAAGAAAAGAAAGAGCGAGAGGGAGTTTTAGAGAGTGAAGAAAATTTGGGCAAAAAGAGAGAGAGAGAGAGAGAGAGAGAGAGAGAGAGAGAAAGAGAGATTGAGAGAGAATCGACAAAACAGAAAGGGGAAGAAGAGAACAGAGGCGTGAGAGAAAAGAGAAAATAGAGAGAAAAGGGGAAAGAGATAAGAAGAGAAAAGAATGTGCCCCTGGCTTTGAGGGGAAACCGGGTCAGGTTTTGGGGAATTTGGATATCATTTTTTATTTTTTATTTATTTGTTCCATTTTGGATACTTGATTAATTGCTTCTAGTTTATTTTTATTTACCTTAATTTGGTTTAATTTTTATCTTTATTTGCTTTAATTTGGTTTAATTTAGTAGTTAAATTTTGTTAATTAATTTAATGAGTTAATTGATATAGTTTTAATTGAGTTATTCATTTTAATTCATTTGGTTATTTTTGTTCTATAAAATATAACTTAATGCTTTAGCCCCTCTAAACTAGTTACATATTCATGTTTTAACCCCCTGCTCGCTAAGATTTACCGCTTTGTTCCCCTAATCTGCGTTAATTTATATTTTTGCCCCTAGACTCGTGTCAATTTTAATTTTTGTCCCAATTAGTTTAAATTTGCTATTTGGCCCCAATTTACTCTACTCTTTAGCTTTCCTCCTCTAACTTGCTATAATTTACATTTTTTTATATGTGTTAATATTTCGTATTTTACTTTTTATTTTATTAAATAGTTGTCCCTTTAACTTGTGCGTTCGTTTTTAAGCTTTTGTACCGGGTTTTCAAAAAGGTATTTTCGTTACCTTTTAATTGCTTCTTTATGTGCTCCAATATGCTCCAATGTGATTTTATGCATTATTTTTATTATTATTTGTTTGTTTCTTATTTTACATACTTTTTGCATATTTACGTATTTAAGTTATTTAATTTTAAATTTTATTATTATTTTGGAAAAAATATAATATTTTGTATTTCGTTAGTCAATGTAATAGTTAGATTATTTTTCTCGTATTTTAGTAAGAATTGTTTAATTAGATAGAAAATGTAATAAATAGGGTATTTTTAATTTCCCCCCTTAAATTGTAAATCAAGCCCCCCGGTATAATAGTTAGGGTTTATTGCTTTTGCGTGCTTATATGTTTATTTCTTTTACCGCTTTCCTTAGGATTTTTGCATCTAGAATATTATGCTTATGTGTTATGTGCTCCTATGTGATTTTATATGTTTTTATATGTTTAATTTGCTTTTAATTCATGCTTTAATATTTAATTCATGATTTATAGTATTCCGTCACCACACTAGTCCAACGCTAGTTGTGGCTTCATTCTTTTCTGTTAGTCCAATGCTAGTGGGACTTTTTAGAATGGGCTAGTCCAACGCTAGACCCTTAGGACATTTTAGTGTTAGGTACATTCGTGTGCATTTCTCATCTCATATCACACACTTTTAGTTTTTCTTTCCATTCGGCATGATTATATTATTATTATTATTATTATTATTATTATTATTATTATTATTATTATTATTTTGACACATTTTTTTTTTAAAATGCATGACATCTAAGTTGCATTTCACTCAGACTTTAGGACATTTGTGTGATTCGACTATAAATAGTCATCTACTCATGTGGGAAGCGGTGGCGTACAGGCCGTTCCCCCCTCCGTAAGTAGCACATTCAGTCACGAGATATTAGTCCCCCATACCCGTCATGTTGCATACCCACTTTCTTTCTTCACTTACTATCTATTATTATTTTCTTTCTTTTTACATTTCATTTTGCACAGACACTCGTGACTCCCTTGAGGTCTAGACTCGAGTTTCACAATTAATGCGATAATTCCAACCAAGCCTCGACGGAACATGCCGACCATCTCAATACTTACATTTTAGACTTAGGATTTGCATTCATTTAGATACAGCCAAACGCGATAAAATCTAGGGTTAATTTAGGCAAATTTGATTAAACCTCGCAACTAACCTCGGCTTGGTTGAAAGGGTGCCTTAGGCGCGAGCCTTTGCCTTCCCTTTCTTCAAATGTGACTCTTGGATCTTTTTCTCTCGTTTTTTCATAGACCGGAGTCAAAAGAAGGGTTTTAAATTATTCTTCTAAAAATTTTACTTTTTGTTTTGTTTAAACAATTTTTCGAGTGACTTGGTACACCCTAACTCAATACCAAGTGACGACTCCATTTTAAAAATAAAACCCTTTTTCAAAAATTATTTGGCCAAACTTGTCGAACTTTTAGTCCCGACCTTGTTTTCTTTTAAAATGCCATTTTCTTAAAATACACTTTTTTTACTAAAACTTGATTTTTCTTACACACGCACGATTTTTTTTCAAAAACTTTTATTTTCAAAAGGGTCATCGAGACCGGACCGTCTGTTCAGGACGCGACAGTTAACGACCCCACTAGTACCCTTTCACCCACGAATTTTAGGACGCGACACTTCTTCGCTTGCATTCTTTAAAGTTTGTTGCTTTAGCTGAACTGAAGATTGGTTATGCCAAATTCACTGGTATTTTTTTGAAGTTAGGATTGGATTCAGGTATTTACATCACTGAAGGGTCTATTTGGCTATTTTTTCACAACTGTGTTGCTGTCTCCTTTATTGGCGATAGCGCCCAACATTTTTTTTAGTTGAAGTTCAGAGTTCTTTTTTTTCTCAGCCAATAAGAATAACTTTTGTTCATGCCAAATGCTTTGCAGATAAAAGAGGACTTCTTTCGGAGTCTCTGAAACAAGAAACAGTAGCTAACTCGCCATGGCTCATTATTGGTGATTTTAATGTGATAGCTAATGGAGATGAGAAATAAGGAGGTAGAGCTTTCCAAATAAATGAAGCAGTAGATTTCTTGACTTTTATGCATGATGTTCAAGTGTTTAATGCAGGCTTTAGTCGATCCCTTATACATGGTGCAACAATCGGCATGGCCATGTTAGAGTGTGGAAGAGGTTGGATCGAACACTCTTGAACCATGCATTTGCTACTCTTAATGCAGACATTTCGGTCCAACATTTGTCACGTTCCCCATCTGATCACTCCCCCTTATTGATTTCAACCTTGTCCAGAGGTGATGGTAAGCCTAAGCAATTTCGCTTTTTGAATTTTTGGACTTCTCATCAAAGTTTTTTGGAGGTGGTTCAGTGTAACTGGCAGGAAGAACTCTCGGGCTCTCCATTCATAGTATTAGCTGCTAAGTTGAAGAAGGTAAAGAAGGGGCTACAGTAATGGTCACAGGAGGTTTATGGAGACATTTTTGTTGAAGTTAGGGAAGCTGAAAGAAAAGCACAAGAAGCGGAGCATGCTTTTGATGTGGATAACTTGCTAGCCAATCTGGAGCGTATGCAACTTACAAAGGCACAACTAAATAAAGCTATTGTTGTGGAAGATAATTTTTGGCATAAAAAAGCTAGGGTCAAATGGTGGAGAGAAGGCTACAAAAATTCAAAATTTTTTCATTCAATTGTGGCAGAAAAGAGAAAGACGTCCATCATTCATCGTACAAAGGGAGGTAGTGGTGACTGGCTTAGTGATGAAGAAGATACTGCCCATGAAGCATGTCACTATTTTTCACAACTTTTTTCACATGAAGAGGAGACTGGGAACTCAAACTTCAACCACATTCCAAAGTTGCTTTTGGACGATGATCGTGATATGTTGGTTCACTACCTTTCCAAAGAGGAAGTTCATAATATGGTATTTTCTATGATGGAGGCAGTGCTGCAGGTCCAGATGGATTCACTGGTAAATTTTTTACTACTGCTTGGGATATTATAGCTGAAGATGTTTACAAAGTTGTTATGGCTTTTTTCTGTGGGGAGGAAATTCTTAGGAATTTTACTTCTACAATGCTAGTTTTGATTCCTAAAATTTCACATCCACAAGATTTCACCCAGTTCCGTCCAATCAGTTTATGTAACTCTGTCAATAAAATAATTTCAAGGCTATTGGTGGATAGATTGTCCAGGATCCTTCCTAAAATTGTGTCCTCTCTGCAAAGTGGCTTTGTCAAGGGTAGACAACTAGCAAAAATTTTTTTGTTAAGTCGGGAGTTGATAAAAGATTTAGGAAGGAAGTAGAGAGGGGGAAACATGGTGTTGAAGCTAGATATGGCCAAAGCATACGACAGGGTCTCTTGGTATTACCTACTTAGTATTTTGAGAGCATTTGGGTTTGGTAAAATATGGGCAGATATGGTGTGGAGACTGGTGTCTAATTGTTGGTTTTTTGTTATCATAAATGGCGAGGCCAGAGGGTTTTTTAAATCCTTTCGTGGTCTGAGGCAAGGAGACCCAATTTCTCTAGGTTTATTTATTATTGCTATTGAAGGTCTCTCGAGAGCTTTAAATAACCTTTCTCTTAATAGTAGATTTACTCCTTTTTGTGTGCCTCGAAATTGCCCAGTTATCACCTATTTAGCTTTTGCAGATGATGTGATGCTTTTCTCAGGTGGAGATAAACGATTATTACAGTTGCTCATGGAAACTCTAAGGACATATGAGAGTTGTTCGAACCAAAAAATAAATATTGCAAAGAGTGGTTTCTTTTGTCATCCCAAAACTTCTCCTGTCAAGATTTCAGCTATTCATTAGGTAACGGGTTTTGTGAGAAAATCCTTTCCTATTAGATATTTGGGATGCCCTCTATTTTTTGGTAGAAGTAAATGTCACTATTTTCTAATTTGGTTCAATCCATTGTGAGGAGAATTCTTGTCTGGCAAAATAGATTATTGTTAGTGGGGGGCAAGTTAATTCTTATTAAGCATGTTTTATCTTGTATTCCGCTACATGTTCTTACAGTTTCATCCCCCCCCCCCAAAGGGGATTTTCCTACACTTGGAGAAGATATTTGCTAGGTTTTTATGGGACTCAAATGAAAAAGGTAAACGGCGACATTGGCTTAAATGGAGCAATCTTTGTCAACCTACATCTAAAGATCTCTGAAAGATGTGTAAGATGCCATGTCCATAAAATTATGGTGGCTTTTCTGGAAACAGGAGTCTTTATGGGCCAAATTCATGTAAGCTAAATACTGCAAAGCGAGGCATCCCATGCAAATTGAGCAAACTTCCCTAGATTCTGGGACGTGGAGAAGAATGTTGGGAATAAGGGATATTGCAGAACCTAGCATGTTTTGGTTTTTGGGGAATGGAAGGATTAACTTCTAGCATGATAATTGGGTTGGCTCTGGGGCATTATCAACATATAGGCATGGCCGAGAACATTTTCAGGTTTGTGATTTTGTGAAATTACTTGCTTGGGACGTTGTGAAACTAATGGGTTATCCTAATTCAATTGTGCAAGATAGTACTAGCAAAGCTCCTCCCGTTGAAAATGTAAACGATATGCTATTTTGGAACTTATCTTCCTTAGGGGAGTTCACTTTTAAATCAGGTTTTGATTGTATTCGGCGTGCAAAAAGTAAGAGTTTTATTTTTCCACGTATTTGGGATGATTTTATACCACTTAAAATCTCTTTTTTTCTCTTGAGGTTATTAAATGGGAAACTTCTTGTTGCGGACATTATTCAACAATTTGGCATTCATGGCCCATCTCGTTGCTTTTGTTGTTTGAATCACTCGGTGGAGACTATTGACCATATTTTCAGTTTGGGTGAGTTACCGTGGTAGGTTTGGAGTTTCTTTGGACGCCCTCTTGGCATTGCGCCAAAGCAACAAGGTTTGAGAATGAGGTTGATGCAATGGTGGTTCCTTCCAACATCGAATAGGATGGTATCCTTTTTGCAGCAGGTAGCTCCTATTTTTATTTTATGGAATCTTTGGAAATCAAGGAATGATTGGTATTTCTCAGGCAATTGTCAAATGTGGGAAAAAGTTGTTGGGAAATTTTTAGCGGATATTAAAATGGCTTTTGAAGCAAAGTTCAAAACTATTATATCTTGTTAAAATTGGCTTGAATTTTACAACAGGTAACCAAAGTGATTTTGGTTAAATGGAGGCCCCCCCGGAGTATGCTAAAATTGAATATAGATGGTTGTTTTAAGGGCAACCCTGGACAGTGTGGGGGCAAAGGGATTTTGAGAGATGCACATGGGAATTTTGTTTTGGCCTTTGCTACTCCATTTGGTCAAGTTACTAGCTTGGAAGCTGACTTCAAGATGGTTATTTTTGGGCTTCAATTGTGTTCCAGTAAAGGTTATGATGAACTATAAGTGGAGTCAGATTCTCTCATTTTAGTTAACATTTTAAATGGATCTCTTTCTTGTCCTTGGTCGTTGTTACATTTGTATGGTGCATTTCGTAAATTCTAGCAGCAGTGTAAGATTATTTCTCATTGTTTTAGACAAACTAATGGTCCTGCAGACATCTTATCTAATGATGGAGTTCAATTATCCAATCTGAAGACTTTTCATTCTTTTGATTCGCTTCCTAAACTTGTTCGTGGAGCTATGCAAACGGATCATCTAGGATTTCCCATTTTTAGTATCAAAAAATTAAAAAAAATTTCTTTGTAAAAGGAGTAGTACTCCTACTTTTATTTTTTTGTTTTGTTTCTTTAAATTTATCTCACTTTGTAAATAAATGGAGGTCAAGTTATTGCCCCCCCCTCCGCTTTATTTTTCTTGAATTTATTAATAAAATTTGAGAGTGGTGCCCTCCCCCGTGTACGATGTCGCGCCCCATTTTTCGAAAGGGATAATAATAAATGGTGTGAGTGAGGTCGAGAAAAAAAAAGGAAGAATTAAATGTGATTTTGTTTATATTGGAAAAAAGAGTGTACATTTTTGTAAAAATAATTTTTTTTATAAAAATACTTTATAAAAGATAATTTGATAAAATGTGACAAACAAATGCTTTATTTTGAAAAAACAAAAGAAAAAGGGCCTAAAATGGGACTTTGAAAATGCGACGGTTTTTGGGCCCGAAAATAGAGTCTAAAAAGGGTTTTTTAGTAAAGAAAAGGAGTCGCCACTTGGTATTGAGTTTTGGTGTACCAAGTCACCCGAAAATATTTTATAAAAGATAAGAAAGTTAAGAATGATTTATTTAAAGAAATGATTTTTGAAAAATATAGAAAAAACAAGAAAAAACCCTTTTAGACGACTCCAGGTCTTTGAAAACAAGAGAAAAAGGTTCGGGAGTCACAGTTGAAGAAAGGGAAGGCAAAGGCTTGCGCCTAAGGCACCCTTTCAACCTAGCCGAAACTAGTTGCGAGGTTTAGTCTAAATTTTCCTAATATAACCCTAAGATTTTATCGCATTTGGATGCAACTATATGAATGCAAATCTAATCCTAAAAATGAATATCGTTAAGGGACAAAATGTTCCATTAGAGGTTTAGTCGGAATTACCGCATTAATTGCGAAAACCGAGTCTAGACCTCGATGGAGTCACGAGTGTAGATGCGAAATGGAATGCAAAAGAAAAGAAAAATAGTAATATAGATAGTAAGTGAACAAAGAAAATGGGAATGCAACATAACGGGTACGGGAGACGAATGGACTCGTGACTAACTGTTCCTACTCACGGAAGGGGGGAACGACATGTACGCCATCGCTTCCCACGTGAGTAGATGACTATTTCTAGTCAAATCACACAAATGACATAAAATTCTATGTGTATTGGAATCTAAATGTTATGCACTAAACATATGTTTAAAAATAGATAGTAGATGATAGAGTATATATATAAAAATCATTCTAAATGGAAAAAGGCCTAAAAAAAATGTGTGTGAAATGGCATGGAATGAACACGCGAGAAATGATCCTAATACTAAAATGACCTAAAGGCCTAGCATTGGACTAGCCTATTTTTCTATAAATTCTCCGCTAGCGTTGGACTAGCGAAGAAACCGAAATTGGCCACAACTAGCGTTGGACTAGTGTGGTGACGGTACACACATATATAATAATAAAGCAAATAAATAAATAAAGCATAGATTGAAGCAATAATCACATAAAAGCACATAATAGCACATAGGAGCACATAACATATAAAGCATGATATTCTAGATGCAAAGTCCTAAAGAAAAGCAAATAAAACACATAAGCACATAGCACACATAGCACACAAAGCCTAACTATTACACCGGAGAAGCCTACTTACAATCTAAAATGGAAAAGATAATCAAAGTAGCCTATCTAACCTATCTATTACATTTTCTAACTAAAATACAAAAGTTTTTGTTAACTAGATATAAACTATCTATTACATTAACTATCTAAAGTACAAAAATTTTACTAAATATAATATTGCCTATCTATTACATCTCTTTGAATAATAAAAATTAAATTCAAATAAACAACATGGCATAAATGAATAAACACTCACATATGGAAAAAAAAACTATAAGTACAAAGATATATGTAAACACATAGAAAAACACATTGGAGCACATAGGAGCACACAAAAAGAAATTAAAAAGGGTAATCGAGGTACCTTCCATTCGTAAACTCGGTACAAAACTGCTACTAACATGAACAAACATGTCAAAAATACCACTATTTAATAAATAATCCACTTAATTAAATAATTTCATACCAATCACTATGAACATACTACGATAATTCAAACAATTATAGCAATAATAAACAAAATAAGAGAAAGAAAATAATGATAATGATAATTAATTATTTAGGAAGAAAAATGAAAATTGTTTAAGTAAAAATAAATAAGTAAATAAATAAATAAAGCAGAACAACAAAAATAAAGAAATAATAATAATAGAAGATAAAATACAATAATACATACTTAAACTTTTAACACCTCAAATAATGATTATTACAATAACTAAAAGGGAAATAAAGAAACTAATTTGAACATTAATTAGACTAACAAGACCCAATTTTAGAACATTAATCATAAATTTGATAAAAATAAATAAAGAAAAATGTGAACAGAAATAATTTAAAGCTTTGAGGACTTAACTAATTTTTATTAATATTGTTTTTTGCAAAAATAAAATATTATAAGATTTGGATTAAAAGAGAAATTTGGGCCATATTCTAGAGTAAAAAATGTAATTTGCAACAAGCAAAAAGGTAAAATTATAATTTTAAACCCTACTTAAGGTAATGACATAGTTTACAACGAATTTAAAGGCTAAAACATAATTTTCAGCAACTATAATGCCCAAAAATAAAATTTCCAGCAACATTTAAGGCCAAGAATATAATTTCAGCAAGGTCATTAAATGATACATAATTTACAGCAATGTATAGTGTCAAATTGTAATTTTCAGCTATATAAAAGAGCTAAAAGTGAAAATTCAGCAACTATAAGTATTAAAATACAAATTCCAGCAACAAATAAAAGACTAAAATACAATTTCTAACAATTAATGGAGGTATTAAAACAAATTCCAGCAACATAAAGGACCAAAATATAAATTCCAGCAACAATAGGGGGCCAAAAATAAAATTCCAGCAAGTATAATAACTCAAATAAAATTCCAGCAAGGTTGGGAGTGATAAAAATGAAATTCCAGCAAGCATTCTAGGGCAAAAATAGAATTTCCAGCAATGTAGGGGGTACAAAATAAAATTCCAGCAAGTTAAAGTATGCAAAATAAAATTTCTAACAAATTTTAAAACTAAATTACAATTTTAAGCAACATTCAAGGTTCAATTTGTAAATTATAGCCACATTAAACACCAATTTGCAATATCCAGCAATACAAGGGGGCCAAACGAAATTTTCAGAAATATTTAGGGGTAAAAATGTAATTTCAGAAAAGTATAGGGGTCACAATACAATTTTATGAAAATATAGGGGTCAAAATAGAAAATTGAAAAATGTAGGGGCCAAAATTATAATTATCTAAAAGTTGGGGGACCTAAATGCAATTAATCGGGACCTAATCGAAAAGGAAGTAAAATTATGGGGTAAATCTACAATAAACAGAAACTTAAATGCACAAATTATAAATGACCAGGGCCATAGTGACATTAATGAAAGTATAAGGACTATAAAATAAATATTTATTATTAATTAAAAATAAATAAAAAACTAACTAATCAAAACGACGTAGTTTTGAGTGAAACTACGTCAAAACGACGTAATTTCACTAAAACATTTTTTTTTTCGGGTTCCTTTTTCTTTTTTCTTTTTTTTCTTTCTTTTTTTTCTCTCTTCTTTTCCTACTTTTCCAGATTTCTCTCCTCTTTTCTTTTTCTTTCTTTCTTCTTTCTTTTTTTTTCTCTCTTCTTTCTCCCCTGGTTCTTCCTCCCCCTTTTCTCTCTCTCCCTCTCGGCCGGATTTCTTTCCTCGCCGGAATCTCTCTATCCCTCTCGCCGATCTCTCTTTCGGTTTCCCCCTTTTTTTTTTCTCTATACCCAAACCAATTTCCCTTTCATAAATCATTCTTCTTCAACCTAAATCTATACAAATCAAACATAAACCTAATCTATGTACAAAAATTGAAAGGAGAGCCGTGAACCTTACCTGGACTTCGGGCAGCAAAGGCGAGGAGTTTGGTGAGATTTTGGGGCAGCACCACTGGTGGACAAGTGGTGGTGCGCTGGTGGTGGTGTTGTTGTTGTCGTTGTTGTTATTTTTTTTTATGTTTATTTGCAGGTGATAATTGGGCTGCAATTGGTTTTGGTTTCTGCAAGTGGAAAAGTTACAGTGGAAGCTCTACCTTAGTGACTGTGATGATGCACTGTTTGTAGTGCGTGAATGGCGTGTCTGTGTATGCCTGTTAACGGCTATTTGATTGTGCGTGTGGGTGAGACTGATGTGCATGTGTGTGTTTATGTCTGTGGCTTTGTGAGCTGTGTGAAATTAGTGTCTTGTGCGTGCATGTGTGTTTTGCTGATGGGTTTGTTCTCTATGTATGTATTGTGTGCGTGTGTTTTGCAGGTGTGTTATGCGTGTTGTTTATGTGTTGTGTGTGTATGGTGATTTTGAGCAAGAGGCAGAGAGTGAGATTGTGTGTGTCTGTGGTGTGTGCAGGTGAGCCGAGAGAGTGAGATTGTGAGTGAATTGTGCCTGTGTGAGCTTGTGTTTTGTAGGTTTGTGTGAGAGTGTTGTGAATGTGTTTCTGGGACGTATAGGTGCATGTAAAGTGGTGTGCTTTTGGTGAGGGAGAGAATGTGAGGTTTAACTGGTGTGTGTGTGTGTGTGAATTGGATATGCAGGGGTGTGTTTTGTTGGTCTAGCAGAGGAAAGGGAAGGCCAAGAGGGAAGGCAGAGAGAATGGGGTGACCGAGAGGGAGAAAATGCAGGTGTGTGTCTAATTGTGTGTGAAGGTGAGTGTGTTGTGAGAGAGACCGAGAGAGAAGTGAAGCTTGTGTGTGGTGTGAGTGCTAGTGAGGTGAGGTGCAATTGTGTGCAGATGTGCTGAGGGGAGGGTTGGCCGAGAGAGGTTGAGAGTGAATTTGTGCAGGTTTTTGTTTTCTGTGAGCTGTGTGGAAATGAAATGTGAGAGAGGAGAGGGAGAGGTCTGTGAAGTGTGTGTTTTTGTGAGTGCCGTGAAGCAAAGGGAGTGAGGGAGTGCAGGTGAGTGTGTCTGTGCTTGGGAGAGTGCAGGTGTCTAATGTGATTAAACAAAGGGTGATTGGGTGATTGGTATGGCTTGATTGTTAGGGTGGTTGAAGGTATGGCATGGAGATGGAGTTTGCAAAAGCAACAGCAGCAGCAACGCTGCTGCTGCTGTTCTCTTTTTTTTTTATATTTTTTTTAAAAAGAAAACAAAGCAAAACAGAAAAATAAGAATAAAAAAATAAAAATAACATAAAAACTACTTGAACTCTTTTTAAATTATACATTAAAACTGAAATACAATATTATAAGAAGGAAAAAGAAAAATTCAGTGTAACAAAAAAGTTAATTCTAGATTAGAAAAAAATAATTTAAAATAAATAACTTTAAAATAAATAAATAAATTATGAAAATTTTCTTTACATAAAATTTATGAAATGCACACGCACATAATTCTCATAAAGAAAAATTTTAAATAAAAAGTGCATTGGAAAAGGTAGCCTAAATATGGCAAAATTATAAAATTTATGAAAATTAATAAATGACATCACAAAAATCTTACACAACATATATTATCACATAAAGCACACATAGTATAATTTTCACTCAAAAATTTTAAGATTAACGCATTTTTGAGAAACGTGCCCTTAATAAACAATAAAGACAAAAAATAAATAAATACCAAATGGCCTCTAAAAATTGTGTAACTTTTATAGAAAATTTATAAATACAAAAAATACATATATAAAATTTTTCATTTGAAAATTCTCGTAAAAAAGAGTGCATTGAAAAACGTGCCATTAAGTGTAAAATACTAAAATTTTAAATAAATAATAAATGACTCCTAAAAATTATTAAAATTATAAATAATGATAAAAATAGTAAAATTGTATATTTAGGAAATAAAATAAAATAAAATAATATTTACATTGTGAAATTATCATTTTGCCCCTAATGCGACAAATTAGATGTAATATACACAAAAATTATAATCGATCCCCGAAAAATGAAAAATGTCCCCTAAAATAAAGTAACACACATATTTTACAAAAGATGTGTCAAAATTTGGTGTCTACAGCTTGCCCCTCTTTGTCGGGAATCTCGTAGAGATTTTAGACAAAAACGTAGACAATACCGAATTTTGACTCACCTAAACACAAAAGCAAATATAAATGTCTAAACATACAAGATGTAAGAATGTAAACAAATGAAAGAGTGAGAATATGATCGGACTCTCTAAGAGTTGCCTGTGTATCCCTCATAAGGGAATCAGGTCAAAACGTAGTTCGAATGTAGGTAAACTATTGACACAAATGATAACATAATTGCAATTGTTAATGCAAGCATTCAAAAAAAAATTCATTAAAATGGAGAAGAAAACGTAACATTTGAACTGCTGAACAAAGATAACATAAAGCGATAAAACTGCAAAACCTGATAAAGTACTTAAACTAAGAGACAAGAAATGAGTCCAGGCTGTTGGACAAAAATTAACATTAATGAGTTAGATGCAATGTTTGGATTACCCGACTTGAAAATGTAAATAAACAGATGTCGACCAATCTGCTGGACGGATGCATGACCTTGGGCTGCCAAGGTTGATGAATGCAAAGTTTGGGATGCCAAACTTAGAAAAGTAAATAAATAAATCCTGATCTGCCAGGAGTCATAAGATGTAAGGTCTGGGCTGACAGACTTGGAAACATAAAGAAAAGATGTCGACCAGGCTGCTGGACGGATGCATGACCTTGGGACGTCAAGGTTGATGAATGCAAAATTTGGGCTACCAAACTTGAAAAAGTAAATAGACAGATACCGACCAGGCTGCTGGACGGATGCATGACCTTGGGCTGCCAAGGTTGATGAATGCAAAGTTGGGCTGCCAACTTGAAAAGGAAATAAATGATCCTAGGCTGTCAGGAATCATAAAATGCAATGGAAAGTTTGGGCTGCCAGACTTGGAAATATAAATAAACAGATGCCGACTAGGCTATTGGACAAATGCATGACCTTGGGCTGCCAAGGTTAATGAATGCAAAGTTTTGGCTTCCAAACTTGAAAAGGAAATAAATGATCCTAGGCTGCCAGGAATCATAAAATGCAATGGATAGTCTGGGCTGCCAGACTTGGAAACATACATAAACAGATGCCGACCAGGCTGTTGGACGGATGTATGACCTTGGGCTGCCAAGGTTAATGAACGCAAAGTTGGGCTGCCAATATTGATAAATGCAAAGTTGGACTGCCAACTTGAAAAGGAAATAAATGATCCTGGACTGCCAGAAATCATAAAATGCATTGGAAAGTCTGGGTTGCCAGACTTGGAAACATAAATAAATAGATGCCGACCAGGCTGCTGGACGGATGCATGACCTTGGGCTGCCAAGGTTAATGAATGCAAAATTTGGGCTGTCAAACTTGAAAAGGAAATAAATGATCCTGGGCTGCCAGGAATCATAAAATGCAATAGAAAGTCTGGGCTGCCAGACTTGGAAACATAAATAAACAGATGCCGACCAGGCTGTTGGACGGATGCATGACCTTGGGCTGCTAAGGTTAATGAGCGCAAAGTTGGGCTGCCAACTTGGAAAAGTAAATAGACAAATGCCGACCAGGCTGCTGGACGGATGCATGACCTTGGGCTACCAAAGTTGATGAATGCAAAGTTGGGATGCCAACTTGAAAAGGAAATAAATGATTCTGAACTGTCAGGAATCATAAAATACAATGGAAAGTCTGGGCTGCCAGACTTGGAAACATAAATAAACAGATGCCGACCAAGCTGTTGGACGGATACATGATCTTGGGCTGCCAAGGTTAATGAATGCAAAGTTTAGGCTGCCAAACTTGAAAAGGAAATAAATGATCCTGGGCTGCCAGGAATCATAAAATGCAATGGAAAGTCTGAGCTGTCAGACTTGAAAACATAAATAAACAGATGCCGACCAAGCTGTTGGACGGATGCATGACCTTGGGCTGCCAAAGTTAATGAGGGCAAAGTTGGGCTGCCAACTTGGAAAAGTAAATAGACAGATGCCAACCAAGCTGCTGGACGGATGCATGACCTTGGGCTGCCAAGGTTGATGAATGCAAAGTTGGGCTGCCAACTTGAAAAAGAAATAAATGATCTTGGGCTGCCAGGAATCATAAAATGCAAGGTTTGAGCTGCCAGACTTGGAAACATAAATAAAAGATGTCGATCAGGCTGCTGGACGGATGCATGACCTTGGGCTGCCAAGGTTGATGAATGCAAAGTTGGGCTGCCAACTTGAAAAAGTAAATAGACAGATGCCGAACAGGCTGCTGGACGGATGCATGACTTTGGGATGCCAAGGTTGATGAATGCAAAATTGGGCTGCCAACTTGAAAAGGAAATAAATGATCCTGGGCTACCAGGAATCATAAAATGCAATGGAAAGTCTAGGCTGCCAGACTTAGAAACATAAATAAACAGATGCCGACCAGGCTGTTGGACGAATGCATGACCTTGAGCTGCCAAGGTTAATGAGCGCAAAGTTGGGCTGCCAGCTTGGAAAAGTAAATAGACATATGCCGACCACGCTGCTGGACGGATGCATGACCTTGGGTTGCCAATGTTGATAAATGCAAAGTTGGGCTGCCAACTTGGAAAGGAAATAAATGATCCTAGACTGCTAGAAATCATAAAATGCATTGGAAAGTCTGGGCTACCAGACTTGGAAACATAAATAAACAGATGTCGACCAGGCTGTTGGACGGATGCATGACCTTGGGCTGGCAAGGTTAATGAATGCAAAATTTGGGCTGCCATACTTGAAAAGGAAATAAATGATCCTAGGCTGCCAGGAATCATAAAATGCAATGGAAAGTCTGGGCTGCCAAACTTGGAAACATAAATAAACAGATGCCGACTAGGATATTGGACGGATGCATGACCTTGGGCTGCCAAGGTTAATGAGCGCAAAGTTGGGCTGCCAACTTGGAAAAGTAAATAGACATATGCCGATCAGGCTGTTGGACGGATGCATGACCTTGGACTGCCAAAGTTGATGAATGCAAAGTTGGGCTGCTAACTTGAAAAGGAAATAAATGATCCTGAGCTGTCAGGAATCATAAAATACAATGGAAAGTCTGGGTTGCCAGACTTGGAAACATAAATAAACAGATGCCGACCAGACTGTTGGACGGATACATAACCTTGGGCTGCCAAGGTTAATGAATGCAAAGTTTGGGCTGCCAAACCTGAAAAAGAAATAAATGATCCTAGGCTGCCAGGAATCATAAAATGCAATGGAAAGTCTGGGCTGCCAGATTTGAAAACATAAATAAACAGATGTCGACCAAGCTGTTGGACGGATGCATGACCTTGGGCTGCCAAAGTTAATGAGCGCAAAGTTGGGCTGCCAACTTGGAAAAGTAAATAGACAGATGCCGACCAAGCTGCTGGACGGATGCATGACCTTGGGCTGCCAAGGTTGATGAATGCAAAGTTGGGCTGCCAACTTGAAAAGGAAATAAATGATCTTGTGCTGCCAGAAATCATAAAATGCAAGGTTTGAGCTGCCAAAATTGGAAACATAAATAAAAGATGTCGATCAGGATGCTGGATGGATGCATGACCTTGGGCTGCCATGGTTGATGAATGCAAAGTTGGGCTGCCAACTTGACAAAGTAAATAGACAGATGCCGAACAGGCTGCTGGACGGATGCATGACCTTGGGCTGCCAAGGTTGATGAATGCAAAGTTGGGCTGCCAACTTGAAAAGGAAATAAATGATCCTGGGCTGCCAGGAATCATAAAATGCAAGGTCTGGGTTGCCAGATTTGGAAACATAAATAAAAGATGTCGACCAGACTGCTGGACGGATGCATGACCTTAGGCTGCCAAGGTTGATGAATGCAAAGTTGGACTGCCAACTTGAAAAAGTAAATAGACAGATGCTAAACAGGCTGCTGGACAGATGCATGACCTTGGACTGCCAAGGTTGATGAATGCAAAGTTGGGCTGCCAACTTGAAATGGAAATAAATGATCCTAGATTGCCAGGAATCATAGAATGCAAGATCTGGGTTGCCAGACTTGAAAACGTAAATAAAAGATGCCGACCAGGCTATTGGGCGGATGCATTACTTTGGGTTGCCAAGGTTAATGAATGCCATAATAAAACTTAAAACAATTGTCAAATGTAACGTCCAAATCAACAAAATTGTCAAAAATTTTCCAAAAAATTTTTGCCCCAGTGTATGGAATCAAATGAATTCGAAATCATGTTTTCAAACTTGAGACTTATGTAACATGAAAATTCACTTGCAATCAATCTCTTTTTTTTTTTTTCTTGAGAAAAATTTGTCCCAATACAAATCAAATGAAATCAATTTGTTGTCTTCTTTTTTTTTTTTAACTTGTCTCAATGTAAATCAATTTTGCCTTAAATTCAAAGCATCAAAATCAATTTTGAAAAATCAAATTTTTCTCAAAAAAAATTTTCCCCAGTTTAAATCAATCTTCTACAACATTTTGCTTTAAACTCAAAGCATCAGAATCAATTTTGAAAACTCAAGTTTTTTTTTTCAAAAGAATTTTGCCTTAGTTTTGTATTTTCGATGAAGACCTTCAATAATAGTAATGTAATTTCACCTGCATAACAAAGAAAGCAGCTATAATTGTCAAAATGATGCCACCACCTGACAATCCCTTCACTCAACTGGTACATATAAACATAAGTATTGCCCTTTTGAATCTTTGGTGCGACTTCTTGCTTTCATGTCTTGCAAGTTCTCCGCATTCAATGAATGCTGATTTGCGGCTTAACTCTAGTATTCCGAAAAATTGCTCAATCGGTGTATACTTCTGATTTTCGATAACTTTGGGATTGTCCTTGTCTTTTATTCCAGTAAAGCAAACGTCAAAATTTCAAAACATGAATTTATTAAAATATTTCAAATGTAGTAATGTACGAACATTTTGTACACACACATTTTTTTTAAATAAATAAAGTACATACAGCTCCTAACTACAGAAAAACAAATAAATAAATGCCAAATAGAAATCGTTATGCTTGGTTGGGGAAATAAATTTTTAGAGAACAGCCCTGAAACAACTGCCATTATGATCCTTTAGATGTCGTCTTGTTCGAACTCTGAAAGTCACCAGACGATCAATGCTGAAGAAAAACTTCAAGTAACTATAGTCACCAGCTTTCAAAGAATTCAAATCCAATGCTTGTATCCTGACTTCTTCACCTACTAGCCTTTAATTGCAACTTCCAACCACAGCGCCCTTTCGGATTTTCACTGTGGTGTCCCCCACCCTTTTTTTTTATCTCATTTTTCTCTTTTTTTTCTTTTTTTTTTTTGAGGTGCCCTTTCGGATTTTCGCCTTTGTAGAGTAGGATGAAAGCAAACGACATTCAAGTCCTGGGTAATTGTTCCCCTTATCATTCAAACAGACTAGTATTCAAAAAAATTTGGCATCAGTAAGACAATCTTCCCTTGATGATTTAAGGATAGATATATTAACATCATATGCCATTTTAATTTGCAAAATTTTCATTCTAAAAAATTATTGCAAGATAAAGATGGAGGTCGGTAACATTCTCGGCTTTTGTAATTGAGTCAAGGAAGGTATTAGAAATGTTAAGGTTGGAAAGCAGGACTTATGAGAGGGTTAATTTGTCTTAAGGTCGCACTTGCAAAAGTTTATCCTAATATTGACCAATTCGTTTCTCCTTAAGAAAATCTATTCTAACTTTGTTACTTGCTTTTAGGGCTCTCTTTCCATTTCCCAAACAAAATTTGTCCCAATTTTTTTTTTTTTTTGCCCCAGTTTAGGATAAAATCAAGACAAAGAAATTGCTTCAAATGTGGGATAAACTTACTGCAAAAAGTTATATGAAGTGTGGGATACAACCTTGAAGTGGGTTGCCAAACGAAATTATAAATTCTGAAAGCTTCAAAGGGGAGAACGAGGGGAAAGAACGTTTTATGGAAAAGAAAGAAGGCCCGCCTTTAGCCCATCTTCTTCTTGCAATAAAAATTATTTGAAAGAAAATTTACAAAATCAAATATAAAACTTTTTTACCATGTCTGAATTAATAATTTGGGGAAAGACCTGACCATCTATTTCGGCCAGGACAAGGCCTCCTCCTTGATAACACTTTCTTGACAATGAATGGACCTTGTCAATTTGGAGCGAATTTTCCTTTTGCCTCCTCCTGAATTGGAAGGATTCGCTTCAGAACTTTGTCTCCTTATTTCGAATTGACGGGGTTTAACCTTCTTCTGATGGGCACGGGCCATTCGCCTTTGGTAACACTGTCCATGGCAAATGGCATTCAACCGCTTTTCATCAATGAATGCCAACTGTTCATGACGTTGCTTGATCCATTCAGCTTCCTCTAACTGGGCTTCCATCAATATACGCAGAGAAGGAATCTCAACTTCTGCTGGCAATACTGCTTCCATCCCATACATAAGAGAATAGGGAGTCGCCCCAGTAGAAGTTCTTATAGCAGTTCTGTATGCCAACAATGCATAAGGCAACTTCTCATGCCAATATTGATGCGTGTCAGTCATCTTTCGAATGATTTTCTTCAAATTCTTATTGGCAGCCTCTACAGCTCCATTCATCTGAGGTCTATAGATGGCAGAGTTTCGATGCTTGATCTTGAATTGTTCACACAACCCATCTACCATGTTAGTTGTTGAGATTCTTCGCGTTATCCGTAATCAACGTCTCTGGTATCTCAAAACGACAGATAATGTGATTTCTTAGAAAATCAGCTACCTACTTTTTTAGTCACGTGCCTGTAAGACTCGGTCTCGACCCATTTAATGAAATACTCTATTGCCATCAGGATAAATCGATGACCATTCGAAGTAGGAGGATTAATAGTTCCAATCACATCCATTCTCCGACATTGAACAAGGCCAAGGAGCAGTCATACTGTGGAGCTCTGAAGGGGGTGCGTGTATCACATCACCATGTAATTGATATTTAACGCATTTTTAGACGAACTCAACATAGTCATACTCCTATGGTAAGCCAGAAATATCCCGTTCTCATGATTTTCTTTGCCAATAAGTGTCCCGTTCATATGCGGCCCGCACACGCCACTATGTATCTCTTTCATCAAATATTTAGCTTCCTTCTCAGTCAACGCATCTCAACAAGCCTAAATCACTAGACCTTTTGTATAGAACTTCCCCGTTCAAGAAAAAGTGTCATAGACATCCTTCGGAGAAAATTCTTAGCCGTTCTATTAGCACCCGAAGGATATAATCTAGTTTTCAGATATTCTCTCAGATCATGAAACCAGGGAAGACCATTAGCTTCTTGCTCAATGCGCAGGCAGTGCGCTGGTTCCTCTTGAATCTTGATGAAAATGGGTTCGATTACAGTGCCATCAGGATGAGAGATCATGGAAGACAATGTCGCCAAGGCATCTGCAAAGACATTTCGCGTACGCGCGATATGCATGAATTCCAAAGTTCTGAATTGTCGAGCCAAAGTGAGCAAACAACAATGATATGGAATTATTTTAGAATCCTGAGTCATCCACTTTCCCAATTTTTGATGGACTAATAAATCAGAATCACTGAATGCTGTCAAATCCTTGATATCTATATCCAACGCCATCTTCAAACCAAGAATGCAAGCTTCGTACTCTACCATGTTATTAGTGCAGGCAAATTTCAGTTTGGTGGTAGTAGGGTAATGTTTTCCTTCGGGCGACACTAGGACTGCCCCAATTCCAGCTCCAAAAGAGTTTGAAGCACCATCAAAGAACAATCTCCATCCTGAAGATTCCTCATTAATGTCTTCAGCTGTCCCTACAAACAAAATTTCTTCATCAGGAAAATAGGTATTCAATGGCTCATAATCATCTTGCAAAGGGTTCTCTGCTAGGTGATCAGCAATTACTTGACCCTTGACTGTCTTTTGAGTTGTGAATATAATATCAAATTCACTGAGAATCATTTGCCACTTAGCCATGCGTCCAGTGGGCATTAGTTTCTCAAGCAAGTATTTCAACGGGTCTGATCGAGATATGAGATAGGTGGTATGGTCAAGAAGATAATGTCTCAATTTTTTAGCAGTTCAAGCTAATGCACAACACAATCTTTCCAAAAATGAATAATTTGCCTCATAGATAGTAAATTTCTTGCTCAAAATAATAGATTGCCTGCTCCTTTTTGCCTGACTCATCATGTTGACCGAGAAAACAACCCATGGCTCTATCCAATACTGAGAGATACATGATAAGTGGTCGACCTGACTCTGGCGGTACTAACACAGGAGGATTGAACAGATAATCTTTGATTTTATCAAAAGCCCGCTGACAATCTCCATTCCAATTCATTGGGGTATTCTTTCTTAACAACTTAAATAATGGCTCACAAGTGAGAGTCAACTGAGCAATAAATCTACCAATAAAATTAAGCTTCCCAAGAAACTCTTCACATCTTTCTGTGTCTTTGGTACTAGCATTTCTCGTATGGCCTTTATCTTGGCAGGATCTATCTCAATACCCTTTTTACTAACAATGAAACCCAATAACTTGCCAGCAGGAGACCCAAAAGCACATTTTGCAGGATTCAACCTCAAATTATACCTTCTTAATCTTTCAAACAGCTTTCTCAAATCTCCCAAATGGTCCTCTGCTCTTTTGGACTTGACTATAATGTCATCCACGTAAACTTCTATCTCCTTGTGTATCATGTCATGAAATAGTGTAGTCATAGTCCTTTGATAGGTAGCCCCAACATTTTTCAATCCAAAGGGCATAACTCTATAACAAAATGTTCCCCACGGAGTCATGAATGCCGTCTTTTTCCGATCTTCCTTTGCGACCAAAAGTTGATGATATCCAGCGAAACAATCAATAAATGAATCCATCTCATGCCCAGCAGTATTGTCTAACAGGATGTGAATGTTAGGCAAAGGAAAGTCATCCTTTGGACTGGCTTTGTTTAAATCTCGATAATCCACGCAAACCCGCACTTCTCCTGACTTTTTAGGAACTGGAACCATGTTTGATAGCCAAATGGGATAGTGAGACACAATGAATGATTTGGGCATTGAATTGTTTAGCTATCTGCTCTTTAATTTTGAGGCTCATTTCTGGTTTAAATTTACGAGGTTTCTGCTTCACTGGAGGAAAATTTGGGTCAGTAGGCAATCTGTGCACTACTATATCTGTGGAGACCCCGTGCATGTCATCATAGGACCATAGCGAAGACATCCTGAAATAGTGTCAAAAATTCAATCATCTCTCTTCTTTGCCTCTTGTTTAAATGAACACTGATTTTAACTTCTTTAACTTCTGTCTCAGTGCCAATATTGATAGTTTCTGTTTCTTCCAAGTTAGGCTTGATTTTTCTTCAGTATTGTTCAAGATTCTTAAGTACAGAGTCATAATCTTCTTCAATATCGCTCTCACTCTCATTAATGGTTTGCATTATTTCAGAATTTAGAGAGATATCGAAGTTGAACTTGTCAGTTTCAAACAAAGTGACATCCAAAGGATCATAGGCAGTTATTTTCGGCCATCTGAAAATGAAACAAAATATACAATCATAAATAAATGAAACACAAATAAACAACTTCTCAATTTATTGAATGAGAGTTTGCATTTTCAAAGAAGATGTTTACAATCATAAGCTAAGCATTAGCTTTTGAGAAAAGATAAAAAGCCATTTCAATATTTAGACAAAAAAACTTTCTCGATATAACAAAAGAAATTGAGAATAGTTTCTTTCAAAAGCTAATGCAAGAAAGTCAGAGCCTAACACTAAAATAAACTTTGAGAAAGTAATTCATTTCAGGGCTCCATCTAGAAATGAATTTTGAACAAAAGACAATCCCAAATTTACCGAAACTCCCTTCGAACAGGGAGATAATCAGATGTCCAATTGTTCAATGATTCTTTCCCGATTTCCTCAAAGTCAGCAGCATCAGATGATTCTTCTATACCAGTCATTCCAACGAAAAGACGGCTCACCCCTTCTTCAATATCATAGTCCTTCGTTGCATATTTCAGAGATAACGACCGTGGATGACCTTGAGAAACTGTGATACAATGGGGGAATATAGAGCGAGACCTGCCTTCCTTCTTTTTCAGCTCTTTTCTTCTCCTTCATCTCCCTTAAATCTTTACCTGTTGGGTGAAAACCAAGCCCAAAGGTATTTTTCTGTTCCATCAACTTGAATAGGTTCTGTAATTCCCTTGCAGCATCCTTCCAATGCCCTTTCCCTGGCTGGTAGTCTGCCCTAATCAGCTCCTTAGCTATCATGATACTAGCATTAGGCAATAACGGCTCAATAGGTGCCTTTCCTTCTGGAATCCAGTTGACAGATACAATATCTGAAGCACGAAATCCTCGATCAGGTGATGGCTCGTCCTTTGCCTTTTCAGAATGCCCCCGATTTACCACCATGGTGCAATCATCCTCAGCAAAAATAGTAATCAGTCTATCATCCATAATGAATTTTACCATTTGATGCAGAGATGACGGTACTGATCCAGAAGAATGAATCCATGGTTCGCCCTAACAAAACATTGTAAATTCCAGAAAAATCCATGACTTGGCAGGTAACTTGATACTGAGCTGGACCCAGTCTCGAGCACCAAGTCAATCTCTCCTATAGTCTCCTTTCTCGAACCATCGAACCCTCTAACAACGGTCAGTGACTGGCGAACTTGTGACCGTGAATATCCTAACTTTTGCAAAGTGTTCCATGGGCAGATGTTCAGTGCAGATCCGTTGTCAATCAAAACTCTGGGCAAGTATCTGCATTGCACCTCACGGAAATGTATAGGGCCTTGTTATGCCCTTTTCCTTCAGGAGTCAATTCATCTTCAGAAAAGGCGATCTGATTAGATGTCAAAACATTCCCTACTATCCCAGCTAGCTTCTCAGTAGGAATGTCTTTGGAGACGTGAGACTCATTCAAAACATTTAAAAGAGCCTCTCGATGCAGCTCAGAAGTCAGCAAAAGACTTTAAAATTGAAATTTGTACTAGCATGCGACTCAACTGCTCCACCACCTTGTACTCACTCTTTTTCAGAATTCTCAAGAATTCTTCAGCTTCTTTCTCATTAACCGGTGGTTTAGGAGGTAGTGTACTCTCCTTTCCTTAGCCGGAACGACAATATCTGGTTCGGCCATCACTCTCCCAGATCTCAAAATTGTAGAGACGTTCGTAGTTCCATGGCACCCTCTACAAGTCTTCAACGGGTATTTGTTCTGGCACATCAATAATTTTCGGTTCTGAAATTTCCAACTCAAATGGTGCAACATCCAAGATAAACGGCTGGGTTGATGAGTTGGCGGCAGACAGTATTTCTTCCCAACACAACCGGTTCTTTCAGTTGGGTTACAGGTGATGCCAACTTTCCGGCCAAAATGTCATCCATATGCTGACTCATGAAATCTTTCCTGACATCGTCATTCTAGCTCGCCTATCATCCCCATCAGTAACACCTACTGTCTCTTCAATCACAACTATCATCTCAGAAGGGTCATCAAGCATTTCATCTAAAGTAATCATCCCAACAGTAGACCCGTGCTGAGGCAAGGGATTGTTATCCACATTTGGAGCCTGCCCTCTCCCCCTTCTCAATACTATCTCTCCATCGTCAATCATATTCTGGATTTTGTGCTTCAAAGCCCAACAGTTAGCTGTGGGGTGCCCACGACCTCCCGAATGGTAAGCACAGACGGCTTGATGATCATAGTCGTGGGGTAACTCGTTAGGAAAGGTTTTCTGAGGTATGGTGCCAATTTTACCCGCTGCTCTCAGTTGGTCATATATCTGGTCTAAAGGACGACCAAGGGGAGTGAAAGCCCTAGGCCGTCTTTGTGGAGGGTTGGCTGGACCGATTGTATTTGAAGGCTGATTGGGTGGGGTATAATTGTTAGGGTAAATAGGTCTTGGGCAGTTTTGCATGGGTGGGTGAAAGTTATTTTGTGTGGGTCGAGGATTTTAGAACATGGGTTGTGTGTTTAGATAAAATGGTTGGGCATTTACTGGTTGGGCTTGGGTGTTGAAAACAGGTTGAGGGTACTGGAGATAAACGGGTGACGGGTGTGCCAATTGAGGGAATCGTGGGTATTGAGAATGATAATTTGGCTTGTTTTGAAATTTGGGGTTGAAATTTGGGCCTTGGTTTATCACAAAAGATATTTCTTCTTCTCTTTTCTTAGGTTTTTTTCCCACTGCTTTCTTCAGATTATTACCGTTTTGCAACGATTCAACTTGCAACTTCATAGCAGCCATATCTACTACCTTTCCTTTCTTTAACCCTCTTTCAATAGTTTCTGCCTGTTCAATAACTTGGGCGAAGGTCTTTCCAATTGAGCCTACGATGGCCTGATAGTAAGGCGGGTCTTGGGCATCGATAAATAACTTTACCATTTCGTTCTTATCAATTGGCAGATTTACTTTAGCTGCCATACTCCGCCAACGCTGCCCATAAGCTATATAGTTTTCTGAAGGCTTTTTCTTCAATTCTACGAGCGAAAACCTATCTGGCACCAGATCGCAGTTGAACTCGTACTGTTTGATAAATGCCCGGGAGAGGTCGGTCCAGTTTCAGATTTTTTAAAAATCCAACTTCAAATACCATTCCAAGGCATCCTTCTCTAAACTCTCTCCAAATAACCTCATTGGCAGTTTCTCATCCCCAGTCGGTTTGCCCAACTTGTTGCAGAACATCTTAAGGTGTACCACGGGGTCGCCGGCACCGTTGTATTTAGAAAATTCTGGCACCTTGAACTTTGGAGGCAGTTGAGTATTAGGGAACATACAAAAATCATCATAACTCAAACCGCCGTATCGATCCAATCATTGGCTTTCTTTGATGAAATCATCAAACCTCTCCAATCTTTGCAGCAAGGCTTTTTCTGTCATACCTGGATTCTCATCCCTGTTATACGGCTCCACATCCATTCCTACTTGATACCCCGGGTCTAGCACGAACTGATGTGTGTTGAGGGTTGGTGGTGGTTGAGTGTTCACAGGGAAATGGTTGCTTGTTGGGGGTATTGAGGTTGGTTCAGAATATTTGGGTGTGTCTAGGACTGGGTGGGATTGGAACGGTCATTTGAGGGTTTTAAGTGTTTGGGGGTGGAGGAGGCATTTGTGTATTTTGGGTATTGAGAAGTGGGGTTTGTACTGGAACAGCCGAGACATTGTTGTTTGCATCTAGGGCATTTCCGCTCACATTAGATTGGGATTGCGGAGGTTCTCGAATGACGGGTGCGATGGAAGTAGAGCCGTTGTTGTTCATGTTACTGATGAAGTGGGCAATGATCTGACTATGGGAAGACACTTCGTGAGTCATATTATTCATCTTGGCCAACATTTCGTCCATCTGAGCCCTCAACGCTGTTAACTCTGAAGACTGATTCCCAGCGGGTCCCTCGAATGATTCAGTGGGAGCACTCATGTTTATATACAACTGTTTAGTACGGGACCGCGTACGAATGGGCTTCGATGAAAAGAAGTTATGTTTTACAAGTACCTGAAATGTACACCAGAAAGAAGGAAGGTTTAGTCGCCCCATCGTCATTGTCACTGTCAATTTTATTATCACAAAAAAAGAAAAAAAGACTAAAATTAGCAAGCATATAAATGATTCGAATGCATGTCTTAGGGTGTGCCCTTATTATGCCAAGGGTAGGCCTAGCATGAAATGCAATCCTTTAGGGTAAGACCCCGCTTCAGCATTTGAGGTGAGAAGCTGTAGATACCAAATTTTGATACGCCATTTATTTTTAAACACTGGGGGACATGTTTGCACTTTTTAGGACAAATTTTAAATTTTAATAATCTCGAGGGGCAAAATAGTAATTTTATCTGTAAATATTTTTCTATCAACTTTTGGGGGTTTAAATTTATATTTTTACTTTTATATGAATTTATTAATTTCTTATGATTTTTCTAGATTTAATTGGTATTTTTTATATTTTTACCAGCATAAGGGCAAAATGGTAATTTCATCTCGCGAATACCATTTTAACTCATTTCAAGTTCCAAATTTATTTTTCAAATTCTTGAGGCATGTTTCTAAATTTTCTTGATTTTTTCAGAGACGATTTCTATTTTTTCTATAAATTTTCATTGCCTAAGGGCAAAATCGTTATTTTACAGATTAAATTCATTTTTGTCAAATTTTGAGTCGAAAAGGCATTTTCCAGTGTTTTAAGATTATTTGTAATTTTTGATAATTTTTTTAGAACAATAACTATTTTTCTGTGAATTTTCATTGCCCAATGGCAAAATCGTCATTTTACAAATTAAATTCATTTTTCATCAATTTTGAGTTAAAAATGCATTTTCCAATGTTTTAAGCTTATTTTTAATTTTTTGGTAATTTTTTGAGAACAATAACTATTTTTCTGTGAATTTTCATTGCCCAATGGCAAAATCGTCATTTTACAAATTAAATTCATTTTTCATCAATTTTGAGTTAAAAATGCATTTTCCAATGTTTTAAGCTTATTTTTAATTTTTTGGTAATTTTTTGAGAACAATAACTATTTTTCTGTGAATTTTCATTGCCTAAGGGCAAAATCGTCATTTTTTAGATTAAATTCATTTTTGTCAAATTTTGAGTCGAAAAGGCATTTTCCAATGTTTTAAGATTATTTGTAATTTTTGATAATTTTTTTTAGAACAATAACTATTTTTCTATGAATTTTCATTGCCTAAGGGCAAAATCGTTATTTTACAAATTAAATTCATTTTCACAAATTTTGAGTCAAAAATGCATTTTTCTTTTTAGTGTTTTAAGCTTATTTGTAATTTTGATAATTTTCTGAGGACAATAACTATTTTTCTGTGAATTTTTGTCATCCAAGGGCAAAATTGTCATTTCACATCCCAAACTCATTTTTCACCAATTTTTTAGTCCCAAATTTGTTTTTAGATTTTAAGCATGTTTCTAAGTTTTTAATTTTTTTTCGGATTGGCGAATTAGTGTTAATGAATTTATTATTTACATTTTTCTTGATTTTTTTTCATTATTGTGAAAGAATAAATTTTTAAAGGATAAAGTTGTAATTTTTGTAGTCAAGGGTATTTTGGTCTTTTAATCATTTCTTGGAGGTTAAGATTTGTGCAGTATAAATGCCCACTTAGGGATTAAAAAAAAGGGAGATGAAAAATGAAAAACCCTAAAACACTACTTCTTTTGTGATTTTTTAGATTAAAACACACACACTTCACACCATTAAACACACACTATTGCCGTTCATCTATTCCATCTACTGTTCATCTGGTCTTCAAATTCCATCTTCAAATTCCAAAAGGTAAGTTCTTAATTGCTTTTCCTTTTGTTCTAATTGATTTTCTTTCTATTTTTCTATGGGGATTTAATTAAATATCTTTATTTGCTAAGATTTTAGTTGAGTTTTTCTTTGAATTTTGCCTTCTGTAATTCTGGGTTTATGCTCATATTTCTGGGTTTATATTCATATTTCTGGGTCCATATTTTCTCTTCTTGCTTCATCTTCTCCACCGATGATTAGCACACAACACGAACAAAACCACACTCTCACCTTCAACGTTCTCCCTCCTCCCTTCTCCACCACCAGCAAAACACAATAGCATAACCAAGCTAACAATTCCCCATCAGTTTCGCACAACTTACCCCTCACCGCAACACCTCAGACGCACCACCGACACCACCATTAGGCCATTCAACACCTCACTCAGCTTCACCCCCTGCAGAAAAACAGTTAAATTAACATAGATCGATCCTCAAACCACCCAATTCAAGCCCATTCTAGTCATCAGTAACCCACAAACCAACACACCATCATTCAACTGAGCAATACCCTGTTAAATCGATCTGCAATAGCCAAGTACCCTTTCTGAACAACTCACTTCCATACCATGACCACCAAATCTCCACACCATGCTCACGAATAGCCTTACACTCACGGCCTAATCTGCCAATATCCAAGCCCCAAGAACAGCTAAGTTCAAACCAGGCACAACCACTATCGACCTTCAAAACCATCACGCCACCAGAATAAACTTCCTCTTAACCTGCAAATAAACCACCAGAGAAACAACAAACCAACTCCATCTGCAAAACTCCATTCACAGCACCACTAATCCAGTTCATCACAGCCAAATTCATCCACAACACCTTAAAACCCCAATTCCATCAGCAATGCCCAACTACCAACTCTATCAATCACACGCAAACAACATCAATCACCATACAACCTGCACAAAAACAACACAAATAACTAAACAAACAGCCAAACCCCACCATCCCGCACCTCAATTCCGCTGTCAATTACACACCATTTCACTGCCACCACACTTCCCTATTTCCCACCAGTTTTGCATCAAAAACTAGCGACCAAATTGTTTATGTTGGCCTCAAGAAGAGAAAGGGAGAGTGAGACTGGGAGTGAAAGAGAGACCAAATAAAGAAAACAGGAGGGCCGAAAAAAAATGAATGAAAAACCGATTCTGGGAGGGAGAGAAAAACAGAAACGGCAAGAAAGAGGGAAGGAGAATGAATTAAGAAGAGAGAATCGGAGAACCGGGGAAACAGAAAAAGAAGGGGCGAGTTGGAGAAGAAATGGAAAAGGGGAGGAATCGGGAAATCAAAGAAAAGAAAGAAACAAGAGAGAACAGGAGAAGGGGTGAGTGAGCAAAGAGAGTGGAGAGGAAATCAGAGGAAGAAAAAGGAATAAGAAGAGAAATAGAGAGATCAGAAATTTTGAGAGAGAGTGTGAAAATCCGCACAGCTAGAAGAAAGAATAGGCAAGAGAGAGAAAGAGAGAGAGAGAGGGAGTTCTGCTTCCTGGAAGAAAAAACGCAGGGGAGGGGAAGAGAAAAGAAGCAGAAAACAGAGAGAATCTGGAAGGGAGAGAGAGGAAAATGCGAGAGAAAAACTAATTAGGAATATTTTGTGGTAATTATTTTTTATTTAATGCAGCTAATTTATTTGCTTAACTGTGGATGATTAGTTTCTTATTTTTGATTTTGATTGAGCTTTAATTTAGTTAATTAATTTAATTAATTAGGTTGATGTGGTTAACTGATTTAGTTTAGCTTAATTTAATATTTTTATTTTCGGTTTTGGTCATATATAATAAAAATAAATATTTGCATTCAAGTCCCTCTTTTCTTTGAGTATCATCAATGTCCTCCAAAAAAAAAAAAATTGTTTCATGCATTTAAAGGTTTCAATTTAATAGACTGACCCCATCCAGATTTTATGTCCTTTAAATTAGGTCCTATAAATTACAGTCATGCTTTTGCACTTGCTGAAATTTACATTTTATGCCTTCATTTTTTAGAATTTATTGTTTTGCCCCCTTTCCCAATTTATGTTAATTTTCAGTCATGACCCCTTGATTAGTTCGAATTTTAATTCTTACCCCTTGGGCTTTATAGAATTTTATTTTAACCCCTTTAGCTGCTAGAATTAATTTTTTATCTCAATTTATCAATACTCATATATCTTAGGTTTTATTTGTTTATACCATGATGCATTGACGTGTGTGTTCATTTTTTTAAGTATTGGTACCAGGTCTTCAAAGAGGTATCCCTATTTCTCGTCAATTTCTCTTTTATGTGTTCTTTATGTGCTCCAATGTGCTTCAATGTGATTTTATGCGTTATTTGCATTATTATTTGTTTATTTCTTATTTTATATATTTTTTGCGTATTTATGTAGTTAATTTGTTTAATTTTGAATTTTTATTATTATTGTTTTATAAAAATGTTATATTTTTGTATTTAGCCAGTCAATGTAATAGTTAGATTATTTTTCTCGTATTTTAGCAAAAATTGTGTAATGAGATAGAAAGTGTAATAGATAGTACATTTTTAAATTTCCCCCTTGAATTGTAAATCAAGCCCCCCGGTGTAATAGTTAGGGTTTATTTGCTTTCTGCGTGCTTATATGTTTATTTCTTTTACCGCTTTCCTTAGGATTTTTGCATCTAGAATATTATGCTTATGTGTTATGTGCTCCTATGTGATCTTATATGTTTTTATATGTTTAAATTGCTTTTAATTCATGCTTTAATGTTTAATTCATGATTTATGATATTCCGTCACCACACTAGTCCAACGCTAGTTGTGGCTTCATTCGTTTCCCGCTAGTCCAATGCTAGTGAGGATTTTTAGAACGGGACTAGTCCAACGCTAGACCCTTAGGACATTTTTAGTGTTAGGTGCATTCGTGTGCATTTCACATTTCACACACTTCTAGTTTTCTTTCCATTTTGCATGATTTTATTATTATTACTATTATTTATTTATTTATTTTTGACACATCTTCAAAATGCATGACATCTAGGTTGCATCTCACTTAGAAATTAGGACATTTGCGTGATTCGACTAGAAATAGTCGCCTACTCACGTGGGAAGCGGTGGCGTACATGCCGTTCCCCCCTCCGTGAGTAGAAATATTCAGTCACGAGATACTAGTTCCCCGTACCCGTCATGTTGCATACCCACTTTCTTTCTTCACTTACTATATATTATTATTTTCTTTTCTTTTAGCATTCATTTTGCATAAAAACTCGTGACTCCCTCGAGGTCTCGACTCGGGTTTCGCAATTAATGTGATAATTCCGACTAAGTCTCGACGGAACATTCCGACCTCTCTCGATACTCCACATTTAGACTTAGGATTTGCATTCATATAGACATATCCAAAACGCGATAGAATCTAGGGTTAATTTAGGAAATTTTGATTAAACCTCGCAACTAGCCTCGACTAGGTTGAAAGGGTGCCTTAGGCGTAAGCCTTTGCCTTCCCTTTCTTCAAATGTGACTCCCGGACATTTTTTCTCTCCTTTTTTCGTAGACCGGAGTCGAAAAAGGGTTTTAAAATATTTTTCTAAAATTTTTATTTTTATTTTTATTTTTATTAAACGGTTTTTCGGGTGACTTGGTACACCCTAACTTAGTACCAAGTGGCGACTCCATTTTTTTAAAATAAAATAAAACCCTTTTTCAAAATTAGTTGGCCAAACCTGTCGCACTTTTAGTCCTGGCCTTGTTTTCTTTTAAAACACCATTTTTCTTAAAAATACACTTTTTCTACTAAAATTCGATTTTTCACACACGCACACGATTTTTTCCAAAAACTTGCTTTTTTAAAAAGGTCATTAGACTAGACCGTCTTTTCGGGACGCGACAATCACAACGCCACGAGCACCCCTTTTTCCCTTTTACTTTCACGATTTTGTGGGCACGATAGGATTTTGGCGACTCCACTGGGGATCACTAGTGAGTCTGAGCACTAGGCTTAATCATCTTTTCCTTATTTAACCCTTTATTCTATCGCGTTTGGATGTTAGGATTGCATTTTTCTTTTTAGGTTTTTAGGTTTTTTCTTTTGCATCTCACACACTCCTCGTCTCTCCGTTACTTATGTGATGTATATATGAATTATTTACTTTTGCTTTATTCGACCGCGCTTGCATTTGGGGAAGGGGGTCAGTCACCTTTAGAGCCCACGCGTGATAATATTACATCCCCTCCTCTCATAAGGAGCACTCCATACGTGCATTCGATATTTTTACCCTTTTTTCTCTTTTTGGTGGTTGCCACCCACCCATCCCTTTAGGACTAGGATCGATCTGCCTAGACATGCGGCCATCGCATTCGTGCATGTAGCGGTGTCTAGGGGATCACTCGAGCCACCGACCAAGGGATTTGGGATTGATGACCCTTACCCTTAGGTCTGAAGGCTTGGGAGCCGACAGCCTAATCGAGTCTAGATGCATTAGTGAGCCCAACCTCATGCATCCATGTAGAATAACCTAGGGTAGAATCAACCTTGCCCTATCAGGTACACTAGGCACGAGAGGAGGGGATTCACCCCTTTTCCTTTCTTTGTTTACTGTTCATTATTTGTCTGTTTTGCCAGTACGTTATGTGTTATTTGTTGAAACTAACGTGCTCTTTCTTGTTTTTTGATTGCATTCACAACCATAGAATAAAGAGCCTTGGCATGGTGTTCTCGTAGGAAGCCAACCCTCTTTTGGCACGTTTAAGTTTTGCTTGCATAATTAATTTCCTTGAGAAAGATGGATCCGTAAACAAAATATCCAAGAGTCAAGTTGTTGTAAATTGTGTAAAAATTTAGAAAATCTAATTTTTCAATAAGAGGTGTAATTTCAAATCTTTTTCAAAATTTATTCATTTTTGTTGTGCTTGTCAATTTTAGCCGAACTAATTTCTTTTAGGTCAATAAATGCATCCAAGTGGTCAAATTTTTTGCACAAGTTGCGTTTATCAGTTAAAAAAAATATATAAATAAATAAAATAAAGTAATTTTAAATTTACGCCATTTTTTTCGCCTTATCCACCGCCCTCCTGTCCCACATTACACAAAAAAAAAACAAAAAAGAACAAAAAAAAAATTCATGAATCGACATTTTTTTGTAAAGTCATGATTCTTTTATTGTGTCTCGTAAAGGTTCATTTTTTTTTAAATAAAACATTTTCAGAGTCAATAATTTCTTTTATACAGTTTATGATCCATCTTTCTCAAAGAAATTTTGCATCACTTGTTATACATATATAAAAAAAAAATCTCTTTAGGACATTTATCAAGATTGGCATTTTTGCATATTTTAATCAGCTTTAATATACTGTCATCATGCATAAACCGTAGAGGGAATGCCATTTCGGGAATCCCATGATAGGAAAGCCATCCTTTGGTCTTGGGTACATAACCCTAAAAGACATGCACGTTTACATTTTCAGTATTATCCCGGCGGGTGAGACCTTAGGTAAGGTAATCTGATAATAACTTTCTTTGTAGTCAGAATGGGTAGCCTGTGCAAAATCAACAAATCAAAGGAGATCGCTCAACTACTCAGAAATTGGAGAAACACTATGCATCCTTCGGAACAAAATCTAGTGTCACAACACTTGGGACATATGGCATATCTGATCGATGTAGAGCCTAACGAAGCCATTATTAATGCCCTAGTGCAAGTTTGGGATCCCGAGCATTCAGTGTTTAAGTTTGGTGACTACGAGATGACGATCACACTGGAAGAAATAGCTGGATTTTTGGGACTTTCACTTGATGGTAAGGGTCTGATATTTCCAACTATGAGCAACAAAAGAGAACTCAGTAAATTCACAGGGTTGAGAGAATCAGTGTTAGCTGGACCGGCGCAAGCAAACTCAATAGAAATCAAACGTTTGTATCATTATTTTGGTTCAAGAGGATGTTTCGCCGCACAACAAAAGGATTTCTTTATCAGCACTGAAGAGGCATGGTTTCAAAGACGGATTTGGGTCTATGGTTACGTGTTAGCTGGGTTTTTCCTTTTTCCAAGGCCAGATGACAAGGTAAACATAAGGATTGTGAAGATGATGTCCGAGCTTTTTCATGGGGTCGACAGACATGATCTCACCATAGTTCCAACCATCATTGCAGATATCTTTGTTGCATGTACCAAATGCAAGATAAAACCCGGTTTCTTTTATGGTCCTAGCATTATACTTCAAGTCTGGGCCATGGAACACCTTTGTCGAAGATCGATGATAAGGTCAGGACTCATTGTAAAGGATGTGAATTGGGTTCAATCTCATAACAAAAGACTCAATCGAGTGAATCAACCTAAAGAGGTCAAGGGATACTTGGAGCTTTTTAGTACGTTAAGTGAGGAAAAGATCTGCTGGGTTTTGGATTGGACTGAGTGTCGTAAACCGGTGTTACAAAGTTTTCAAAAAAAATTTATTCCACTATTAGGTATCAATGGGATTGCGCCTTACATACCTCAAAGAATCCTCCGCCAATTCGGTCGCATCCAGGGAATTCCTCCAGAACTGCAAATTGAAGATTTTCGTGTTATTTTTCAGCACGGGATTTGTCCTGAGAATATTCCGAGAAAGTCAGAAATCACAGAAGCATGGGGAAGTCGTTGCACGGACCAGAACATCTCCTTTGATTCAAAGAACAAAGGCACTCCTAGGACTACTCCGCAATATGATGAATGGCTTAGGAATCAGAGTCATCCAAAGGAACAAGGCATGGTTGACCCCGTTGAGGAAATCAGTCGATTGAAAGCCCTGTTGGAAATGAAAGATCGCGAAATAATACAGGTAAAGCAGAATTCCGAGAAGAACAAGGAGTCATATGAATCTGTCAAGCAACTTTATACAGAAGCGAAACAAGAACTGCGAGAAAAGAAAAGAAAATGCTTGAAGTTGAAAGACGACATCAATCACACGATGAACAAGGTACTCTTGGGAACCGGACCACAGCAAAGCTCAGCGCTTAGAAGATCAGTTGAAGAAAGTCTTAGAATGTGTAGATGAGTTAACAGAATGATGTACCCTCTTACATTGAGATGTCAATGAAAATAGTGAGGATTTTGTCTTTTATGTTCAAGTTGTATGAAAGTTGACTCAAGAAATGAAAAGGCTATTTCTTTTGGAGCTGAAATTTATCCTGTTCAAATATTGAAAGGGGGGTCTCACCCTAAAGGATTGCATTTCATGCTAGGCCTACCCTTGGCATAATAAGGGCTCCCCCTAAGACATGCATTGAAATTATTTATACACTTACTAACTTCAGTATTTTCTTTTTCTTTTTGAACAATGAATTTTTGACAGCACCAATAATGAAAGGACGACTAAATCAGTTTCCTCTCCAACATGTATTTCAGGTACTCTTAATCATAGCTTCATTCCACCGAAGCCCCATTTACACGAGGTCCTGTGCCAGATTATTGCATATAAACATGAGTAACCGTCCCGGAGTCTCCCGAAGCGCCCACGGGAAATCAGTTATCTGAGATGACGGCACTGAGGGTCCAGATGAATGAAATGCTATCCAAAATGAACGACATGACTCAGGAAGTGTCTTCTCACAGTCAGATTATCGCACATTTCATCAGCAACATGAACTAATGGTGGCTCTACCTCTAATGCACCAGCTGCTCAGGGAACTCTGCAAACCCGACCCAATACAGGAGGGAACACACCAGATGTGAACAACACTGTCCCGATTGCTCAACAGACTCCGCCTATAGATACTCAGAATACCCAAATACCTCCTTCACCTCCAATCATTCAGAACCCACCAATGCCCATTCCAATTCCTCCCAAGCCCTAGACATACTCAAAACACCCTAGGAACAACCTCAATACCCTCAGCAAACCACCCATTTCACTCTGAACAACCAACCCTTGCCAGTCCATACTACGAGCCAATTTGTGCTGGATTCCGGATTTCAAGGAGGAGGCGATGCAGAGCCTTATGCCAGAGAAGAGAATCCCAATATGATGGAGAAGGCTTTGTTAAGGAGGTTGGATAGGTTTGATGACTTTATCAAAGAAAGTCAGGGATTCGACAGATATGGAGGATTGGATTATGAAGGACTTTTGTATGTTTCCAGATACCCAATTGCCACCAAAGTTCAAAATTCCAGAGTTTTCTAAGTACAATGGCTAATGGGGACCCTGTGGTTCATCTCAAGATGTTCTGTAACAAGTTGGGAAAGCCGACTGAAGATGATAGATTGCCGATGAGGTTATTTGGTGAAAGTTTAGAAAAGGATGCATTGGAGTGGTATTTGAAGTTGGACTTTTCGAAAATTCGAAACTGGACGGACCTCTCTAGAGCTTTTATCAAGCAGTATGAGTTCAACTGTGATCTAGTACCTGATAGATTCTCTTTGGTAGAATTGAAAAAGAAACCCTTCGGAAAGCTATGTAGCCTATGGTCAGAGGTGGCGAAGCGTCGCAGCCAAGGTGAGCCCAGCCGATCGATGAGAACGAAATGGTGAAGCTGTTTATTGATGCCTCAAGACCCGCCGTACTACCAGGCGATTGTTGGTTCCATTGGAAAGTCTTTTGCTCAGGTCATTGAACAAGCAGAAGGCCATAGAGAGAGGTGTGAAGAAAGGAAAAGTAGTGGATATGGCGGCTGTAAAAATGCAAGTTGAGTCTTTGCAAAACATGAACAATGTGAAAAAGGCCATTGGAAGAAGCCCGAAAAGAAGGAAGGGAAGCAGCTTTTGTCATAAACCAAGGTCCCAATCCTAAACCCAGATTCAATAACCGATCAAACTACCCGACTCAACACCTACAGTATCCCCATTCAGCACCTCCGTCACCTGTTTACCCTCAATATCCTCAACCCGTTTTCAACACCAATCTCAACCAGTAAATGTTCAACCATTCTACCCAAACACCCAACCCATGTTCCAAAACCCTCGACCCACACAAAATAACTTTCGCCCACCCATTCAGAATCGCCCGAGGCTTGTTTATCCTAACAATTACGCTCCACCCAATCAGCCTCAAAATACAACAGGTCTAGCTAACCCTCCACAGAGGCGGCCTAGGGCTTTCACTCCCCTTGGTCGTCCTTTAGATCAGATATATGACCAATTGAGAGCAGCGGGCAAGATTGGCACAATACCACAGAAAACTTTTCTTAACGGGTTACCCCATGACTATGATCATCAAGCCATTTGTGCTTACCATTCTGGAGGTCGGGGACACCTCCACAGCTAACTGTTGGGCTTTGAAACACAAGATTCAGGACATGATTGATGATGGAGAAATAGTATTGAGAAGAGGGAGAGGACAGGCACCCAATGTAGACAATAACCCTTTGCCTCAGCATGGATCTACAGTTGGGATGATTACCTTGGATGAAGAGTTTGCTGATCCTTCTGAAATGATAGTTGCAGATTGAAGAGATAGTGGGTGTTACTGATGGGGATGACAGGCGAGCTAGAGCGATGCTTATCTGGAAAAGAATTCATGAGTCAATATATGGATGATATTTTTACTGGAAAATTGGCATCACCTGTAACCCAACCAAAAGAACCGATCTATGTCAGAAGAAGTACTTGTCAGCCTGTCAATTCATCAAGCCAGCCATTTGTCCTAGATGTTTCACCTTTTGAGTTGGAAGTCTTTGAACCCGAGATCATCGATTTGCCAGAACAGCTGCCAATAGAGGACTTACAACAAGTGCCTTGGAATTATGAAAGCTCTGAATACGATGGTGATGTTACAACAGTTTTGAGGTCTGGAAGAGTGATGGCTGAACCAGAGATTATGGTTCCAGCTAAGGGAAGGAGAGCACTCTGCCACCCAAATCAGCCTGTTAGTGAGAAGGACGCTGAAGACTTTTTGAGGATCTTAAAGAGAAGTGAATACAAGGTAGTGGAACAGTTGAGTCGAATGCCGGCACAGATTTCGATTCTCAACCTCTGTTAACATCTGAGTTGCATCGGGATGCCCTTTTGAAAGATTCTTAATGAGTCTCATGTTCCCAAGGATATTCCCACTGAAAAATTGACTGGAATAGTAGGAAATATTTTGGCATCCTAACCAGATCACCTTTTCTGAGGATGAGCTGACTCCCGAAGGGAAAGGGACACAACAAAGCTCTGTACATATCCGTGCGATGCAATGGGAAACATCTGCCTAGGGTTTTGATTGATAATGGGTCTGCTCTGAATATCTGTCCCTGGGGCACTCTGCAAAAGTTGGGATACTTGAAATCACAAGTCCGTCAATCGCCAACTATAGTCAGAGGATTCGATGGATCAAGGAAAGAGACTATGGGAGAGATCGATTTAGTGCTTGAAATGGGTCCAGCCCAATATCAGGTTACCTGTCAAGTCATGGATTTTTCGAGAATCTACAATGTGCTACTAGGGCGACCATGGATTCACTCTTCAGGATCGATACCATCATCCTTGCACCAGTTAGTAAAATTCATTATGGATGATAAACAGATCACTGATCTTTGCTGAGGACGACTGCACCATGATGATAAACCACGGATCTTCGGGAAAAGCAAAAGACAAGTTGCCATTGGATCAAAGTTTTCGCGCTTCCGACATTGTATCGGTTAATTGGATCCCTGAAGGAAAGCCACCTGTGGAACCGATGTTATCTGATGCCAGTATCATGATTGCCAAAGAACTTAATCAGGGCTGATTACCAACCAGGTAAGGGCATTGGAAGGATGCTACAAGGAGTGGTAGAACCCATTCAGTTGACAGAGCAGAAGGATACCTTTGGGCTTGGTTTTCACCCAACTGGTAAGGATGTGAAAGAGATGAAAGAAAAGAAGAGAGTTGAGAAGGAAGGACGGCACGTCCCACTCTATATTCCCCCACTTTATCATAGCTTTCCGAGGTCATCTGGTGTTACTATCTCTGAAATCTGCAATGAGGATGATAATGTCGAAGAAGGAATGAGCCGCCTGTTCATCGGAATGACTGACATTGAGGAAGCATCTGACACTGCCAGTTTCGATGAAATTGAAGAAGGGGCATTGAACAACTGGATTGCCGATTATCTCCCTATGCAAAGGGAGTTTCGGTAAATTTGGGATTCACTTCTGCTCAATGTCCATATCTAGACAGAGCCCTAGAGTGGACTTTTTCTTTTATGTTAATAGAGTCAGGCTCATATCATGTTTTGCATTTTACTTTTCAATGAAAATGGTTTTTAAACCTTTCTTTAAAGTTGAATTGCGTCTTTATCTTTTCCTTGAAGGATAGTGCCACACTTCTGTGGTTGTACATATTCCACTTTTTTAAATTAATGCATTCTGAGTTTTAATGAGATGAAGATTATGTTTTTGTCTATTTATTTATGTATTCTTTACTTCTATTTTTTCAGATGGCCGAAAATAACTGCTTATGATCCTTTGGATGTCACTTTACTTGAAACCAATGATTGCAATTTCGATATCTCTCTGAATTCTGAAATAGTGCAATCCGCTGATGAGAATGAGAGTGATATCGAAGAAGATTATGATTCCGTACTTAAGAATCTTGAACAATACGAGGAAAAACTCAAGCCGAACCTGGAAGAAACAGAAACTATTAATATTGGCACTGAGGCAGAGTTGAAAGAAGTTAAAATCAGTGTGCATTTAAACAAGAAGCAGAGAAAGTGAAATGATTGAATTCCTCACAGCAGTTTAAGATGTGTTTGCATGGTCATATGATGATATGCCTGGAGTTTCTACTGATATAGTAGTTCACCGATTGCCCACTGACCCAAACTTTCCTCCAGTAAAACAAAAACCTCGTAAATTCAAACCCGAAATGAGCCTTAAGATTAAAGAGCAGATAGTCAAGCAATTCAATGCCAATATCATTGTTGTGTCCCACTATCCCGTTTGGCTATCGAATATGGTTCCGGTTCTCAAAAAGTCGGGAGAAGTGCGAGTTTGTGTGGATTATCGGGATTTAAACAAAGCTAGTCCAAAGGATGATTTTCCTTTACCCAATATTCACATTTTGTTGGACAACACAGCAGGACATGAAATGGATTCGTTCATTGATTGTTTCGCTGGGTACCATCAACTCTTGGTAGCAGAAGAAGATAGGGAGAAAACATCATTCATCACTCCATGGGGTACATTCTGTTATAGAGTCATGCCTTTTGGACTAAAGAATGCTGGGGCCACTTATCAAAGGACTATGACTACGTTGTTTCACGACATGATCCACAAGGAGATAGAAGTTTATGTGGATGACATCATAGTCAAGTCTAAGAGGTCCGAAGACCATTTGGTAGATTTGAGAAAACTGTTTGAAAGGTTGAGGAAATATAGTCTGAGATTGAATCCTGCAAAATGTGCTTTCGGATCTCCTGCTGGAAAGTTATTGGGATTTATTGTTAGCAAGAAGGGTATCGAGATAGATCCCACAAAGATAAAAGCTATACGGGAAATGCCAATTCCGAAGACACAGAAGGACGTGAAAAGCTTTTCTGGGAAAGATAAATTTCATCGGCAGATTTATCGCTCAGTTAACCCTCACTTGTGAGCCACTGTTTAAGTTGTTAAGGAAGAATGCCCCAATGGATTGGAACGAGGATTGTCAGCAGGCTTTTGATAAGATTAAAGATTATCTGTTGAATCCTCCCTGTCTTAGTGCCACCAAAGCCAGGTCCGACCACTCATCATGTATATCTCAGTTCTGGACGGAGCGATGGGTTGTGTCTTGGGTCAGCATGATGATTCAGGAAGAAAGGAGCAGGCAATCTATTACTTGAGTAAGAAGTTCACGGCTTATGAGGCGAACTATTCATTCCTGGAAAGGTTGTGTTGTGCATTAGCTTGGGCTGCTCAGAAACTCAGACATTATCTTCTTGATCACACCACCTACCTTATATCTCGATCAGATCCTTTGAGGTACTTACTTGAGAAACCGATGCCCACTGGACGCATGGCTAAATGGCAGATGATTCTCAGTCAGTTTGACATTGTAGTTCACAACTCAGAAGGCAGTCAAGGGTCAAGCTATTGCAGATCATTTGGCAGGGAATCCCTTAGGAAGATGATTATGCACCCTTGCACACTTATTTTCCGGATGAAGAGATATTGTTTGTGGAGCAGTAGATCATACGAATGAGGAATCTTCGGGATGGAGGTTATTCTTTGACGGTGCCTCGAATTCGTTCGGAGCAGGGATAGGTGCAGTTCTGATATCACCTGATGGAAAACATTATCCTGCTACAGCTAAGTTGAAATTTGAATTGCACTAATAACATGGCCGAGTATGAAGCCTGTATTTTGGGTTTGAAAATGGCATTGGATATGGATATTAGGGAGTTAGCAGTGTTCAGTGATTCTGACTTGTTAGTTCATCAAACATTGGGAAAATGGATAACTCGGGATTCTAAGATCATTCCGTATCATTGTTGCTTACTCACTCTTGCCAGGCAATTCAAAACCCTGGAATTCACTCACATTCCGCGTACTCGAAATATATTTGCAGATGCTTTAGCAACTTTGTCTTCCATGATCAGTCACCCTGATAATATGGTGATCGATCCCATCTCCATCAAGATTCAAGAAGAACCAGCTCACTGTCTGCGCATTGAGCGGGAACCCGACGGTCTCCCATGGTTTCATGATTTGAAAGAGTATTTAAAGAATGGATTCTATCCCTCAGGCATCAGTACAAGAGCTAAGAATTTTCTCCGAAGGATGTCTATGAGATTTTTCTTGAACGGAGAAGTATTGTATAAAAGGTCAAGCGATCTGGGCCTTTTGAGATGTGTAGATGAAAAGGAAGCTGAATATTTGATGAGGGAAGTACATAGCGGCGTGTGCGGGCCACATATGAATGGACACTTGCTGGCCAAAAGATAATGAGAACCGGACATTTTTGGCTCACCATGGAGCATGACTGTGTTGAGTTCGTCAGAAAGTGCGTTAAGTGTCAAATGCATGGTGATGTGATACATGCTCCTCCTTCGGAACTCCACAGTATGACTGCTCCTTGGCCTTGCTTCAATGTGGGGAATGGATGTCATTGGAGTAATTGATCCTCCCGCTTCAAATGGCATCAAATTCATCCTTAGTAGGCAATTAGAGTATTTCACCAAATGGGTAGAAGCAGAATCTTACAAGCAAGTGACTAAGAAAGTGGTAGCTGATTTTTTGAGAAATCATATTATCTGCCGTTTTGGGATACTAGAGACATTGATTACGGATAACGCAAAAAATCTCAACAATGACTTGGTGGATGGGTTGTGTGAACTAGTTCAAGATCAAGCATCGAAACTCTGCCATCTATAGACCTCAGATGAATGAAGCTGTAGAGGCTGCCAATAAAAATTTGAAGAAGATCATTCGAAAGATGACTAACACGCATCGAGATTGGCATGAGAAGTTGCCTTATGCATTGTTGGCATACAGGACAGCTATAAGAACTTCTACTGGGACAACTCCATATTCTCTTATGTATGGGATGGAAGCAGTATTGCCAGCAGAAATTGAGATTCCTTCTCTGCGTATATTGATGGAAGCCCAGTTGGAAGAAGCTGAATGGGTCAGGCAACGTCATGAGCAGTTGACATTGATTGATGAAAAGCGGTTGAATGCTGTTTGTCATGGACAGTGCTACCAAAGGCGAATGGCCCGTGCTTATCAATAAGAAAGGTCAGACCTCGCTCTATTTGAAGATCGGAGATAAAGTCCTTGAAGCAAATCCTTCCAATCAAGAAGAAGCTAAGGGCAAATTTGCTCCAAATTGGCAAGGTCCATTCATCGTGAAAAAAGTACTATCAGGAGGAGGCCTTGTTCTGACAGAAATGGATGGTCAAGTGTTTCCCCAGATCATCAATTCAGACATGGTAAAAAGGTTTTACATTTGATTGGTAAGTTTTCTTTTAAAATTGTTGCAAAAGAAGACGGATCAAAGGCGGGCCTTCTTTCTTTTCCCTTAAACATTTTTCCTTAGTTTTTCCCATTTGAGCCTTCAGAATCTATGAATTTCGTTTCATAACCCACTTGATGGTCGCACCCCATACTGGGCAATTTTTATCTATTGGCTTGTTGCGTAAAAAAATGAAATGAAAAATGATAAAAATGAAATGAAAAATGATACAAAAGAAAACCCCATGGAAAGTAACAAACTGGGGCAAAAAAAAAAAAGTTAGGATAAGTATTTTTGAAAATGTGACCTTAAGATAATCAACCTTTTCATGAATTCTGCTTTCCGACCTTAACCTTTCAAGCACCTTACCTGACCCCGTTACAAAAAACCGAAAATGTTACCGACCTCCGTCTTTATTTTGTGATAATTTTGAAATGAAAATTTGCAAATCAATAAGGCATATGGTGTTAATATATCTATCCCTAATCCATCAAGAGAAGATTGTCTTACTGATGCCAAACATTTTTATACCAGTCTGATTTTATGAAATGGAAAATGATCGGCCAGGACTTGAATGTTGATTGTTCTCTTTTCTCTTTACAAAAGCGAAAACCCGAAAGGGCACTTCAAAAAAAATTAAAAAAAAAAGGGGAGGGGGAAACCTCAGCGAAAACCCGAAAGGGCGCTTCAAAAAATAAAAAATAAAAAAAATAAAAAAAAAGAAACAAAAAGGGGGGAGGAAACCTCGGTGAAAACCTGAAAGGGCGCTGAGGTCGGGAAGTTACAAGCCAAAGGCTCACAAGTGAAGAAGTAAAATACACCTGGGATAGATGTGTAATTCTTTGCAAAAGCCTGATGACCTTGGTTACTTGAGAATTTTCTTCTGTATTGATCATCTTGGAGCAATATCGGAATTCAAGTGGAACGACATCCAGAGGATCAAAATGGTAGATTTCTTCGAAGTCGTAGTTGGAAATTAATTTTTCATTCGAACATAATGATTAGTTGTTATTGAAAGTTTTATATATACATATATGAAAATATTTAATGTACAGAATTTCTTTTGTCGTTGCATCTGTCAGATTTTTAGGTGATATATTCATTTTTCATCTTTTTCGAAAACATGACATTTTTTGTGTCTTAGTGTGCAATATAAGCAAAAGTGATCCTAAATTTATCGAGATCCCGAGAGGCATATGGGAGAGCACATAGGGCATTTATCGCAAATCATGGATCAGTGAATTTTGAAATCAGAAAATGTCACGAAACAAGGACCGAAGACCAATTCAGGATCCTGGATTGTGATACTCATGTTTATATGCATTAGTGGATCAGGGAACTGTCAAGTGGTGGCATAACTTTTGCAACTATCGTTATCTTTTTCTCTTTTGCAGGTATTGTTACACCATCTTCAATTGAGATATTTGACAAAAATAACAATTGAGGCAATTTTGCTAAGTCAATGACAGTTTGATCAAGGGCACAAAAAAAAATTGAAAATAAAAAAATGAAAATTTTTTGGGTCAGTCATGATAATTCATGTTTGCAGCAAATTTTGAAAAGAATGTTCTATATCAAGGTGGGTAGTCGGAAGGATTAAATCAAATAAGATTTCAATGTTTTCATTTGACACCTAAACGTTGAAAAGAGTGATTTCAAAGGGTTTTGACGCCCTACACTGGGGCAAAATTTTTTGGAAAAATTTTAACAAGTTGTGTTGATTTGGATGCAACATTTGACGATGACTCTTAAGTTTTTCAATGTCTTAACTTTGTCATGCATCCGTCCAGCAGTCTGGTCGGCATCTTTTATTTATTTTTCCAAGTCTGGCAGCCCAGACCTTGCATTTATGATTCCTGGCAGCCCAGGATCATTCATCTACGTTTCCAAGTCTGGCAACCCAGACCTTGCATTGCATTTTATGATTCCTGGTAGCCCAGGATCATTTATTTATTTTTCCAAGTTTGGCAGCCCAAACTTTGCATTCATCAACCTTGGCAGCCCAAGGTCATGCATTCGTCCAGCAGCCTAGTCGGCATCTTTTATTTACGTTTCCAAGTCTGGCAGCCCAGACTGTACCTTGCATTTATGATTCCTGGCAGCCCAGGATCATTCATTTACTTTTTCAAGTTGGCAGCCCAACTTTGCATTCATCAACCTTGGCAGCCCAAGGTCATGCATCCGTCCAGCAGCCTGGTCGGCATCTTTTATTTACGTTTCTAAGTCTGGCAGCCCAGACCTTGCATTTATGATTCCTGGCAGCCCAGGATCATTTATTTACTTTTTCAAGTTGGCAGCCCAACTTTGCATTCATCAACCTTGGCAGCCCAAGGTCATGCATTCGTCCAGCAGCCTGGTCGGCATCTTTTATTTATGTTTCCAAGTCTGGCAGCCCAGACCTTGCATTTTATGATTCCTGGCAGCCCAGGATCATTTATTTACTTTTTCAAATTGGCAACCCAACTTTGCATTCATCAACCTTGGCAGCCCAAGGTCATGCATCCGTCCAGCAGCCTGGTCGGCATCTTTTATTTATGTTTCCGAGTTTGGCAGCCCAGGATCATTCATTTACTTTTTCAAGTTTGGCAGCCCAAACTTTGCATTCATCAACCTTGGCAGCCCAAGGCCATGCATCCGTTAGGCAGCCTGAACGGCATATGTTTATTTACATTTTCAAATCTGGCAGCCCAGACATTGCATTTGTCTTGTTGCTATTTGTTTTGGTAGCAACCTGAACTCATTTTTTGTTTTTTAGTTTAAGCATTTTGCTTTGTCTTGCAGTCTCGTACCAATCTATGTTATCTTTGCTTAGCAATTTGAATGTTACATTTCTTTCTTTTGATCACAAATTTGAACTCTTGTTTTACTATTTGCAATTGTGTTTCACAGCCACCGTCTACCTGCATCTGAACTACGTTTGACCTGATTCTCTTTATTGGGATACGTAGGCAGCTCCTAGAGAGTTCGGTCGCATGTTTATACATGTGTTCTCTGGTCATTAGTCACATCTCATCACATTTTGTACTACGCATGATTAGGTGTTTTGTTTATAGCAATGTCTGTTTTCATATTTAGGTGAGTCAAAATTTGGTGTTGTCTACGTCTTTATCTGAAATCTCTACGAGATTCCCGACAAAGAGGGGCAAACTGTAGACACCAAATTTTAACACATTATTTATTTTCAAACACTGCGGGGCATGTTTGCACTTTTTAGGACAAATTTTAAATTCTAATAATCTCAGGGGGCAAAATAGTAATTTTATTTGTAAATATTTTTCTATCAACTTTTGGGGGTTTAAATTCATATTTTTACTTTTATATGAATTTATTAATTTCTTATGATTTTTCTAGATTTAATTGGTATTTTTTATATTTTTACCAGCATAAGGGCAAAATGGTAATTTCATCTCGCGAATACCATTTTAGCTCATTTCAAGTTCCAAAATCATTTTTCAATTTCTTGAGGCATGTTTCTAAATTTTCTTGATTTTTTCAGAGACGATTTCTATTTTTTCTACAAATTTTCATTGCCCAAGGGCAAAATCGTCATTTTACAGATTAAATTCATTTTTGTCAAATTTTGAGTCGAAAAGGCATTTTCCAGTGTTTTAAGATTATTTGTAATTTTTGATAATTTTTTGAGAACAATAACTATTTTTCTGTGAATTTTCATTACCCAAGGGCAAAATCGTCATTTTACAAATTAAATTCATTTTTCATCAATTTTGAGTCAAAAATGCATTTTCCAATGTTTTAAGCTTATTTTTAATTTTTTGGTAATTTTTTGAGAACAATAACTATTTTTCTGTGAATTTTCATTGCCTAAGAGCAAAATCGTCATTTTACAGATTGAATTCATTTTTGTCAAATTTTGAGTCGAAATGGCATTTTCCAGTGTTTTAAGATTATTTGTAATTTTTGATAATTTTTTTTAGAACAATAACTATTTTTCTGTGAATTTTCATTGCCCAAGGGCAAAATCGTCATTTTACAAATTAAATTCATTTTTCATCAATTTTGAGTCAAAAATACATTTTCCAATGTTTTCAGCTTATTTTTAATTTTTTGGTAATTTTTTGAAAACAATAACTATTTTTCTGGGAATTTTCATTGCCTAAGGGCAAAATCGTCATTTTACAAATTAAATTCATTTTCACAAATTTTGAGTCAAAAATGCATTTTTTTTTAGTGTTTTAAGCTTATTTGTAATTTTGATAATTTTCTGAGGACAATAACTATTTTTCTGTGAATTTTTGTCATCCAAGGGCAAAATTGTCATTTCACATCCCAAACTCATTTTTCACCAATTTTTTATTCCCAAATTTGTTTTTAGATTTTAAGCATGTTTCTAAGTTTTTAATTTTTTTTTGGATTGGCGAATTAGTGTTAATGAATTTATTATTTACATTTGTCTTGATTTTTTTTCATTATTGTGAAAGAATAAATTTTTAAAGGATAAAGTTGTAATTTTTGTAGTCAAGGGTATTTTGGTCTTTTAATCATTTCTTGGAGGTTAAGATTTGTGCAGTATAAATACCCACTTAGGGATTAAAAAAAAGGGAGATGAAAAATGAAAAACCCTAAAACACTACTTCTTTTGTGATTTTTTAGATTAAAACACACACACTTCACACCATTAAACACACACTATTGCCGTTCATCTATTCCATCTACTGTTCATCTGGTCTTCAAATTCCATCTTCAAATTCCAAAAGGTAAGTTCTTAATTGCTTTTCCTTTTGTTCTAATTGATTTTCTTTCTATTTTTCTATGGGGATTTAATTAAATATCTTTATTTGCTAAGATTTTAGTTGAGTTTTTCTTTGAATTTTGCCTTCTGTAATTCTGGGTTTATGCTCATATTTCTGGGTTTATGTTCATATTTCTGGGTCCATATTTTCTCTTCTTGCTTCATCTTCTGCACCGATGATCTGCACACAACACGCACAAAACCACACTCTCACCTTCAACGTTCTCCCTCCTCCCTTCTCCACCACCTGCAAAACACAATAGCAGAACCAAGCCAGCAATTCCCAATCAGTTTCGCACAACTTACCCCTCACCGTAACACCTCAGACCCACCACCGACACCACCATTAGGCCATTCAACACCTCACTCAGCTTCACCCCCTGCAGAAAAACAGTTAAATTGACATAGATCGATCCTCAAACCACCCAATTCAAGCCCATTCTAGTCATCAGTAACCCACAAACCAACACACCATCATTCAACTGAGCAATACCCTATTAAATCCATCTGCAATAGCCAAGTACCCTTTCTGAACAACTCACTTCCATACCATGACCACCAAATCTCCACACCATGCTCACGAACAGCCTTACACTCACGGCCTAATCTGCCAATATCCAAGCCCCAAGAACAGCTAAGTTCAAACCAGGCACAACCACTATCGACCTTCAAAACCATCACGCCACCAGAATAAACTTCCTCTTAACCTGCAAACAAACCACCAGAGAAACAACAAACCAGCTCCATCTGCAAAACTCCATTCACAGCACCACTAATCCAGTTCATCAAAGCCAAATTCATCCACAACACCTTAAAACCCCAATTCCATCAGCAATGCCCAACTGCCAACTCTATCAATCACACGCAAACAACATCAATCACCATACAACCTGCACAAAAACAACACAAATAATTAAACAAACAGCCAAACCCCACCATCCCGCACCTCAATTCTACTGTCAATTACACACCATTTCACCGCCACCACACTTCCCCATTTCCCACCAGTTTTGCATCAAAAGCTGGCGACCAAATTGTTTCCGTTGGCCTCAGGAAGAGAAAGGGAGAGTGAGACTGGGAGTGAAAGAGAGACCAAATAAAGAAAACAGGAGGGCCGAAAAAAAAAATGAATGCAAAACCGATTCTGGGAGGGAGAGAAAAACAGAAACGGCGAGAAAGAGGGAAGGAGAATGAATTAAGAAGAGAGAATCGGAGAACCGGGGAAACAGAAAAAGAAGGGGTGAGTTGGAGAAGAAATGGAAAAGGGGAGGAACCAGGAAATCAAAGAAAGAAAGAAACAAGAGAGAATAGGAGAAGGGGTGAGTGAGCAAAGAGAGTGGAGAGGAAATCAGAGGAAGAGAAAGGAATAAGAAGAGAAATAGAGAGATCAGAAATTTTGAGAGAGAGTGTGAAAATCCGCACAGCTAGAAGAAAGAATATGCAAGAGAGAGAGAGAGAGAGGGAGTTCTGCTTCCTGGAAGAAAAAACGCAGGGAAGGGGAAGAGAAAAGAAGCAGAAAACAGAGAGAATCTGGAAGGGAGAGAGAGGAAAATGCGAGAGAAAAACTAATTAGGAATATTTTGTGGTAATTATTTTTTATTTAATGCAGCTAATTTATTTGCTTAATTGTGGATGATTAGTTTCTTATTTTTTATTTTGATTGAGCTTTAATTTAGTTAATTAATTTAATTAATTAGGTTGATGTGGTTAACTGATTTAGTTTAGCTTAATTTAATATTTTTATTTTCGGTTTTGGTCATATATAATAAAAATAAATATTTGCATTCAAGTCCCTCTTTTCTTTGAGTATCATCAATGTGCCTCCAAAAAAAAATTTTTTTTTTGTTTCATGCATTTAAAGGTTTCAATTTAATAGACTGACCCCATCCAGATTTTATGTCCTTTAAATTAGGTCCTATAAATTACAGTCATGCTTTTGCACTTGCTGAAATTTACATTTTATGCCTTCATTTTTTAGAATTTATTGTTTTGCCCCCTTTCCCAATTTATGTTAATTTTTAGTCATGACCCCTTGATTAGTTCGAATTTTAATTCTTACCCCTTGGGCTTTATAGAATTTTATTTTAACCCCTTTAGCTGCTAGAATTAATTTTTTATCTCAATTTATCAATACTCATATATCTTAGGTTTTATTTGTTTATACCATGATGCATTGACGTGTGTGTTCATTTTTTTAAGTATTGGTACTAGGTCTTCAAAGAGGTATCCCTATTTCTCGTCAATTTCTCTTTTATGTGTTCTTTATGTGCTCCAATGTGCTTCAATGTGATTTTATGCGTTATTTGCATTATTATTTGTTTATTTCTTATTTTATATATTTTTTGCGTATTTACGTAGTTAATTTGTTTAATTTTAAATTTTTATTATTATTGTTTTATAAAAATGTAATATTTTTGTATTTAGCCAGTCAATGTAATAGTTAGATTATTTTTCTCGTATTTTAGCAAAAATTGTGTAATTAGATAGAAAGTGTAATAGATAATACATTTTTAAATTTCCACCTTGAATTGTAAATCAAGCCCCCCGGTGTAATAGTTAGGGTTTATTTGCTTTTGCGTGCTTATATGTTTATTTCTTTTACCGCTTTCCTTAGGATTTTTGCATCTAGAATATTATGCTTATGTGTTATGTGCTCCTTAGTGATCTTATATGTTTTTATATGTTTAAATTGCTTTTAATTCATGCTTTAATGTTTAAATTCATGATTTATGATATTCCGTCACCGCACTAGTCCAACGCTAGTTGTGGCTTCATTCGTTTCCCGCTAGTCCAACGCTAGTGAGATTTTTAGAACGGGCTAGTCCAACGCTAGACCCTTAAGACATTTTTAGTGTTAGGTGCATTCGTGTGCATTTCACATTTCACACACTTCTAGTTTTCTTTTCATTTTGCATGATTTTATTATTATTACTATTATTTATTTATTTATTTTTGACACATCTTCAAATGCATGACATCTAGGTTGCATCTCACTTAGAAATTAGGACATTTGCGTGATTCGACTAGAAATAGTCGCCTACTCACGTGGGAAGCGGTGGCGTACAGGCCGTTCCCCCATCCGTTAGTAGAAATATTCAGTCACGAGATACTAGTTCCCCGTGCCCGTCATGTTGCATACCTTACTTTCTTTCTTCACTTACTATATATTATTATTTTCTTTTCTTTTAGCATCACATTTTGCATAAAAACTCGTGACTCCCTCGAGGTCTCGACTCGGGTTTCGCAATTAATGCGATAATTTCGACCAGATCTCGACGGAACATTCCGACCCTCTCGATATCCACATTTAGACTTAGGATTTGCATTCATATAGACACATCCAAAACGCGATAGAATCTAGGGTTAATTTAGGAAATTTTGATTAAACCTCGCAACTAGCCTCAACTAGGTTGAAAGGGTGCCTTAGGCGTAAGCCTTTGCCTTCCCTTTCTTCAAATGTGACTCCCGGACCTTTTTCTCTCGTTTTTTCGTAGACCGAAGTCGAAAAAGGGTTTTAAAATGCTTTTCTAAAATTTTTATTTTTATTTTTATTTTTATTAAACGGTTTTTCGGGTGACTTGGTACACCCTAACTCAGTACCAAGTGGCGACTCCATTTTTTTTAAAAATAAAATAAAACCCTTTTTCAAAATTAGTTAGCCAAACTTGTCGCACTTTTAGTTCCGGCCTTGTTTTCTTTTAAAACATCATTTTTCTTAAAAATACACTTTTTTTACTAAAATTCGATTTTTCACACACGCACACGATTTTTCCCAAAAACTTGCTTTTTAAAAAGGTCATTAGACTAGACCGTCTTTTCGGGACGCGACAGTCACGACCCCACGAGCACCCGTTTTTCCCTTTTACTTTCACGATTTTGTGGGCGTGACAGAAGCATTTCAACTTGGTTGTTTATTCAATGTTCATTCCACTTGATCATTAAAAGAAAATGCTCCACTACTTTTACAGCCAATCAGATACAATGAAACAAAATAGTACATCATTCGGTCAACTCTCCTATACAATCTAAAACTTCTCTTCAGTTGGTCCTCTAGGCGCTGAGCTTTGCTGCGATCTGGCTCCCAAGAAGTATCTGTTCATCGTATGATTGATGTCATCTTTCAGCTCCAAACATTTCCTCTTCTTTTCTACAGCAGTTCTTGTTTCGCTTCTGTGTAAAGTTGCTTGACAGATTCATATGCTTCCTTGTTCTTCTCAGAATTCTGCTCTGCTTGTATTAATTCACGATCTTTTGCTTCTAACAGGGCTCTCAAACGAATGACTTCCTCAGCAGGGGTCAATGACGCTCTGTTCCTGTGGATGATTCTGATTCTTGATCCATACATCATATCCTGAGGTAGTTCTTGGAACAAATTTAGTCTCTGGATCAAATGGAATATCCCTGGTCTGTGCATCGACTTCCCCATGCTTCCGCAATCTCTGACTTTCCTTGGTATTTCACTAGGACAAATTCCTTGTCGAAAAATGATATTAAAATCGTCTGTATGTAGCTCTGGAGGAATGCCCTGGATGCGTCCGAACTGACGAAGAACTCTTTGAGGAATGTAGGGTGCTACTCCATTGGTACCCAACAGTGGGATGAACCTCCTTCTGAAACATTGCAACTGCCGGTTTACGACACTCAGTCCATTCTAAAACCCAACAGATGTCTTTCTCGTTGAGCGCATTGAAGAATTCCAAATATGCCCTTGCATCTCTTAGGCTGGTTTGCTGAGTCAATTCTCTTTCTGTGCGATTGAATCCAATTTGTGTCTTTTAAAACAAGCCTGGACCGGATCACTAGAATGCCGATGTAGATGTTCCATAGCCCAAATCTGAAGCAAGGATACTGGGACCGTAGAAGAATCCGGGCTTTTTCTTACACTTGGTACATGCTACGAAAATGTCGGCCACAATAGTGGGCACAATAGTTAGGTTCTGGCCTTCTATCCCACGAAAGAGATCAATCATCATGTTGACGATCTTATATTGACTTTATCGTCTGGTCGTGGAAAAGAAAGAATCCGGCTAGTACGAAACCATAGACCCATATTCTCTTCTGAGACCATACTTCCTCTGTGCCAATGAAGAAATTCCTGTTGACGCGTAGCAAAGCACTCTCGGGACACAAAGCGGTTGTACAAATATTTGATTCCAATTGAATTCGCCTGAATCGGGCCAGGTATAGCTGATTCTTTCAATCCCTGTGAAACTGCTTAATTCCTTTCCTACCACTCACAGTCGGAAAAATTAGTTTCTTTCCCTCGGTTGGAAGTCCCAGAAGCCCGGCTATTTCTTCTAATGGTAATAGTAAGTTCATAATCAGCAAATCTGAATACCGAGTGCTTAGGATCCCACACTTGTACCAAAGCATTTATAATGGCCTTCATTTGGTTCTATGTCAATGAGATGAGGCAGGTGTCCCAAGTAATGTGATATCAGATTCTGCTCCGACGGGTGCATGGCGTTTCTCCAGCTCCTAAGCAGTAGGAGGAGTTCTTCTGACTTGTTGATCTTGCATATGCTACCCATTCTGATTGCAAAAGATCATTAGATTACCTTACCTAGGGTCTCACCCACCAGGACATACAAAAATTTAAACGTGAGATTCCCACAGAATGGGTTATGTACCCAAGGGAAAATTGGGGTGGTTTATTTCTAAGATGGGATTCCCTAAATGGCATTCCCTCTATGGTTCATGTATGACGGCAATTTATTAAAATAAATAATGTGCAACATCGCAACATGGCCTAACAAGAGCCCCATTTGACGCCGGGGTAAGCCTAGAAATGACATGCAATGCATATTTTATTAGAATTTAAACATGAGATATTCTATCTAAAAAGGGCGGTCTTTCTCTAAAAGAGTACCATGCCATGACTCTTTATTCTATAGTTGTGAATGTGACCAAAAAGGAAAGAAATTGTGTTAGTTCAGTTAACAAAATATCACATAACACATTGGTAAAGCAAAACAACAAACAAAAATATGACAGAAAAAATAAAGAGGGTGAATTCCCTCCTCTCGTGCCTAGTGTACTTAATGGGATAAGGCAGACTCTACCCTGGGCTATTTTACATGGATGCATGAGGTTAGGCTTACTAATGCATCTAGACTCGACAAGGCTTCGGTTCCCGAACCTTCAGACCGAGGGATCAAAATAAGTCCGTCAATTCCAAGAATCCCAAGTCGGTGGTTCGAGTGATCCCCTAGACACCGCTACATGCACGAATGCGATGGCCGCATGTCTAGGCAGATCGATCCTAGTCCTAAAGGGATGGGTGGGTGGCAACCACCAAAAAGATAAAAAGGGTTTAAAAAAATATCGAGTGCACGTATGAAGGTTCTCCTATGAGAGGAGGGAATGTAATATTAACACGCGTGGGCTCTAAGGGTGACTGACCCCCTCCCAAATGCAAGCGCGGTCGAGTAAAACAATAACAAGTAAATAAATCATACATACATCACATAAGTGGCCGAGAGACGGGAAGCGTGTGAGATGCAAAAAGAAAAGCCTAAAAAACCTAAAAAAGAAAAATGCAATCCTAACATCCAAACGCGATGAAATCACGGGTTAAAGGAGGAAAAGATGATTAAACCTTGTGCTCGGACTCACTAGTGATCCCCAGTGGAGTCGCCAGCTGTCGCGCCCCATTTTTCGAAAGGGACAATAATAAATGGTGTGAGTGAGGTCGAGAAAAAAAAAAGGAAGAATTAAATGTGATTTTGTTTATATTAGAAAAAAGAGTCTACATTTTTGTAAAAATAATTTTTTTTATAAAAATATTTTATAAAAGATAATTTGATAAAATTTGACAAACAAATGCTTTATTTTGAAAAAAACAAAAGAAAAAGGGCCTAAAATGGGACTTTGAAAATGCGACGGTTTTTGGGCCCGAAAATAAAGTCTAAAAAGGGTTTTTTAGTAAAGAAAAGGAGTCGCCACTTGGTATTGAGTTTTGGTGTACCAAGTCACCCGAAAATATTTTATAAAAGATAAGAAAGTTAAGAATGATTTATTTAAAGAAATGATTTTTTGAAAAATATAGAAAAAAACAAGAAAAAACCCTTTTAGACGACTCCAGGTCTTTGAAAACAAGAGAAAAAGGTTCGGGAGTCACAGTTGAAGAAAGGGAAGGCAAAGGCTTGTGCCTAAGGCACCCTTTCAACCTAGCCGAAACTAGTTGCGAGGTTTAGTCTAAATTTTCCTAATATAACCCTAAGATTTTATCGCATTTGGATGCAACTATATGAATGCAAATCTAATCCTAAAAATGAATATCGTTAAGGGACAAAATGTTCCATTAAGGTTTAGTCGGAATTACCGCATTAATTGCGAAAACTGAGTCTAGACCTCGATGGAGTCACGGGTGTAGATGCGAAATGGAATGCAAAAGAAAAGAAAAATAGTAATATAGATAGTAAGTGAACAAAGAAAATGGGAATGCAACATAATGGGTACGGGAGACGAATGGACTCGTGACTAACTGTTCCTACTCACGGAGGGGGGAACGACATGTACGCTATCGCTTCCCATGTGAGTAGATGACTATTTCTAGTCAAATCACACAAATGACTTAAAATTCTATGTGCATTAGAATCTAAATGTTATGCACTAAACATATGTTTAAAAATAGATAGTAGATGATAGAGTATATATATAAAATCATTCTAAATGGAAAAAGGCCTAAAAAAATGTGTGTGAAATGGCATGGAATGAACACACGAGAAATGATCCTAATACTAAAATGACCTAAAGGCCTAGCATTGGACAAGCCTATTTTTCTATAAATTCTCCGCTAGCGTTGGACTAGCTAAGAAACCGAAATTGGCCACAACTAGCGTTGGACTAGTGTGGTGACGGTTCACACATATATAATAATAAAGCAAATAAATAAATAAAGCATAGATTGAAGCAATAATCACATAAAAGCACATAATAGCACATAGGAGCACATAACATATAAGCATGATATTCTAGATGCAAAGTCCTAAAGAAAAGCAAATAAAACACATAAGCACATAGCACACATAGCACACAAAGCCTAACTATTACATCGGAGAAACCTACTTACAATCTAAAATGGAAAAGATAATCAAAGTAGCCTATCTAACCTATCTATTACATTTTCTAACTAAAATACAAAATTTTTTGTTAACTAGATATAAACTATCTATTACATTAACTATCTAAATACAAAAATTTTACTAAATATAATATTGCCTATCTATTACATCTCTTTGAATAACAAAATTAAATTCAAATAAACAACATGGCATAAATGAATAAACACTCATATGAAAAAAAAACTATAAGTACAAAGATATATGTAAACACATAGAAAAACACATTGGAGTACATAGGAGCACACAAAAAGAAATTAAAAAGGGTAATCGAGGTACCTTCCATTCGTAAACTCGGTACAAATTGCTACTAAATGAACAAACATGTCAAAAATACCACTATTTAATAAATAATCCACTTAATTAAATAATTTCATACCAATCACTATGAACATACTACGATAATTCAAACAATTATAGCAATAATAAACAAAATAAGAGAAAGAAAATAATGATAATGATAATTAATTATTTAGGAAGAAAAATGAAAATTTTTTAAGTAAAAATAAATAAGTAAATAAATAAATAAAGCAGAACAACAAAAATAAAGAAATAATAATAATAGAAGATAAAATACAATAATACATACTTAAACTTTTAACACCCCAAATAATGATTATTACAATAACTAAAAGGGAAATAAAGAAACTAATTTGAACATTAATTAGACTAACAAGACCCAATTTTAGAACATTAATCATAAATTTGATAAAAATAAATAACGAAAAATGTGAACAGAAATAATTTAAAGCTTTGAGGACTTAATTAATTTTTATTAATATTTTTTTTGCAAAAATAAAATATTATAAGATTTGGATTAAAAGAGAAATTTGGGCCATATTCTAGAGTAAAAAATGTAATTTGCAACAAGCAAAAAGGTAAAATTATATTTTAAACCCTACTTAAGGTAATGACATAGTTTACAACGAATTTAAAGGCTAAAACATAATTTTCAGCAACTATAATGCCCAAAAATAAAATTTCCAGCAACATTTAAGGCCAAGAATATAATTTCAGCAAGGTCATTAAATGATACATAATTTACAGCAATGTATAGTGTCAAATTGCAATTTTCAGCTATATAAAAGAGCTAAAAGTGAAAATTCCAGCAACTATAAGTATTAAAATACAAATTCCAGCAACAAATAAAAGACTAAAATACAATTTTTAACAATTAATGGAGGTATTAAAACAAATTCCAGCAACATAAAGGACCAAAATATAAATTCCAGCAACAATAGGGGGCCAAAAATAAAATTCCAGCAAGTATAATAACTCAAATAAAATTCCAGCAAGGTTGGGAGTGATAAAAATGAAATTCCAGCAAGCATTCTAGGGCAAAAATAGAATTTCCAGCAATGTAGGGGGTACAAAATAAAATTCCAGCAAGTTAAAGTATGCAAAATACAATTTCTAACAAATTTTAAAACTAAATTGCAATTTTAAGCAACATTCAAGGTTCAATTTGTAAATTATAGCCACATTAAACACCAATTTGCAATATCCAACAATACAAGGGGGCCAAACGAAATTTTCAGAAATATTTAGGGGTAAAAATGTAATTTCAGAATAGTATAGGGGTCACAATACAATTTTATGAAAATATAGGGGTCAAAATGGAAAATTGAAAAATGTAGGGGCCAAAATTATAATTAACTAAAAGTTGGGGGACCTAAATGCAATTAATCGGGACCTAATCGAAAAGGAAGTAAAATTATGGGGGTAAATCTACAATAAACAGAAACTTAAATGCACAAATTATAAATGCCCAGGGCCATAGTGATATTAATGAAAGTATAAGGACTATAAAATAAATATTTATTATTAATTAAAAATAAATAAAAAAACTAATTAATCAAAACGACGTAGTTTTGAGTGAAACTACGTCAAAACGATGTAGTTTCACTAAAATATTTTTTTTTTCCGGTTCCTTTTTCTTTTTTTTTCTTTCTTTTTTTTTTCTCTCTTCTTTTCCTACTTTTCTAGATTTCTCTCCTCTTTTCTTTTTCTTTCTTTCTTCTTTCTTTTTTTTTCTCTCTTCTTTCTCCCCTAGTTCTTCCTCCCCCTTTTCTCTCTCTCCCTCTCGACTTGATTTCTTTCCTCGCCGGAATCTCTCTATCCCTCTCGCCGATCTCTCTTTCGGTTTCCCCCCCTTTTTTTTTCTCTATACCCAAACCAATTTCCCTTTCATAAATCATTCTTCTTCAACCTAAATCTATACAAATCAAACATAAACCTAATCTATGTACAAAAATTGAAAGGAGAGCCGTGAACCTTACCTGGACTCGGGCAACAGAGGCGAGGAGTTTGGTGAGATTTTGGGGCGGCGCCACTGGTGGACAAGTGGTGGTGCGCTGGTGGTGGTGTTGTTGTTGTCGTTGTTGTTTTTTTTTTTATGTTTATTTGCAGGTGATAATTGGGCTGCAATTGGTTTTGGTTCCTGCAGGTGGAAGAGTTGCAATGGAAGCTCTACCTTAGTGACTGTGATGATGCACTATTTGTAGTGCGTGAATGGCGTGTCTGTGTATGCCAGTTAACGGCTATTTGATTGTGCGTGTGGGTGAGACTGATGTGCGTGTGTGTGTTTATGTCTGTGGCTTTGTGAGCTGTGTGAAATTAGTGTCTTGTGCGTGCATGTGTGTTTTGCTGATAGGTTTGTTCTCTATGTATGCATTGTGTGCGTGAGTTTTCCAGGTGTGTTATGCGTGTTGTTTATGTGTTGTGTGTGTATGGTGATTTTGAGCAAGAGGTAGAGAGTGAGAGATTGTGTGTGTCTGTGGTGTGTGCAGGTGAGCCGAGAGAGTGAGATTGTGAGTGAATTGTGCCTGTGTGAGCTTGTGTTTTTCAGGTTTGTGTGAGAGTGTTGTGAATGTGTTTCTGGGACGTATAGGTGCGTGTAAAGTGGTGTGCTTTTGGTGAGGGAGAGAATGTGAGGTTTAACTGGTGTGTGTGTGTGAATTGGATATGCAGGGGTGTGTTTTGTTGGTCTGGCAAAGGAAAGAGGAGGCCAAGAGGGAAGGCAGAGAGAATGGGGTGACCGAGAGGGAGAAAATGCAGGTGTGTGTCTGATTGTGTGTGAAGGTGAGTGTGTTGCGAGAGAGACCGAGAGAGAAGTGAAGCTTGTGTGTGCTGTGAGTGCTAGTGAGGTGAGGTGCAATTGTGTGCAGATGTGCTGAGGGGAGGGTTGGCTGAGAAAGGTTGAGAGTGAATTTGTGCAGGTTTTTGTTTTCTGTGAGCTGTGTGGAAATGAAATGCGAGAGAGGAGAGGGAGAGGTCTGTGAAGTGTGTGTTTTTGTTAGTGTCGTGAAGCAGAGGGAGTGAGGGAGTGCAGGTGAGTGTGTCTGTGCTTGGGAGAGTGCAGGTGTATGATGTGATTAAACAAAGGGTGGTTGGGTGATTGGTATGGCTTGATTGTTAGGGTGGTTGAAGGTATGGCATGGAGATGGAGTTTGCAAAAGCAACAGCAGCAGCAGCAGCAGCAACGATGCTGCTGCTGTTCTCTTTTTTTTTTTTTTTTTTATATATATTTTTTAGGAAGAAAACAAAGCAAAACAAAAAAATAAGAATAAAAAATAAAAATAAAAATAAAAATAACATAAAAACTACTTGAACTCTTTTTAAATTATACATTAAAACTGAAATACAATATTATAAGAAGGAAAAAGAAAAATTCAGTGTAACAAAAAAGTTAATTCTAGATTAGAAAAATATAATTTAAAATAAATAACTTTAAAATAAATAAATAAATAAATTATGAAAATTTTCTTTATATAAAATTTATGAAATGCACACGCACATAATTCACATAAAGAAAAATTTTAAATAAAAAGTGCATTGGAAAACGTGGCCTAAATATGGCAAAATTATAAAATTTATGAAAATTAATAAATGATATCACAAAAATCTTACACAACATATATTATCACATAAAGCACACATAGTATAATTTTCACTCAAAAATTTTAAGATTAATGTATTTTTGGGAAACGTGCCCTTAATAAACAATAAAGACAAAAAATAAATAAATACCAAATGGCCTCTAAAAATTGTGTAACTTTTACAGAAAATTTATAAATATAAAAAATACATATATAAAATTTTTCATTTGAAAATTCTCGTAAAAAGAGTGCATTGAAAAACGTGCCATTAAGTGTAAAATACTAAAATTTTAAATAAATAATAAATGACTCCTAAAAATTATTAAAATTATAAATAATGATAAAAATAGTAAAATTGTATATTTAGGAAATAAAATAAAATAAAATAATATTTACATTGTGAAATTACCATTTTGCCCCTAATGCGACAAATTAGACGTAATATACACAAAAATTATAATCGACCCCCGAAAAATGAAAAATGTCCCCTAAAATAAAGTAACACACATATTTTACAAAAGGTGTGTCAAAATTTGGTGTCTACATACGAGATTAGCCAAAAAAAAAAAGTGAAAAATAGAACAAGAAAACTTCCCTTATTTGGTTGATGTATCCAATTGATGATATTGTTGTTATCCTTGAAGTCCTTGGCCTTTGTTGAGTTTCTTTTTGCAATGCTTCTTCATGGTCTCAAATTGTCCATTCTTACTCACTAACCTTGTTTCTAAGCTTAGAAATTCTCAAAAGCTATGTTAAAGTATATTTGAATAACTATTAAGGCCAAAAAGTAACACAACATGCATTAGAACCCTTGATTTCCCCCACAGTTGGTTCTTGCAATGTAGCTCTAAGGAGGTGAAATTTTGATGCACAAGTGATGTGAACAAATGGAATGTATTATGGTGAAGTGATATACAAAAGAAACTTGTGTGAAGATGCCTCAAAGCAAAATTTGATCTTTTGGTGCGAAAAGTTAAAGTTTGAACAAAGAATTGAAATATGCAATGCAATCCATTTGAACATGTTTAAGTGTTCGTTTCATGTTCACCAAGTTGCCCAACAAACTTGCAAAGAAAGCCATTGAATCCCTAAACAAAATTAACCAAAAATAGCCAAAATGTCCCCAAAATATGGAGGATCCGTAGGTTGGATCTGTGGGTCAAGGTGACCCGTGGATGACTCCCAGAAATTGCAAAAATTTTTGTAGAAAAACGTGTTCCAGGGCTAGGTTTTTCTCAACTTTGAGCGATGATTTCGACCTTTTAAACCTTAATTTTTGCAAAAAAAAAAAATTTACAATCATATAACCATGTCAACAAAATTTGATTTCATGCATTAAACTCATCCAAATCATCAACAAATAAGAAATGAGAATTGACCAAAGTAGCCTACCAAAAATTCTGCACTTCGAATTTCATGATGTACTTGAAATTCAAAAGTTTCTTTTTGATGTTTTTGATCAATCCAACACTTCAAACATGTTTCTAAGGTAAAAAAAAAGTTGTTGACATGATTTTTATGCATCCAAAACATCAAAATTCCAGAATTAAGATGAAAATCGCAAAGAATCAACTTTGAAGTAAAACAACCAAATGAATAGTTGTTTTTTCACTAAAAAGCTCAATTTGATTCTTTGCATGTTTTGGACTTCAAAATCACATTGAACAAGTTTCAAATGATAAAAGAAAATTTCTCAAAACCAATTTTTGGATCAAAATTCCATGGATTACCATATGAGGATCAATGTTCTCAATGAAACTTAGCTCATGAATAGTAACCAATGGAATAGTAACTTTGAGATTCATGCTTCAAATTGGTTTACTTGTTCTTTTAAACTTCAAAACCACTCCAAACACATTTCAAATGATAAAACTAAGATGTCTAAACCAAATGTACCTTCAAAACACAAGAGATATAAAAATTTGGCATTCAACATCCAAGTTTAAACATGAAACCTCATGGATTGCATCAAAATGCTTCAAACTCAAATTCAAACTCAACTAATCATACAAACTAACTATAAAACATACATAAAACATGAAACATACCAAAGCAACTGAAAATACCAAAAACATTGGGTTACCTCCAACTAAGCGCTTCATTTATAGTCTAGTGCTAGACTTTTCTTTAATCACATTAAGTGATTGGTGTATCCCACAAAGATTAAACTTGAGCTTTTGGTGCTATTTCTCCTGCATAAGATGGCTTCAACCTTTCACCATTGACTTTAAATGGCACTTGACTTTGAACCTTAATTTCTACTACACCATATGGAAACACTTCATTCACAACAAAAGAACCAGACCACCTTGATTTCAACTTACCTAGGAATAAGTTGAGACGTGAGTTAAATAGTACTACCTTTTGACCTTCCTTGAATTGTTTGGGAGTGATACTTTTGTCATGCCAGTAGTTTACCTTTTCTTTGAAAATCCTGGCATTCTCATAAGAATTTAACCGCAACTCCTCCAATTCACTTAATTCTAGCAATCTCTTTTTACCTGCTAGATGAAAATCAAGATTAATAGCTTTTAAAGCCCAATATGCCTTATGTTCTATTTCTACAAGTAAATGGCATGCTTTTTGAAAAACCAATCGGTAAGGAGACATCCCCAACAAAGTCTTATATGCTGTCCTATATGCCCATAGTGCTTCATCCAACTTGCTAGCCCAATCTTTTCAGGATTTGTTCACCGTTTTCTCCAGGATTAGTTTGATCTCCCGATTGGCTAATTCTGATTGACCATTAGCCTATGGATGATAAGGAAGAGAAGTTTTGTACCTGCATCCATACTTAGACAAAAGTGAGTCTATTAATTTATTACAAAAATGAGAACTTTCATCACTCACAATTGCTTTTGAAACTCCAAACCTAGTGAAAATGTTCTTCTTTAGGAATTTCTTCACTACTCTAGCATCATTTGTAGGTGAAGGAATTGCCTCTACCCATTTAGAAACATAATCTACTACCACTAGAATATATTTATTCCCAAAAGAGCTAGGAAATGGTCCCATAAAATTCATGCCCCACACATCAAATAATTCAACTTCTAAGTATGTAGTAAGAGGCATTTCTTGTTTTCTAGAAATATTGCTGGTTCTTTGACATGCATCACAACTCTTGACAAAATTCCTAGCATCTTTATACATAGTTGGCAATAAAAACCACATTGCCATATTTTAGATATAGTTTTAGATGTACTAAAGTGACCTCCAATATCTAAACCATGACAATGACTAAGAATAGTATGTATTTCATTTTCTGGCACATAACGTCCAATCATTCCATCTGCACCATGTTTAAACAAATAAGGCTCCATCCAAAAACAACTTTTAGCATCATTCCACAACTTTTTCTTTTGATGGTAATTAAAATTGCTTGGTGTCTTACCACTTACCAAATAATTAACGATATTTGCATACCATGGAGTTTGTGAAACAGATAACAAGAACTCATCAGGAAAATTATCTCTAATAGGAACCTGATTATCTTCTGGAATGTATTCCAACCTAGAAAAGTGATCAGCAACTGTGTTTTCTGACCCCTTCTTGTCCTTAATCTCCAAATCAAATTCCTACAATAATAAAACCCACCTAATTGGATGAGGTTTTGCATCTTTTTTATTTAACAGGTATTTAATAGTTGCATGATCAGTATATACTATAACTTTAGATCCTATTAAATAAGATCTAAACTTATCCAATACAAACATAACAGCTAACAATTCTTTTTCTATAGTTGCATAATTTATCTAAGCATTATTCGAAACTTTACTAGCATAATAGATAACATGCAACTTCTTTGATTTTTTTTCCCCTAAAACTGCTCCAACTACATAGTCACTAGCATCACACATCAATTCAAAAGGTAACGACCAATCAGGTGAAGTAATTATAGGTGCGGAAATCAATTCCTTCTTTAACCTGTTAAAAGCATTCAAACAATTCTCACTGAAATCAAAAGGCACATCTTTGTTCAACAATTCACGTAATGGATTAGCTATCTTGGAAAAATCTTTTATAAATCTTCTATAGAATCCTATATGACCAAGAAAGCTATGTATTCCCTTAACATTAGTAGGTGGGGGCATTTGTTCAAATACTTCAATTTTCGCTCTATCCACCTCTATTCCTTTTTCTGAAATCTTGTGACCTAAGACAATACATTCTTTAACCATGAAATGATATTTTTTCCAATTGAGAACAAGGTTTGTCTCTTCGCATCTTTGCAAAATCAAATCAAGATTATGTAAACATTTATCAAAAGAAGAACCATAGACCGAAAAATCATCCATAAATATTTCCATAATCTTTTCAATGTGATTGGAGAAAATTGCCATCATTAATCTTTGAAATGTAGCAGGTGCATTGCATAAACCAAATGGCATTCTCCTAAATGCAAACGTACCACAAGGACAAGTAAAAGTTGTCTTTTCTTGATCTTCTGAAGCAATAGCAATCTGATTATATCCTAAATATCCATCAAGAAAACAATAATAATCAAGACCATCTATTCTCTTCAACATTTGATCAAAAAGGGGTAATGGAAAGTGATCCTTCCTAGTTGTAGCATTTAGCTTCCTATAATCTATACACACTCTCCACCTTGTAACCGTTCTAGATGGAATTTGTTCATTATTTTTCCCTGTTATTATAGTCATTCCACCTTTCTTAGACACAACAAGAATTGGACTTATCCATTCACTATCAGAAATGGGATAGATAATACCTGCATCAAGCCATTTTGTAATCTCTTTTCTTACCACTTCCTTCATATTAGGTGTAGACACCAAATTTTGACACGCCAATCATTTTTCCAACATTGGGGGTATTTTTCTATTTTTGGGATCAAATTCTAATTTTTCAATAAAAGGGGAACAAAATCAACAATTTCGGGGGTCAAAATAATAATTTTCAGTATGTAAATATTTTTTCATGAGTTTTAGAGTTTTAAATGTACATTTTGTATTTTTGGACATGTTTATGAAATTTTGTGATTTTTTGACTTTAACTGGCATTTTTTTGTGCATTTTGTCAATGCAAGGGCAAAAAGGTCATTTTGTCTTGCGAATACCATTTTCACCCATCTTCGAGTCCCAAATTTGTTTTTCAGGTTTTTTAAGCATTTTTTAAATTTTTTTTTATTTTTTTGGGATCGATAACTATTTTTGGGTAAAAACTCTGTTCGGGGAGTAAAACTATCATTTTGTACAGGAAATGTATTTTTTGTAAAACTCTAGAAGCTTAAAACTACTTAGTTTTTATGTTATGAATGTTAATTGAAAATTTTCCTTATTAGTTGTTATTGTATAATTTTCTTTTACAATTTGATTTCTTGAATTTTATTAATACATGTTTGAAGATAATCATAGGAAAATTTCACCAATTAAATGTTACCAACCAAGCTTAGATATTTAGAAAAGTAAGGCCACCTATTATTTAGATATTTAGGAGATTATGCTACCTAGCACCATGAATGGACACCTATTATTGGCTTTTACTTTTACCAATTCTTTTCAATCTTTTTGGCTTAAATTTCCTTTCACTTTTCTCTCTCTTTGGCCGGCCACCATAATGCCAAAATTCTCTTCAATTTCAACCATTTTAAACACTTAAAAGACTAACTTAATCTTTTCCCAAAAGCTTAACCTAACTAGAAAAGAAATCCCCTCAAATTTCATCAAATTCTCCTCAAGTTTCAAGCTCAAGTTCTTGCTCAAAGTTGAAGGTTCTTAAGGGACTAATCATTCACCCTTCTTCAACTAAAACCCTACCTATTTTGAGGTAAATTCTTCAAGAAACTTCAAGTTCTTTCAAGTTTTAATAGAAGATCTCTTATGCTTTTCTTATGATTTCATTAAGTACTTAAGATTTATGGTTATATTTTGTTCTCTTGTTATATATATGAATATTTATGCTCATGATTATGAGGTTTCCCTTGTTTTGATCCTTTCCTTGATAGTATATTAACTATGTTATGACTTACTTGACTAGTATGGACTTGTATAGGAAATTGATGCTTTATTTGACTGGCAAACCTTGGAATTCATGGCTGAAATTTTGACTAGTATTAGAAGGCATGTTGGTTAGTCTTGTTAGCAGAAAAATTTTGGAAGAATTTCAGTATTTAAGGCCTGTTTAGTGGGCTGAAGTTGCTGGAATTTCAGCTTGCTAACCAGCACTTCCTTGTTCCAAAACCTTGAACAAATTTTAGCCTTACTAGTTTACAAAATTTCAGCTTTGGTAACCTAATATTTCCAACTATATTAACCTTGTTTTGGCCAAGTTTTGATGACAAAATCTGCTGGAAATTTCAGCTTGTGAATTGGTTGAAGTGATACCAAATATTGAGCACCTTAAACTTAATCTACTTAACCGGTTTTTAGGAAAATATTGTACAATGATTTTGGAACCTTGTTAATCAATTTTAAGAAGAAATTCTTATAAATTTTTGAAGATTTAAACTTGTTAGAAACTTGACTTTTAAATATGTAAGTGAAATCTTGACTAGTTTAACTTTACATTTGATTTAGTAAGTTTTCACCAAATAACCCTAATTTGTTATTTAACTAGTCTTAATTTAATTAAATATCATTAGTTTGATATTAATTAGCTTCAAAACCATTAATTTACCTGAGTATAAGATATTTCAGATTTTTCTCATTTTAACCTATATTAATTTTGCCAAGTTCTTAAATTATACTTGACTATTACTAATAAATCTTTCTTGGACCTTAAAAGCTAGTTTACCTATAAATTAATTATTTTGGACAAAATTTCTTCTTACACCAACACCTTGAACCCTAATCAATATTTATTTAAACTACCTCTTTAGTCCATAGTATTTAGCAATATTTTCTGTTGGTCCAAAATTTATAGCGAATTATTAAAGTTTTGCAAATAATATAGTAAATAAAGTGGAAATTAGTAACGAATTTCTAGTATTAATTATTTCTTTTGAATTTAACTTTAATATTGACACTCAATGAATTATTTGCCCTTAGAACCAAATTACTTTCGAAAGGGAATTTCTGAAATTTCTTTATTGGTTAATTTAGGGTTTTACCTGGATTCCTATATTACAACTTCTTGGATTTTCCTTATAACCGATTTACATTTATTTTAAAACCCTAGTTAAACTTGGGAATGTTTTATAAAATTCTTTTAAAAGAAAATCAAGTAGGTTAATTAGGCCACTTTTGAATTTCAGGATCTGAATCTGAACCTCGCATGTTTTACGAGGCACTTTCTTGAAATTTTCAGGTGAGTGTTTCCTTGTGTGCGCCTGATGCATGTTTAAGTGCTAATTCCACTTTTATGCCTAATACTTGTGAGCTACTACAATGTGCTATATGAGGGTAAGATGTATACTTTATCACATCTATCCCGCAATTTGTTATATGCACAATTTCTATCAAATGTGAATATACTCGTTTGTGAACTTTTAATTGAATTGAGCCTTCGGGCTAGACTTCCGTGGTCATACTTCACCAGTTACACCACGGTTAGTCATACTGGTATTGAGGAGGATATAAGGTGTTGGACGTTAGGGATTGTGTTCTTTCCTTTGAGTTGAGATTCCTCAAAGAGGCCAACTCCGAACTGAACAAACTATTTTACCCTCCAGGGTTGATATCTTACCCTAGAGTGGAGGTATTAAGGAGGTAAAGGTGCATGGGTGGTTTCAGGTACTGTTATCTGATATTTACCTGATTATTGGCAAGGACCTAGTTTTCTCTATTAGTCCAAACACTATTGCCACATGATTATGCATTTGATACTCTCGCAGTTGAGCTTGCTTCCGTGGTCGAAATGTATCCTTCCTTATTTGATCAGTTGTTTACTAAACTTGTTCTTATACTGTTTTATGGAACATGTTATTTATTTGTTTATTTTTCTAATTTGTTTGCCTGTGTGATTGCATGTGTGGGAACCTCAGTGAGCTATTATAGCTCACCTCTTTTATTTGTTCTCTTTAAATAGACTCCTATTATTAAGGCTGGTGGTGAGGATTCAAGAGTAGTTCTTGGTGGGATTTTGTTAGTAAAAGGATGTTTGAGATTTTACCGTGTTAGTTGGATGTTTATGATGTAAACTTCTTAACTGGTACCTTTATTCTTAAGTTTGAATCATATGAATGTATTTATAAGTTTTCTATAAATTATTGATTGTTTTATGGAATCTAGTGCGTGCTTGACCCGAGTCCTAGCGAGAGCTAAGCAGGCAGTCTGCTGAGCCCTTTGGTACGCCTTAGGGTAAGGTGGGGCTATCACATTTTTCACCAAATTTTTAGTTTATATTAAATTTGTTATTACATTTTTTTTCTTTCTTTCTTTCTTTTTTTTTCTTTTCACTTTGTGGTTTTTTTTTAGAAAAAATATGACATTTTTTATTTTAATTTAATTTTTTGAGTGTCAAAAATCTTTTTTTAAGGATAAATTTATAATTGTATGGTTGGGGGGCCTTTCAGTCATTTTTACCCATTGCTTGGACGATAAGTCTTTTTTGCATTATAAATAGCCCATTTTTGAGACAAAAAAGAGGAGAAAAAGAAAAGCTTAGAGAGATTTTTTAATTTTAGTTTTTCCTACACCAAGAACACCTAGAACACACACAAGTATATCTTCATGCCTACACCTAAAACACTTAGAACACACTAGTATATCTTCAAGCCTACACCTAGAACACCTAGAACACACACTAGGACATCTTCAAGCCTACACCTAGAACACTAAGAACACACACTTCTCTAAATTTCACACACAAAACACACACTAGCACTCACCGAATTCTACCCACAATCACAAACACACACGCTCATACACATAGTCATAAACTCATCAAGCACACACTGCTCACCCACAAATTCACCTACTTCACACATAGCCCAAACACACATACACACACACATTAACACGTCCAAATTCACAAATTCACACAAAGGCACACCATTACACGAACATTTGCGCACACGCACACACTGCACAAACTAAATTCACATACACAAATTCAAACCTCAAACCTCCTACACACACTGAAAAATGCACTATAACGACACATTGATAGACTAGAAACACTCAAAACTAACCACAATCCAAATTCCAAGCCACCTAAAATCAGTAATTTTCACCACTAAATCATCACAGGGCCATTCAACTCTCACAATCCCATCGAATCAACCCCTCACCATCAGCCCAATTCACCTCCACAAGCAATCTCATGTTCTGCAAAAATAGCCCAAAATACACCAAAAAAAGCCCCAAAAACACAGCAATTACAGCCCATACAACCTGCAAAAAAAACAGCCACTAAACATCCCTAGAATCAGCCCCAAATTTTTGCAATTCCAGCTCCAAAATCCTGTCAAAATCTGCCCCAAACTCCTGCAATTTCAGCTCCAAAATCCTGCCAAAATTAGCCCAAAAAATCTGCAAAAATCAGCCCCAAAAACCTTACAAAATCACTACAAATTTGTAGTTCAAAAATGCCCAAAAATCCTGCAATAACAGCCCCAAATCCCTGCAAAAACAGCCTAATAATTCTGCAATAGCAGCCTTAAAATCGCAAGCGAAAATCTCAACCAAACAACCACCAACAACAGTCAAATTACAGCCCAAAAAACTACCCAAATCAGTCCCATCGCAGGCCAAAATAGCTCCAATAGCCGTTCAAAACCGCCATCGCCACCACCACTACTAGAATATCACCTTCTTCAGCCGAGGGAGGTAAAGCCCATGGAACCCTGTAGACACCAAATTTTGACACATCATTTATTTTCAAATATTGGGAGACATGTTTGCATTTTTTGGGGTCAAATTTTAATTCTTCAATAATCTCGGAGGGACAAAATAGTAATTTTTATCTGTAAATATTTTTTTTTAGTTTTGGGGATCTTAAATTCACATTTTTACTTTTATACGTATTTTTTAATTTTTTGTGATTTTTTCAAATTTAATTGATATTCTTTTTATATTTTTTAGCACAAGGGTAAAATGGTAATTTCGCCTCGCGAACACCATTTTAGCTCATTTCAGGTCCCAAATTTATTTTTCTAGTTCTTTAAGCATGTTTCTAAATTTTCTTGATTTTTTCAGAGACAATTGCTATTTTTTTTCTGTAAATACTACATTCAAAGGCAAAATTGTTATTTTATAGTTTAAATTCATTTTTCACCAATTTTTGGGTCCCAAATTCATTTTTTAGGTTTTTAAGCATGTTTTTAAGTTTTTTCTAATTTTTTTAGGGTAAATTTCTATTAACAAATTTGTTATTTACATTTTTCTTAATTTTTTTTTTCATTTTTGTAAGAGAAAATAGATTTTAAAGATAAAGTTGTAATTTTGGTAGTCAAGGGCATTTTAGTCTTTTAGCCATTTCTTGGAAGATAAGTCTTTTGTTCACTATAAATAACCCCACTTAGGGATTTTAAAAAGGAGGAGAAAAATAAAAAGTCTAGAGAGAGTTTTTAGTTTTTTAGTTTTTAGTTTTTAGTTTTTAGTTTTTCTGTTACACCAAAAACACCAAAAACACACAATTTTTTCTACACACATTTTCAAGTTTTCACACACCACACCAAGAACACCTACTAGCTTTTAGTACATCTTCAAGCCTATACCTAGAACACCTAGAACGCACAATAGTGTATCTTCAAGTTTTCACCTAGAACACCTAGAACACACACTAGTACATCTTCAACCACACACCTGGAATACCAAGAACACACTCTCATTCTCTCTCACACACACTACACGCACTACTCACTCTCTCTCACACACACTACACCCACTATTCAATTTCTCTCTCACACACTACACACTGTTCAAAACACACACTTTTGCACACTCTCTCGCACATCTCACTACTCACTCTCTCTCACACACTACACACACTCACTCTCACACACTATACACACATTACTCACTCTCTCTCACACACTACGCACACTCACTCTCATTCACACACAAATCCCAAGCACATTACAACATTCACACACGCAATTCATTTCATTCAAACACACAGCCATATACACATACCAAAAACACAAACATTCCGCAAGCACAATACTCACAGTCAACTTCACAAACATTCACACACAGTTCATAATTTACACAATTAGGTATACAGACACACAACACTCATACACTCACACACTAACACAAATTCGCACGCTCATCCACAAGACACATACCTTATACATCTCACACACATTTCACACACATACATGGCCAGAATTTCACAAAAGAATTCACAAACAACACGCACAGCCCAAATCCACAATTCCACACACCTGTCACACACAATTCACACAGCCCAAATCCATAATTCCACACACCTGTCATACACAATTCACGCAATTCGCATACACATTCACATACACACACAATCTTACAGTCTGCTCACACACACAACTTCACACACCAATTCACGCAGTTTCACTGGCAACACACACACAGACATTTCAATCATCAACATCACCTGCGAAATCATAAACAACACCAAAAGTCATCAAACCAAGGTTCATAACCCCCACCGCCTGCAAGAGTAACTCCAAAATCAGGCCAGAATAGGTTGCCAACCACGACCCTCCACCAAGCAAAAAATAGACCTAGAAATCCAGCAACCAACCATAACCATCTGCCATTGCCCAAATCTGCGAAAAAAACAAGTTAAACACAACAGCTCAACCATGGATAATCACCATTCCCATTCAAAAAGCAGACACACAATAGCCCCAATAATCTTGCAATCAGTCCCCAAACGCTTTCCAACTTCTCTCCCCTGTCACTACTGTCAAGCCATCTTCATCATCAACGGTTTCTCGCACCTCCAGCATCCTCACCACAGTGCTAGTCCAGCTCCACCCTCATCTCCACTACCATTCAGTTCAACCTCCTGTCCATCAATTGCAAACCACAACCACAAGGAACAATTACAAAAATCTCTACCAGTCCATATCATAGCACAACACCTGCAAGGAAGATAACAGCAAAAACAACAAGAAATAGCTCCACCGTGAATCTACAATCCACCACTGTTCTCCGTCAGCTCGCCCACCGCTAGCTACACCACTTCACCAGCCTCTATCCCGAAATTAGGTAAATAAAATCACGATTTCACTCCCTTAGTTTCTACTAATTAGCAATAGTTGTTTGATTTACGATGTGTGATTTGTAATTTGAAGACTTGTAGATAGATTTAGGGAGTCAAAATTGCAGAGAAATTTGGATTCTGCCAAGGAGAGAAAGAAAACAAAGAGAAATTAGGAGAAATAGAAGAAGGAGAGAGTGAGACACAGACAGGATAAATAGAGAGAGAACGAGAACTGGAGGGAAGAGGAGAAAGAAAAACAAAGAATAAAAAGGGGGAAGAAAGCTGGAAATCGCTGGAGAAGAGATAGGAAACTAGGAGTGAGAAAAAGAAAAGAGAGAGCAGTAAGGGGAAACCAGAGAAAAGAAAAGAGAGTGAAGAAGGAAAAGAGAGAAATCAAAGGGGGCAAATTTCAGAGAGTAATCAGAGAAGAGAAGGAGAGGGAGAGAGACGAAGGTTGGAACAAAGGCAGCCGGAGAAGAGAAGGAAAAGAGAAGGAAAGAAGAGTGAGGGAGAGGGAAGAAAAGAGCTATCAGATGAGGAAGAAAGAGAAACAGAGATTATGCGTGAGAGAAGGTAGAGAAGAAGAGAAAAAGAAGAAGAAAATCTGGTGGATCTGAAAAAGAAAAAGATGAAAGACTCAAACAAAATTAATTAAATAACGATTTGGGAATTTTGTTTTCATTTCTAATCTTTTTTTATTTATTTAGTTCAGGTTATGCTTTCTGTTTTGTTTTAATTTGGCTTTTGATTTGAGTTTTGATTTAGTTAAGTAATTTAGTTAATTATATTAATCTAGCTTGTTTGTTAATTTAATTTTATTGTTTTTTTTAGTTAATCGTGAATATATTGTCTATGGTTTGATGTTAATCTAGTGATCAGTTTTCTTAAACTAGTGATTTTAGTTAATTAATTCATTTTAACATGTTATTTGTTTTGATTTCAATAAATTAATTCAATTTTATCATTTTATTGGTTTTCTGGTTATCTGATTGTGTAAAAAATAAAAATCATGTTCTTTTGCCCCCGTCAAGATTTTCAGTTTTGTCTACGTGCCTAAAGTCTTTTTATTTTTGCACAATTAAGGCCCTCCATAATTATCGATTGACCCCCCAAATTTTATGTTTCTTTCAATTAAGCCCCTTAATTGTAATTTGCCCTACATTTGTTAGAATTTACTCTTAGTTTTCCCAACTTCACTTTAATTTTGTATTCCTACCCCCTTTGACTTATGTGAATTTCTAATTTCTACTTCCTAAGTCTTATAGAATTTTATTTTCGTCCATTAGTTGCTAAAACTTTACATGTTTACCCTAATTTGTCCAATACTTCATATTTTATGCTTTATTGGTTTATATTGAGATACCTTGATTCGTGTGTTCATTTTCTTAAGTATTTGTACCGAGTCTTCAAAGAGGTGTCTCTATTTCTTATTAATTTCTCTTTTACATGTTTCAATGTGCTCCTACGTGATTTTTATTCATTCTCTTCATATTTTTCATTTTTACATGCTTTTGTGTATTTATTTGCTTTATGCTATTTAATTTTCAAGTCTTATTGTTTGGCGAATATTTTGTATTTAACTAGTCAATGTAATAGTTTGATTATTTTTTTATGTTTTTTTTGCAAAAGTTTGTATTTTAGATAGCGAGTGTAATAAATAGGTCATTTTACTTTTTCCCCTTTAAAATTGTAGCTAACTTTCCCGGTGTAATAGTTAGGGCTTGTGTGCTTTTGTGTGTTTACATGCTTAGTTGTTTTATCGCTTTCATTAGGATTTTGCATCTAGATATTATGCTTATGTGTTATGTGCTCCTACTTGACTTTATCTGTCTTTATATGTTTAATTTGTTTTTTTTACGCTTTACTATTTAATTCATGTTTTATGTTATTTCGTCACCACACTAGTCCAACGCTAGTTGTGGCTTCATCGTTTCCCACTAGTCCAACGCTAGTGGGAATCTCTAGAAAAGGCTAATCCAACGCTAGACCCATAGGGCATTTTAGTGTTAGGTACATTCGTATGCATTTTACATCCCACTTCACACATTTTTAGTTTTCCTTTCATTTTGCATGATTTTTATTATTATTACTATTATTTATTTATTTTTGATGCATCTTCAAATGCATGACATCTAAGTTACATTTCAGTTAGGAATTAGGACATTTGTGTGATTCAGCTAGAAATAGTCGTCTACTCACGTGGGAAGCGGTGGCGTACAGGCCGTTCCCCCCTCCGTGAGTAGAAACATTCAATCACGAGTTATTAGTCCCCCGTACCTGTCATGTTGCATACCCATTTTCTTTCTTCACTTACTATATATTATTATTTTCTTTTCTTTTTGCATCACATTTTGCATAAAAACTCGTGACTCCCTCAAGGTCTCAACTCGGGTTTCGCAATTAATGCGATAATCTCAGCCCAGCCTCAACGAGACATTTCGACCCTCCCGATAATCACATTTAGACTTAGGATTTGCATTCATTTAGATACATCCAAACATGATAGAATCTAGGGTTAATTTATGAAATTTTGATTAAACCTTGCAACTAGCCTCGGCTAGGTTCAAAGGGTGCCTTAGGCGTAGGCCTTTGCCTTCTCTTTCTTCAAATGTGACTCTCAGACTTTTTTTTCTCATTTTTTTGTAGATCCGAGTTGAAAAAGGGTTTTAAATGATTTTTCTAAAATTTTATTTTTTATTTTTTATTTTTGTTTTGTTAAACGATTTTTCGGGTGACCGGGTACACCCTAACTCAGTATCAAGTGGCGACTCCATTATTTAAAATAAAACCCTTTTTCAAAATTAGTTGACCAAAACTGTCACACTTTTTTGTCCCGGCCTTATTTTTATTATTTTTCTTAAATAATACTTTTTCAATAAAAACTCAATTTTTCACACACGTGCACGGTTTTTTTCCAAAACTTGCTTTTCAAAAAGGGTCACTGAGACTGCATCGTTATTTCGGGACGCAACAGTCAACGACCCCACTAGTACCTTTCACTTACAATTTTTTAGGATGCGACAAACCCTCTTGTTATTATCTTATTTTTCGTCAAATCACTGATGGTTTTGTATGGATTTTATTTGATCTGTGATGACTTTGCTATTTGATTGGAGGGATTTAATCTTTAATTGTGGGTTTTGATGGTTTGAGTAGAGTCTAGGAAAAGCCGATTCAGAGAAAGCTTAGGAATTTTGGATAAAGAAAACTAGATGAATTTAAGTTGTTTGGCATTTTGTTACTGTGATTTCCTTCTATTCATTTAAAAACCGAATTGAGCAAGGATTGGAGATTTTGGATTTGATTGCCTGCCTAGGGAAATTGGTGATAAAAATTTAGGCATTGGGGCCCTCGGTCTAAGAAAACGATTTGGGGGTGGGTAATGGATGCCTAAAGGTTGACTTTGAGTTTTGATATTTCATTTGAAGGGAAGAAACAACTGGATAAACAAGGCAGCAGTTTTTTTTATACAATATTATTTTTGTTCCATTAGTTTTTCTTTGCAATTTTAGCCCATAAAGTTGCTGAAGTTTTCAATTATAAATTTCACCAGTGGTAGGAATTTTCATTTAATCCCTGGGCTTGCTGGGATTTTCATTTTAACCCCTTGATACCTTGCTGGAATTTTGATTTTAGACCCTAACCTGGTTGGAATTTGTGTTTTAATCCTTATACATTGCTGGAATTTATATCTTGGTCCCTTTAAGTGGTGGGTGTTTTGTTTTTAGACCCCTATTGCTGCTGGAATTTAGTTTTTAATCTCTTACTGTTGCTGGAAGTTGTGTTTTAGTACTTCTATGTTGCTGTAATCTTATATTTAGTCCCTTTAATGATACTGGATCTTTGTTTTTATCCACAAACAATGCTGGAAATTCAGTTTTGACCCTTTTTAAATTGCTGGAAATTTACTTTTGGTTTTTTTTAAGTTGTTAGGAATTCGTTTTTAGCCCATGTGTTGCTGGAACTTGCATTTTTTGTCCCTATGACTTGCAGTAATTGTGTTTTAGTCTCTACATATTTCTAGAATTTGTGTTTTAATCCTTTTAAGTTGCTAGATTTTTAATTTTAGATTCCCATTTGTTGCTGGAATTTGTATTTTAGTGCTTCTACTTGCTAGAGTTTTATTTTTGCCCCCCCTTTTTAGCTTTAATTTACAATTGTGTCCTATTTTTGCTTAAATTTGTGATTTGACCCCTAAGTTTGCATGAATTTCCACTTTTACCCCTTAGATTTTATGTCGATTTTCAATTTTATCCCTTAAGCTTTTATAGAATTTTTGTTTTAGCCCCATTAGTTTGTTAGAGTTTATATTTTACCCCCGATTTATTAGTATTTACATTTTATGCTTTATTTTACTTAAATGGTGGTACCTTGATGCGTGCGTTCATTATCTTACGTATTAGTACCGGGTCTTCAAATAAAGGTACCCTCCTTTACTCGTTACTTGGTATTTTTTCTGTACATTTCGTCAGTGCAAGGACAAAATGATCATTTCGCCTTGCGAATACCATTTTCACCCATCTTCGAGTCCCAATTTGTTTTTCAAGGTTTTTAAGCATTTTTTAAATTTTTTTGATTTTTTTGGGATTGATAACTATTTTTGGGCAAAAACTCTATTCAAGGGGGTAAAACGGTCATTTTGTACAGGAAATATATTTTAGACCGAATTTTTAGTTTATATAAAATTTGTTATTACATTTTCTTTTTCTTTCTTTCTTTCTTTTTTTTTTTTTCTCTTTTCACTTTGTGGTTTTTTTTTAGAAAAAACAAGACATTTTTTTATTTTTAATTTTAATTTTTTGAGTGTCAAAAATCTTTTTTTAAGGATAAATTTATAATTTAATGGTTGAGGAGCATTTCAGTCATTTTACCTATTGCTTGGAGGATAAGTCTTTTGTGCACTATAAATATCCCATTTTTGGGATAAAAAAGAGGAGAAAAAGAAAAGCTTAGAGAGATTTTTTAATTTTAGTTTTTCCTACACCAAGAACACCTAGAACACACACTAGTATATCTTCAAACCTACACCTAAAACACTTAGAACACACAGTAGTATATTTTCAAGCCTACACCTAAAACACCTAGAACACACGCTCGTACATTTTCAAACCTACACCTAGAACACCAAAAACACACACTTCTCTAAATTTCACACACAAATTCACACACAAAACACACACTAGCACTCACAGAATTCTACACACAATCACAAACACACACACTCATAATCACAGTCGTAAACTCATCAGGCACACATTGCTCACGCACAAATTCACCTACTTCACACACAGCCCAAACACACATACACACACACATTAACACGTCCAAATTCACAAATTCACATAAAGGCACACCATTACACGAACATTCGCACATGCACACACACTGCACACACTAAATTCATATACACAGATTCAAACCTCAAACCTCCTACACACATTGAAAAATGCACTATCACGCCACATTGATAGCCCAGAAGCTCTCAAAACTAACCACAATCCAAATTCCAAGCCACCTAAAATCAGTCATTTTCACCACTAAATAATCACAATCACAGGGCCATTCAACTCTCACAATCCCACCGAATCAACCACTCACCATCAGCCCAATTCACCTCCACAAGCAATCTCACATTCTGCAAAAACAGCCCAAAATACACCAAAATACAGCCCCAAAAACACAGCAATTACAGTCCAAAAAACTTGTAAATAAACCAGCCACTAAACACCCCTAGAATCAGCTCCAAATTTCTGCAATTTCAGCTCCAAAATCCTGTCAAAATCAGCCCCAAATTCCTGCAATTTCAGCTCCAAAATCCCGCCAAAATCAGCCCAAAAGATTCTGTAAAAATCAGCCCCAAAAACCTTGCAAAATCACTACAAATTTGCAGTTCAAAAATGCCCAAAAATCCTGCAATAACAGCCCCAAATCCCTGCAAAAACAGCCTAATAATTCTGCAATAGCAGCCTCAAAATCGCAAGCCAAAATCTCAACCAAACAAAGACCAATAGTAGTCAAATTACTGCCCAAAAAACTACCCAGATCAGTCCCATCGCAGGCCAAAATAGCTCCAATAGCCGCTCAAAACCGCCATCGCCACCACCACTACTATAATATCACCTTCTTCAGCCGAGGGAGGTAAAGCCCATTGAACCCTCTTGCTATTATTTTTCATCAAATCACTGATGGTTTTGTATGGATTTTATTTGATCTGTGATGGCTTTGCTATTTGATTGGAGGGATTTAATCTTTAATTGTGGGTTTTGATGGTTTGAGTAGAGTCTAGGAAAAGCCGATTCAGAGAAAGCATAGGAATTTTGGATAAAGAAAACTAGATGAATTTGAGTTGTCTGGTGTTTTGTTAGTGTGATTTCCTTCTATTCATTATAAAAACCGAATTGAGCAAGGATTGGAGATTTTGGATTTGATTACTTGCCTGGAGGATTTGGTGATTGAAAAATTTAGGCATTGGGGCCCTCGGTCTAAGAAAACGATATGGGACTGGGTAATGAGTGAGTATTGCGTGCACCACGCGCGTCACGTGGCGTGTCACGTGGTGCACTAGAACCAATCACACATCGCCAAATAATACAAGGTATGACCCACCATTGCCACATGGTGATAAATTATTAGTTCTAGTACACCACGTGGCAATGCACGTGGTGTATTATATACTTTTCCCTGGGTAATGGAGAGTGAGTATTGCGTGCACCACGCGTGTCACGTGGCTTGTCACGTGATGCATTAGAACCAATTACACATCGCCAAATAATACAAGGTATGACCCACTATTGTCACATAGCGATAAATTATTGATTCTAGTACACCACGTGGCAATGCACGTAGTGTATTGTATACTTTTCCGGGTAATGGATGCCTAAAGGTTGACTTTGAGTTTTGATATTTCATTTGAAGGGAAGAAACTACTGGATAAACAAGGCTGCAGTTTTTTTTATACAATATTATTTTTGTTCCATTAGTCTTTCTTTGCAATTTTAGACCATAAAGTTGCTGAAGTTTTCAATTATAAATTTCACTAGTGGTAGGAATTTTCATTTATTGCCTAAGCTTGCTGGGATTTTCATTTTAACCCCTTAATAGCTTGCTGGAATTTTGATTTTAGACCCTAAACTTGCTAGAATTTGTGTTTTAATCCTTAAACGTTGCTGGAATTTATATCTTGGTCCCTTTAAGTGGTGGGTGTTTTGTTTTTAAACCTCTATTGTTGCTGGAATTTAGTTTTTAATCTCTTACTGTTGCTGGAAGTTGTGTTTTAGTACTTCTATGTTGTTGTAATCTTATATTTAGTCCCTTTAATGATGCTGGATCTTTATTTTTATCCACAAACATTGCTGGAAATTCAGTTTTGACCCTTTTTAAATTGCTGGAAATTCATTTTTGGTTTTTTTTAAGTTGCTGGGATTTCATTTTTAGCCTATGTGTTGCTGGAATTTGCATTTTTTGTCCCTATGACTTGTAGTAATTGTGTTTTAGTCTCTCCATATTGCTGGAATTTGTGTTTTAATCCTTTCAAGTGGCTAGATTTTTAATTTTTGACTCCCATTTGTTGCTGGAATTTGTATTTTAGTGCTTCTACTTGCTAGAGTTTTATTTTTGCCCCCCCCTTTTAGCTTTAATTTACAATCGTGTCCCGTGTTTGCTTAAATTTGTGATTTGGCCCCTGAGTTTGCATGAATTTTCATTTTTACCCCTTAGACTTTATGTGGATTCTCAATTTTATCCCTTAAGCTTTTATAGAATTTTTGTTTTAGCCCCATTAGTTTGTTAGAGTTTATATTTTACCCCCGATTTATTAGTATTTACATTTTATGATTTATTTTACCTAAATGGTGGTACTTGACGCGTGTGTTCATTATCTTAAGCATTAGTACCGAGTCTTCAAAGAAAGGAACCCTCCATTACTCGTTAATTTCTCTTTATGTGCTCCAACATGCTCTTCTGTGATTTTGTGCATTTTCTTCAATGAATTTTCTTATTTTTACATACTTTTTGCGTATTTATTTACATTATGCTATTTAGTTTTGAATTTCATTATTTGACAAAAAAATGTAAGGGATAGCTAGATTTTATTATTTTTGCAAGACTTTGTATTCAAATAGTCAATGTAATAGTCAAATTACTTTCCTTTTGTATTTTTCAGCAAATATTTGTGTATTTAGATAGCAAGTGTAATAGATAGGTCGTTTTTACTTATTTTCTGCTTAAGTTGTAAGTTCAATACCCCAGTTAGGGCTTACGTGTTTTTCGTGCTTATGTGCTTGTTTGTTTTACCACTTTTCATAGAATTTGCATCTAGATATCATGCCTACATGTTATGTGCTCCTACGTGCTCTTATATGTCTCTATATGTTATTTTGCTTTAAATTTATGTTTTATTATTTTAGTTCATGCTTTATTACTTTGATTCATGTTTTATTAGTTTATTATTATTGCGTCACCACACTAGTCCAATGTTAGTTGTGGTTTTCTCACTTCCCCACTAGTCCAACGCTAGTTGGGGATTCTTAGAAAGGGCTAGTCTAACGCTAGAGCCTTAGGTCATTTTTCATGTCAGTTTCACACCCCGTGTGCATTTCATATCATTTCACACACCATTTCTCATTTTTAGACCTTTTCATGTATGCATGATTTTTCGTATATATCTTATTATTATTATCTATTTTTAACATTTGACAATGCATGACATTTAGATTGCATTTCACTTAGAAGTTAGGTCATTTGTGTGAACCGACTAGAAATAGTCACCTCCTCATATGGGAAGTGGTGGCATAATAGGCCGTTCTCCCCTTCATGAGTAGAAACAGTCAGTCACGAGTTCTTAGTTCCCCGTACCTGTTATGTTGTATTCTCATTTTCTTTGTTCACTTACTATTTATATTATTTTCCTTTTCTTTTTGCATTCCATTTTGCATTCACGCTCGTGACTCCCTCGAGACTTCATTTCGGGTTTCGCAATTAATGCGATAATCTCGATCAAGCCTCGATGGGACATTCCGACCCTCTCAACACCACACTAGATTTAGGATTTGCATTCATTTAGACACATCCAAATGTGATAAAATTTAGGGGTAATTTAGAAAATTTTGATTAACCCTTGCAACTAGCCTCGGCTTGGTAGAAAGGGTGCCTTAGACGCGAGTCTTTGCCTTCCCTTTCTTCAAATGTGACTACTGGACCTTCTTCTCTCGTTATTTCGTAGATCGGAGTCAAAAAATAGTTTTTAAAATATTTTTCTAAAATTCTTTATTTTGTTTCATTAAATGATTTTTCAGGTGATTTGGTACACCTTAACTCAATACCAAGTGGCGACTCCATTTTTAAGAAAAACTCTTTTTTCAAAATTAGTTGACCAAAACTATCGCACTTTTTTTAGTCTCGGCCTTACTTTATTTTTATTTTTATTTTTATTTTTACCATTTTTTCTAAGTAACACTTTTTCAATAAAAAATCGATTTTTTCTCACACAAGCACAGTTTTTCCAAAAACTTTATTTTTAAAAAAGGTCACCAGACCCGGCCGTCTTTTAACGGCGTGACAATCAACAACCCCACCGTGCGTCATTTTAGGACGTGACATTAGGATTGAGCCTTCTTTGCATTTCAACAACAAGTTTGCAATTTTCTTCCATTAAAATCCGATGTATGCATAAAGAAGGATTAATACCTTTCAAGTTAGAAATGGTCCATCCAAGTGCCTTAGGATGACTCCTTAATACTCCTAGTAACTTCTCATTCTGCTCTACCTCAAGATTAGCATTAACAATTACTCGTAGAGTATCATTTGAGCCAAGAAATTCATACCTGAGATGGTTAGATAATGGCTTGAGCTCTACTTTTGGTGCTTCCTCAACTGATGGTGGTGAAAGTCCTTTGCTAGGTCCAAGATCTTCATATTCATGTTTCTTGCAATATGGCTTTTGTGAGTCCAAGTCATGTGCCATGTCTATACAGTCCTCTTCTTTTGAATTAATCAAGCAATTCTCAAGAGGATCATAATTAGATTTGACAAAAAATAACTCTTGTTTTAGTTGTCTTTCCATAACATCACAAGTTGAAGAATAAGAATTATCTACATCATGTACCACATTATCAAATACACTTTCAAATTTACCATCTTGTTTCACATTTACAAAAGTAGAAAGATCATCCAATTTTTCGTCCTCATGAAAGGTATTTGCTCCATCATTTACATTATAATCAATATTAATTTCATCCAATTGTTCAACATGATTACTAGTACTTAATGCATTAACTACTTTTCCCTCCATTTCCTTTATCCTTGACTTAAATTGACTTTCCAACTTTTCAAAATTTTCATTCATTTCTTAGCCAAGTTATTCAATTGTTCAGTAGTCCTTGCCATGAATTGTATTTGATTATTAACTAGCTCACCGTTTAAACTAGTCAAATGGTCAAATCTATCATGAGTAGCACTAGCCATTTCCCTAGTAACATTGGCTAAGTTATCAATGGCAAGCTCCCAAGATTCAGTATTATCTTCCTTATAAGTTGATCTTTTATCACAACATTCATTTTTAAAAATATAACATTCTTCTGATTTGTGATTGCCATGACAAAATGCACAATATATAGCATTCACTTGAAAACTCACGCCATTTTCTCTATGTCTATCACAAGTATCCATCATATATAAAGCATTAGTTTCAGACTTACCTAGTGGACTTGTAGAATTACCTTCATCTTTTCATTGAAATTGATTGAATGAAATGACCACAATTAACTTCCATGCATCCTCGGGTGATTTTTTTCATTAATGCACCACCTGCAGCTAAGTCTAGATTCAACTTAGTAATATAAGTTAAGCCATTATAGAATGTTTCAAGTACAACCCACTCGAATAATCCATGAGATGGACATTTCCTTAATAGATCTTTGAATCTTTCCCATGTTTCGAATAATGACTCTTCCTTATATTGAATATAATCTATTATCTCCTTTCTTAACTTAACTACTTTTTTCAATGGAAAATATCTATTCACAAAGGCATTTGATAAGTCATTCCAGTTTGTGAATGTGTGTGGTCTATGTCCCTTTATCACATAAGGAAAATGGAAACAACCTAAGTCTAATGGCATCTTTACTAACACCCTCATATTTAATTGTTTCACAATATTCCAAAAATTAGTTAGATGAACAAAAGGACTTTCATCGATATTTCCTCCAAATTGGTTACTCTCTATTAATTGAATCAAACTGGCATCTAAATGAAAACTATTAGCACTCACCTTCGGCTTCAAAATACTACTTAGAATACCTGAAAATTTTGGCAAAAAATAACTCATAATAGTCTTTTTAATAAAGTCCATGATGTATTTGATGATATGCCTCAATGAAAATCTTCTCCTCAACTTGCAATGCTTTGTACCTACAAACACAACACAAGAAAATATTTAAGACTAAAGATAAGTCTATATTAATAGGGCTTGTATTGACCTTGATATTGCCAAAGTTTTAATGTTTCCCCTGCAACGGTGTCAAAAACTTGATTGGGAGTTTAGGTTATATCAAAATTAGACACAATCCACACAAACAAGTTTTAAAATTTATAACCTAATACTCATTCTGCAAGTGCACGGGTCATTTGTAGTAGTGGTGAGTATTAGGGTCAATCCCACGAGGAAACAAGAATTGGCAAGTACCAAAGCTATTAACTTGCTCTATTATCTAAACAATCAAACTTTGTAGGTTGGGAAAATGTTAGGAAAATCAAGTTCAAGTAAACAACAATGAAGGAACTTGTCAAATTAAGTTAACTAGGCGTAAGATTCCACTAAAGGTCACAAAATATGAAAGCTAAGCTTATGGCCAATATTAATTTTCACCCTTATTTAGGATTCAATTCCGTTTGTACTCCAAACTGGATTCCTCTATGAATAGAAAACTACTAAAACATGAGTTTTTCTACTTCCATGGTAAAGTCTTGCATGCCTTAGTTCATTTGGTTCATGAATTGTGGTGTTACAAGTAATGCAACAAGCCTAAATTCACCTATGAGAATCACTACTTCTGTGAGATTCACTATAGGTTCCATTTACTTTTTTCCATTCTTAAGTGCAAGTTCCCTTATCAGATAATAACTAAGATGACTTGGCATTGGTAGCTAATCAATAACAAGTGTTAAAGGCCAAGTAAATGAATAAATAAGACTAAAGCATGACCATAAACTTAATCAATCATATCATTAGCTTCATCCCAAACCTAGTATGATTCAACTTAGTATGACATGTTTAAGATTAGTTTAAACACATATATTAAAGTAACAACACATGCAAGAATGAAAATGAAAAGAATAAGGATAGAGTTGCTCATTTGGTGGATGAACTTGGATCCAAGACTTGTCCTTGCATTTCATCAAACATGTGGTGTACAAAAGGTTTCCTTCAAAGGAGTGTTTACAAGAAATGAAATTTCTACTATAAAACTAAGAAAGAAACTCTACTCTAAGTATTTAGAAGGAATGCTCCTCCTACCAAGCTTTAGTTCAAGCCTAACCAAGCCTAAAACCAAGCATAGAACCAAGTCTCCTCTCAATGAACTACAAAGGCATGTATTTATAGGAAAAAACCCTAGCTCAAGTCATTGTCCAAGTTGAAGATCATACGATGAAAGTTGATTCCAAATTTGAGAAAATCTTGCCTTGAACTTTGCAATATTCTCCTAGGGCTTTGGAGATACAGTTAGACATTGAATTTAACTGTAAAAGTTATGTGAATATGCTGCAAATTGCAGCTAGCCGACACCTGCAAGTGGGCTTGATCAGGTTAGCTGACCCACGGATTACTCCTAGAGGAGGGCCAAATTAGCTTTTTCTCAAAACATGAATATCCCTTTGAGTTAGCTTTCCAAGGCGATAAGAATTAAGTCATTTGGAGCTTTGGATAAAAAGATGTGGTCAAAATACTGAGAGGTGGTCAAAAGGTCTTTGCAGCACAAATTTACTTCAGTAATATGTAATTTTAGCTATGAAGATGTGAGAACTGGATTTTCATATCTTCATAAGAAATGTAGAGCATTCTCTAAGATTCAAAATTCAAGAAGAATCATTTTAATCCAATGTTTGTAGCTCAAGTTATTGCCAAAATACTAAAATGTGTCATTGTCGCCGACCCTCTAGTTTTCTCCAATTCTTCACTTCCATTGCTTCTTTGCCCTTCTTTTTTATTGGTTTTTCCTTTGATGCCCTTGAGACCTTTTTCTACTATTTGAACCATAATTTTTTGGTAGAATTTTGATGAATAAAAATTATTCCAAAATTTCTCAAGCTTAAGTGATCAAAAAGTACAACTGGAATCAACTTATAATTTGATAATCTTTGAACTTCAGTTGATTCAAAATGTATTTATTCATCATTTTCCTGCAAAATCAAATAGACTTGGGCATTAATTTTCTCAAAATAATAATTCTACCTTAAAATCCTAATTTTCAATCTAAAAACTCTAATTTTAGAGCAATCATTGATTTGATGAAAAATATTGAAATTGAGCCATTTTTATATAAAAAACATACTAAAAACACACTAAAATTATATATAAAATACTATATTAAAATAGGTAGAATTATTACTTATCACCTTACACATTCTAAGTACCCTATCCAAATTAATAAGACACAAGTCCAAAGAATCACCAAAAACGAAAAAATCGTTTGTACATACCTTTATGATGTCCTCGACCAGGTCATCAAGTATAGCCACCATACATCTTTCAAATGTTGCCGGTGCATTGCAAAGTCCAAATGAAGGTCAAATGAAGGTGCCATACGGGCAAATAAAGGTCGTCTTTTCTTGATTTTCAGGGGCTATCGAGATTTGAAAGTAACTCGATATTCGATCTAGGAAGCAATAGTACTCGTGCCTGTAGAGTCACTCCAATGGTATCCTCTTTGACTTAACTATAGATACTACAGGCAAGTATATCTATCGTTCCGTAGTATAACGTGTAAGGAGTACCAAGTGTCATACCCACAGGGACTTAGCAAGTACTAGTAATTACGCGCAATCTATTATGTAGTCTAACTAACACTAGATGTTGAAATAATAAACGAATTAGTATAATTAAATGAATGAATAAGAAAGCCAACAAATCAAATGCAAAGAATTGATAAGAAAGGAAATACAATAATTTCTAACAAAAGATTTAGAAGTGGGATTCCCCTAACCCCGATTATTAGCTTTAATTTGTGTCTAATGGATTGCCCAATCTTGATTGACCTTAAAATCCCTTAGTTAAGTTGCAATCTTTCTCAAGCTTACAACCCCTATCCCTAGGTTGATTGAATGGAATCTCTTCCCAACTCAAAACCCCTAGTAGATGCAATTGAATCAATGGATTTTATCTCACAGATAGATTCACATCCAATTAAGAGAACTTATGGAATCCTATTTCTAGCGATTCATGCAACTTCCTTCACTGGAGAGTTTTTCTTAATTAATTGAGTGATTTCTCAATTACCCAACCAATATAAACTGTCAAGATTGAATTGTGCACAAAACCCACTCTAATTTATCAATAAACTCACGAGCAAATCAATTAGAGATAGAACCTTTCCATTAAACAACAAATCAAATCATGATAAACAAAGGTTAGGGTTCAACCCTTCTAAGTTTTACACAAATCTACCCCATAGTTAAAGAAGAAAGTTCAATAGAGAACAAAGAAAGCATAGAGAAACTCATTCTCATGTGGTGATTCTTCACTCTTCTTTGTTGTTGCACAAGTTTTCCCTTTTGCTGCTGCAATTTCTCTTCTGTCTTCAATTCTTGAGTCTTCTTTTGTGTTGTTCTTCTTCCATTCCCCCTTTTCTTTCTGCCCTAGAAGAGCCTTTTATATGGTGTAATTCGTTTTCCCTAAACTTGGGTTGGTTCCCCTCAAATTCTCATTGAAAACAGACTGAAATCGCAGTGTTAAGCCACTCATTTGCAGCCTCATCAGCAATGCGGGTGATACCACAGACGGGGGCAAAAAATCCATTCTCCTCATAGCCAAGCGATTGTTTCCCCCCGCGGCCTCATCTGTGTTGCAAATGAAGGCGTGGATGGGAACAAAAACTTCATTTTTCTTCAAACTTCCTTTTATACTAGCGAAATCTCTTACCCATCTCGATGTACACTCAACCATACTTTAGAGTTCAGCAAGCAAAGGCGAAAAACCTATAAAAGCACAGGAAATAAGCTAAATAAGTAGCACTCATGTAAAATTCACTCAAGAATCCAAAAGAAAGAAAAATTACAATTACCAAGTAAAACTTGTGAAAAAAACCAAGTAAATCATAGTCTAAACACACCTAGAAACCTAGTTATTTTGGCCATTATCATCCGACATCTGGTCAATGAAAGGTAATGAGAAGTGATCCTTGCATGTAGCATTGCTCTTCTTGTAGTCTATGCAGACTCTCCATCTAGTGCTGGTTCTCATCAGAATAAGTTCATTCTTCTCGTTTGGTACCACCGTCATGCTTCCTTTTTTCGATACTACCTACAGAGGGCTCACCCAGGAGCTGTTAGATATAGGATAAATTACTCCTACATCTAGTAGTTTAGTTACCTTTGCCTTTACCACATCCTTCATGTCAAATTTAGCCTCCTTTGGGGTTGTACCACCAATTTGAAATTATTTTCTAATAGTATCTTATGAGTGCAGAAGGAGGGGTCCAAGCGATAGCCTCCTTATGCTCCTTCAACACTTGAAGTAGCATTTCCTTCTTTTGTTTCTTCCAGTCCTGATGCTATAATTAATAGCATTTTTTAGTTTTTCGCTAGAAATGTATGTTACAGATGGTCGGGTAATCTCTTGAACTCCAACTCAGGGGGGGCCTCAATTGAAGGCTTAAGACTACCCACACTCGTTCCATCTAAATTCTCAAATGACTTGATTTCCTCATAGGCTCCTTAGCTTCCAAATGTACCGCCTGCTTATTGATTGCTAGGTCGGACAATGAACCTTTCCCGTGGGTGATACATGATTCCAATGCATCATCTATAGCAATCTCTTGCAAAATAGAAAATGTCTCGATATCAGTAATATCCGCATAAAACATATATCATCCCTATCCAGAGAATGTTTCATGGCTTCAGGCATCTTGAAGACCATTTCCTCATCCTCTACTCTAAGAGTTAAGTTCCCTACATGAACATCTATCAACTGATGCATTCAACGGAAGAGTAGACGGTCCAAGACTCTCAAAAACCAAGTATGCAACCTGATCTTCTTAACCCCTTTGTAACTTTTCGAAGACCCCAAGAACAACTCGGATTGTTTTGCCTCAAATTCAACTAGATTTGTTGAACTCCCCCTTTAAGAAACGATCCTAGACCCCTAACCAACAACGTGGTGTAGACACCTAATTGACAATCTTATTGGACAGATTCAAACCCTCAAAGATGAACTCTAAACGGGATTCTTTAATACTTAACAAAAACTTGTCAAGGATGCAAGAGTAGTTCTTTTCACCCAAAGAACTAAGGGAAAACTCAATTTGCTCTCAAGCACAATTGAAGAAAACGTAATATCATTAATCTTGAACTTTTAATGTTGTTCACATGAAAACCCTTATTTAGGGTATAACTTAAACATGAAATAAGAGAGTACTGGTCACTAGTTGTACCCTAACACAAACGACTAAAGATTAAAACCCAAAAATGTGTAAAAAAACAACTAAAGACGAATCTTCTGTTCGTACCCGCGGCGCGGGTACAGGCGCGGATTCAATGCGCTTTGAATTCCCTCAAAGTCAAACCCTCTGGTCGTACCCATAGCACGTACTCATAACGCGAGTTCGATTAGAGGCTTTCGCTCTTCACGCTTCCACTTCTGATGGTAGTCGCGGATGTACCTGTGGTGCAGGTTGGAGACGCGGGTTTGGTCAGAGACTTTTGGTCCTTCAACTCGAGTCCAAACAAGGTAAACAGCTTCGTAGGTTCCATCTTCCTCCAAATAGCTTCATCTTCATGTAACTCTAAGATCAAACCTTGCAAAGCTTGCTTTAGTCTCTTAGCCCTCAACACAGTCATTGGACCTCTCATATCTCAAAACGGACTCTTGGCAGCACCTCCATGATCACGACCATTTATGTCCTCATCATCAACGCTTTAGCAGTAACCAAGAAAGGTCGTCTTACAATTAGAGGAATTTCTAGATCATCTTTTATATCTAGTATGACAAAATCTACAAGAAAGATGAATTTATCTATTTTGACCAAAACATCCTCTATGGTGCCCCTAGGATATTTAATAGAGCAGTCTGCCAACTGTATACGCATTCTAGTGGGGGTGGAATCTCTTAGACCTAGTTTCAAATACATATCATATGACATCAAATGAATGCTGGCCCCTAAATCAGCCAAGGCCTTATCAACAAATAAACTACCAATGTCACAAGGGATAGTGAAACCCCATGGGTCTTTCAGTTTCTATGGTAGCGTGTTCTGTAGAATAGTAGAGCATTCTTCATTCAATGTGACAAGTGAGAGCTCTTCCAATTTTGCTTTTGTTTGTCAACAGGTCCTTTAGGAACTTTGCATACTTGGGCATCTGGGATAGAGCATAAATAAACGGTATGTTAATATATAGTTGTTTGAAAAGTTCTAAAAACTTATCGAATTTCTTATCCTTGTGGTCTTTCTGAAGTCTACTCAGGTCTAAAATAGGAGGCCTATATTCTTTCACAAACTTTTTCTTTGGTTCTGCCTCCTTGCTCTGCTCCTCTTCTTTTTGGCCCTATCCTTATTCTTCTTCAACCCCTTTTTTAGTAAAAACCTCATCTTTCTCCTTTGTCTCCTTACCTTGCAACTTCTTCCCACTCCTTAAGGTGACTGCTTTTGCTTGCTCTATCGGGTTGGTCTCAGTGTTGCCCAGGATGGTTCCATGAGGTTTTTTTTAAAATCAACTTGGCAATCTGGCCTATCTAATTTTCAAAATTATTTGATGCGTGCCCGATCAAGAACCCAACATTAATTCTAACGCGAACTCTTGATAAACTACTTGAAGCACTGGTTAATTTAGCCCCAAGGACCGTCTTGAGTATCAGGAAGCAATTTAACCCCCATTTGTACACGAGATGGATTGAAACTAAATCAACGGTTGAAAAACTTAGACCCAAATCAATAGAATTGATAGAACCTAAGCTATGAGAATCACCCAATAAGAAAGAATCTTGAGAGGTTAAGAACATTCTTTACAAAGAACTAGAGAGAGAAAACCCTCACACTCAATATTAATAAAAAAGATCTATCCTCATAATGAAAAGAAAATACAATAAATCACCTAATATAAGTGCAAAAGTACTTGAAAAAAAATATGAAATGTTTAAAAATGACTAAAAATCAAAGAACTACTACAAACAAGCTTAAAACACTAAATTCGTCCATTGTGCGTCATTCTGTGTGAATCCATGGCGCGTAACCGCGACACGGACTCATATCACAGATTTGATTTGAAACGTTTTTCTTCACACACCACACTCTGATGGTAACCCCAGGGCTATCTGCAGCGCGGCTTCATGCCGCAAGTTCGATCAAAGCCCCTTTTTCTAGTTTGTTTAGCTACTCTTAAGGCCTTCAAACCACCCTCCAAGCTTAGCAACTCGTTCCATCTTGGCTTGACTCTACAAATGTCATGAATACCTCTTTTAGCTTGATCATCTGCCCTTAGGTTGACTTCATTATGTATACTTGCTTGTTGATTCCTCAAAGATGTCTCAATGCTCTGGAAGCGTGTCTCTAATGTCTGGATGAATTTAGTCATCAGATCCTCCAGACTTGGCTTTTTCTCTTAAGGTTGATGCTGTTGCTGGAATCCTGGTGGAGGCTGTCTTTGCAGTCCCTAATTCCCCCATGAGAAGTTGGGGTGATTTCTCCATCCAAGATTATAGATGTTGCTATAGGGGTTATTTTGGGGTCTCAGTGCATTCCCCATATAGTGAGTTTGTTCGTTAGTATTCTTCATGGAACCGAGAACTAGACACTCTTCATTACCATGACCTCCCCCACAGAGGTCGCAATGCATCACTGAGCTGGACTTTGTGCAGTTGAAAGTCCATATATCTTCTTGCTCAATGCTTCTGCCTAGACCGCTAGTGCAGTGACTGCGTCTACGTCATAAACTTATGTTGGCTTAGGAGGCCTGGAACGACTGCCTTACCATTGGTAGCTATTTATTGCCATCTTATTTATCAACTCTTGGGCAAGCTCAAATGTCTTATTATTTAGAGTCCCTTCGGCAGCTGCATTTATCATCTGCTTGGTCACCGAACTCAGCCCATTATATAAAGTATGCACTTGAAACCATAATGGTCACCCATAATGAGGGCACTTCCTTAGTAGTTCATGGAACCTCTCCCATGCGTCATAGACAATCTTAGATTCCATCTATGCGACGAGGAGATGTCATTCCTCATCTTAGCAGTCTTGGCTGGTGGAAAGTATTTGACTAAAAATCCTTCAGGCATTTGGTCTCATGTTGTGATGGACCTTCGAGGTAGAGAGTTTGAGCCATTGCTTTGCCCTATTCTTCAATGAAAATAGTTGCAACCTTATGGCGTCTTCTGATACCCCGTTCATATTGAATGTATCACAAATCTCAAGAAAACTTGCGATATGAGCATTCAGTTCTTCATTTGGGAGGCCATCAAATTGGAGGTACTGTCGTACCATCTGAATCACATTGGGCTTGATTTCAAAGTTGTTTGCCTCCACTCGAGGTTTAACTGTGCTAGGCTCTGTCCCGGTCAAGTGTGACCTAGCATAATTAGACATTGGCAATTGCCTTGGTTGCTGCTATAGGTTTTGAGTATTCTCCTGGAAAAGAAGATTTTCTAGGATCACCGGATTATTAATGGGAGGTTGTGCCATCTTTAGATATTGCTAGTACTCTAACTTGATCTCCTCTTCCCTTTGTCAAAATCTTTCTCAAAGTGCTCAAATAAACGTTCATTCAATCTCAATATCCTACTCCAAAAGTGTAGCACAACTACTCTTTGTCATGCACTAGAGCAAATACCTATAGATAATGCAACAAGACAGCTATCAAATATTAAAAACTAAAAATAATAAAGAAAATAAACAAAAAGGAAAACAATGGTTAAAGTAATAAATCTTAATTGTTCCTACTATCACAATCCCTGGCAACGGCACCAAAAATTTGATGCTCACCGAGATATACTACGAATCGTTAGACAAGTATACCTATCATTTCTATAGTATAGTGTAGATGAATATCAGGTATCATTTCCACGAGGATCTATGAGTACTAGTACTAACCCTTGTTCTATTATTTAACCTCCAAATGAGTGAATGGTATTTAACTTAATTTCTACTAAATTAACTAATTACTAACCTAATTAAACCAAAGTAGGATAACACTTGGACAAGAAGTAATTGAATTCAACAATTAAATAAGAGAAAACCTAGATTGAGAATTCCCCTAATCGTCTCCATTGAAGTTCAATTCTTTACCAATTAATTTACCAATTTTTCTAGATCCCAAAATCCCTTTTATGGCATATAACCTTTTTCAAGAATTATACTCCCTACTCCCTTAGTTGATAGTGAGAATCTCTCATTCACTAAAGCCCTAAGAGAATGATTCCAAAACTATGGATTTCACAAAGTGAGTTAGGTTTGAATCTAACGAGGAAAGCCTAAATCATCCTATCTTAGGTTCGAATCTAACCAAAAAAGCCTAAGTCATCTTATCTCTAGTGATTCTTGCAAGTTTTTTTATTTGTGAAGTGATTCAAATCAACCAAGTAAATTCTCAATTAGCTTTAGTTGAAATCCTGGATTAGAAAAGAGCGTGTACAACCCAATCCAATCAAACAAGTTATTTCACAAATAAATATAAGCAAAAAATGGAACTTTCATTAACCAAATTGAATCAATCTCACAACAAATAGACTACGGTTCAACCCATCTAGGTTCCTAATAAATTAGTTCGTACTAGAATAAGGAAATCTAACAATTAACAAAGGAAGAGCAATAAAACCCATTCTTATGGTGATCTTGAGTCTTTAAGTGTTGATGTGGAGATTCCCTTTCTTTATTGCTGCAATCCTCTCACCTAGAGCCCTTTGCACGTGTTCTTCTTGATTCGTCAAAGATTGAAGTCTCAAAACCCTTCCTCTTCGGTTGGTTTTCTTCCACTTGTTCTCTTTATTGAAGCCCAGAAGTTCCCCTTGGTCCCTCTCTACAGTTACTTAATTGATATACCTTTTAAAAACTCTCAAATCCCGTCAAAAACGTGTTAGATCGCAATTGCAGTAGCTAGGCCGTAGGGCAGGCCATGGCGAGGCCTTGCCCGCGGCCTCCATTAGACATTTTTTCTCTATTCTCTTCCTTCAAACGGGCTTTCTAACCTACGCCGTGTTAGTGTATGCCCTAAAACCAAGTTGGTTTTTGAGATCTTTTTATATTGCTCTTATTTCGTGTTATACTTATATATGTGGCATTTTCTTTGTCATTTAATACTTGTTATTAATATTACTTGTTTATTTGATAAAGTCCATAGAATATTAACTGTGTATAAGAGTTTGTACAAGTTATAATGATGTGACTCTTATTGCACATTAAGTTATATTCTTAAATATCCCTAGTTGTAGTATTAATGAGATTGAACATCATTAATATGGGAAGACTAGCACATATTTTGCCTCTACGTATGGTAAGTAGTAGTTGATCTCGTCAACTATGGTGTGTGACACCTAAGCTGGTACGTGAATGCTTGTTAGAGAACAAGTTCATTGGATTGATCCGCCAAGAGTTAATATTCATAGTGCTGATGAATTATACTCTTAATGGCAATAGTGTAAGTGATCCTTATACTTGAGATTACCATGGTATCTTGAGTGTGGATTGCTATGCTTTGACTCTATTGCTCGGTGCTCGTAAAAGAGTAGCCCATACGGTAGAGACTGGGTATAGTATGAAGCATGGAAGGATAGTGAGTAATCAATATAGGATTTACCACTCCTTATTATAGGAGAGTATATCCCGGATTGGCCACTTATTGAAATATGACTTAAAGAATCTTTTGAAAGTGAAAGTATGACTTGAAAGAGTTTCAAGATTATACTTTTATGGAAAGTTATATTTCGAGAATAAGAAATCATTAATTAGTCATTTAAAGAGTGCGCACTACACTCTTAGACTAATTGGGATATAGTGTGGTGAAAGGATATTAATTACATGGTAACATTGTCATTGATAGGTGTAGTCTACCATATGACTTTCCTATTCACTTGATGTATTGCTAGACGCCATTCATGATCTATAAGTGCAAATTAATTAATTAGTGAATTAATGATAAATTAAAGTGTTTAATTTATCTAGCTCTTAATTAATTAATTAATGAGTTATAATTTGTGCTTATTGCCAACGTGAATGGAACCTAGTGGGTCACACACAATAAGAACATGGTCTTTGGGTTAAATTGTTATTAAGATAAGTATAAGATACTTATGGGGTTAATTTATTTGATAAATTAACTTAAAGGACTTAATTATAAATATTCTAATTTTTTATGGAAATTAGTTTCCTAAAAGGAATTAAGAAGCTATTTGGTTTCCTTTTGGAATAGGTTTTCTAAAGGAATAGGATTAGCTTAAGGTAAGCTTCCTAAACCTTCTTGGTTTCCAATTGCTCTTGTTTCCTTAAAGACTAGGATACTACATCTATAAATAAGTCCATGCCTTGACTCTTGATAGATTGATAAAATACAAGACAAAATTTAGGGAGAGAGAAATTGAGAGAGGCATATTTTTCTCCCAAGGAAAAAAACGTCACACCCTCTTCTCCCTAAGGGTTAGGGTTTTGTCTTCTTTCTCTTCTTGTTCTTGCGTTAATCATGAAATTTGAGGGAGCTAGCACTCAAAAAGCAAGGCAAGCAAGCCCAAAAGTTCCTAAAGATCATGTTCGTGTGGATATCGTTGGAGGCTCGACACTTGCAGGGCTTTTAATAGTAGATCAACACCTTCAGCGAATAGAATCTTGCCCTCTGAAGCATGGAAACCTTCTATGCTTGAGGTATTTGTGCTAAACACTCTTTAATCGTATAGATTACATAAAAAAGATCCATAGCTAAGGAAATAAATTTTTAAATTTTTCGTTGCGTTACTCCCCTTATTACCTTACAGTGGTATCAAAGCCTCCTTTGATTATATCTATATGATTTGTGTTTATTTAATTGCCATAAATATGGATGGTTTGTTCTTGACGAAATTTGTCTCAAAATTGTTTTAGAAAAATTAAGAGTTTCATTTTTAAGATAAGTTCTTAATTGTTTAAAAGTGTTTTAAATAATTAAGATGAGTTTTTATGGTTGTATTCAAGGTTTCTAATTTATTTTTCATGCTAAAAGGGTTTTAACATGTTTTGATTCAAGAGAGTTTTGAAAAAAACCAAAGAATTTCAAAAAAACGTATTTTCTACACACAAACCGTGTGACAAACCGCGGGTTTTTACGTGCGGTTTCACTAGCAGTTAAAATCCCTTACTTTCTGTCCACAAACCGCGGATGAAACCGAGCGCGGTTTGTCCCATGGTTTGTAAATTGTGAACGAAACCGCGCATGTTTTGGCCCACGGTTTACTGGTAGAGTTCTAGTTGGATTTTTCCTAATTTTTTGGAAAACACGAATTTTTGGAATTTTCTCTATAAAAATACTTTCCAATTTTAATTGTTAATATTTGGAAAGTTAAAATTTGAAAACCTACACCTTCTATAACTTTATTTTTGAGACAAATAAATTCAAGAATATTAATCTAATTAAATTATACCATGTGATTTATGAATAGAATTAAATAAAGTAATTTATTTAATTGTTAAATATTATAATGGCATGATGGATGATTGTGGACTATGACCAATGTGATTGCTTGGTTGAATTTTTATCAATTTTGATGGTTGGCTTGTATTGGCTTTTAAAATAGGGCCTGCGTGTCCTGCCTTCTCTATTATTCTCATGTAATTCTCTTCTCACCTAACTCCCCTCGAATGTAACTTGAGGTTTCTTAGTCAATACATGTAATGTACATTGTGTAGGTTAGAGTTAGGTTTTAATTTTCTAAATTGTTTAGAGTAGAATTACATGTGTAATGTACAAAGAAGATGGAGATGGAACCAAGAAGCAACCATGGAGGCTCATCAAGAGTTGGTGACCTCCCAAGGAATGCATCAAGGAGTTGATCACGTCCCTTAGGAATTTGACCATATATTTTCCTTAAGACTTGAGGAAAATATCTTAGTAAAGTTCATAATCATCCACGGTTTATTGTGCATGTTTTTATTTTATATGTCGATGTATTTTAATTACATGCTATGATGAGACTATATATTTTATAATTAAAATAAAATCCCTCAAATAAAATATTAAGTCACTTGCCTTCCATTATTATAGTAGAAATCATAGTTCTTGCTAAGTGTTGACACATTGGCCTCCGTCAAGGTCACCTTACCTAGAGCATGTTTTTTACTATGAGATATGATCTCCAAATAATAGATAAGCCTTAACAAAAATACTCAACTTGTTGGTCTCCATCAAGGTTGTGGTGTTTTTGAGCCGATATTAAGTCAATATATAAGTTGCCTTCTATTATTATAGTAAAAACGAAGAGTTCCTATTAAGTGTTGATGCGTTGGCCTCCGTCAAGGTCACCTTACTTGGAATATGTTCTTGCTATGAAATGTGATCTCTGAATAATGGGTATGACTTAACAAAAATACATAACGAGTTTGACCTCTGTCAATGTTATGATATTTTTGAGGCAATGTTGGGAAACACATAAGATGTGAATATCAAGAGTTGATATCCAACTATCTAGGAGTCACAAGAGTTGTGATTGATAAAAGTTATCTACCTAATCGAAGTTACCTTTGGGGCATTGGCCTCCGTCAAATCCGAAGTTAATTAGGTGGGATCCTAACCCACTAGGAATCTCCAACGGATTCCCGAATCAATATTTTGAGGATTATTGATTTGAAGTAAAATAGTGGGAGCAAACCAAATAAATTCGAAACCCACATTTTTGGTTTGCAATTATAACATGAAACAAATACTTGTACTATCTTTTCACTTGTTGTAGAATGCATGTACATATTAACACACTTATCACCCTATATCTCCATTTATATACGATTTTCTTATATTAGTGTAAAAATTGAGAATAGTTCTTAAGCACATTTGGTTGTGTCCTTGATACCCATTTCCACCAATCCTATAGTGACAATTATAGTTAGGAAATAATGTGCATACAAGATGCATAAAAGATGATAATGATATTGCTACTTATATCATAATGTCATCTATAATTCCTAAGCTATAAAAGTAGCATAAATTGATAGATTTTTTGTCCATGATTGTGCATCTCAAAGAGTTATTGATACACAATCTAGGACCATTAGATATGAGATATCTAAAGAGTAGTCTATCAAGGAAGAAAAGGACACTTTATTGCTTGTCAAGGGGAAATCCTAGCGTGGTCTTGAGAAAACCCAAGTAGTTATGACAAAACTTAAAGGTGTGATAAAAAAGGACAAGTCTAGGGGCACATGTTTCCAATTCTATTGGAAAGGGAATTGTAAGGCTTATCTAAATACTAAGAAATTAAAGAGGCCAAGTAAAGCTTCTACTTCTAAGTATGTTTATGTTGGAGATAAATTCATCTATTAATTAAGACCATTGGGTATAAGATTCTGGATATAGATCCCATATTTGCAAAAATGTGCAAGGTCTTAAAGCATGGTAGACAATAAGGAAAGAGAAAGTCAAACTACATGTGATGAATGGAGCAAGAGTTGCTACACTAGCCGTAGAGACTCATACACTCTTTACCAACTGGGCTTGTTCTAGAATTTAAAACATTATTATTATATTGTGATGCTTACAAAAGAACATGAAATCAATTTACATTAAATGTGAAAAGATTCACCATCACAAAAGAGAATATATACTGTTTTTTTATGTAATGGTGTTCTTTGTGGTATTAGTTCATTAAAACAACGTTTTACAAATCCTAGAGCTCGATAAGTCCATTCTCAAATGTAAACAAAAACTTAATATTTTTGAAATAACTTTCCTTCTGGCATTTTAGACTTGGTCATGTGAATGAGAAATACACTTCCAAATTACATAATAGTTGTGTACTTGGACTCATTCAATTATGAATCATTTGAGACATGCAATTCTCATTTACTTAGAGAGATGACCATAACACCTTTTATCATAAAAGGTGAATATGCTAGTGATCCTTATAGAGCTTTAACATATAGATGTTTTTGGCCCAACGTCAATCCATGCTAGAGGTTGTTTATCATACATCATCACTTTCATGGATGATCATATGGGATATGATTGTGTATCATATGATATACAAATCCATGGCCTTTGAAGTGTTCAAAGTCATTAGGATTAAAGTAAGAAAAATAAGTTGACAAGAGTATTAAAACACTAAAGATTTGATCTATGTGGATAATACTTAATGTCAAGTGTTTCAAAATAATTAAAGAAGAATGTGATTCTTTCTCAATATCTCCACTTGACACTCCATTGTTGATGATGAGTGAAAGAGGAGAAGTTGTACCCTATGAGATATGGTGCAAACCATGATGAGCCATACGACAATTCCTAACCTCATTTAGGAGTTCTTGTCTTAGACGCCAATTCCTATACACTCAGCCATGTTTTGACAAATGTCTATTTGTGGGATATCCTTGTGAAACATTAGACACTACTTCTATAATCCCCTGAACAAAATGTTTGCCTCAAGAAATGTCTTTCTCTAGAAAAACAATTATTCTTAAAAGAGACAGTGGGAGCAAGATAGAACTTGAAAGGTTCAAGAACCATGAATTGACAAAGATCAATAGTTGGAACTAGAGCTTATGCCACATGTTGATGAGGTGCAACGGAAGCTAAAAGTGCACAAAATCTTCAAAAGACTGGTAGAGTGCATTACACTCTGGAGAAATATAGTTTTCTCACATATGAGATATATAGATTTCTCATTAGCAAGGGCAATAGTGTACTAGTCATATACGATGACAAACCTACTAGTCACGAAGAGACTTTGTCTAATATAGACTCTTTGACATGGCAAGATGCCATAAAATCCAAAATGGATTCCATGTACAAGAACAAGGTGTAGACCTTGCTCAAGTCACCTAAAGATAAAACCCATAGGGTGCAAGTAGGTCTTTATGAGAAAGACTGACATAAATGGTAACGTAGTTGCCTATAAAGCAAGGTTAATGGGAAAGGGCTTTAATCGAAGGCTTGACTTTGAAAGAAACCATTCCACCATTGACCATGCTTAAATCCATTTAAGATTTTACTTGCAATAGCTACTTTTATGGCTATGACAAATGGATATGAAGACTCCATCCCTTAACGGAAATTAAAAGGCATGTATATGACACATCTCTTGGGCCTTCACTTCCATTGATAGTCATTAGGTACGCAAAGCTTCAAGGGTCCATTTGTGGACTCTTGAAAGTGTCCAGGTGTTGGAGCATTTGTTTTGATAAGATAATCAAAGAGTTTAGATTTTCTTGAAAACAAAGACAAGCTTTGTGTAAATGTAAAGTTGAGTAGGAGCATTGTCATTTTCTTGATACAATATGTGGATGACATATCGTTGATAAAAACAACATACTTTAAAGGTAAAGATATGGTTGTGTAAGAATTTCTTAATAAATGAGAGGCAATCTCTAATATGGGAATTAAGATCTATATAGATAGATCCAAGAGGTTGCTTGATCTCACTAGATCCAAGTATATAGGCTAGATGCTAAAGGGTTTAGCATAGTGCAATCAAAGAAGGGGTTTTACCTATGTGATAGGAGATTACTCTTTCGAGAGACATGTGTCTTTGATACTTGTTGAGATTGATAGCATTAATAGATCCCGTATGCTTTTGCAATTGGTTCTATTTTGTATGCTATACTATGTACGAGACTCGATGTCTCCTAGCTTTAAGTGTTACGAGCAATTCTAGTGAGTGTCACTAGATGGTTATCAAAGAATATTCTTAAGTACTCAAGCAGCACAAAAAGACTATTCTTGATTATGGAGATCACATTTAGGAAGTGTGGGATTTAAATATACAAGCTTTTAATCCAATAGGAATGACAAGTAAATCATGAGATGAATTGGTGTTCATGTTGAACTATAATAGATGGAAGTGTTCTATGATAGACACTACAACATATTCTACAACAAAGGCCGAATACATGGTAGCTTTAGAAGTTATTATGGATCAAGGGGTTCTTTGTTGGACAAAGAATAGTTCCTTCTATTGTTTTATAAAAACAATTGTGCCATCACTTAATTAAGGAACTAAAGTCTCATCCACGATCCAAAAGTGTATTTAGGTGTCACCATCTATTTATAGAAATAGTTTGGGTCAAATGATGAAAAGATAGAGGAAGTTCCCACAAGGAAAATGTCACTAATTTCACCATAGTCTTGTCCCAGAATAGGCATGATAGTCGTGCTTACAGTCTAAAACCTATAGGTGATTGGTTTTAGTGCAAGTGGGAGTTTGTTAGTATATGCCCTAAAACCAAGTTGGTTTTTGGGATTTTTTTATATTGCGCTTATTTCGTGTTATACTTATATATGTGGCATTTTCTTTGTCATTTAATACTTGTTATTAATATTACTTGTTTATTTGATAAAGTCCATAGAATATTAACTGTGTATAAGAGTTTGTACAAGTTATAATGATGTGACTCTTATTGCACATTAAGTTATATTCTTAAATATCCCTAGTTGTAGTATTAATGAGATTGGACATCATTAATATGGGAAGACTAGCACATACTTTGCCTCTACTTATGGTAAGTAGTAGTTGATCTCGTCAACTATGGTGTGTGACACCTAAGCTGGTATGTGGATGCTTGTTAGAGAACAAGTTCATTGGATTGATTCGCCAAGAGTTACTATTCATAGTGCTGATGAATTATACTCTTAATGGCAATGGTGTAAGTGATCCTTATACTTGAGATTACCATGGTACCTTGAGTGTGGATTGCTTTGCTTTGACTCTATTGCTTAGTGCTCGTAAAAGAGTAGCCCATACGGTAGAGATTGGGTATAGTATGAAGTATAAAAGGATAGTGAGTAATCAATACAAGATTCACCACTCCTTATCATAGGAGAGTATATCTCGGATTGGCCACTTGTTGAAATATGACTTAAAGAATTTTTTGTGCAAAAGTGAAAGTATGACTTGAAAGAGTTTCAAGGTTATACTTCTATGGAAAGTTATATTTCGAAAATAAGAAATCATTAATTAGTCATTTAAAGAGTGCACACTAGACTCTTAGACTAATTGGGATATAGTGTGGTGAAAGGATATTAATTACACGGTAACATTGTCATTGATAGGTGTAGTCTACCATATGACTTTCCTATTCACTTGGGTGGTCATGATGCATTGCTAGACGCCACTAATGATCTATAAGTGCAAATTAATTAATTATTAAATTAATAATAAATTAAAGTGTTTAATTTATCTAGCTCTTAATTAATTAATTAATGAGTTATAATTTATACTTATTGCCAACGTAAATAGAAACTTAGGGGTCACACACAATAAAAACATGGTTTTTGGGTTAAATTGTTATGAAGATAAATATAAGATACTTATGGGATTAATTTATGTGATAAATTAACTTAAAGGACTTAATTATAAATATTCTAAGTCTTGATGGAAATTAGTTTCCTAAAAGGAATTAAGAAGTTATTTGGTTTCCTTTTGGAATAGGTTTCCTAAAGGAATAGGATTAGCTTAAGGTAAGCTTCCTAAATCTTCTTGGTTTCCAATTGCTCTTGTTTCCTTAAAGACTAGGATACTACATCCATAAATAAGACCATGTCTTGACTCTTGATAGATTGATGAAATACAAGATAAAATTTAGAGAGAGAAAAATTGAGAGAGGCGTGTTTTTCTCCCAAGGAAAAAAATGCCACACCCTCTTCTCCCTAAGGGTTAGGGTTTTGTCTTCTTTCTCTTCTTGTTCTTGTGTTCTTCATGAAATTAAAGGGAACTAGCACTCAAAAGGCAAGGCAAGCAAGCCCAAAGGTTCCTAAAGATCATGTTCGTGTGGATACCGTTGGAGGCTCGACACTTGGAGGGCTTTTCATGGTAGATCAACACCTTCATTGAATAGGATCTTGCCCTATGAAGCATGGAAACCTTCTATGCTTGAGGTATTTATGTTAAACACCCTTTAATCGTATAGATTATATCAAAGAGATCTATGGCTAAGGTAATAAATTTTTAAATTTTTTGCTGCGTTACTCCCCTTATTATCTTACACGCCGAGGGGCAGGTTCGCGGCATTGCCCATGGCCTTGGTCAGAAAGTTTATTTCTCTTATGCTTTCTTGGACTAACATTCTAACCTTGGTCGTGGGGAAGGCCGTGGTGCCGTCTTACCCGCGGCCTAGGTCAGAAACTTTGTTTTCACCTTCGCAACTCCACTTAGCATATTCAACACTTCACTTGAGGGATCAACCTTGAATCTGATAGTGTATCAAGTGCGATGATCACCAAGTTGACCTCAATTTACACAAGTACAAATGAAAATCCTATCAAATACGCAAAAAATAACCAAATGAGTAATAATTACACTCATGTACTCTAAGTAGAGAAAATTTAACAAATAAATAATCACATGACTGAAAAACTTTACAAACCTAAACCGAAACATGGAAGAAAACCATGTCACCTTGGCATATATCAGTAATGAATCCACTTGTGATCAATAATAAGGTGTAGAGATTAATAACTTGCCAACGTGAACTTACTTTGTTTAAAAATGCAATTCCTTTTGTATCAAAACTTGTTTTCATAATGAATTGATGTCAACTTATTTACTACCATGATAAAGTTGAAGTTGCACGCATGAATTGCTTCATTAAACCCTCCTAAGCATAGCACCATTTCCATATGTTAGTACTTAAGCTCAAGTATTCACTTTCTATCATCAAGAACAAACTTAATTAAATCTTAATAGACGAATTGGGATCCAACAGATGAGTTGGAGCTAAATTTGAAATGCAAACCCAACAGACGAGTTGGAGCTAAATTTGAAATGCAAACCCAACAGACGAGTTGGAAATGAACAGAAATTAAAACCCAACGAACGAGTTGGAAATGAATAAAAATTAAAACCCAACGGATGAGTTGGGATCCAACGGACGAGTTGGAATTGAAACGAAATTAAACTCAACAGACAAGTTAGAAATGAATAGAAATTAAAACCCAACATGAGTTTGGATCCAATGGACGAGTTGGAATTGAAGTTAAATTAAAACTCAACGGAGGAGTCGGAGTCTAACGGACAAGTTGGAATTGAACAGAAATTAAAACTCAATGGATAAGTTGGAGCTAAACAGAAATTAAACCCAATGGACGAGTTGGGGGTCCAATGGACAAGCGAGAGTAAATTTGAAAAATAAACCCAACGGACGAGTTGGACCTAAATTTAAAAAATAAACCCAACAAACCAGTTGGACCTAAATTTGAAAAATATACCCAACGGACGAGTTGGAATTGATAAAAAGTCTGGGCTACCAGACTTGGAAAGCGATAAATTTATGCCGTCCAGTTTGCTAGTCAGATGTATAATTCTGGGCTACCAAGATTGATAAAATGCAAAAGTCTGGGCTGCCAGACTTGGAGAGCAATATATTTATGCCATCCAGTTTGCTGGACGGATTCATGATCCTGAGCTGCTAGGATTGATGATTGCAAAAAGTTTATGTTACCAGACTTGGAAAACAATAAATTTATGCTGTCCAGTTCGCTGGACGGATGCATGATCTTGGGCTGCCAAACTTGGAAAGCAATAAATTTATACTGTCCAGTTTGCTGGATGAATGAATAGGAAAGTTTGAAATCAATTTTTCAAAATTTGCTCCATTGAACAAAGTCCAGAAAAATAAAAAAAATTTTGCCCCAGTGTACAAAATCCAGAAAATCAATTTGTTTATTCACAAAGAATTTGCCCCAGTGTACAACTTTGATATCAATTTGAAATCAGCTCCCTTTTTTTCAGAAATTTGTCCCAATACAGTCACAATTTTCTCCAATTTTCACCTTTTAATGAGGTATCAATGAGAATCATTGAATCTAATATGCAAAAAGAGAAAACATTTAAAATTAAAAACAATGCCACACTGAACATTCATTTAACTTTACCAATTCATATCATGAGATTGTCATCCTGATGTCTTGTCACAACATCTCACACTTCATTTAGTACACCCAACGGATTCCACTTCCAAATTAGATTGAACCATTCAGAGAATCTTCTATGTATTTGCACATTTCTCTCTTCCTACCAACTTAAGATTGCCTTTAATTTCATTTGAACCCAACGGAAAGAACCATCAAAACATTTCATATGCACAATTTCTAAAGAATTTTGTACAAGAGAAGGCAGAAACACAAGTAAATTTACAACCAAACAAAACTCCATTTTTTTCAAGACAAATCATTTTGGAGTGATAGCTTCAACAATTGCCTTTTGATCTATTGAATGTCATTCACCTTGAATTCCGTGATTGTAACAGAACGATCAATATGGAAAAGGAACCTTAAGTAACTACAATTAACAACTTTAAAAAGAACTCAACATCCAATGTCAAAGCGCTTACTCCTTCATTTGCATGCCTCAACTTTTGTAGTTATTCAACCATAGTGCCCTTTCGGGTTTCCACTGAGGTTTCTCCTACCCATTTTTTCTTTTTCTTTTCTTTTTTTATTTTTTCTTTCCTTTTTCTTTTTTTGAAAAGTGGCACCCTTTCAGGTTTTCGCCTTTAGAGGAAAAAATAAAATGAACGGCTGTATCCAAATTGAAGATAGTCATTTGCGTTTTATTAAAATAGACCGGTATTTGAAAAGCATTTGGCATCAGCTAGACAATCTTCCCTTGATGATTTGGGATAGAAGTATTAACATCACATGCCCTTTAATTTGCAAATTTTCATTAAAAATCATCACAAAATGAAGATGGAAGTCGGTAACATTCTCAACTTTTGTAATAGAGTCAGGCAACGTGCTAAAATTGTTAACTTGAGGTCGCATCTCTAAAGAATTTGCCCCAATTTTGCACATATCTTTTGGGCTCTCTTACCAAATCCATTTTACTCCTTCCTTTTGGATCTTCCTTTTCTACACAAAACTTGCTTAATTTTATTACTTTCTTATGGGCTCTTTTCCTCTTTTTCTTTTTTTTTCTAAAAAATAATTGCCCCAAGTTTGATTTTTTCTTTTGGGTAGTTTCTCTTTTTTTCTTTTCTTTCTCTTTCTTTCTTTTTTTTTAAGACAACAAACAAAATAAAAATTACCCCAGTATAGGATAAAAACACCATAAAATTGCCCCAATATGGAGTGTAACCATCAAGTGGATTGTCAAACAAAAAATCACAGATTCTGAAGGCTCAAAGGGAATAGCTAGGGGAAGAAAATGCTCATAGGAAAGGAAAGAAGGCTCGCCTTTGACCCGTCCTCTTTTGCAATAATCTTAAAAGAAAATTTACTAAATCTAATGAGAGACTTCTTCATAGTGTTTGAATTAATGATCCAAGAAAACATTTGACCATTTATTTCTGCCAGAGTGAAGTCTCCTCTAAGAAAATTTTTTCTTCTCTTTTTTTTTTATTTTTTCTCTTTTTTTTTTGGGTGGGAGAAAATTTTTATCCTTCGGTCTCTTCTCAACTTGGAAGGATATGTTTCAAAACCATCGACTATTGACCCTTTACGGTCTTCTAAACTGTAGAGATGATGTCAGATTTGCTAAGGACATTTGCCAATTTGACCATGAATCCATAAGTATTGGCATTTCAAACAAGCATCTCGTAGAATCTAATTGGGTATCAGATTGATGATAATGTCTCATTTTTTGAAGGACACGAGCTAGTGCATGGTGAGTTCTTTTTAGGATTAAACAATTTGCAAGTGACAAATTTACCGCTCCAATTTTCTTGAATTGCTATGTTGACCCAAAGCAAAATTCATTGCTTCATCCAATAGTGCAAAACACACGAGTGGTCACCTTGACTTTTGACAGCACTAAGATAAAAAGATATGAACAGATGCTCTTTGATTTCATTAAGAACTTGCTATCAATCTTTGTTCCATTTCATTGTAGCACTCTTTCTTGTTACTTCGAATAGTGGCTCACAAGTGTGAACCTACTGACAAAATCAATCACCCTCACGAAGTTGTCCACCTCTTTCTGCATCTTTTGAAATTGAAGCATACGTTGACTTTAACTTCTTGTCTTAATACCAATGTTGCCAATTTCTGTTTCTTCCAAGTTAGACTTGGGTTCCTTTTCATATTGCTCAATTCTCAACATAAAAGCTATGTTCTTCTTCGAAATCGCTCTAGTTCTCCTTAAGTTATTTCAGAATCAAAGAGATATCACAATTGCATTCATCAAATTCAAGGAAGGTGACATTCAAAGGATCATAAGCATTTATTTTTTGCCATCTAAAAATGAAACATATTGTACAGAGAATTGATAAACTTCCTTTAACACAATGGACAATATTTACAAAAGGATTGGAGAATTCTTTTTGTTTTTTTGAAATTCAGACACAAAATATGACATGAGAGCATAATAACGAAACCATTTTGAGAAAGAAATTCATTTCAAGGTTCCAAAAGAATTTTGAGCATGAGGCAATCTCAAGTTTATTAGAAGAGACTCTCTTCTCTCTTTGTCTCTTTCTCTTTTGTTTTGACATCCAGATTATCGCCGTACATGTTACTCACAAAAATGAACAACTATTTGCCTATGATGCAATTTTATCAGTCAAATGATTATCTCAATATAATACCATCTATCTAAACCCTCAATGCTATCAATACTCATTCCTAATTGGTCCTTGAATAATTCGGGAAGCATACAAACATTGTGATTTAGAAAGACTTGAATGTAAACAAATATGTGGTCAACGTCTTTCCCAACTTGCTACTTCCATTCGAGGACCTGTAAAAGGAAAAAAAATCATAATTAGTATGAGTAAAAGAAAAAATGAATGCATGTCCTAGGGGGAGCCCTTATTGTTCCAAGGGTAGACCTGGCATGAAATGTAATCCTTTAAGTGAGACCCCCCTTTTAACCAAAGAATAGCCAAATCCCCATGAAGAAATGCATCCATGATGCTTAGATTACCTTACCTAAAGTTTTACCCAGTAGGATGGTATTAAAGAAATTTAAACATGCATTTTTTTTAGGGTTATGTACCCAAGCCGAAAGGATGGCTTACCTATGACGGGATTCGCAAAATGGTATTCTCTCTAAGGTTTATGCATGATGATGATTTATTAAAGCAAGTAAACATGTAAGAACTGTAATTTGAAACGTGACCTAAAGCGCCCCATTTGAATGCCAGGGTAACCCTAATGTGATGTGCAATATGTGCAACAGTCTATCTAAAAGAGTGGTTTGATCTAATAGAGTATTATGCTAGGACTCTTATTTCTAAGTTTGTGAATGCAACAAAAGGAAAAATAATGGGTTAGCTCATTTAACACATAACACGTTGGAGCAGTACACAGAGATAGAACAAAGAAAACAAGGGGGAATAATCCATTCTCTCGTGCCAAGTGTACTTAAGAGTGTGAGGTAGACTCTATTCTAGGTTATTCTACATGTATGCATGAGGTTAGACTCACTAATGCATCTAGACTCGAAAAGTTTAAGGTTCCCAAGCCTTCAAACCAAAAGGTAAAGGGTAATCACTCCCAAGGCCCTTAGTCGGTGGCTTGCGTGATCCCCTAACCACTGCTACGTGCACGTCGTGCCACGGCCACTTGTCTAGGCATATCGATTATTAAAGTTCTTGAACCTCTAAAGTTAAGGACCCAAAAAGTAAAAATTTCATTAATTCCAGGGGTCTCAGGTCGGTGGTCTGAGTGATCTTCTAGATACTACTATGTGCACGTCATGGCACAGTCGCAATCTAGGCAAATCAATCCTAATCCTAGCAAGGATTGGTGGGTGACAACAACCGAAAAGAAAAAAGGGTAAAATAATAGTCGTATGCATGTATGAAAGTGCTCCTTTGAGAGGAAGGACTAAAACTAGTAAACACACAATGAGGATCTAAGATGGTTACATCCCTAACCCCAAATGCAAAACGTAATACGATAACATAACATAAATAAACCATTCATAACATAGACAGAGACGAGGGACGAAGATGTATATGAAATGTAAAATCTTAAAAAGGAAAAATGCAGCCTAGATATCCAAAGGTGTAATGTAAAAGGGTTAGAAGAGAAAAAAGTGATAAAACCAAGGTCGGACTCACTAGTGATCCCCAATAGAGTTGCTAGCTATTGCGCCCCATTTTTCAAAAAAGGAAAAGAGCTAGTGTGGAAAAGAGAATGGTATTTGTAAGAAATGTGGTTTGTCAAAAATGGTTTTTGGAAAATGATTTTTATTTTGAAAACAAAAAGAAAAGGGCCAAAAATGGAAGTTTGAAAATGCGACAGTTTGCGTCCGAAAATATAGTCTAAAAAGGGTTTTATGTAAAAAGGGAGTCACCACTTGTTATTGAGTTTTGGTGCACCACATCACCAGAAAAACAATTTAATGAAAAGGTGAGAAAAAAAGAATGAGGATTTTTTTTAGAAAAACATTTTTATGAAAAAGTAAGAAAACCCTTTTCAGACGACTCCAAGTTTTTGAAAAACAAGAGAAAAATGTTCAAGAGTCAAAATTGAAGAAAGGGAAGGAAAAGACTCATGCCTGAGGCACCTTTTCAACCTAGCCGAAACTAGCTGTGAGGTTTAGTTTAAGTTTTCTTAATATAACCCTAAAACTTATCTCATTTAGATGTACCACATGAATGGAAGAACCTAAAACTAAAAGGAATATCGAGAGGGGCAAAAAGTCCCTTGGAGGTTTAATTAGAATTAACGCAATAATTGTGCAACCCAAATGAGACTTCAAAGGAGTCACAAGTATGCAAAAAATGAAATGCCAAAAATAAGAAATAAAATATAAACATAAGTGACTAAGGAAAAAGGAATGCAATATAATGACCGTGGGGAACTAAGACTTATGACACAATTTTCCTTTGTACAGAGGGGGGAATGGCAAGCTAAGACCAAGAGGGCCAAACTTGCCAATTTTTCGTGTTCGAAGGGTGACTCTTCCTAACCTAAGCATGCAAATGACCTATCTAACCTAGAATTCTACATGAAATGCAATCTAAATGTCATGCATTATGTATTTATAGGGAAAGAGATAAAATGAGGGAAATAGCATGCAAACGAAAAAAATTCCAAAAAATAGAAAAATGCATGAGACAAGTGTAAAGTTTACCTATTATAGTATATGCTTTACTATAAGTTTTTAGTGTGTTTTAATATATTTAGAATGAATTTGGCTCCAAAAATATTATTTTCCTCAAACTAGGGTTTTCTTTTGAAAATTAGGGATTTTGATGCAAAAATTTATATTTTGAGCAATTTAATACACAAGTTTATGTGATTTTGCAGGTTTATGATATTTGGATCAATTAGAGCACAACTTATCTCAATTTGAGTTGAATCCATATTGGATTAAAAACATCACAAAACTTGGAGATTTTTTGTTCAACATTTGAGAGCACAATTCACCAACAAATTAACTATGAGATTCATGGATCAATCTCGCAAATAATATTTTGGGCCAAGATCTCGCGGACCCAAAATGTTGAAAAGCCCAATTTGGCCCAAAATGTTAAAAGGCCCAAGTAGCCCAAGTTGGTCCAACTTGGCCCCATGGTGATGGAATTCTCTAGAGAAGCAACTTGCAACATGTTCACACTTGATGTTCAAGATAATTCTAAAGCAATTTGCAGCAATTTTAGTCAAATTAAAATTGCTAATTTCAATGCAAATCTCTTGAAAATTCTAGAGAAATTAAGAAGACAACTTGCATTGCAAGTTGGAGAATTTTAGAATTTTGAAGAATTCTCTACACAAATGTATTTGACTTTTCAAACCCCAGATTTTCTATATTTAGGACATAAATTGTAAGAAATTATTAATAAGGACTTGAGCTCAATTCCTTTATAAATCGGGGTCTTTGATTAACATATTTCATATGTTGTATATGCTATGTTAGGGATATGTTAGTTTATGTTAAGTAGTGTATTATAGTAGAAACCTTCTTGTAGTTGTAGACACCAAATTTTGACACACTATTTAATTTTTCAACATTACAGACCTTTCTTTTCAAATTCCATGGTCAAATCTGACTTTTGAGCAAAAAGAGGCAAAGTCAACAATTTCAGGGGGCAAAACAGTAATTTTTAGCTGTAAATATTTTTCATAATTTTGGGGTTTTAAATTCATATTTTTGAACTTTCATACGTATTTTAAATTTCAGTGATTTTTCAAGTTTAATTAGTATTTTTTTTCTATATTTCACTAGCACAGAGCAAAATGGCCATTTTGCCTGACGGGCATCATTTTTGCTCATTTCAAATCCAAAATTTTGTTTTCAAGCTTTTAATCATGTTTTTATATTTTATTGATATTTTTAATGGGATGATTGCTATTTTCTGTAAATACTGCGTGCAAGGACAAAATAGTAGTTTCGCAACTCGAATGTATTTTATACCAATTTTTGAGTCTTAAATGCATTTTCTAGAGTTTTAAGTTTATTTTAAATTTTTGACAATTTTTTGTGGCCAATAATTTGTGCATTTTATCATTATAGAGGCAAAACAGTCATTTCACACCCTGAACGCATTTTGGCCAGTTTGAAGCTCTAATCTATATTTTTCAAATCCTAAAATCTATTTTTGAATTTTTTGACAAATTTTGGAGTTCATTGTCAGTTTTTGTATTAATTTTGATGTTTTTTGAGTCAAAAATAATTTTTTTAGAATAAAATTAAGATTTGTATTACTAGTGACATTTTAGTTATTTTGGGATATTCTTGGAGGCTAAGATTATTAGGCTCAATAAATACCCCTATTGAAATCAGAAAAAAAAAAAAATCTTACAAACACATGTTATTTTTAGCCATTAGAATCAAAACTCACCTTTTACACCATAAATACACACACTACGAGCCGCCATCCTCATTTCAAGTTACTGTTCACGTCATCTTCTATTCATTATCATTCTAGGTAAGTCCTCCTCTTTTTTTGGATTCATTTTTTTTCTATTTTTCATATGTAAATCTAATTACTCGAATGTGTTTATTTGGGATTTTGGTTGAATCTTTTCTTCTTTTGTTTTGATTTCTCTGTGCCGTTCTTGTTTCTGGGTTTGCTCTTTTCTTTTTCTGGGTTTATAGTTCTTTCTTCTTCTCTATTTCTTCACCGTTCTTCATCTTCTCCACCAAGACCATGACCATCTCCTTCTCTTTCTCTCCTTCCATCACAACTGCCATCAATCATCTATCAGAGCCACCACCCACAACCCGTCTCCTCCGTCTCCTCTATCTATCTCCACCACCAACAGTCTCAAACAACAACCAATAACCACCACAAACACACAAAAAAATCATCAGAATACAAAAACAACAAGATAAAACCCCTCTCTGCAACGCCAATTCAGCACGACCCATGCCCTGTAAATCGCACCACCATCCTCTGTACCAACAAAGCCACTGTCAGTTAGCCTTTCTCCTGTGCCATTCAAAACCCAAATTAACCACCAATCAGTTGAAATCAACCCCAAAAACATTCCCAATTTTCTACTACCCAATCTCCAATTCAACCCAAGTTCATGAAACAACCTTTCAAATCGCCACAGAGCTTCCAACAAACACCAAAATAACAACCGCAAGACCACTACCCAATTCATGTTCCCAGCCCCTGGCCAAAACCTGCAAAAATCAATTCACAAACAATCGAATTCCAACCCAAAGACCTTCCCAACTGACAACCCTGCTACCACCACTTTCATTCACCAAAACCGTCACACCTCCACCCTCAATTGCAACGAAACACCACCATCTCACCACTTTCACTACCGAATCACCAGTCTCCCTCCATAACCAACTCACAATTATCACAGGAGTCCACCAGCAATTTTCCCTGCCTTCCAAATACAACCCAACCCACATGCAATTCCAATCACCACAAATTCATTCCCAGTAGCAGCGAACATCCTCCAATCAAAATCACAGTCTTCCCCATCGCAATTACACAAACAATCCCATCAACCCAATTTCTCCACGATAACCCTATCACCATCGTTCAACCCTCCCCTGCAGCCAGAGTCATTGCCCAAAGCCCAAATTGACAGCCACCTGTATCCTCAATTCAGTAAATTATCACAATCACCCCCAGAAAATCAAACATATTGCAGCCACAGTTAGCCCCAACATACCCACCACATCCACTGTAAATTATTTCCTACACCACCAATCTCCTCTACCTTCTTCAACCACAACCCCTGCTACACATCGCCAAACACCAAACCCAGCCATCGCAACCCACGGTACCACCTCTACCCATCACTGACGGCTGGTCGAGAGGGATCAATTCTCGCAAGTGAGGGGAGTAGAAAAAGTAAAATACAGAAGAAAAGAGAGAGTAGACCGAAGAAAGAGAGAACAGAGGACGATTCTGGGAAGAGTGAAAATAAAAGAGTTGGGGAAGAAGAAATAAAAAAGAGAAGAAGAAAGGGAGAAAAAGAAAAGGAAAACCAAGGAAAGTAACTGGCGAAGAACAGCGAGAGAAAGAAAACACGAGAGAGAGAAGAGAGGAAGAGAGAGAGAAAGAGACCAGAGACTGACAGAGAATCAGGGAAAAGAAACGAGAGAGAAAAGAGAGAATAGAGAGAAAAAATAGAGAATGGAAAGAGCGAAAGGAAGAGAATAGCAATTTGGGGAGAAAACGTTTGGGGAGAGAGAGAAATTGGATTGGAAATTAAGTGAATCAGGTTGTAGGCAATTTAGGAATTTACGTTTGGTTTTCTTTGTGAAATTTCCCGTTTGGGTTTCTTTTCATTTTTTTAATGATTTATTTAACTCATTTGTTATCAAGGTGATAAACTAATAAGGATTTGAGATGGTTTTCAGATGGTTTTTAATGGCTTCTTTATATTTGTTTTAGACTCTAGCTTAGTTAGCTTCATGATTGATTTTTGACATTTGTTTTTATTTAGTTTTGATTTGCTGATTAATTTAGTTAATTAAGATAATTTGTTTAATTAATTTAATCTTTATGTTAATTTTGCATTTTCATTTATAATGAAATAATATTTGCATTTCAGCCTCTTATAGTTTTAAGTGATTTTACAATGACCTTGAGTAGTTCTTAACTTTTTGCATGATAATATCTAACAATTGCACATTGACCCAAGGATTTATTTTTCTATTCAATCATGCCTTGAATTAATTGCAAATCGGCCCCATATATGCTAGAATTTACCATCTTTTGTCTGCCAATTTTGCTTTAATTTGCATCTCGTCCCCTTATAGTTGCATGAATTTCCAATTTACCCTTTTAGCTTTACAGAAATTTACTCATAGCCCCCTTAGTTTCATAGAATTTATATTCTTATCCTAATTTTGTTATAATTTCATATTTTAGCTTCTATTTGTTTATACCGAAATGCCTTGACATGTTTTCTGTGTCCTTAAGCATTTGTAACGGGTCTTCAAAAAAATATCCCTATCTCTCATTAATTACTATTTTCGTGATCCAATGTGACCCTATGTGATTTATTATGCATTTTCCTCACGTGTTTTCTAATTTTTACATGCTTTTTGCGTATTCATGTACTTTATGTTATTTAAATTTTGAATTTTATTATTTGGGCAACAATGTAATAGATAGATTGCAATTTCCTTTGTTTTAGCCTATCTTTTGTATTTAACTTGTCGATGTAATAGTTAGATTATTTTTCTCAGACTTTTACAAAATTTTGTATTTTAGATAGCAAGTGTAATAGATAGGTTATTTTTACTTTTTTTCTCCAAAAATTGTAGCTAATTCCCCGGTGTAATAGTTAGGACTTGTGTGCTTTTGCGTGCTTGTGTGCTTATATGTTTTACCGCTTTCCTTAGAATTTTACTTCTAAATATTATGCCTACGTGTTACATGCTCCTCTTTGCTTTCATGTGTCTTTATCTATTTATTTGCTTTACATATTATGTTTATTATTTTGATTCATGCTTAATTATTTTGTCACCACGCTAATCCAATGCTAGTTGTGGTTTTTCTCGTTTCCTCGCTAGTCCAACGCTAGCGGGGAATTTTTAGAAAGGGCTAGTCCAACACTAAATCCTTAGGCCGTTTCAGTGATAGTTTTACTTATGTGTATTTCATCGCATTTCACCACACATTCTCCTTTTTAGAGTTTTCCATATTTGAATGATTTTTGGTATATAATTTTATTATTATTATTATTATTATTATTATTATTATTATTATTATTATTATTATTATCTATTTTTAACATTCGACAATGCATGATATTTAGGTTGCATTTTCACTTAGAAATTAGGTCATTTGTGTGATTCGATTAGAAATAGTCATCTACTCACGTGGGAAGTGGTGGATTGACGGGTCATTCCCCCCTCTATGAGTAGAAATATTAGGCACGAGTTATTAGTCCCCAATACCCATTATGTGGCATTCCCCATGCTCTTTAACACTTACTATCAATAGTATTTTCCTTTTTCTTTTGACATTTCATTTTACATATACACTCGTGACTCCCTCGAGATCTTAACTCGGATTTCAGAATTAATGCGATAATCCCGACCAAGCCATGACAGAACATTTTGACCCTCCTGATATTCATATTAGACTTCAGATTTGCACTCATATAGATACATCCAAACGCAATAGAATTGAGAGTTAATTTAGAAAAATTTAATTAAACCTCGCAACTAGCCTCGACTAGGTAGAAAGGGTGCCTTAAGCGTGAGCCTTTACCTTCCCTTTTTTTAAATGTGACTCTTGGACTTTTTTCTCTCTTTTTTCGTAGACTGGAGTCAAAAAGGGATTTTTGAATATTTTCTAAAATTTTATTTTTGATTTGTTAAATAATTTTTCGGGTGACTTGGTACACTCTAACTCAATACCAAGTGGCAACTCCATTTTAAAATGAAACCCTTTTTCAATATTAGATAGCCAAAACTGTCGCACTTTTAGTCCCGGCCTTATTTTATTTTTTATTTTTATACTATTTTTCTAAATAACACTTGTTTCCAAAAAACTTTCTCACACACACACAATGTTTCCAAAAACTTTCTTTTCGAAAAGGGTCACAGAACTGGACTGCCTTTTCGGGGGGCGATAGTCCCGAGTCGACTCGTGCTCTATTTTTTTGGGATGTGACAGATTTTGGTGACTTCACTGGGGATCACTAGTGAGTTCGAGACCTTGGATTAGTCATTTTTTCCTACTTTAACCCTTCTATTTTATCGCGTTTGGATGTTAGGATCGCATTTTTATTTTTTAGGCTTTAAGTTTGTTTTTACATTATACACACCTCGTCTCTCATCTATGTGATGTATGGTTTGATTATCCTTGTTATTCGACCGCGTTTACATTTGGGGAAGGGGGTCAGTCACCTTTAGAGCCTAGGTTTTATCATTCCCTCCTCTCATAAGGAGCACTCCATATGCGCATTCAATTTATTTTACCCTTTTTCTATTTTTGGCGGTTGTCACCCATTCATCCCTTTAGAACTAAGATTGATCTGCCTAGACATGCGGCCATCGCATTCGTGCTTGTAGCGATGTTTAGGGGATCACTCGAACCAGCGACTTGGGATTCTTGGAATTGATGAACTTGTTACTTTTTGGATCGCTCAATCTGAAGATTTGGGAACCAAAGCCGAATCGAGTCTAGATGCATTAGTGACCCAACCTCATGCATCCATGTAGAATAAGCCTAAGATAGAGTCAGTCTTACCCTATTAGGTACACCAGACACAAGAGAAGACGATCCACCCCCTTTATTTTTCCTATTATACTATTTACTGTTATTTACTTTATCAATGTGTTATGTGATATTTGTCGAATAAACTAACGAACTCTTTTTCATTTTTTGACTTCATCCACAACTTTAAGGATAAGAGTCCTGGCATAGTACTCTTTTAGAAAAAAACTGCCTTTTTCAGACAGAATGTCGCACGTTTAAATTTTAGTTTACAATAATAAAGTATGCATGACATGTCCTTACCCCGGCATTAAGAGGGGCCCCTATTAGGTCATATTACAATAGTTGCACATTTATTTGCTTTAATAAACTGGCATCATGCATAAGCCGTAGAGGGAATGCCACTTAGGAAATCCCGTCTTTAAGAAAGTGTGTTTCTTTTAAAGGAGTGATGTCGCTTTTCTATTGAGTTGACAGTGGAAGTAGTAAAGTGTTTTTCTTTTAACGCTCAAGTTGTATAAAAGTTGATTGAAAGTAATAAAAAGGCTGTTCCTTTTGGAGCCAAAATTCATCTCATGTTAGACCTACCCTTGGCATAATAAGGGTTCTCCCTAAGACATACATTCGAATTATTTATACACTTGCTGATTTTACTCTTTTTCTTTTTCTTTTAAAATAAAAAATTGACCGTGCTAATAATAAAAGGATAGCTAAATCATTTCCTGTTCAATATGTATTTTAGGTAATTTAAATCATAATTTCTTTTCACCAATGCCCCATTCAGACGCGATCCCGTACTCGCTATCTACAGAGTTGTATAAACATGAGTTCCAATTCAGATGTTTCAGAAAGGACTACGTAAATAGTGTTAGTGGATTTCTCTACATTGGGGGCTCAACTGAGTGAAGTATTGAGTAAATTCAATGATTTGAATGCAGAAATGGTGTCACAGAGGTGTGTTATTGACCAACTCATCCCAAAAAGCAGTGGTGGTGCCCCGAATAACCCAGTGCTAATAGTTGACCATTCTCCTGAGCAGGTTAACCAATTGCCTTTCACATCCAACATGCAAACTGCTTCCCTCCCACATTTTGCTAATCCGATTGAAGGATCCTCTGCCCACGTCAATCCTGACCTGCTGCCTGTGTACCCAAACTTTGTTCAAATGAATTTACCCAACTATCTACTTCCCCAATCCCATCTACAAATTAACCCAAATGTCCCACCAAATCCTTAGGTACTTCACCATCACACAGTAGAACCTTTTGTATGGGATGTTGCCTCTTAAGGAAGGCTAGTTATAGATGAAATTACCACACCTGTGAATAAAGGGTTGCTTAAGAGGTTGGATCAGTTTGAGGAGTTCATGAAGAAAAGTCAAGGGCTAAACAAGCATGGCGGATTGAGTTACGATTATCTCTATCTCTTTCTGAATGTTCAATTACCATTGGGTTTCAAAGCTCCCAAATTTACTAAGTCTTATGGAATTGGCAATCCCAAGACTCATCTCAAGATGTTCGCTAACAAACTTTGCAAACTAGTTAATGATGAAAGCTTGCCTATGCACCTATTTCTTGAAAGTCTGGAAGGAGATGCATTGTATTAGTATTCTAATCTAAAACCACAAGAAATAAGAACTTGGTTGGACTTGTCAACAACTTTTGTGAAGCAATATGAATTTAACTGCGAATTGGCACCAACGCGAACTACCCTGAAGAGTACTAAGAGGAAACTTTCCAAAAATCATAAGACTTTTGCTAAACGTTGGAGAAAGTTAGCTGCCAATGTGGAACCCATGAATGAAGAGGAGATTGTTCATACCTTTATTAAGGCACATGATCTGCCTTACTTCGAGAAAATCTTTTGCATGACTGGGAGTTCATTTTCTGCTATCATTAACAAATTTGAAGAGTATGATGAGTTCGTCAAGGCAGGCCAGATAGTTAATGTGACAATTTTGAAATTGCAATTGGAGGTACAACAAAACCAGAATCAAAACAACAACGGGAAGAAGCCACAATTCAAGAAGAAAGAAGGAGAAACTGCTTTCGAATGGGATCAAGGCTTAGCTTTTAGACCCAGAGCTCAGAATTATCCTTCGTACATGACCCCTTACCCACAACATCTCGATTCCCAACCTATTTATCACACCAATACTCAAATTCTTTATCCTCAACCCACTTATCTAAATATCCAACCTATGTTCCAAAATTCTCAACTAATACCCCAAAATAACCCTCGACCACCCATGCAAATCTGTCCGAGACCTGCTTATCCTAACAACTACATGTTAGTGCATGCCCTAAAACCAAGATGGTTTAAGGTGTTTTGTGTTACACTTATTTATGTTATATTTATCCATGTGGTATTTTTCTTTATCATCTATACTTGTATTTCCATGTTACTTGTTTGATTGATAAAGTCCTTAGAGTATTGACTGTGTATTAGAGATTGTAAGGGTTACAATTATGCGACTCTAATACATAAAGTCATATTCTTAAATATCCCTAGTCATAGTATTAATGAGATTGGACATAATTAATACGGATAGACTAGCACATACTTTGCCTCTACTTATGGTAAGTAGTAGTTGATCTCATTGACTATGGTGTGCGTGACACTTAAGCTGGTATGTGGATGCTTGTTTGAGAACAAGTTCATTGGATTGATCCGCCAAGAGTTTTCAACTATAGTGCCAATGGTTGAACTCTTAATGACTATAGTGTAAGTGATCCTTTGACTTGAGATTACCATAGTATCTTGAGTGTGGATTGTTATACTTTGACTCTATTCCTCGGTGCCCGTAAAAGGGTAGCTCATAGGTTAGAGATTTGGTATAGTTTGAAGCATGGAAAGATAGTGAGTAATCAATATAGGATTCACCACTCCTTAATAGGAGAGTATATCCCTTTATGGCCACTTGTTGGAAATATTAACTCATAAATCTTCTGTAGAAGTGATAGTATAACTTGGAAGCAGTTTCAAGGTTATACATCATGGAGAGTTATATTTCTTGAACAAGAAAATATAATTTAGTCTTTTAAAAGTATGCACTATACTTTTAGACTAATTGGGATATAATGTGGTGAAAGGATATTAATTACACGGTAACATTGTCATTGAAGGGTATGGTCTACCATATGACTTTCCTATTCACTTGGGTGGTCATGATGCATTGCTAGACGCAACTCATGATCTATAAGTATGAATTGATTAATTAGTGAATTAATGATAAATTAAAAGTGTTTAATTTATCTAGCTCAATTAGTGAGTTATAATTTATACTTATTGCCAACGTGAATGGAACCTAATGGGTCACACACATAAAGAACAAAATCTTTGGGTTAAAATGTAATTAAGATAAGTATGAGATACTTATGAGGTTAATTTATGAGATAAATTAACTTAAAGGACTTGTTTATAAATATTCTAAGTCTTGCAGGAAATTAGTTTCCTAAAAGGAATAAAGTAATTAATTGGTTTCCTTATGGAATAGATTTCCTAAAGGAGAAGGATTAGCTTAAAGTAAGTTGCCTAAACCTTCTTGGTTTCCAATTAGCTTTATTTCCTAAAAGATTAGAATACTTCCTCTATAAATAGGTTCATGCTTTGACTCTTGAATTATTATTGCAACACAAAAGAAAACTAGTGAGAGAAAATTGAAGAAAGAAAAGACACGCCTCTTACTCTCTTTCTAGGCATCTCTCTCTCTTTCTCCTAAGGGTTAGGTTTTTCTTCTTCTTGTGTTCTAAATAATTCAAGGGAGCTAGCACTCAAAAGTCAAAGCAAGCAAGCTTACAAGGTTCCCAAAGAAGTTGTTCGTGTGGATATCGTTAGAGGCTCTACGCTTGGAGGGCTTTTTCGTGGTAGATCTAATGTCTTCTTCGAAAGATCTTTGCCTAGTAGCATAGAAATCTTCTATGCTTAAGGTAATCTTCATGCAAACCCCCTTGTTAATCATATAGATATGTCAAAGAGATCCATGGTTAAGGTAATAAATTTTTATTTTTTCGCTGCGTTACCTATGCTATTACCTTACACTACACTCCACTCAATCAGCTTCAAAATGCTACAAACCCAGCGAACCTATCACAAAAATGGCCTAGGGCTTTCACTCCCCTTGGTCACCCCCTAGATCAGCTCTATGAGCAATTAAGAGTAGAAGTAAAATTGGCATGATTCTTCAGAAATTTTTTTCTAATGGGTTGCCTCGTGACTATAATCATCAAGCCATCTGTGCTTATCATTCGGGGAGTCGAGGGCATCCTATAGTTAACTGTTAAGCTTTGAAACATAAAATTCAATACATGATTAACAATAGGGAGATTATGTGAAGGAGAGAAGAGGACAAGCTCAAAATGTTGACAATAATCTTTTGCCACAGCACGGGCCAACGATTGGAATGATAACTTTGAATGAAGAAATCACTAATCCTACGGAATTGATAGTCTCGATCGAAGAGATGGTGAAAATTACTGAAGTTGATTGCAGACGAGTTAGATTAGTATTGTTTGGTAAAGAACTCATGAACCAGCATATGGAGGATATTTTTGCAAGGGAAGTAGAATCATCAATAATCCAACCAAACGGACCAGTTGTTTTGGACAATGTGTTGTCAGCCTCAATTCTTCGAATCAACCATTTGTGTTGGATGTTCAATTGTTTGAATTAGAAATTTCAGAATTAGAAATCATCGATCTACCAGAACAATTGCCAATCAAGGATCTCCAGCAAGTGTCGTGGAATTATGAAAACTGTGAATTTAATGATGATATTTCTGTAGTAATGAGGTCTGGAAGAGTGATTGCCAAACTGGAAATTATTGTCCTGACTAAAGAAAAGTAGAGCATGTTGCCTCCAAACCACCAGTTAACGAAAGAGAAGTCGAGAATTTTTTGAGAGTCTTGAAAAGAAGCGAGTATAAAGTAGTAGAACAATTAAGCCGTATGCCGGTGCAGATTTCAATTCTGAATATTTTAATGACATCTAAAATGCACCGAGATGCACTTTTAAAAGTTTTGAACGAATCTCATGTTCCTAAGAACATTCCTACTGAAAAGTTAGCCGAAATAATGGGAAATCCCTTGGCATCCAATCATATTACTTTTTCTGAAGACGAGTTGACTCTTGAAGGAAAGGAACATAACAAGGCTTTGTACATATCAGTGAGGTGTAATGGGAAACACTTACCCAGGATTCCAATTGATAACGGGTCTACTTTGAACATCTGCCCGTGGAGTATGTTACAGAAGTTGGGGTATCCGCTATCACAAGTTCGCTAATCTCCAACCATTGTTAGAGGGTTTGATGGCTCAAAGAAGAAGACCATGGGCGAGATTGATCTAGTGCTCGAAATGGGTCTTGCTTAGTATCAATTTACTTTCCAGGTCGTGGATTTTTTGAAAATTTATAATGTGCTGTTGGGGCGACCATGGATTCATTCTTTTGGGTCAATACCATCATCCCTGCATCAGATGGTGAAATTCATCATGGATAACAAACAGATTACCATATTTGCTGAGAATGACTGTACTATGATGATAAATTGCGGATTTTTTGAAAAAGCAATAGATAAGTCACCACTTGATCAAGGATTTCGCACTTCTGATATTATGTCTCTCAATTGGATTCTGTAGGGAAAGCCACCTGTCGAGCCATTGTTACCGAATGCCAGTATTATGATTGCCTAGGAATTGATCAGGGCAAATTATCAACCAGGAAGGGGCATTAAAAAATTGCTACAAGGAGTCGTGGAACCTATTCAGTTGATTGAGCAGAAAGATACCTTTAGGCTTGGTTTTCACCCAACAAGTAAAGATGTAAAGGAGATGAAGGAGAAGTAGAAGGCTGAAAAGGAAGGAAGACAGGTCCACTTTATATCCTCTCACTATATCACAATTTCTCGAAATCATCTGATGTTGTCATTTTTTAAAACTGCTATGAGGAAGACGATGTTGAAGAAGGGATGAGCCGCCTTTTTATTGGAATGGCTGGTATAGAGGAAGCATCTGATATTAATGGTTTTGAAGAAATTGAGGAAGGAGCATTGAACAACTGGACTACCGATTACTTCCCTATGCGAAGAAAGTTTAGTCAATTTGATATTGTTTTTGCTTAGTGTTCGTTTCTAGACAGAGTCCTAGAATGAACCTTTTTTATATATTATGTTGTTAGAATCAGACTCATATCATGTCTTGCATCTACTTTTCAATAAAAATGGTTTTGAACCTTTTTTATTTTTAGGTTTGAACTGCTTCTTTACGTTTTTCCAGAAGGATAGTACCACACTCGTGTGGTTGTATATATTTCACTTTTTAAAGAAATACATTCTGAGTTTAATGAAATAAATATTGTACCTTTTATCTATTCATTTACGTTTTCTTTACTTCCATTTTCAAATGGCCAAAAATAACTGCTTATAATCCTTTGGATGTCACTTTGCTTGAAACCGATGAATGCAATTTCGATACCTCTCTAAATTCTGAAATAATGCAAACTTCTGATGAGAATGAGAGTGATATCGAAGAAGATTATGATTTTGTACTTAAGAGTCTTGAACAATATGAATAAAAACTCAAGCCAAATTTGGAAGAAACAGAAACCATTAATATTGGCAATAAGACAGAAGTGAAAGAAGTCAAAATCAGTGTGCACTTAAACAATAAGCAAAGAAAAGAGATGATTGAAATCCTTATGCTGTTTCACAATGTGTTCGCATGGTCTTACGATGATATGCCTGGAGTTTTTACAGACATAGTAGTTCACGGATTACCTGACAGGCTGTAATTAGATATAAAAATATAGCAATGAATCTCAACAATATTATACAAACCAAATCAAGTTAAATTAACCTAATTATCCTATTTACTGCAAGTGCACAGTTCATGTAATAGTACAAAGTAACATGGTCGATCCCACAGGGAAAAGAGTATAGAAGTACTAAGGCTTTATTGCCACCTTTATTATCTAAACAACCCAAATAAAGAGAAAAGACTGAAAATAAACAAAGAAGTAAATAAAATATTCAACTCTATAGAATAATAATATTGGAGAAAGCTCACAATTGTAAGATTCTAGGGAATAGATTCCACTAATGACCAAACATAAGATTGAATGGATTAATGCATGTCATGGATTCTTGCATTGTTTAGGGTTCAACTCCAATTATACTTAACCTTTACTTTCGTAATAAGTTAATGATTACCTCCTTACTAGTTCGTTCTTCCTCTCATAGTAAAGATACTAGTATTGGTTCATTAATCTCATGAATTGCACAATTGACACACCTAGGTGCACCACTACTCTCGTATGACAGACAACCTAGAATTTAATTATTTCCTTTCCATCATTATTACCAACACTCGTTGCATAATAACAACTACGAATTCATAGTCAGTGATCAAGCAATTACAAAGCCATATAAACCAAAATAGAGAACAAACAATCACAAGACAGCATGAACAATAACAAACAGATCATATGCATAAAGTCATTAGTTTTCTCTAACCCTTGATTGACAAATTAACACATACCCATGATGAATTTCACATAAAAGATCCAAGCTTTAATAGAACAATTCATAATAATCAGGATAAAGAAAAAAATAAAGTAAAGAAAACTTATTTAATTGATTAACAAAGATCTAATGCTTGTATTCCTCTCTTCAATCTTGATGTGTACAAGAGAATCCTCCAAATACATTATTTTATAGAGAGAAATTGCTAATTTATGGCGGTGGCTCTCTCAAAAAGAGAAAATCTCTCTAATGGAGACCCTTACTATTCTATTCTCTCTCTATATTATGTTACGCTTTCCTCTTGTGTTTCTAGCACACTAAAGCCCTCAAAAGATGTATATCAACTATCCACAAAGAGTTTGAATTAATCTCCTGAAAGATAGCCCCAATCCCTCAAAATCGTACATCTGCAGCCCAAACCAACGCCGGAACCTATGGCAAGGATACAGCCGCGGCTTCATTTAACAACTTTTTGATAATACCCATGGTGCAACCCGCAATGCAGATTCAGCCACGGTTTTGGTCAAAACGTTGGCCAATTTAGCTTTTACTCTAAACATGAAAGTTATATCCCTTTGAGTTACCTTTCTAAGAGCACAAAAATCACATCGTTTAGAGTTTTGTACACAAAAATATGGTCAAAACACTGAGACATGGTTGAAAGAAGATTGTGGCACAAGAATGCTTTGGTAATTTGAAATTTTGACATTGTAAATGTGAGAATCAGACATTAATGCCTTCATAAGAATTGTAGCCCCTTTTCTTAGCTTCCAATTACCTCTAAAATCATCTTAATCCAATGTCTTTAACTCAAGATATTGCCAAAACAAGAAAACATGTTGGTGCAGTCAAACCCTTTTCTTACCAATTCTTCTTCTACCATTGCTTCTTCATGCCACATCTTGGACCTTTTTGTTCTCCACTTCTCATCAACTTCAAATCACTTCCAAATAGTATTCAAATGCACTTTACTTGATCCAAGTTGATGATCGTTATAGCTAAAACCTACAAAACACAATGAATTGCACATTAAACCACTCGTTTGCACATTTTAGCCACAAAACTCAAGATTGGAAGAAATAGACATAAAGTGACTATTGTTCATTATTTAAACCCTAAAAACTAGCCTAAAATACTAATCTAGACACACTAAGAAATACACAAACTAGACACTTATCATAACCCACTGATCCAAACTTTTCTTCAGTAAGACAAAAACTCCGTAAATTTAAACCTAAAATGAGCCTTAAAATTAAAGAATAAATAGTCAAGCAGTTCAATGTCAAAATTATTATTGTGTCCCACTACCCCATTTGGTTATCAAACATGGTTCCAGTTTCTTAAAAGTTGGGAGAAATTTGAGTTTGCGTATATTATCGGGATTTAAACAAAACCAGTCTAAAAGATGATTTTTCTTTGTCCAATATTCACATTCTGTTGGACAACACAGCAAGACATGAAATGGACTCATTAATTGATTGTTTCGTTGGATACCATCAGCTTTTGATAGTAGAAGAAGATAGGGAGAAGACGGAATTCATCACTCCATGGGACACATTCTATTACAAAGTCATGCCTTTCGAACTGAAAAATGTTGGAGCAACTTATCAAAGGACTATGACTACATTGTTCCACCACATAATTCACAATGAGATAGAAATTTATGTGGATGACATCATATTCAAGTCTAAGAGGTCCTAGAATCATTTTGTGGATTTGAGAAATTGTTTGAAAGATTAAGAAAGTATAACTTGAGGTTGAATCTTGCAAAGTGTGCTTTTGGGTCTCCTACCAGCCAATTGTTGAGTTTTATTGTTAACAAGAAAGGAATTGAGATAGATCCCACAAAAATAAAGGCTATACAAGAAATGTCAATTCCAAAAATGCAGAAGGACGTTAAAAGTTTTCTAGAAAAAATAAATTTTATCAACAGATTCATTGCTCAGTTAACCTTTACTTGTGAGCCATTGTTTAAGTTATTAAGAAAGGACGCCTTGATGGATTGGAATAAGGACTACCAACAAACTTTTGATAAGATTAAAGACTATTTGTTGAGCCCTCCTATCTTAATGCCACCAAATCCAGGTCAACCACTTATCATGTATCTCTCAATTCTAGATGGAGCAATAGATTGCGTTTTGGGCCAACATAATGATGCAGGAAAAAAGGAGCAGGCAATCTATTATTTGAGTAAGAAATTCATGGCTTATGAAGCAAATTATTCATTCTTGAAAAAGTTGTGTTGTGCACTAGCTTGGGCCACTCAAAAGCTTAGGCACTATCTTCTTGATCTTACCACTCTCCTCATTTCCTTTCTGATCCTTTAAGATATTTGTTGGAGAAACCGATGTCCACAGGACGCATGGCCAAATGGCAAATGATCCATTCAAAGTTCGACATTATCTTCACTACGCAAAAGGCAGTAAAAGGACAGATCATAGCAGATCATATGGTAAAAAATTCAAAAGATGATGATTATCAACCACTCAGCACTTATTTTTCAAATGAAGAGATTTTTTTCATTGGAGTAGTTGAAGACATGAATGAGCTTTACACAGAGTGGAGATTATTCTTTGATGGCGTTTCGAATTCTTTCGGGGCGAGAATTGGGGCATTTTTGGTTTCCCTTGAAGGGAAGTATTATCCTACAACTGTCAAGTTATGTTTTCCTTGTACAGACAACATAACTGAGTATGAAGCTTGTATCCTAGGGTTGAAAATGGTTTTGGAGAAGGAGATTAAGAATTTGATAGTGTTCAGGGATTTTGATTTGCTGGTCCACCAGACGCTTAAATATTGGGCAACTCAAGATTCTAAAATCATTTTGTATCATTGTAGTCTACTCAATTTAGTTTCTTAATTCAAGAGTCTGGAGTTTTGGCATATTTCGCGAACTCGTAATGTCTTTGTGGACGCTCTAACCACGGTATCTTCTATGATTAAATACCCTGATGAGTTAATGATTGAGCCTATCCTAATTCAGCTTCAAGAGGAGTCGGCCTACTGCCTGCGCATTGAGTCGAAACCGATGGTCTTCCCTGATTTCATGATTTGAAGGAATATCTAAGGAACGGATATTATCCCCCAAGCACAGTACAGTGTCTGAGAATTTTCTCCAAAAAATGTCTACGAGATTTTTTCTGAATAGAGAAGTTTTATACAAAAGATCAAGTGATTTGGGCCTTCTAAGATGTGTCGATGAGAAAGAAGCTGAATATTTGATAAAGGAGGTACACAGTAGTGTGTGTGCAAACTGCATATGAATAGACACTTGCTGGCCAAGAAGATCATGAGAACAAGATATTTTTGGCTCACCATGGAGCATGACTATGTTGTGTTCATTAAAAAGTGCGTTAAATGTCAAGTGCATGGTGATGTAATATATGCCTCTCCTTCAAAACTTTACAGTATGACTGTTCCTTGGCCATGCTCAATGTGGGGGAATGAATGTGATTGGAGCAATTGATCCTCCAATTTTGAATAGGCACCTATTTATCTTCGTGGCAATAGAGTATTTCACTAAATGGCTTGAGACTGAGCCTTATAAACATGTAACTAAAAAAATTGTGATTGATTTTCTGAAGAATCACATCATCTGCCATTTTGGGGTACCAGAGATGTTGATCACGGACAATGCAAAGAATCTCAATAATGACATGGTTTATGGATTATGTGAGCAGTTTAAAATCAAACATCGAAATTCTGCCATATACAAACCTCAAATGAATGGAGCTGTGGAAGCTACTAATAAGAATTTGAAGAAAATTATTCGCAAGATAACTAAAACACATCGGAATTGGCATGAAAAATTGCTTTATGCACTATTGGCATACAGGACTGCCATTAGGACTTCTATAGGGTTAACTCCTTATGCTCTTATGTACAGAATGGAAGCAATCTTATCAGCAGAAGTAGAGATTCTTTTCCTGTGTATATTGATGGAGGCCCAGTTGGACGAAACTGAATAGGTTAGGGAGCGCAATGAACAGTTATCGTTGATTGATGAAAAGCATTTGAATGTTGTTTGCCATAGGTAGTGCTACCAGAAATGAATTGCCCGTGCTTATCCAAAAAGATCAAACCTCGCCAATTCGAAATAGGAGACAAAGTTTTGAAGCAAATTCTTCCAATTCAGGAGGAGGCAAAGGGGAAATTCGCTCCAAATTGGCGAGATCCATTCATTGTCAAGAAGGTATTATTAGGTGAAGGTCCTATTCTGGCAGAAATGGATGGTCAAAACTTTTCCTAAATCATCAATTCAGACATAGTGAAAATATTCTACATTTGATTAGTAAGTTTTATTTCAAAATTATTACAAAAGAGGACGGGTCAAAAGTAGGCCTTCTTTCTTTTCCCTTAAATATTTTGTTCCTCTAATTTTTCCTTTTCTCTAGAATATGTGGTTCTCATTCAACAACCCATTTGAAGGTTACACCCCACACTGAGGCAATTTTTACGATGATTTTATCCCCACTAGGGCAGATTTTATTTTGTTTGTGTTTAAAAAAAAGAGAAGAAAAAAAGAGAAAAGAAAGAAAGGAAAAGGGAGACAACTGAAAAAGAAAACCTGGAGAAAGTAATAAAACTGGGGCAAATAAAAAAAAGAAGAAGAACCCCAAAAGCCCATAGTAAAGCTGTGGTGAAAAATTTATAAGAAAATGGAAACTGTCAAAATTGGGGCAAATTTTTTTACAAATGTGATCTCAAATTGTTTAAACCTTCATGAATTCTGCATTCCATCCTCAACTTTTTCAACACATTACCCACTCCATGTTAAAAGTTGAGAATGTTACCAACTTCTGTGTGTATTTTGCGATGATTTTTGAAATGAAAATTTGCAAATCTAAAGGGCATATGATGTTAATATATCTCTCCTTAATCAATCAAGGGAAGATTGCCTTATTGATGCCAAATGTTTTCAAGGATTTGTCTGTTTTAATGAAAAGGGAAAGGACTATCTCAAATTTGAATGCTGCTATTCATTTCGCTGCTTTAGCCAAAGTTGATGATCTAAAAGGACGCCGTAGTTGGGCAAACATAATAGTCGAAAGTTCACCAGTGAAAAGGTGGTATGCCAATATCGGATCCTTTTGAAGTTGACGATCACAGTTTTTCAAGGTTTCTCGCTCGTATTGTTTATTTTGTGGCAATTTCAGAATTCAAGTGAAATGACATTTCAAGATCAAAAGGCATCTTTCAAACCATTACTGCAAAATCAATTTTTATAAAGTGTTTTGTTTGACTTTATTTAGTCTTTGTGTATTTTGTGATTGTTTGCTTTATAAAAAGTCTTTTTTCTAGTAGTGCACATAAAATGTTCTTATATAAAATTGACAAATGGTGGTTACTTGCATTGAATCCAAAGGCAATCTTAAATCTATCAAAAGTTAGAGTCATACATGGATTGCAAGACTATCTAGGGGATATAATCTGAATCATGAATCAAAATCCATTAAATTCAAAAAACTTGCAGAAAGTAAAACGGGAAACTAATCAGAGATTCGAAATAGCTATACTCATTTTATATGTGCTAGTGGAGTTAAGGGGCTATCATGTGATGGCATCATTTTGCAATCGTATCTATTTTTCTCTTTTGCAAGTGCGATCACAACATCATCAATTGAGACCCTCGTCAAAAATAAAAAAATTGGAGCAATTTTTTAAGTTAACGAGGATTTCATCAAGGGTTCAATTCAATTCAAAAATTGGCTTCAAAATTGGTACTAGAGCAAATTTTTTTAGAAAAAATTTGATTTTAAGAGTGATATGGATGCTTCATGCTTGAGACAAAATGAAATTCAAAAATTAATTTCAAAATTGACACTGGGAGAAATTTTTTGAGAAAAAAATTTGATTTTAAAATTGATTTGGATGCTTCATGCTTGAAAAAAAAAATTTAAAAAGACTAATTTATACAAGGACAAAATTTTTTGGGAAGCTTAAGTTTAAATGGTGTAGACACTAAATTTTGACACACCTTTTATAAAAATATGTGTGTTACTTTATTTTAGGGGGGGATATTTTTCATTTTTCGGGGGTCAATTACAGTTTTCATGCAATTTATGACTAGTTCGTCACATTAGGGGCAAAATGGTAATTTCACAACTTAAATATTATTCTATTTTTGTTTTATTTCCTAAATACATAATTTTACTATTTTTATCATTATTTATGATCTTAATGATTTTTGGAAGTCATTCATTATTTATTTAAAATTTTAGTATTTTAAACTTAATGGCACGTTTACCAATGCACTCTTTTACAAGAATTTTCAAGTGAAAAATTTTATATGTACATTTTTTGTATTCATAAATTTTCTGTCAAAATTACATAATTTTTGGAGGTCATTTAAGTATTTATTTAATTTTCGTCTTTTTTGTTTGTTAAGGGCACATTACCCAAGAATGCATATATGTTAAAATTTTTGAGTGAAAATTTTAGTATACATATTTTTGTGTGATAATATATTTTGTGTAAAAATTTTGTGATCTTTAATGGTCATTTAGTATTTTTATTTTTCTTTTCATAATTTTGTCACATATGACACATATTCAAATATGTTTTATGATTAGAATTTTCGTATAAAAAATTTTATACATGTATTTTATGAATTTATAGATTTTTCATAAAATTTTCATAATTTTTCAACACTATTTACTATTTATTTGGATTTTTCATTAAAAAAAAAAAGAAAAAAGAAAAGAGCTGCTACAGGAGCTGTAGTGCACGCAGCCAGCAAAGAAATCAAACCAAACCTCCTACAAAAGACGGATTTTGAGGGAATTTTGGATAAATTTTCTTCCTTCTTCACCCACTCTACACTTACACAAAAACACTTTTGCTCTCACTTTTTTACACAACTCATTTGCACCAGCTCACGCACAATAACACAAGACATACACACTTTCATCTTCTTCTCTTCTCGGCTCTCTCACAGTCAATACACACACCAGTTTCATCCACACAATCAGCAAACACACACAACATGCCTGCACTCACAACCTCACTACCACTCTTCCACCAGCTCACTACAGACCGTGGTGCACCACCACCCACGCACGGACCAACACCAGCACTACCAACTCACCACCACCATTGGACCACCCCTTCCTTCGGTAGAAAAGGTAGGCTTCATGGAACCCTCTTAATTGCTTTGATTTGTATTCCAATTAATGAAATTTGTGTAGAGTATGTTCGATTTATGGTGTTTTTGTATTTTTTTGGGTTTGAGGATTTTGGGTTTTGATTTAAGAGATTTGGGTCTTTGATTGTTGATTTTGGATTTCGAAGAGAGACTGAGGAAAGAACTAGTGAGAAGGAGAGGCAGACCGAAGAGAGTGAGTGAAAAGAAGAGAATAAAAACCGAAGAGAAGAAGAGAGGAAGAGGAGAGAAAAACCGAAGAGAAGAAGAGGAGAGAAAAATCGAAGAGGAGAGAAAAACCGAAGAGAAGAGGAGGATAGAAAAACCGAAGAGAAGAAGAGAGGAAGAGGAGAGAAAAACCAAAAAGAAAAACCAAAAAGAAGAAGAGAGGAAGAGGATAGAAAAACCGAAGAGAAGAAGAGAGGAGAGACCGAAGAGAAAAATCCGAAGAGGGAAGGTCGAAGAGAAAAATCCGAGGAGAATGGCCGAAGAGAGAAAAACCGAGGAGAGGGGCTGAAGAGAGAAAAAACCGAGGAGGAAGGCCAAAGAGGGGGAGGCCGAAGACAGAAAACCCGAAGAGAGGGCCGAAGAGAAAAATCCCAAGGAGAGGGGACGGAGAGAAAGGCCGAAGAGAGAGGCCGAGGAGAAAGTGTAGGCCGAAGAGGGGGAGGCCGAAGAGAGAATAAAAACCGAAGAGGGAGGCCAAAGAGAGAATAAAAAAAAAACCGAAGAGAAAAAAGAAGAAAAATCATAGTCAAAACTTATTTTTTTTTTTCATTATCTTCATCAGATTATATTTATCTACATTTTGCCCCCCTAGATCCTTAATTGTTTAATTATGCCCTTCAATACTTTTGTTTACTCCCTTTAAGTTCATACTTATTTTAATTGACCCCTATGTTTGCTCTAGTTCACCTTTTTATCCCCCATGCATTGCTGGAATTGTATTTTCACCCTTGAATGTTGCTGAAAATTGTAAATTTGGTCCCTCATGTTGCTGAAAATTGCATTTTTGTCCCACAACCTTGCTGTAATTTTATTTTTGTCATTATACTTGCTGAAATTTTGTTCCAAGTCCCTAAACTTGCTGGAATCTTAGCTTAAGTCCTAGATATTTGCTGGAATCTTAGTTTTAAGTCCTAGATACTTGCTGGAATTTTATTCTAAATCCCTAAACTTGCTGGAATCTTAGTTTAAGTCCTAGATATTTGCTGGAATCTTAGTTTGAAGTCCTAGATACTTGCTAGAATTTTATTCTAAATCCCTAAACTTGCTGGAATCTTAGTTTAAGTCCTAGATATTTGCTGGAATCTTAGTTTTAAGTCCTAGATACTTGCTAGAATTTTATTCCAAATCCCTAAACTTGCTGGAATTTTATTCTAAGTCCCCTAGCTTTGCTCGAACTTTACATTTTATCCCCAATTTTAAGTATTTCATATTTTTATACTTTAAATAGTGGTACCTTGACATGTTTGTTGATTTTATTAGCAATTTGTACCGAATTTACGAATGGGAGGTACTTCTATTACCCTTCAATGTCTCTTTATATGCTCCTACGTGCTCCTATGTGCTTTTCTTATATGTTTTCTTTTGTGTATCTCTTTGTGCTTATAATTTTTATTCATATATGAATATTTATTTATTCATTCCATGTTATTTATTTGAATTTAATTTTTTGAAGAAGTGTAATAGATAGGTAATATTCTTGAAGCAAAAATTTTGTATTTAGATAGTTAATGTAATAGATAGTTTATATTTCATCTATTTAACAAAATCTTATGTATTTTAGATAGAAAATGTAATAGATAGGTTAGATAGGTTATCTTTTATTCCTTTCCATTTTTAGATTGTAATTAGGTTTTTCTCTGGTGTAATAGTTAGGGATTTTGTGTGCTATGTGTGCTATGTGCTTATGTGTTTTATTCGCTTTCCCTGGGACTTTGCATCTAGAATATTATGCTTGTGTGCAATGTGCTCCTATGTGCTATTATTTGCTTTCATATGATTATTGCTTAAATCTATGTTTTATTATTTATTTACTCGTTATAATGTATCGTCGCCATACTAGTCCAACGCTAGTTGTGGTTAATTTCAGTTTCTTCGCTAGTCCAATGCTAGCGGAGAATTTCTAGAAAATAAGCTAGTTCAATGTTAGGCCTTTAGGTCATTTTAGTATTAGAATCGCTTCTCGTGTCCATTTCATCTTATTTCACACACATTTCCTCTTTTTAGACCTTTTTTCATTTTGTATGGCTTTTTTATGTATTATTATCACTTATTATCTATTTTAAACATATGTTCAACGCATAACATTTAGATTCCACTACACATAGAATTTTAGGTCATTTGTGTGACTCGAATAGAAATAGTCATCTACTCACGTGGGAAGCGGTGGCGTACATGTCGTTCCCCCCTTCGTGAGTAGGAATAGCTAGTCACGAGCCTATTAGTTTCCCGTACCCATTATGTTGCATCCCTACTTTCTTTGTTCACTTACTATTTATATTACTATTTTCCTTTTCTTTTGCATTCCATTTTTGCATCTATACTCGTGACTCCATCGAGGTCTACATTTAGGTTTCACAATTAATGCGAATATCCCGACCAAACCTCAATGGAATATTTTGTCCCTTAACGATATCCATTTTTAGGACTAGATTTGCATTCATATAGTTGCATCCAAATATGATAAAATCATAAGGTTATATTAGGAAAATTTAGACTAAACCTCGCAACTAGTTTTAGCTAGGTTGAAAGGGTGCCTTAGGCGCGAGCCTTTGCCTTCCCTTTCTTCAACTATGACTCCCGAACCTTTTTCTCTTGTTTTTTCCATATTTTTTCAAACATCATCTTTTCTAAATAAATCATTCTCGATTTTCTTACCTTTGTAAAATATTTTCTGGTGACTTGGTACACCAAAACTCAATACCAAGTGGCGACTCCCTTTTTACTAAAAACCCTTTTTAGACTCTATTTTCAGGCCCAAAAACCGTCGCATTTTCAAAGTCCCATTTTAGGCCCTTTTTCTGTTTGTTTTTGGAAATAAGACATTTTCTAAAAATCACATCTTTTGTCAAACCTTTTTAAAGTATTTTCTAAAAATCAATTTACTAAAAACCTACACTCTTTTCTCAATAAATAAACACAACACACATTTTAATTCTTCCTTTTTCCGACTTCCTTCGAAAAAATGGGGCACGACAAATGGAATTTTGATATTTTTACATGGCACCAAATCTCGAAAAGAGTGATTTCAAGTCCATTTAATACCATACACTAGGGCAAAAAAAATAAAAAAAATTATTTTTGAGTTGATTTGAATGCAATATTTAATAGTTGTTTTAAGTGTTCCTATGTTTTAAATTTTCCAATGCATTTTATCCGATCTCATCTGTCGTGCCCCATTTTTCGAAGGGATAATAAATGAGTGTTAGATGTTTGGAAAAAAGAAAAGGAAGTGTTAAATGTGGTTGTGTTTATTTTATTGGAAAAAGAGAAGCGTGTAAATTTTTGTAAAAATAATTTTTAGAAAAATGCTTTGTAAAAGATAATTCGATAAAATGTGACAAACAAATACTTTATTTTGAAAACAAAAGAAAAAGGGCCTAAAATGGGACTTTGAAAATGCGACGGTTTTTGGGCCCGAAAATAGAGTCTAAAAAGGGTTTTTTAGTGAAAAAGGAGTCGCCACTTGGTATTGAGTTTTGGTGTACCAAGTCACCCGAAAATATTTTATAAAAGGTAAGAAGATTAAGAATGATTTTTTAAGGAAATGATTTTTGGAAAAAATATAGGAAAAAACAAGAAAACCCTTTTAGACGACTCCAGGTCTTTGAAAATAAGAGAAAAAAGGTTCGGGAGTCACAGTTGAAGAAAGGGAAGGCAAAGGCTCGCGCCCAAGGCACCCTTTCAACCTAGCCGAAACTAGTTGCGAGGTTTAGTCTAAATTTTCCTAATATGACCCTAAGACTTTATCGCATTTGGATGCAACTATATGAATGCAAATCTAATCCTAAAATGGATATCGATAAGGGACGAAATGTTCCACTGAGGTTTGGTCGGAATTATCGCATTAATTGCGAAACCCGGATATAGACCTCGATGGAGTCACGAGTATAGATGCTGAATGGAGTGCAAAAGAAAAGAAAAATAATAGTATAGATAGTAAGTGAACAAAGAAAATGGGGATGCAACATAACGGGTGCGGGGGACTAATGGACTCGTGACTAACTGTTTCTACTCACGGAGAGGGGGAACGACATGTACGCCATCGCTTCCCACCTGAGTAGATGACTATTTCTAGTCAAATCACACAAATGACCTAAAATTCTATGTGTAGTGGAGCCTAAATGTTATGCACTAGATAGTTGTAGAAATAAGTAATAAGTTATAAAGTATATATAAAAATTCATAGAAAATGGGAAAAAGCCTAAAAAGATAAAATGTGTGTGAAATGTCATGAAATGCACACGAAAATGATCCTAAGGCTAAAATGACCTAAAGGCTTAGCATTGGACTAGCCCATTTTCTATAAGTTCTCCGCTAGCGTTGGACTAGCGAAGAAACCGGAATTAACCACAACTAGCTTTGGACTAGTGTGGCGACGATACACATATATAATTAAAGCAAGTAAATAAATAAAGCATGTATTAAAGCAATAATCACATAAAAGCAAATAATAGCACATAGGAGCACATAACACATAGGCATGATATTCTAGATGCAAAGTCCTAAAGAAAGCAAATAAAACACATAAGCACATAGCACACAAAGCCCTAACTATTACACCGGAGAATAACCTAATTACAATCTAAAAATAGAAAAAGAATAAAAGATATCCTATCTAACCTATCTATTACACTTTCTATCTAAAATACAAATTTTTTTTTGTTAACTAGATATACACTATCTACTACATTAACTATCTAAATACAGAATTTTTGCTCAATAGAATATTACCTATCTATTACATTTATTTGAATAATCAAAAATTAATTTCTAATAAATAACATGGCATAACTAAATAAACACTCACATATGTATAAAAATTATAAGCAAAAGGAGATATAAAAAAACATATAGAAAAACACGTAGCAACACGTAGGAGCACATAAAGAGAAATAAAAGGGTAATCGAGGTACCTCCCATTCGTAAACCCGGTATGAATTGCTAAGAAAATCAACAAACATGTCAAGGTACCACTATTTAAAGTATAAAATATGAAATACTTAAAAATTGAGCATAAAATGTCGATTTCGAACAAATTAGGGACTTAGAATAAAATTCCAACAAGTATCTAGGGCTTAAAACTAAGATTTCAACAAGTATAGGGACTTAAACTAAAATTCCAGCAAGTATAATGACTTAAATAAAAATTTCAGCAAGTTTGGGGGACAAAAAATAAAATTTCAGCAAGTATTCTAAGACAAAATATAATTTCCAGCAATGTTGGGGTACAAAATAAAATTCCAGCAAGGTTTGGGGCAAAAATGCAAAATTCCAGCAATATTCTAAGACAAAATATAATTTCCAGCAATGTTGGGGTACAAAATAAAATTCCAGCAAGGTTTGGGGGCAAAAATGCAAAATTCCAGCAATATTCTAGGGCAAAAATAAAATTTCCAGCAATGTTGGGGTACAAAATAAAATTCCAGCAAGGTTTGGGGGCAAAAATGCAAAATTTCAGCAATATTCTAAGGCAAAATAAAATTCCAGCAATGTTGGGAGGGATAAAAATGAAATTCCAGCAAGTATTGGGGGCAAAAATGCAAAATTCCAGCAATATTCTAAGGCAAAATAAAATTTCCAGCAATGTTGGGGTACAAAATAAAATTTCAGCAAAATCTAGGGGTCAAAATGTAACTACCGAGAAATATAGGGGTCAAAAATGGAAATTGAAAAATACAGGGGCCAAAATTATAACTAGATAAAAGTTGGGGACCTGAATACAATTAATTGGGACCTAATTGCAAAGAAAATTAAATTATGGGGGTCAATCTATAAAAAATAGAAACTTAAATGCACAAATTAAAAATTCTAGGGGCCACAGTAGTATTAATGAAAGCATAAGGACTATAAAATAAATACCTATTATTAATTAAAATCAAATTAAAAAAACCAAACTAATCAAAACGACGTAGTTTTGAGTGAAACTACGTCAAAACGACGTAGTTTCACTAAAAACTTTTTTTTTTATGATTTTTTTTTAACCGGTTTTAGTTTTTTTGCTTTTTTTTTCACTTTTCCAGAAATTTTTCTTTTTCTTCTTTTTCTCTCTTTTCTCTCTTTTCTTTCTTTTCCTTCTTTCTTTTCCCTCTTTTCTTTTTCTCTCTTCTTCCTCCCCGATTCCCCTCTGCTTCCCCCCGATTCTGCTCTCTCTATTTTTTTTTTTCGTCCGACTCCCTCCTCTCCGGTCTCACTCTCTCTCCTCGCACATCTCTCTCTCTCTTTCTATCTCTCTATTTCTTCTACCCGAAAATCCCTAAATTTTACCCATTATATTCTACCTATTAATTGTAAAAATAAGAGAGGGATTGAAAGCTTTTTACCTGGACCAAGTAGGCGGCGGGTGGTCTGGCGTCACTGATGGACTGAATCCGGCCGGTTGGGATTTTGTTGTCTCTTCCTTTTTTTTTTGTGGGTGGTCGAGGTGTGATGTCTGCGTGTGATGTGTGTCTGTGTTTGTGTGTGAGTTGTGCGTGTGTGCAGGTGTGTTGTGTGTGTTTTATGTGTGTAACTGGCTGTGTGTGTGTGTGTTTTGAGCCAAGAGAAGTGAGGTAAAGCTGTGAGTGTTCTGTGTGTGTGAATTTGTGCGTTTGTGCTGCTGAATTGAGTGCAGGTGTGTGTTTGAATTGTGGCTGTGTGTTTGTTCTATGTGTATGCAGGTGAGTGTGTATATTGTGCGTGAAATGTTGTTTGTCCAGGGGTGTGTGCAATCGTGTGTGATTGGCTGTGGATTTTGTGCTCTGTGTGTGTTTGTGTGTGCGAATTGTGTGTCTGTGTGTGTCTGTATGTGCGAATTGTGTGTCTGTGTGTGAATTGTGAGTGAATGTGAGAGCCGAGAGTGCAAGTGTGTGTTGTGTGTGTGAAGGTTGTGTTTTGCTGAGAGGGAAAGCTGAGGGAATTGCAGGTGAAGTGAGTTTGTGAGGCTGTGAAGTCTGTGCAGGGGAGGGGATGCCGAGAGTAAAAATGAGAAGGAGAGGAGTGTTGCAGGTGAATGGTTTTTTTGTGAGGGGAAGGGATGTCTGTGAAGCTTGTGTGTGATGTGTGTGAAATATGCAAAACGCAGGGGGAGTGAGGTGAGGTGCAGGTGTGTGAATGGTTTTTTGTGCTTGTGTGTATGGCCGAGAGAGTGAGGGAGTGCAGAGATGGTGAGGGAGAGGTGTGTGCTGTGCGTGTGTTCTGCAGATCAATGAAAAAAAGGAAAGAAATCCTTCCAAAATCCCTTCAAATATGGTTTAGGTGGTGATTGATTTTTCTTCTTTTGCTGCAGTTGCGTGCAGCAGCTGCAGTTTACTGCAGTTGCTGTAGCAGCTGCTTCCCTTTTTTTTTTTTTTTTAAGAAGAAAACAAAGAAAAATAGAAAAATAAAAATAAAATAAAATAAAATAAAATAAAAACAACTTGAACTCTTTTTAGATTATATATTAAAACTAAAACACAACATTATAAGAAGAAAAAAGAAAAATTTAGTGTAAGAAAATTAATTCTAGGTTAGAAAAATACAATTTAAAATAAACAAACAAATGGTATTTAAAAATAAGTAAATAAATAAATTAATTATGAAAATTTTCTTTGCATAAAATTTATAAAATGCACAAACACATAATTCTTATAAAGAAAAATTTAAATAAAGATAAAAAAGTATATTGAAAAACGTGACTTAAATATGACAAAATTATAAAAAAAATTATGAAATTAATAAATGACGTCACAAAAATCTTACACAACATATATTATCACATAAAGTGCATATAGAATTATTTTCACTCAAAAATTTTAAGATTAACGCATCCTTGGGAAACGTGCCATTAATAGGCAAAAAGACAAAAAATACTAAATGACTCCTAAAGATCATGTAATTTTTACAAAAAATTTATAAATATACAAAATACATATATGAAATTTTTCACTTAAAAATTCTCGTAAAAAAAAGTGTATTGAAAAACGTGCCATTAAGTTAAAAATACTAAAATTTTAAATAAATAATAAATGACTCCAAAAAATCATTAAAATTATAGATAATGATAAAATAGTAAAATTGTATGTTTAGGAAATCAAATACAACAAAATAATATTTACCTGGTAAAATTACCATTTTGCCCCTGATGTAACAAATTAGACGCAATATACACAAAAATTATAATTGACCCTTAAAAATAAAAAAAATACCCCCTAAATAAAGTAATACACCTATTTTTATAAAAGGTGTATCAAAATTTGGTGTCTATAGCTTGCCCCTCTTTGTCGGAAGCTCGAAGAGGTTCTAGACAAAAACGTAGACGAAACCAAATTTTGACTCACCTATGAATGAAATACAAATACATTGACTCCCGTAAAGATAAATGTAAGAAATGCAAAAAAAATGACCAGGCTCCCTAGGAGCTGCCTACGTATCCCACATGAGGGAATCAGGTCAAAATGTAGTTCGAATGCAGGTAAACTGTTGACACAAATGATAACATGACTGCAATTGGTAACACAAACATTCGATTTTTTTTTAATTTAATAGAGAATAAAATGCAACATTTGAATTGCTGAACAAAGATAACATAAAGCGATAAAAAACTGCAAGACCTAATAAAGGGCTTAAATTAACAGACAAAATGAGTCCTAACTACTGGACAAAACAAATATTGACAAGTTAAATGCAATGCTTGGACTACTCGACTTGAAAATGTAAATAGACAGATGTCGACCAGGCTGCTGAACGGATGCATGATCTTGGGCTGCCAAGGATGCAAAGTTGGGCTGCCAGCTTGAAACGGTAAATAAATGATCTTGGGCTGCCAGGAGTCATCCGATGCAAGGTCTGGGCTGCCAGACTTGGAAACATAAATAAACAGATGCCGACTAGGCTGCTGGACTGATGCATGACCTTGGGCTGCCAAGGTTGATGAATGCAAAGTTGGGCTGCCAACTTGAAAACATAAATAAAAGATGCCGACCAGGCTGCTGGATGGATGCATGACCTTGGGCTACCAAGGTTGATGAATGCAAAGTTTGGGCTGCCAAACTTGAGAAAGTAAATAAATGATCCTGGGCTGACAGGAACCATAAATGTAATGTCTGGGCTACCAGACTTGGAAACATAAATAAACTGATGCCGACCAGGCTGCTGGACGGATGCATGACCTTGGGCTGCCAAGGTTGATGAATGCAAAGTTGGGCTGCTAACTTGAAACGGTAAATAAATGATCCTAGGCTGCCAGGAATCATAAATGCAATGTCTGGGCTGCCAGACTTGGAAACATAAATAAATTGATGCCGATCAGGCTGCTGGACGGATGCATGACCTTGGGCTGCCAAGGTTGGTGAATGCAAAGTTGGGCTGCCAACTTGAAATGGAAGTAAATGATTCTGGGCTGTCAGGAATCATAAATGCAATGTCTGGGCTGCTAGATTTGGAAACGTAAATAACAAAATGCAAGTCCAAGCTGCTGGACAAAATAAATGCGACAAAAATTTCAAACAAAGAAGAAATAAGTGTGGAGCATAAGATGCAATCTAACTCAAAAAAAAAATATATATATATATATTCCCTTTTTTTTTCTTCTTTTTTTTTCAACTTTTCCCTTTTTTTTTTAAATATGAAAGTAAATAAACCAACATGACAACTAATGCATGATGACATAAGAAGAACAAGAATGGTAAACTAAGATGCATAAGTATGCAATTAGAATGACATGGTGTCTAATGTTGCAAACATAATTAATGAAAATTGAAAATGTCGAATTGGTACCCAATGCTACAGATTGAGCCTACCACAAAATAAAATGAAAATCGGTATCCAATGCAAGGATTGAGCCTATCGAAAACTGAAAAAAAAGACAAAAACGTGCGAACACAGTATACAAACTACTAAACACATCAAAACACCGTGTAGTATGATGGATAAATGCAAAACAATTACTAAATGAATGCAAATTTAGAAAAACAAAGCATGCTAATGGGGTACGGATTGCCGAACGAATGCATGATATATAAAAATAAAAATGCAAAATTTAAATGGTCAAATTAAAATAAACAGAAATTAAAACCCAACGGACGAGTTAGGGCCCAACGGACGAATTGGGATTTAAGCAGAAAAGTAAACCCAACGGACGAGCTGGAGCCCAACGGATGAGTTGTGACTTAAACGTAAAAGTAAACCCAAAGGACGAGTTGGGGCCCAACGGACGAGCTGGGAATTAAGCAGAAAAGTAAACACAACGGACGAGTTGGGACTTATGCAGAAAAGTAAACCCAACGGACGAGTTGGGGCCCAACGGACAAGCTTGGACTTAAGCAGAAAAGTAAACCCAACGGACGAGTTGGGGCCCAACGGACGAGCTGAGACTTAAACAGAAAAAGTAAACCCAACGGACGAGCTGGGGCCCAACGGACGAGTTGGGACTTAAACGTAAAAGTAAACCCAACGGACGAGCAGGGGCCCAACGGACGAGCTGGGACTTAAACGTAAAAGTAAACCCAACAGACGAGCAGGGGCCCAACGGACGAGCTGGGGCCCAACGGACGAGCTGAGACTTAAACAGAAAAAGTAAACCCAACGGACGAGCTGGGGCCCAACGGACGAGTTGGGACTTAAACGTAAAAAAAGTAAACCCAACGGACGAGTTGGGGCCCAACGGACGAGCTGGGACTTAAACGTAAAAGTAAACCCAACGGACGAGTTGTGGCCCAACGGACGACTTGGGATTTAAACGTAAAAGTAAACCCAACGGACGAGCCGGGGCCCAACAGACGAGCTGGGACTTAAGCAGAAAAGTAAGCACAACGGACGAGTTGGGACTTATGCAGAAAAGTAAACCCAACGGACGAGTTGGGGCCCAACGGACGAGCTGGGACTTAAGCAGAAAAGTAAACCCAACGGACGAGTTGGGGCCCAACGGACGAGCTGAGACTTAAACAGAAAAAGTAAACCCAACGGACGAGCTGGGGCCCAACGGACGAGTTGGGACTTAAACGTAAAAGTAAACCCAACGGACGAGCAGGGGCCAAACGGACGAGCTGGGACTTAAACGTAAAAGTAAACCCAATAGACGAGCAGGGGCCCAACGGACGAGCTGGGGCCCAACGGACGAGCTGAGACTTAAACAGAAAAAGTAAACCCAACGGACGAGCTGGGGCCCAACGGACGAGTTGGGACTTAAACGTAAAAAAAGTAAACCCAACGGACGAGTTGGGGCCCAACGGACGAGTTGGGACTTAAACGTAAAAGTAAACCCAACGGACGAGTTGGGGCCCAACGGACGACTTGGGATTTAAACGTAAAAGTAAACCCAACGGACGAGCTGGGACTTAAGCAGAAAAGTAAGCACAACGGACGAGTTGGGACTTATGCAGAAAAGTAAACCCAACGGACGAGTTAGGGCCCAACGGACGAGCTGGGACCTAAGCAGAAAAGTAAACCCAACGGACGAGTTGGGGCCCAACGGACGAGCTGAGACTTAAACAGAAAAAGTAAACCCAACGAACGAGTTGCGGCCCAATGGACGAGTTGGGACTTAAACGTAAAAGTAAACCCAACGGACGAGTCGGGGCCCAACGAACGAGCTGGGACTTAAGCAGAAAAGTAAACCCAACGGACGAGTTGGGACTTATGCAGAAAAGTAAACTCAACGGACGAGTTGGGGCCCAACGGACGAGCTGGGACTTAAGTAGAAAAGTAAACCCAACGGACGAGTTGGGGCCCAACGGACGAGCTGAGACTTAAACAGAAAAAGTAAACCCAACGGACGAGCTGGGGCCCAACGGACGAGTTGGGACTTAAACGTAAAAGTAAACCTAACGGACGAGTTGGGACTTAAGTAGAAAAGTAAACACAACGGACGAGTTGGGACTTATGCAGAAAAGTAAACCCAACGGACGAGTTGGGGCCCAACGGACGAGCTGGGACTTAAACAGAAAAAGTAAACCCAACGGACGAGCTGGGGCCCAACGGACGAGTTGGGACTTAAACGTAAAAGTAAACCCAACGGACGAGCCGGGGCCCAACGGACGAGTTGGGACTTAAGTAGAAAAGTAAACCCAACGGACGAGTTGGGGCCCAACGGACGAGCTGAGACTTAAACAGAAAAAGTAAACCCAACGGACGAGCTGGGGCCCAACGGACGAGTTGGGACTTAAACGTAAAAGTAAACCCAACGGACGAGCCGGGGCCCAACGGACGAGCTGGGACTTAAGCAGAAAAGTAAACCCAACGGACGAGTTGGGACTTATGCACAAAAGTAAACCCAACAAACGAGTTTGGCCCAACGGACGAGTTGGGACTTAAGCAGAAAAGTAAACCCAACGGACGAATTGGGGCCCAACGGACGAGCTGGGGCCCAACGGACGAGTTGGGACTTAAACGTAAAAGTAAACCCAACGGACGAGCCGGGGCCCAACGGACGAGCTGGGACTTAAGTAGAAAAGTAAACCCAACGGACGAGTTGGGACTTATGCAGAAAAGTAAACCCAACGGACGAGCTAGGGCCCAACGGACGAGCTGAGACTTAAACGGAAAAAGTAAACCCAACGGACGAGCTGGGGCCCAACGGACGAGTTGAGATTTAAACGTAAAAGTAAACCCAACGGACGAGCCGGGGCCCAACGGACGAGCTGGGACTTAAGCAGAAAAGTAAGCACAACGGACGAGCTGGGACTTAAGCAGAAAAGTAAACCCAACGGACGAGTTGGGGCCCAACGGACGAGCTGAGACTTAAACAGAAAAAGTAAACCCAACGGACGAGCTGGGGCCCAACGGACGAGTTGGGACTTAAACGTAAAAGTAAACCCAACGGACGAGCCGGGGCCCAACGGACGAGCTGGGACTTAAGTAGAAAAGTAAACACAACGGACGAGTTGGGACTTATGCAGAAAAGTAAACCCAACGGACGAGTTGGGGCCCAACGGACGAGCTGGGACTTAAACAGAAAAAGTAAACCCAACGGACGAGCTGGGGCCCAACGGACGAGTTGGGACTTAAACGTAAAAGTAAACCCAACGGACGAGCCGGGGCCCAACGGACGAGTTGGGACTTAAGTAGAAAAGTAAACCCAACGGACGAGTTGGGGCCCAACGGACGAGCTGAGACTTAAACAGAAAAAGTAAACCCAACGGACGAGCTGGGGCCCAACGGACGAGTTGGGACTTAAGCATAAAAGTAAACCCAACGGACGAGTTGGGGCTTAAGCAGAAAAGTAAAATATGCTTAAAGTTGGACAACATGAAAATAACATGTAACACGCTAATCAAATGATGAACAAGTGTCGGTTCGAAAAAGTAACACAAAATGATGTAACACAGGCTGCTAGATAAAATGCATGAATGCATGATCCTAAACTGATTAACAAAATGTACCAGACTAAAATGAACAAAAATGAGATCCAGACTGATGAAAAAATACATAATGAAATTTGAGATATGGGAAAACTTAAAACAATTATCGAATGTTGTATTTAAATCATCTCAAAGATCAAAATTTTCAAAAAAAAAAAATTTTGCCCCAGTGTATGGCATCAAACTAACCCGAAATCACTCTTTTGAGATTTGGCATGAAAATCTATTTAGATTCATCCCTTGCAAAAAAGCTTGTCCCAGTACAAATGAATCTCAAAGTCAAATTTTTGCCAAAAAAATTTGCCCCAGTATTGATTTTTTGTAATGAATTACACTCTTGATCAAGTCATCATTATCTAAAAAAAATTGCCCCAGTTTTCATTCTTAATGAAGGGCTCAATGTGATGATGATGTGATTGCACCTGCAAAAAGAGGAAGCAACTACAATTGCCAAAGTGATGCCACCATCTAATGGTCCCTTGGCTCTACTAGCACATATAAACATGAGTATTGCCATTCTGAGTCTTTGACTAATCTCTTGCTTTACTCTCTGCAAGTTCCCCGATTCAGTGAATTCTGATCCACGACTCAAATCCAAACTTCTCAAAATAGTCTTTCAATTCATTCATGATTCTGACTTCTGATAAACTTAGAGTTGCGTTTACTTTTATTCAAATTTGAACAAAGCAAATATGTGAAAATTTTCAAAACATGAATTGGTTAGAAAAATGCTTCACATGTAATAGTGTAAAAGAAATTATGTACAATAAACAATACACAAAACTAAATGAAATAAAATTAAATGAAACATTTTTCAAAAAAAGTTAATTTTGGAATAATGGTTTAAAAGATGCTTTTTGATCTTTGGATGTCATTCCCATTTGAATCCTAATATTGCCACAACTAATCAATGCAGATGAAAAACCTCGATCAGTTGTTCTTATCAACTTCTCAATGATTTCCATGTCGGCATACTTGATTTTCTTATCTGTGAGCCTTCAACTTGTCACATTCTCCTAACCATAGGGTTCTTCCCGATTACTGATTTCAGGAGGAGAAGTGGAATGAACAACAGTGTCAAAAATTGAGATGATCTTTCCTTTTTAATTTGCAACAAACCAGTGCTCAAAAAATATTTGGCATCAGTATGGCAATCTTCCCTTTTTGATGGGGATAGATATATTAACATCATCTGCCAACGTGCTAGAATGCATCATTTTGACAATTGTCAACTCCCCCACACTTGAATCATTATTCGTTCTCAACCATTCGAAAAATGTGAGATCAACTGGTGATTCAAGCATTGAAATTATACATGTACGTTCTAAAATGCAGTTCCTCTAAGACCAAGTAAATAACCCTTATGCAATTTATCATCTTGTCTTTAATACTCATAATATCAAGCAAAGGGGAAAGAATTATGTCACAATTAAGCCAATTCAATTAAACTTCTTCGCCTTACCGAATTTCACAAGTAAATAAATCATACGATCAATCAAAGTGCATCCCATGTCTATGATCAATTCCATTTTTCACATGAGAAAATTTTATTCTAATGAACTAATCACTCAAAATACGAGAGTGTCTTTTGACGCGAAAACCGACATTGGTTATGAAAGTTCCCGGTTACTCAACACCTCAATCTCTAAGCAAATAGTAAAAACTGTATTTGAGAAGTACAATTGCCTTTTTACGCAAGAATCGACTATTGGTTATGAAGGTTCCCGATTACTCAACAATTTACTTACTCAAATTTATGATGTATTACTCATAATCCAAGTACCTGTTTGACGCGAAAGTCGACATTTTTGGATGAAGACTCCCGGTTACTAAGCACGAGAACCATTGGAGTAGAAAAACTGTATTATTTCTTTTCTTTTCTTCTGTCTCTCTTCTCTTTTTTTTCTTTTTCTTTCCCTTTTTTTCTTTTCTCTTTTTTTTTTCAATCCCTCATAACAAATGTTACATTACAGATTACATGAGTGCACTAATTGACCATAATCATTATTTAACATGTGAAATTAAGTAAAATAGAGAAATTTTCATCAAACGTGAAAAATTTAGACATAATTCTAACCACTTTACAAGATATACTTTCTATAAGAATAAAACTCTAAACCACATAATAATCATTTCTTATTGCTCAAAGAAAGCATTTGTCAAATCACATAAAATAATTTCAACTAGTAGGGGAATTAGACAAACATCAAGCGTGTGATATCCCCTATCTTCACCTCACAATAACTTGTACAACACAATCCAAAGGTGATTAAGAAATTGTGGACATGAAACAACAAAATTCCTCTTGTAAATTGGTTAAAGTCATATCCCCTACACGCTTATTCCTTTCGTTGTGCTTGAATTCTCCAAATATTCATCCAAACTTAGCTTGTCATTTTGTAGCTTGACATTCAGAATCCTTAACACGGAGTCCAGATCCCTATTCAGTATCACTCTAACTCCTCATTAACAACTTATGTTATTTTGGAATCTAAAGAGATATCGAAGTGGCAATCATCAGTTTCAAATAAGATGACATCCGAAAATCATGGGCATTTATTTTGACCACCTGAAGGAAACAAAATGAAAATATAGAAACAATTGAATAAATAAACAAAATGCGAAAACTTTCATTTCATTGAATTCAAACTTGCATTTTCTTGGAAATAGAGTATTTACAAATACCTACTGGCGCCAGCCTTTTGGGAAAGTAGTAAATTTAGTCCAAGTTTAAAACAAAACTATTTTACTTAAAAGTAAATAAGGACTCACGACTCATGAAAATAAAAGAAAAACAAGGATATGAGCCAGACACTAAAACCATTTAAGAAAGAAATTCATTCCAGAGCTCTATCTGGAAATGAATTTAAAAACAAAGACAATTCTAAATTCACCGTCATTCAGCTAGTCCAGTTGTTCGGTGCTCCTTCATCAATAACATTGAAACCAAGCAGTATCTAATTTTAACCCCATTGTCAATTTCTCCTGTAGCTCTATCATCCCTACAGTGGGCTCATGGGAAGGCAAAGGATTGTTATCCACGTTTGGAGTCTGTCCCCCTCCTCTCCTCAACACGATTGCTCCATCATCGATCATGTCTTGAATTTTGTGCTTTAATGCCCGACAATTAGCTGTGGAATGTCCCTGACCTCCTGAATAGGTAAGCACAAAAACCCTGGGGATCATAGTCACGAGGCAGTTCCATCAGAGTAGATAGCCTGAGGTATTGTGCCGATCTTACCTGCTGCTTTCAGTTGTTCATAAATTTGATTCCAAAGGGCGACCAAGAGGAGTGAAAGTCCTGAATCCTCTCTGTGGGGGATTTGCTGGACCCATAACATTCTGAGAGTAGTTAGGGTGAAACATAAGTATTGAGACGAATAGGTCTTGGGCGAGGTTGGAATGGAGGACGTAGGTTATTTTGTGGTGCAGGCTGAAAATTTTGAAATGTGGGTCGAGTATTTGGAAAAAGTGGCTGCATATTCATCGGTTGGGTTTGGGTATGAAAAACTGGTTGAAGGCATAGTGAAAAGTAGGAAAAGCATATGCTGATGGAGAGTGCTGCAGATAGTTAGCATTATAGTTCGTGTTGGGTTGGAATCTGGGTTTAGGTTTCGAGTCTTGATTTAGCACAAAAACTGATTCCCCTTCCTTCTGTTCGGTTTTCTTTCCAGTTGCTTTCTTCAACTGGTTATTGTTCTGTAGATTTTCAACTTGTAATTTCATAGCAGCCATATCTACCACTTTTCCCTTTTTCACTCCTCTCTCAATGGCTTCTGCTTGTTCGATGACCTGAGCAAAGGTTTTTCCAATGGAACCCACGATGGCCTGATAATACGGTGGGTCTTGAGCATCAATGAACAGTTTAACCATTTCATTTTTATCGATAGGTGGATGCACTTTAGCTGCCACACTCCGCCAACGCTGCCCATAAGTTACATAACTTTCTGAGGGCTTTTTCTTCAATTCTACCAGTGAGAATCTATCCGGTATCAAATCACAGTTAAATTCATACTGTTTGATAAATGCTCGGGAGAGGTCGGTCCAGTTTCGGATCTTTGAAAAATCCAACTTCAAATACTATTCTAATGCATTCTTTTCTAAACTCTCTCCAAATAGCCTCATCGGCAATTTTTCATCCCCGGTCGGCTTGCCCAACTTGTTGTAGAACATCTTAAGGTGCACAACAGGGTCGCCAACACCGTTGTATTTAGAAAATTCTGGCACCTTGAACTTTGGAGGCAGTTGAGTATCAGGGAACATACAGAAATCATCGTAATTCAAACCGCCGTATCGATCTAATCCCTGGCTCTCTTTGATGAAATCGTCGAATCTCTCCAATCTTCGCAACAGGGCCTTTTCTGTCATGCCTGGATTCTCATCCCTAGTTATACGGCTCCACATCCACTCCTACTTGATACCCCGGGTCTAGCACAAACTGATGTGTGTTGAGGTTCGGTGGTGGTTGAGTGTTCAGAGTGAAATGGTTGGCTTGTTGTGGGTATTGTGGTTGGTTCAGAGTGTTTTGGGTGTGTCTAGGACTGGGTGGGATTGGAACGGTCATTTGAGGGTTTTGAGTGTTTGGGGGTGGAGGAGGCATTTGAGTATTTTGGGTGTTGAGGAGTGGGGTTTGTACTGGAATAGCTGAGACATTGTTATTCGCATCCGGGGCATTTCCGCTCACATCAGATTGGGATTGTGGAGGTTCTCGAATGACCGGTGCAGCAGAAGTAGAGCCGTTGTTGTTCATGTTACTGATGAAGTGGGCAATGATCTGACTATGGGAAGACACTTCATGAGTCATATTATTCATTTTGGCCAACATTTCGTCCATCTGAGCCCTCAACGCTGTTAACTCTGAAGACTGATTCTCAGCAGGTCCCTCGAATGATTCAGTGGGAGCACTCATGTTTATATGTAGCTGTCTAGTACGGGACCGTGTACGAATGGGGCTTCGGTGAAAAGAAGCTATGTTTTACAAGTACCTGAAATGTATACCAGAAAGAAGAAAGGTTTAGTCGCCCCATCGTCATTGTCACTGTCAATTTTATTATCGCAAAGAAAAAGAAAAAGACTAAAATTAGTAAGTATATAATGATTCGGATGCATGTTTAGTGGGTGCCCTTATTATGCCAAGGGTAGGCCTAGCATGAAATGCTATCCTTTAGGGTGAGACGCCCCCTTTTAATCGTAGACAGGCCAAATCCGTTAGGAAGAAATGCCTCCATTCCGTTCGTGTTACTTTACCAAGGGTCTCACCCGTCAGAATTTACTGAAAATATAAACGTGCACGTCTTTTAGGGTTATGTACCCAAGACAAAGGGCGGCTTTCTTATCATGGGATTCTCGAAATGACATTCCCTCTAAGGTTTATGCATGATGCCGGTTTATTAAAGCAGATGCAAATATGCAAAATGTTCTAAAATTTTTATCCTAATAATGATGCACAATTTTCCCGAGCAAGATGGCAAATGAACTGTACAAAGGATTTTTGACTTCAAAATTTTTTTTTTGACTGAAAAATTGAACCACAAGAGGTTGCTGAACACAACATTGAAAGAAGGTAAAAAAATCGTGACTTTATCTAGAAATATACAAGTCAAAATGCCAGTTTGTTAAAAAATAAAAATAAAAATAAAATTAATTATGTGTTAAATTCTCCTTTTGTATCACGCGGGATGGGAGGGTGGGGGATACGTCAAAAATGACATATTAATTCTTTGAAAAATGGGTAAAATGCAAACTGTGCAAAAAATTTGACCACTTGGGTGCATTTATTGACTCTAAGAAAATTTAGTTCGGGAAAAACTGACAAGTACAATATGGATGGGTAAATTTGAAAAGGGTTTAAAAAATAAAATTCTTAAAATATCAAATTTTTGAGATTTTACAAAAATTACAATAGTTGGACCCTTGGGATGCTTTATTTACAACAAAATGCAATTTATAAAATTTTTATGAAAATTTCATTTCCATCTTTCTCAAAGAAATTAAAGGTTAGACAAAAAATTTAAACGTGCCGATAATGGGTTGGTTTCCTACGAGAGCACCATGCTAGGGCTCTTTATTTTATGGTTGTGAATGCGATCAAAGAATAAGAGAGAGTGCGTTAGTTTTCAATAAATATCACATAACACATTGATAAAGCAAATAGCAATAATCAGTACAACACAAAAATAAAGAGGGGTGGATTCCCTCCTCTCGTGCCTAGTGTACCTAACAGGGTAAGGTTGACTCTACCCTAGGCTTATTCTACATGGATGCATGGGGTTAGGCTTACTAATGCATCTAGACTCAACAAGGCTTCGGTTTCCCGAACCTTCAGACCGAGGGATCCAAATAAGTCCGTCAATTCCAAGAATCCCAAGTCGGTGGTTCGAGTGATCCCCTAGACACCGCTACATGCACGAATGCGATGGCCGCATGTCTAGGCAGATCGATTCTAGTCCTTAAAGGGATGGGTGGGTGGCAACCACCAAAAAAGAAAAAGGGTAAAATGCATCGTATGCACGTATGAAGTGCTCCTGTGAGAGGAGAGGAATGTAATATTAACACGCGATGGGCTCTAAGGGTGACTGACCTCCTCCCCAAATGCAAGCGCGGTCGAAGTAAAGCAATAACAAGTAAATAAATCATACATACATCACATAAGTAGACGAGAGACGAGAAGCGTGCGAGATGCAAAAGAAAAACCTAAAAACATAGAAAATAAAAATGCAATCCTAAGCATCCAAATGCAATGAAATGAAAGGGTTAGAAAAGGAAGAAGATGACTAAATCTAGTGCTCGGACTCACTAGTGATCCCCAGTGGAGTCGCCAGCTGTCGCGCCCCATTTTTCGAAGGGATAATAAATGGGTGTTAGATGTTTGGAAAAAAGAAAAGGAAGTGTTAAATGTGGTTGTGTTATTTTATTGGAAAAAGAGAAGCGTGTAAATTTTTGTAAAAATAATTTTTAGAAAAATGCTTTGTAAAAGATAATTCGATAAAATGTGACAAACAAATACTTTATTTTGAAAACAAAAGAAAAAGGGCCTAAAATGGGACTTTGAAAATGCGACGGTTTTTGGGCCCGAAAATAGAGTCTAAAAAGGGTTTTTTAGTGAAAAAGGAGTCGCCACTTGGTATTGAGTTTTGGTGTACCAAGTCACCCGAAAATATTTTATAAAAGGTAAGAAAATTAAGAATGATTTTTTAAGGAAATGATTTTTGGAAAAAATATAGGAAAAAACAAGAAAACCCTTTTAGACGACTCCAGGTCTTTGAAAACAAGAGAAAAAGGTTCGGGAGTCACAGTTGAAGAAAGGGAAGGCAAAGGCTCGCGCCTAAGGCACCCTTTCAACCTAGCCGAAACTAGTTGCGAGGTTTAGTCTAAATTTTCCTAATATAACCCTAAGATTTTATCACATTTGGATGCAACTATATGAATGCAAATCTAATCCTAAAATGGATATCGATAAGGGACGAAATGTTCCACTGAGGTTTGGTCGGAATTATCGCATTAATTGCGAAACCCGGATATAGACCTCGATGGAGTCACGAGTATAGATGCTGAATGGAGTGCAAAAGAAAAGAAAAATAATAGTATAGATAGTAAGTGAACAAAGAAAATGGGGATGCAACATAACGGGTGCGGGGGACTAATGGACTCGTGACTAACTGTTTCTACTCACGGAGGGGGGAACGACATGTACGCCATCGCTTCCCACGTGAGTAGATGACTATTTCTAGTCAAATCACACAAATGACCTAAAATTCTATGTGTAGTGGAATCTAAATAGTTATGCACTAAATAGATGTTAAAATAAGTAATAAGTTATAAAGTATATATAAAAATTCATAGAAAATGGGAAAAAGCCTAAAAAGATAAAATGTGTGTGAAATGTCATGAAATGCACACGAAAATGATCCTAAGGCTAAAATGACCTAAAGGCTTAGCATTGGACTAGCCCATTTTCTATAAGTTCTCCGCTAGCGTTGGACTAGCGAAGAAACCGGAATTAATCACAACTAGCTTTGGACTAGTGTGGCGACGATACACATATATAATTAAAGCAAGTAAATAAATAAAGCATGTATTAAAGCAATAATCACATAAAAGCAAATAATAGCACATAGGAGCACATAACACATAGGCATGATATTCTAGATGCAAAGTCCTAAAGAAAGCAAATAAAACACATAAGCACATAGCACACAAAGCCCTAACTATTACACCGGAGAATAACCTAATTACAATCTAAAAATAGAAAAAGAATAAAAGATATCCTATCTAACCTATCTATTACACTTTCTATCTAAAATACAAAAATTAATTTTTGTTAACTAGATATACACTATCTACTACATTAACTATCTAAATACAGAATTTTTGCTCAATAGAATATTACCTATCTATTACATTTCTTTGAATAATCAAAAATTAATTTCTAATAAATAACATGGCATAACTAAATAAACACTCACATATGTATAAAAATTATAAGCAAAAGGAGATATAAAAAAACATATAGAAAAACACGTAGCAACACGTAGGAGCACATAAAGAGAAATAAAAGGGTAATCGAGGTACCTCCCATTCGTAAACCCGGTATGAATTGCTAAGAAAATCAACAAACATGTCAAGGTACCACTATTTAAAGTATAAAATATGAAATACTTAAAAATTGAGCATAAAATGTCGATTTCGAACAAATTAGGGACTTAGAATAAAATTCCAACAAGTATCTAGGGCTTAAAACTAAGATTTCAACAAGTATAGGGACTTAAACTAAAATTCCAGCAAGTATAATGACTTAAATAAAAATTTCAGCAAGTTTGGGGGACAAAAAATAAAATTTCAGCAAGTATTCTAAGGCAAAATAAAAATTCTAGCAATGTTGGGAGGGATAAAAAATGAAATTCCAGCAAGGGTTTGGGGGCAAAAATGCAAAATTCCAGGCAATATTCTAAGACAAAATATAATTTCCATCAATGTTGGGGGTACAAAATAAAAATTCCCGAGCAAGGTTTGGGGGCAAAAATGCAAAAATTCCAGCAATATTCTAAGACAAAATCTAATTTCCAGCAATGTTGGGGTACAATAAAATTCCCCGCAAGGTTTGGGGGCAAAAAATGCAAAAATTCCAGCAATATTCTAAAGACAAATATAATTTCCAGCAATGTTGGGGTACAAAATAAAATTCCAGCAAGGTTGGGGCAAAAAATGTAAAATTCCAGCAATATTCTAAGACAAAATATAATTTCCAACAAGTGTTGAGGTACAAAATAAAATTCCAGCAAGTTTGGGGGGCAAAAATGCAAATTCCATAAATATCAGAGGGTAAAAATGCGAATTTCCAACAAAATCTAGGGGTCAGAATGTAATTACCGAGAATGTAGGGGTCACAAAATAGAAATTGAATAGTGCAGGGGCAAAATTATAAATAGATAAAAGTTGGGGGACCTAAATACAATTAATTGGGACCTAATTGCAAAGAAAATTAAATTATGGGGGTCAATCTATAAAAAACAGAAACTTAAATGCACAAATTAAAAATTCTCGGGGCCACAGTAGTATTAATGAAAGCATAACGACTATAAAATAAATACATATTATTAATTAAAATCAAATTAAAAAAACTAAACTAATCAAAACGACGTAGTTTTGAGTGAAACTACGTCAAAATGACGTAGTTTCATTAAAAACTTTTTTTTTATGATTTTTTTAAACCGGTTTTAGTTTTTTTTTTTTTCACTTTTCCAGAAATTTTTCTTTTTCTTCTTTTTCTCTCTTTTCTTTCTTTTCCTTCTTTCTTTTCCCTCTTTTCTTTTTCTCTCTTCTTCCTCCCCGATTCCCCTCTGCTTCCCCCCGATTCTGCTCTCTCTATTTTTTTTTTTCGTCCGGCTCCCTCCCCTCCGGTCTCACTCTCTCTCCTCCCGCATCTCTCTCTCTCTTTCTATCTCTCTATTTCTTCTACCCGAAAATCCCTAAATTTTACCCATTATATTCTACCTATTAATTGTAAAAATAAGAGAGGGATTGAAAGCTTTTTACCTGGACCAAGTAGGCGGCGGGTGGTCTGGCGTCACTGATGGACTGAATCCGGCCGGTTGGGATTTTGTTGTCTCTTTTTTTTTTTTTGTGGGTGGTTGAGGTGTGATGTCTGCGTGTGATGTGTGTCTGTGTTTGTGTGTGAGTTGTGCGTGTGTGCAGGTGTGTTGTGTGTGTTTTATGTGTGTAACTGGCTGTGTGTGTGTGTGTTTTGAGCCAAGAGAAGTAAGGTAAAGCTGTGGGTGTTCTGTGTGTGTGAATTTGTGCGTTTGTGCTGCTGAATTGAGTGCAGGTGTGTGTTTGAATTGTGGCTGTGTGTTTGTTCTATCTGTATGCAGGTGAGTGTGTATATTGTGCATGAAATGTTGTTTGTCCAGGGGTGTGTGCAATCGTGTGTGATTGGCTGTGGATTCTGTGCTCTGTGTGTGTTTGTGTGTTCGAATTGTGTGTCTGTGTGTGTCTGTATGTGCGAATTGTGTGTCTGTGTGTGAATTGTGAGTGAATGTGAGAGCCGAGAGTGTAAGTGTGTGTTGTGTGTGTGAAGGTTGTGTTTTGCTGAGAGGGAAAGCTGAGGGAATTGCAAGTGAAGTGAGTTTGTGAGGCTGTGAAGTCTGTGCAGGGGAGGGGATGCCGAGAGTAAAAATGAGAAGGAGAGGAGTGTTGCAGGTGAATGGTTTTTTTGTGAGGGGAAGGGATGTCTGTGAAGCTTGTGTGTGATGTGTGTGAAATATGCAAAACGCAGAGGGAGTGAGGTGAGGTGCAGGTGTGTGAATGGTTTTTTGTGCTTGTGTGTATGGCCGAGAGAGTGAGGGAGTGCAGAGATGGTGAGGGAGAGGTGTGTGCTGTGCGTGTGTTCTGCAGATCAATGAAAAAAAGGAAAGAAATCCTTCCAAAATCCCTTCAAATCTGGTTTAGGTGGTGATTGATTTTTCTTCTTTTGCTGCAGTTGCGTGCAGCAGCTGCAGTTTACTGCAGTTGCTGTAGCAGCTGCTTCCCTTTTTTTTTTTTTTTTAAAGAAGAAAACAAAGAAAAACAGAAAAATAAAAATAAAAATAAAAATAAAAATAAAAACAACTTGAACTCTTTTTAGATTATATATTAAAACTAAAACACAACATTATAAGAAGAAAAAAGAAAAATTTAGTGTAAGAAAATTAATTCTAGGTTAGAAAAATACAATTTAAAATAAACAAACAAATGGTATTTAAAAATAAGTAAATAAATAAATTAATTATGAAAATTTTCTTTGCATAAAATTTATAAAATGCACAAACACATAATTCTTATAAAGAAAAATTTTAAATAAAGATAAAAAAGTACATTGAAAAACGTGACTTAAATATGGCAAAATTATAAAAAATTTATGAAATTAATAAATGACGTCACAAAAATCTTACACAACATATATTATCACATAAAGCGCATATAGAATTATTTTCACTCAAAAATTTTAAGATTAACGCATCCTTGGGAAACGTGCCATTAATAGGCAAAAAGGACAAAAAATACTAAATGACTCCTAAAGATCATGTAATTTTTACAAAAAATTTATAAATATACAAAATACATATATGAAATTTTTCACTTAAAAATTCTCGTAAAAAAGAGTGCATTGAAAAACGTGCCATTAAGTTAAAAATACTAAAATTTTAAATAAATAATAAATGACTCCAAAAAATCATTAAAATTATAGATAATGATAAAATAGTAAAATTGTATGTTTAGGAAATCAAATACAAGAAAATAATATTTACCTGGTAAAATTACCATTTTGCCCCTGATGTAACAAATTAGACGCAATATACACAAAAATTATAATTGACCCTTAAAAATAAAAAAAATACCCCCTAAATAAAGTAATACACCTATTTTTATAAAAGGTGTGTCAAAATTTGGTGTCTACATCATCATGTTTCTTTTAGTCTGACAGCCCAGATATTGCATTTTATTTATTTACTTTATGAATTTACTTTGTCCAACAGCTTGGGCACTGCTTTTTGCATTTTAGTTTATGCATTTATTTTGTCCAGTAGCCTAGGCACATTTTTTGCATTTACTTTATTTTGTCCAATAGCTTGGGCACTACTTACTGCATTTTATTTTATGAATTTATTTTGTCCAACAGTCTGGGCACGCTTTTTGCATTTACTTTATGAATTTATTTGCCCAGCAGTTTGGGCACCACTTTCTGCATTTTAGTTTATGAATTTATTTTGTCCAGTAGCCTGGGCACTGCTTTCTGCATTTTAGTTTATGAATTAATTTTGTCCAACAACTTAGGCACCACTTTCTGCATTTTAGTTTATGAATTTATTTTGTCAGCAATTTGGGCATTGATTTCTGCATTTAGTTTATGAATTTATTTTCTCCATCAGACTGGGCACTGCTTTCTGCATTTTATTTTATGAATTTATTTTACCTAGTAGCTTGGGCACTGCTTTCTGTGACAACCCAACCAGGATACTCGTCATATCTTGATTGAGTGTCTGCCTAGCTCTCGCTAGGACTCACGAGTCATGACTTTGAGATAGATAAACATAACTTATAATTACAAAACTCCCAAAAATAATTTACATAGAGTGTGAGCCATCTAGGCCTCAAATTTACACCACTTTAATACACCCACACTATTACAAGTACTCTGTCTCACCACCCTACCTCGTACTTAGTTACCTATAAGGAAGACAAATATAGCAGGGGTGAGCTAAAAGCCCAGTGAGGTCCATTTGAAAAATCATTTCACATGCCTTGTCAAAATATTTATTTTAAAACAGCATAACACACAAAAGAAACAACTAGTTTGTCATTATCAAATAACAATAAATTCACAAGTAAACAATGGAGGATACAAATGAATCACATCAAGCATTGCCCGAGAGTATTTTGAGCATCATTCAAGGATTAGTCAAGCACTGTGCCATGGCAAAAGTCCAATAAGTCCCAAGTCTTGCACGCCAATATTTATTCTGTGGCCACTTTACACCGGTTGGTAATCTCAAGAGTTACCCAAGTACTTTCCCGTACACCTCCTTAACCTACAAAACCTCCTCGCAGGCCGGTGGGTGCCGAGACGCCAAGGCAGCCAACAGTTGGTGACCAGGCCCGCTGCCGGCTCAGCCAAAGTGGACATGCACAAGGCAGGCCCAAATCAAGTATGCATGCACAAGTACGAGTACATTTAACAAGAACAAGTACTTTCCAGTGCAATAAAGTACACAACTGGGTTTATAGAAAATTCAAATACAATTATCAAGTATAATATCACGTCAAGTAACAACAAGTCATATCATTGAGTTTTTCAACAAGTCACATAATTTTCATAGAAAATGATGTTAATAAACAAAAATGATTTTAGGACACTCACTGGTATGTCAAGATTAGAGGTTCTCCAAATGCTCACTATTGAGATTACCCGAATCACCTATCATTAGGAGACAATATAATCAATGATCGACTTGAGGTGAATGAATAAATAATAAAATTTAGGGTTTCTCATAAGAGGAGCTTGTATACATATGAGTCTAACTCTATTTTTTCCTCCACTAAATTTTACCAACTTGATGCCCATATAAACTAGACTCAATTTAGAACATTTTTCATGAAGACATCCAATTATAACCTAGCTAAATCTCAATCACAAAGTAGTTCACCGATTGTCAATGTTCAAGTTATAATCATCTCAAGTGTCTAGATTCGATCGAGTCTAACTTTTGGTAGAAAACTTGAATTGCTTCAACATTTATAGGTATAGAAACTAGTGTTTAGGGACTATAACTTTCATGAAGAAAATGAATTCAGATTCCCACAACAACAGGTGCAATTTTAAACCAAAACCTGACACATTGTCAACCCTGTTGTTCAGGTTTGGTTTTCTTGTCTACTTTCATTGAATGGTGAGTTCAATCTACAAAGAATCAGGAGTCGTGGCTCATATGGTTAGAAACTACAGGTCAATGGCTAAAACTTTTGTGGAGATTATCAAGTTAAATTCCAACAAGAACAGGTTCGAAATTAGACTACAAATTGACGCTGCACTAATCCTGTTCGTGCAGGTTGGATGTTCAGCCAAGTTCATGTCATTTCTGGAGTTAATAAACACAGAATCAGATTGTATCATTTACATGATTGATAACTCCATTATACACTCTACAACTTTTGTGAAGAACATGAACCCAAACTCCAACAAAAACAAGTTCAAAATCTCGCTTAAAGTTAGCCCTTCATTAAACCTGTTCATGCAGAATCGAATTTTCAGCCCACTTTATATAATTTCTGCGATTAATATACAATGAATTTCGGTGCATGCTTTATAGCATTTTAAAGCCCTATGAATCTAGTTTCTAAATCAACAAGAATCACCTCATTTCAATATTCCTAGACCAAGTTATGAAAGGTTTACTAAAACTGCTCCAGTTCACTTTTTTTCCTGCAACACTAGAGGTGTTCTTATTCTTAACCTAAGTCATGCTCAGCTCCCGCCTTATACAGATATTTAATGTAATAAACTTGAAGATTAAAGCTCCAATACTGTTTTAAAAAGCTCAAGGGAGCTTACCCTTGTTGGTTTTGTACTAAAGCCAATTAATTCTAAGATTGTAATTTATATTTATTACCAAGTGATTAGGAACCTAAAGGGTCACACACAATAGAACTAATTCTTGGGTTAAATTGATTTAAATAATTATGTGATAATTATGGGATTAATTTGTGAGATAATTAATCCTAAGGACTTATTAATAAATAGAGAAATTATAGTAGTGGAATAATTTCCTTTTGAAGGAAATTAAAACCTACTAAATATCTTATTTGGTAAGATATCTTAATAGGTAAGGGTTACCTATTACCGAATTCTTGTTGGACAAGACAACTTAATTATTGCTCTATAAATAAGTCTTAAACACCAAGATTTGACGCGACGATATACAATATAACGTTAGAAAATTAGAGAGAGAAAAACAGTTTTTCTTTATACAATTTTCTTCACGTTGGGGACGTGTCAAGTGGATCTAGCATATTCACTTGGTGTTGATCAATCCTGATGAGGATCCCAAGAAGGTGTTCGTGTGGATACTTTAGAAGCCGGACACGTGTGCGGCTTGTGGTTGATATCGCGTATCTTTGACCAAGTTAATTCATTTAATTACGTCATTAAAAGGTACGTTCTCGTTTTTTGTATAGATAATCAATGATCTTGGTTAGAAATCAATTTTATGTTCTGCTGTGTCAATTGTTTATTGGCATATTGATTTCCTAATAGTGGTATCAGAGCATTGTGTTTGATTATCTGTACATTATTTGTTGTCATGAATATTTGATTTGTATGTATGTATGGTTTAATTGATAATGAATTTGAGAAGTTTTATTTTGAAAATTTGTTTCAAAATAGATGAATCAATTTAAACGAAATTTGGTTGAAGTTTTATTTTCTTTAAATTTCGTTTAGTTTTGATGGATGGGAAATTTTATTGAAAAAATTTGTTTTCTTAAATTCTTGTTTAGACAAAATAAATTTATTAAAATTCTTGAAAATTTTTTTCTGGAATTTTATTTTGTTATTCATAATTAATTTAAAAAAAAAGGCAGTTCGCCGCGAATTGTTTCCGGCGGAACACCAAACAAAATTTGGGTCACTGTCGGAAACTAATTCCGATAGCACAAGGCCAGCCTCCGTGCCGCCAGATCAGATCAGATCTGGCCTTGGCCGTAGCGTGGCCTGGCCGGATGCTACCAGAAGATTCTGGTTGCATGGCCCGGCGAATCAATATGGCGACCAGAATGGTTCTGGTTGTCGTACAACTCGGCGTAGCCATTGGGACACCAGAATCGATTTGGTAGCCGAAGACATTGACCGGCCAGATCTCTTATGGCCTGATGTTGGCTAGATGGCGCCGCCGCCGCCGAAGAGGGAGAAGACTCAGACATGCAGATCCGGCTGGTCCCGACCAGAAAAGTCCTGGTCTCTAGTCCGGCCAAACCACGAGGCGACCAGAATGGTTTTGATGGTCGCGCGTGTGATGGCGTCTGGTTGCGATCGGCCAGATCTGGCCGTTAGTTGCCCAGATCGGAACCACTGCCGGGAAAAGAAAGTTTCCAACTGGTCGCGCAGCCAGGCTAGATCCCGTGCGACCGGAACCGTTCTGGTCACGGGGAGAGGGTTATTGGCCAGATCTGGCCGATAAAGGCTGTACGGTGCTAGCCGGAAACGTCGCCAGAAAAAGAAGGAAGAAGACTGGCAGCGCTGGTTTGGGCTGGACAACCCTAAGCATAAACGACGTCGTTTGACGACGTCCACCAAAAAAAAAAAAAAAAAAGGAAGTGTGCGTTTCTTTGACTGGGTCAACTGGTGTGGTTTGACCACACCAGAAGACCGGAAACGGTGTCGTTTAGACGCCTGCCCTAAAAAAAAAAATGGGTGTTGAGTCAAAAAACGCGTTTTTGACTGTCCAGAAAAGGAAATAGTTTCCCTTTTTGAGCTTAGGCCCTTTGCTTTCCTCCTTGCTTGTTTTAAGGCCCAATAACTTTTGTTTTATTTATTTATTTATTTTTTAACCAGAAACTTCTCAAATTTATTCAATTAAATCAATTCTAATATGATTAGAATTTAATATACATATAGATTCATGACTGAAATATATTCTTTAATGTGATTATTTGAATTGTATATGTGATTTATATTTAATAAAATAATGAGATTTATTTTATTTGAATAACATATTATATGTGAATTTTATATTTGACAAAATTATGTGATTTTATTTATTGCATATTGTATGCTTTATTCGATCAAATATTTATTTTCATATATGATATATGTGCATGATGGGACTATAATTTATTCCTCAATAAAAATAAAAATTGATCACTTCCATTATTATAGTATAAATAATTCTTGTTAGGATAACTTGTTGAGCTAACTCAAGGTTATTCTACTGTGAATATTTGTTACTATGAGATATGATCTCTGAATAATGGTTGTGATTTAAATAAAATAAATATATCATAACTATTATTATAATTTAAATAATTCTTGTTAGGATAACTTGTTGAGCTAACTCAAGGTTATTCTACCTAGAATATGTTTATGATGAGATATGATCTCTAAATAATAGTTTTGATTAAAAATATTAAATCATGAATAGTTGCCTTCCATTATTATAGTTTAAACAGTTCTTGTTCGGATAACTTGTTGAGCTAACTCAAGGTTGTTCTACCTAGAATGTGTTTATAGTATGAGATATGATCTTTGAATAATGGGTCTGATTTAACAAAGGTTCATGGCTTGTTGAGCTAACTCAAGGTCATGTGTCTTTGAGGCAATTAGTTAGGAGACATATGTGATATGTGTATCAAAAGTTGATACCTAACTATCGAGGAATTACAAAAGTTGTAATTGATAATTGTTACCTACCTATTGAAATTATTTTTGATTTGTTGAGCTAACTCAAGATTAAAATAATTAAAATGGGATCCTAGCCCACTAAGAATTTTATGAAAATTCTTGAATTAATTGTGAGGGATATTGATTTGGATAAAATAGTGGGAGCAAAACCAAAATTTTATGTCCATATATAATTTTTATTTTGGTTTTGTTTATTGCATAAATATAAAGTCATATTCTATCTTTATTTTCTAGTTGTAGAATGTATAATCGCGTGAACACATAACCCACCTTTTTGAACTCCATTTTAATTGAAATTCTTGAACTAGGATAAAGCTTGAGAATAGTTCTTAAGTATACAAATATTAAATTGTCCTTGATACCCTGATTCTATTTGTATAGGAATTGATAGGCGTGTAATTAGGTATAAAAATATAGCAAATAATCCAATTATATCACACACAAATAATCAAGTTATAAAACCTAATTACCCTATATACTGCAAGTGCACAGATCGTATTGAGTATAGGGCAACAGGGTCGATCCCACAGGGAAAAGGTTATTTAAGTACTAAGGCTTTATCGCTAACTTTATTATCTAAACAACCCAATAACAACGAGAAGAACAAAGTATAAAATAAACAACTAAAATAATTAACTCTATAGAATAACAATATCTAGAGGAAACTTGTAATCTTAAGACCCTAGGGAATAGATTCCACTAATGACCAAGCATAAGATTTAATGGATTAATTCATCCTATTAGTTCTTGTATTGTTTAGGGTCGAATTCCAATTATACTTAACCTTCACTCTCGTGACAAGTTAATGATTACCTCCCTACTAGTTCTTTCCTACTCTCGTGGTAAAGATACTAGTATTGGTTCATTAATCACATGAATTGCCTACTTGACCCACCTAGGAGCACCACTACTCTCGTGTGACATACAACCTAGACTTCAGCTATTCCTTTTCCATTATCATTACCAACTCTCGTTGCATAATAACAACTATCAATTCATAGTTGGTGATCAAGCAACTACAAATCCATGCAAACCAAAATAGAGAACAAACAAGTACAAGATAACATGAATAATAATAATCAAGTCATATGCATGAAGCGATTAGTTTCCTCTAACCCTAGATTAACAATTTAGCACGTACCCATGGTGGATTTCACATAAAAGATCAAAACTTTAATAGACAAATCCATATAAATCAAGAAAGAGACAAAAATAGAATAAAGAAAACTTATTGATTGATGAACAAGTTCAAATCTTCTATTCTTCCTCCAATCTTGATGTGTACAAGAGAATCCTCCAAATAGCACTATTCTATAGAGAGATTTACTAATCTAAAGGGGTGGCTCTCTCAAAGAGAGAAAATCTCTCTAAGAGAGATCCTTGCTATTCTATGCTATTCTCTCTCTATGCTATGCTATGCTTCTCTCTTGTGTTTTTAGCACTCTAAAACCCTCCTAAGATGTATTCTCACCGTCCACAAGGAGTATGAATTGCCCCCTTGAAAGATAGCCCCAAAGTGCCTCAAAATCGTATGTCTGCGCCCCAAACCCGCGCCTGGAACCCGCAGCAAGGATACAGCCACGGCTTCAATTAATAACTTTCTGACCGTACCCGCGGTGCGTACCCGCGGCGCGGATTCAGCCACAGGTTCCATCAGAAAGTTGGACAAACTAGCTTTTACTCTGAACAGGAAAGTTGTATCTCTTTGGGTTAGCTTTCCAGGAGCACAAAAATCAGGTCATTTGGAGTTGTGTACACAAAGATATGGCCAATACATCGAGACATGGTCGGTAGAGCATCGCTGCACAAGAATGCTTCAGTAATGTGGCAATTTGACATTGTAAACGTGAGAATCAGACTATGAGGTCTTCATAAGAATTCTAGACAATTCTCTTAGATTTAAATTGCTTCAAGAATCATCTCAATTCACTCTCTCTAGCTCCAGTTCTGACCAAAATACCAAAACATATCGGTGCAGTGAAATCCTTTCATCACCAATTCTTCTTCTATCGTTGCTTCATCATGCCACATCATTGGTCTTCTTCTCTTGCCACTTCTCATCAACTTCAAATCACATTTAATATCATCCGACTATGCTTCATTTGATCCAAAGTGATGATCGTTATAGCTAAAACCTACAAAATACAAAGAATTGCATATTAAACCACTCATTTGCACATTTTAGCTACAAACTCAAGATTGGAAGAAATAGACATGAAAGTGACTATTGTTCATTATTTAAACCCTAAAAACTAGCATAAAATACTAATGTAGACACACTGAGAAATATGCAAACTAGACACTTATCAGGAATCAAGGGGCACTTTATTACTTGTCAAGGGGAAACCCAAGGCTAGTCTTAAGAAGGCCTAATAGCCTTGACAAAGTATAAATGTGTGATCAAATAAACAAGTCTATAGGCATGTGTTTCCCATAAAGAAACAACTAGTATTAAAAGGAAATTGTATGGCTCTTATCTCAAGACTTAAAAGTCAATAAGGTTTGGTGAAACTTTAACTTTTAACATGTTTATGAGTGAGAAAATGTAATTTACTAATCAAGATTCTTGGGTATTAGATACTAGATTTGAATCTCATATTTACACAAATATGCAAGATCTTGAGAATAGTAGACTTTTGGCAAAGGAAAGAGTTAAACTACATGTGGAGAATGGACCCAAAGTTGCTACATTAACCGTAAGAGCTAATACACTCTCTTTGCCAACTGGACTTATTCTAGAATTAAAGGATTGCTAATATATTCTAGTGCTTACAAAGAACATAATATCTATATTTGCATTAGATGTTGATAGATTACTGTTATTCAAAAGAATAAATGTTGTTCTTTTTGAGTAATGGCGTTCTAAATAGTACTAGTTTATTAAACAATGGCTTAAATATTCTAGGTTTTGATAAGTCTATTTTCAACATAGACATTAAGAGACAAAAATTGATATTTTGAAGCAATTTTATCTTTAGTATTTTAAACTTGGTCATATAAATAAGAAGCGTATATCCAAGTTACATAAAGATGTATATTTGGACTCATTCAATTATGAATTTTATGAGACATGTGAATCTTATTTACTTGTTTAAATGACCAAGACATCTTTTATAGAAAAGATAAATGTGTTAGTGATCTTTTTGGATTTATGCATATTGTTTTTTGTAACCCAATATAGATCCATGCTAAAGGTAGTTTCTCATACTTCATCAATTTCTCGAATAACCATTTTAGATATGGTTATGTATATCTTACGAGATATAAATTCAAGACCTTTGAAAAGTTCAAGGCCTTTAGGCCTGAAGTAGAGAAATAATTTGACAAAAGTATTCAAACACTGAAATGTGATTGAGGTGGAGAATACTTGAGTCACGAGTTTTAAAATATCTAAAAGATGAGAATTGTACTCTATTGGATATGGTACATTTCGTGATGAGCCATGTTACACTTCCAATCTAGTTTTAGAAATATGCCTTAAAATTGTCTCCCATACACTCAAATGAGTTCCAACTACAATTGGTTGATACCGCCTCATATAAGATATGGTATGGTAAGAAACTAATTCTTAGTCACATGAGAATTTGAAAATGTTTTGCTTATGTGAAGCATCACATTAGACAAGTTTGAAACTAAGTTTTATAAATGTTTATTTGTGGGGTATTCTAAAGAACGTTTAGAATGCTACTTCTACAATTGCATTGAGCAAAATTGTTTCTCTCAAGACATGCTATTTTTCTAGAAAAAGTGTTTATTCTTGAAAGAGGCAGTGGGAGTAAAATAAAATTTAAAGAAATTTAAGAACCGCAAATTAACAAAAATAACAGTTGAAACCCGAGCTTAAGCCATATATTGATAAGGCACAAACGGAAGCTCAAGTTACACAAGATTTTCGTAGCTTAGTAAAGTACATCATTCTCTTTAGAGATATAGATTTCTCATAAATGACAGTAATGATGTGCTAGTCATAATTGATGACGGTTTTACTTGCTACGAAAAGGTTATGTTATGTGTAAACTCTTTGAAGTGGCGTAAAGTCATAAAATCCAAAATGGATTCCATGTCCGACAACAAGATATGGACCTTGGTCGAACCACCCAAAGGGGTAAAACTCATACGGTGCAAGAGAATCTTTAAAAGAAAGACTGACATGGATAGTAATATGATTACTTACAAATCAAGGAGTTAGAACATTCGTTTTGGTGGGATGATCAAAAAAGGTTTGATTTTTCTCAAAAATGAAGACGAGCCTTGTGTATATAAGAAAGTGAGTGGGAGCACTGATTTTTCTTAAGACTTTATGTGCATGACATATTGGTATTGAGAAATCATATATATCTATGCTTTAAAATAGTAAAAGGTGTGACTGTCCAAGAATTTGTGCATGAAACATTAGGAGAGAGACAACCTAATTTTGAAAATTAGATCTATAGAGATAGATCTAAGAGGTTGCTTGGTCTCTCAATTTACGTACATAGACAAGATGCTAAAAAGGTTTAGCATGGAGCAATAAAAGGAAGGGTTTCTGTGGAACACAGTATTACCCTTTTGAGCTATGCTATGTACGAGATCGATGTCTCCTATGCTCAAAGTGTTATGAGCAAATATTAACCTAATTCTGGTGAATGTCACTAGATATTTGTCAAGAATATTCTAAAGTACTTAAGAGAAACTGATAGATTATTCTTAATTTATGGAGTTCACACTTTAGAAGTGTATGTGATAGGATCCAAGGAGCACCTACATATGTGAAGCATTGCCTAGCACGTTTCAAGCTAAAAGGAGAGTCATTCATCAATGATATAGGCGTGCATGAATCATATCCAAGTGTTGCATACGAGTTGAGCATGAATGTTGGGCTTGAGTTACGTGATGATCAAGCTAGTAGATTGGGCCAAGGTTTAATGTATTGGCTTTGGATCAAATCTAATTATAAAGATAGCCCAATTGAAGGTTCTAAGTTGTCCATAACAAGCATACAAGGGGCTAGTTACTTGGGCTCACTTGGAGGGCTCTTAAACTTGCAAGATGGAGGCCCAATAGTGCACAATGGAGACGTCCAGCCCAAGGAGACTTTTATGGACGAATTTTTAATATTTTCTAGAGCTTATTTTTTGTTTTGTTAGTTTTCCAAATTGTTTACAAATTGTTTTAGTTAATTTTCCAAATAGTTGAGTATTTAGTTTTTAGTAGTTGTCTTAAACTTCAAGTTCTAGAATTCTCTTGTAAGCCTATTTATAGGTGTTCATAATTCAATAAAAATATCAGATTATTCCTCAAAAATTCGTATGAATAGTGTGTGCTCTTTTTAAGAGTGTTTTCTTGGTTCTTGGAATAGAACTACTCTTGTCTTATCAATCCTTAGATTGTGGCGACAACAAACCCTAGCTTAGAGTTCATTCTTTCGCGTTTGATCAAGTCTTTAGAACTTTAGTTTAGGCATATTGAACTCGCTCACATTGGTCCTAAATTAGAGTTTTAGAACTTAGTTCTTCGTTGGAGAAGGGTTCGAAGCAAACAACTTGGATTCATCAAGCGGTCTTGGCAATCTCACTACCCTTGCGCACATCAGTATGGGTTTATAGATGTAAACATTTAATTATTTAAGAATGATAATAGATTATAATCTATACTTGTGTTCGCGTTGAATAGCGATGTTGCTAGTTAGAAGAGTTCTAAGCTAAACACTGCAACAGATTCTACAACAAAGGCCAAGTGCTTTGTAGCTTTAGAAGCTAAGTTGGATTTAGAAGTTCATTATTGAACTTAAGGTCTCATCTATTATTCAAATAAGTATGTTGGCTATACCATTTATTTAAAGAAAATAATTGGTAAAAATGATGTAAAGATAGATGAGATTCCCATTGAGGATAATGTGATTAATCCATTGACTAAGCCAATATCCCAAAAGAAACATGATAGTCATGTATATTCATTCAATATAGTGTATATGAATGATGGGTTTTAGTCAAAGTGGAAGATGACTTATAATTTTATAAATTGTTATGTTTGATTATTGTTTATGCAATAATAATGATATGGCATTTTATCATTTTAAAATATGTATTTATGTATTTTTTAATAATAAAGTCCTTAGAATAATATTTATTATTATTCTTAAAGTATCCCTAATCATAGTATTAACAATATAAAGGACATTGTTAATGCGGATAGATTAGCATATATGATGATATATGGGTGGATTGTTAGAGAACATATTCACTGGATTGATCCGCTTAGAGATTTCCATAAGGTGAACTACTTGAGTGCCAATGGTATAATCTCTACGTGACAGTAGTGTAAGTGATCCTTTGACTTGAGATCATAAGAGTATCTTTTGTGTGGATTGTTGTACTTTAACTCTATTAGTCCATAATTCGTAATTGGTTATGTGTACAATAGAAGTTGTGTATAATAAGAAACACGAATTGATAGTTTATGATCAATATAGGATTCACCACTCCTTATAGTAGGAGAGTATATCCCTATTGTGGCCACACTTGTCAAAATATCAACTCAGAAATGTTTGCAAACGAGTCAATAATTTAGAAAAGTTCTAAATTTATTGAAAAATGGAGTTGAATTTCGGGAATAAGAAAGAATAATAATTAGTACATTAAGAGTTGGCACTTATACCTTACTCTTGTACTAATTTGGGATATAGTATGGTGAAAGGATGATAATTACACAGAATCTGGTTCATAGATAGGTGAAGTCAATCACTTGACTTTCCTAACACTTGGGTGGTCATGATGCCTGGCTAGAGGCCAATCTTGATCTATAAATATAAATTAATTAATTTTGATTAATGATAAATTAAAAGTTGTTTAATTTATCCAATCTTAGAATTCTTGTGACTAAATTGACTTTAGTCCAAGTGGGAGTTTGTTGGTTTTGTACTAAAGCCAATTAATTCTAAGATTGTAAATTATATTTATTGCCAAGTGATTAGGAACCTAAAGAGTCACACACAATAGAACTAATTCTTGGGTTAAATTGATTTAAATAATTATGTGATAATTATGGGATTAATTTGTGAGATAATTAATCCTAAGGACTTATTAATAAATAGAGAAATTATAGTAGTGGAATAATTTCCTTTTGAAGGAAATTAAAACCTACTAAATATCTTATTTGATAAGATATCTTAATAGGTAAGGGTTACCTATTACCGAATTCTTGTTGGACAAGATAACTTAATTATTGCTCTATAAATAAGTTTTAAACACCAAGATTTGACGCGACGATATACAATATAATGTTAGAAAATTAGAGAGAGAAAAATAGTTTTTCTTTATACAATTTTCTTCACGTTGGGGACGTGTCAAGTGGATCTAGCATATTCACTTGGTGTTGATCAATCCTGATGAGGATCCCAAGAAGGTGTTCGTGTGGATACTTTAGAGGCCGGACACGTGTGCGGCTTGTGGTTGATATCGCGTATCTTTGACCAAGTTAATTCATTTAATTACGTCATTAAAAGGTACGTTCTCGTTTTTTGTATAGATAATCAATGATCTTGGTTAGAAATCAATTTTATATTCCACTGTGTCAATTGTTTATTGGCATATTGATTTCCTAACAACCCTTTGCGCTAGGAAGCTCAAATTTTGCTCTCAAGTTTCAATCTCCTCCAAGTGCGTTGGCTATTTGGTCAAGTTCCTTCCTCTTGTTGCTTGCTCATACCGACCCCTCTTGCCTACTTTATTTCTTTCACTATTTTACCTATCAAATGGCCAACCAATCAGGAGTCCAAGACTTGGGGTGATTAAGCACATTACTTTCCTATTCTCTTCGGTACTTTGACACCTCATTCTTGGTTTTTAGTAAGACTCTTCGCCGACTCTTTAGCCTGCAGTGTTGTCTCTCTCTTTTCCTTTTAAAGCTAAGGCTTATCTCAATTATGATGACTACCATATTTTATTAGTCCTAGCATAGTACACAAACAGCTACACGCATACACAATTCACCCTAACATTTCTTGGTCTTCGGTTTTCTAGTGATATATCCTAGTGAATTAATTTTATTACTTCAATTACTAATATCACCTAGTCAAATTAATTTTGTCAATAATATTGCACATACATACTCAAAGGATTAGACGGTTAAATTCAGGTGTCCATGTGAACCACCTAAACTTTGGTAAATCACTTGCATTATCACTATTAGGTTCTAGAGTTTTCAAGTGTGACAAATGAGACATTAGATTTGTCCAATTTGACCACTAACATCACTGCATTCCCTAACTTCAATATTTGTACCAATAATTAACTATATAATTAATAATGAAGCCATTAGTACTTGGTAAATTAATTACGAGCCATCACACTTTCTGCATTTACTTTATGAATTTATTTTGTCCAACAGTCTGGGCATCGCTTCTGCATGTTAGTTTTTAAATTTATTTTGTCCAACAATCTAGGCACTGCTTTCTGCATTTTAGTTTATGAATTTATTTTGTCCAGCAGTCTGAACATCGCTTTCTGCATTACTTTATCAATTTATTTTGTCTAGCAGCTTGGGTACCGCTTTCTGCATTTACTTTATGAATTTATGTTATCCAGCAGCTTGGGCATCATTTTCTACATTTATTTTATGAATTTATTTTGTCCAGCAGCCTGGGCACCACTTTCTGCATTTACTTTATGAATTTATTTTGTCCAACAATCTGGGCATCACTTTCTACATGTTAGTTTATGAATTTATTTTGTTCAGCAGCTTGAGCACCACTTTCTGTATTTTAGTTTATGAATTTATTTTATCCAACAGCCTGAGCACCGTTTTCTACATTTACTTTATCAATTTATTTTGTCCAACAGTCTGGGCATGCTTTCTGCATTTAGCTTATGATGTTTATTGTCAAATAGCTTGGATGGCTGTGGATTATCTTAGTTTAACAGTTCAAATGTTGCATTTTTTTATTTTGATGTTAAAAAATTAGAATCTTTGTATTATCATTTGCAATTGTATTTTGCATTCACAGTTCACCTGCATCTGAATTATGTTTGACCTGATTCCTTTCACCGAGAAACATAGGCAGCTCCTTGGGAGCTCGGTCGCATATTTCTCTATGTTCATTTATTCATTGGTTTACATATCACCACAATGCATGCTTAGATGTTTTTGCTTGCACAGGTATCTATTTTTACATTAAGGTGAATCAAAATTTAGTGTTGTCTACATTTTTGTCTGAAATCTCTACGAGATTTTCAACATAGAGAGGCAAACTGTAGACACTAAATTTTGACACACCATTTATTTTTTCAACCTTAGGGGCCTTTCTTTTCTAGTTCCATGGTCAAATCTGATTTTTGAGCAAAAAGAGAAAATCAATCATTTCGGAGGGCAAAATAGTAATTTTTTGTAGTAAATATTTTTCATTAGTTTTCGGGTTTTAAATTCATAGTTTTGTACTTTTATCCGTACTTTAAATTTTAGTGATTTTTTCAGATTTAACTGGTATTTTTTTGTATTTCGCCAGCATATGGACAAAATAGTCATTTTGTCTCGCAATCACTATTTTTGCTCGTTTCAAATCTAAAATTTTGTTTTTAAACATGTTTCTAAATTTTCGTATTTTTTTAAGAGGATGATTGTTATTTTTTTATAAATACTGCGTTTAGGGGGCAAATAGTCATTTCGCACTTCGAACGTATTTTTTATCAATTTTTGAGTTCTAAATGCATTTTTTAGGGTTTTAAGCTTATTTTTAATTTTTGACAATTTTTCATGACCAATAACTATTTTTCAGTGTATTTTGTTATTATAGGGGTAAAATAGTTATTTCACACCTCGAACGCATTTTGGCTAGTTTTAAACTCTAATTTTTATTTTTTAAATCTTGAAATCTATTTTTAAATTTTGTTGGAAAATTTTGAATTTCATTGTCATTTTTTGTTTAATTTTGATTTTTTTGTGTCAAAAATAATTTTTTTAGAATAAGATTAGGATTTTTATTACTAGTGGCATTTTAATTATTTTGGGGTATTCTTGGAGGCCAAGACTACTAGGCTCTATAAATACCCCCATTAAAATCAGAAAAAAAGGCAAAAAAAAATCCTACAAACTCATATTCTTTTTAGCCATTAGAATCAAAACACACCTTTCACACCATAAATACACACACTAGGAGCCGCCATTCTCATTTCAAGTTACTGTTCATGTCATCTTCTGTTCATCATCATTCTAGGTAAGTCCTTCTTCTTCTTTTTTTGATTCATTTTCTTCTATTTTCCCTATGTGAATTTGATTAATTGAATGTGTTTATTTGAGATTTTAGTTGAATCTTTTATTCTTTTGTTTGGATTTTTGTATACCATTCTTGTTTCTCGGTTTGCTCTTTTCTTTTTCTGGGTTTATAGTTCTTTCTTCTTCTCTATTTCTTTACTATTCTTCATCTTCTCCACCAACACCATGACCATCTCCTTCTCTTTCTCTCTTTCCATTACAACTGCCATCAATCATCTATCAAAACCACTACCCACAACCCATCTCCTCCGTCTCCTCTATCTCCACCACCAACGACCTCAAACAACAACTAGTAACCACCACAAACACACAAATAAATCATCCGAATACAGAAACAACGAGATACAACCCCTCGCTGCAACGCCAGTTCAGCAAGACCCATGCCTTGTAAATCACACCACCATCCCCTATACCAACAGAGCCAACGTCAGTTAGCCTTATTCCTCCATCATTCAAACCCCAAATTAATCACCAATCAGTTGAAATCAACCCCAAAAACATTTCTAATTTTCTATTGCCCAATCTCCAATTCAACCCAAATTCAAGAAACAACCCCCCAAACCGCCACAGAGTTTCCAACAAACATTAAAATAAACTACAAGACCACTACCCAATTCATGTTCCCAGCCCTTGGCCAAAACCTGCAAAAATCAATTTACAAACAATCAAATTCCTACTCAAAGACCTTCCCAATTGACACCCCTGCTACCACCACTTTCATCCACCAAAACCGTCACACCTCTACCCTCAATTGCAACGAAACACCATCATCTCAGCACTTTCACTGCCCAATCACCAGTCTCGCTCCACAACCAACTCACAATTATCACAGGAGTCCACCAGAAATTCTCCTTGCCTTCCAAATACAACCCAACCCACAGGCAATTCTAATCACCACAAATTCATTCCTAGTAGCAGCGAACATCCTCTAGTCAAAATCACAGTCTTCTCATCGCAATTACACACACAATCCCATCAGCCCAATTTCTCGACGATAACCCCATGACCATCGTTCAACCCTCCCCCTGCAGCCAAAGTCATTGCCCAAAGCCCAAATTGATAAACCCCTGTATCCTCAATTCAGTAAATTATCACAATCACCCCCAAAAAATCAAACATATTGCAGCCATAGTTAGCCCCAAAACACCCACCACATCCACTGTAAATTAGTTCCTACACCACCAATCTCCTCCACCTTCTTCAACAACAACCCCTGCTATACATCACCAAACACCAAGCCCAACCATCGCAACCCACAGTACCACCTCTACCCATCACCGACAGCTGGCCGAGAAGGGTCGATTCTGGCGAGTGAGGGGAGCAAAAAAAGTAAAATACAGAAGAAAAGAGAGAGCAGACTGAAGAAAGAGAGAATAGAGGACGATTCAGGAAAGAGGGAAAATAGAGGAGCTGGGGAAGAAGAAAGAAAAGAAGAATAGAAGAAAGGGAGAAAAAGAAAAGAAAAACCAAGGAAAGTAACTGGGGAAGAACATCAAGAGAAAGAAGACACGAGAGAGACAAGAGAGAAGAGAGGAAGAGAGAAAAAAAAGAGACCAGAGAATGAGAGAGAATCAGGGAAAAGAAAGGAGAGAGAAAAGAGAGAATAGAGAAAGAAAAAATAGACAATGGAAAGAAGGAGAGGAAGAGAACAACAATTTGGGGAGAAAATGTTTGGGAGAGAAAAAAATTGGATTGGAAATTAAGTGAATCAGGTTGTAGGCGATTTAGGAATTTACGTTTTTTTTTTCTTTGTGAAATTTCCGGGTTGGGTTTCTTTTCTTTTCTTTAATGCTTTATTTGACTCATTTGTTATCAAGGTGATAAACTGATATGGATTTAAGATGGTTTTTAATGGCTTCTTTATATTTGTTTTAGACTTTAGCTTAGTTAGATTCATGATTGATTTTGACATTCGTCTAATTTAGTTTTGATTTGGTGATTAATTTAGTTAATTAAGATAATTTTTTTAATTAATTTAATCTTTATGTTAATGTCACATTTTCATTTATCATGAACTAATATTTGCATTTTAGCCTCTTATAGTTTTAAGTGATTTTACATTGACCTTGAGTAGTTCTTAACTATTTGCATGATAATCTCTAACAATTGCACATTGACCCAAGGATTTACTTTTCTATTCAATCATGCCTTGAATTAATTGCAACTCGGCCGCATATATGCTAGAATTTACCATCTTTTGTCTCCCAATTTTGCTTTAATTTGCATCTCGTTCGCTTATAGTTGCTTGAATTTCCAATTTACCCTTTTAGCTTTATAGAAATATACTTGTAGCCCCCTTAGTTTCATAGAATTTATATTCTTACCCTGATTTTGTTAGAATTTCATATTTTGACCTCTATTTGTTTATACCAAGATGCCTTGATATGTTTTCTGTGTCCTTAAGCATTTATACCGAGTCTTCAAAAAGATACCCCTATTTCTCATTAATTACTCTTTTCGTGCTCCAATGTGCCCCTATATGATTTATTATGCATTTTCCTCACATGTTTTCTAATTTGTTACATGCTTTTTGAGTAGTTATTTACTTTATGTGTAAGGTAATAGCATAGGTAACGCAGCGAAAAATAAAAATTTACTACCTTAACCATAGATCTTTTTGACATATCTATATGATTATCAAGGGGGTTTGCATGAAGATTACCTCAAGCACAGAACATTTTTATGCTACTAGGCAAAGATCCTTTGAAGAAGATGTTAGATCTACCACAAAAAGCCCTCCAAGCGTAGAGCCTCTAACGATATCCACAAGAATAACTTCTTTGGGAACCTTGTAGGCTTGTTTGCTTTGATTTTTGAGTGTTAGCTCCCTTGAATTATTTAAGAACGCAAGAAGAAGAAAAATCTAACAATTAGGAGAGAGAGAGAGAGAGACGCCTAGAGAGAGAAAGTGGCGTGCTTTTTCTTTCTTCAATTTTTCTCTCACTAGTTTTCTTTTGTGTTGCAATAATAATTCAAGAGTCAAAGCATGAACCTATTTATAGAGGAAGTAATCTAGTCTTTTAGGAAATAAAGCTAATTGGAAACCAAGAAGGTTTAAGTAACTTACTTTAAGCTAAACCTTCTCCTTTAGGAACTCTATTCCATAAGGAAACCAATTAGTTACTTTATTTCTTTTAGGAAACTAACTTCCTACAAGATTTAGAATATTTATAAATAAGTCCTTTAAGTTAATTTATCTCATAAATTAACTGCATAAATATCTCATACTTATCTTAATTACCTTTTAACCCAAAGATTTTTGTTCTTGATGTGTACAACCCATTAGGTTCCATTCACATTGACAATAAGTATAAATTATAAATCATTAATTGAGCTAGATAAATTAAACACTTTAATTTATCATTATTTCACTAGTTAATTAATTCATACTTATAGATCATGAGTGGCGTCTAGCAATGCATCATGACCACCCAAGTGAATAGGACAGTCATATGGTAGACCATACCCTTCAATGACAATACTACAGTGTAATTAATATCCTTTCACCACACTATATCCGAATTAGTCTAAAAGTATAGTGCATACTATTAAATGACTAATTTATATTTTCTTGTTCTAGAAATATAACTCTCCATGATGTATAACCTTGAAACTACTTTCAAGTTATACTATCACTTCTGCAGAAGATTTATGAGTCAATATCTTTAACAAGTGGCCATAAAGGGATACACTATCCCATTATGGAGTGGTGAATCTTATATTGATTACTCACTATCTTTCTATGCTTCAAACTATACCCAATCTCTAACTTATAGGCTACTTTTTTAAGGGCACCGAGGAATTTAGTCAAAGTATAGCAATTCACACTCAAGATACTATGATAATCTCAAGTCAAAGGATCACTTACACCATTGCCATTAAGAGTTCAACCATTGGAACTATAGTTGAAACTCTTGGTGGATCAATCCAATGAACTTGTTCTCAAACAAGCATCCACATACTAGCTTAAATGTCACGCACCCCATAGTCCATGAAATCAACTACTACTTACCATAAGTTGAGGCAAAGTATGTGCGAGTCTATCCGCATTAATGATGTCCAATCTCTTTTTTTTTTTTTGGCAAAAACCCCGTACATGGGGAGGGATGCCACCCCTAAATTTTATTAATATAAAACTCGATACAAATGAGAGGGGGACATAAACCTTATCTCTCTTATTAATACAATTTGAAGAATGAAAATATATAAAACTTAAATGAGGAGTACTTACTCCCTTTACATTATTCATTGCAAAAAAAACTAAAGACTTAAAAATACTTGAAACGAAATGCAAAAAATCCTAAGCGATCTAATCTAACTGCACCTCGAGCTTCTTTTGGGAGGGATGAGAAGCTAGAAAAAACTTTCAGACCGTTGAGTGTCAATCCCTCATTTGCCAAAATATCTGCAGGTTTGTTGGCTTCTCTATAACAATGATCAATACTAATGACATTACCACGAAATTTACCCATCTCATCTAGAAGAGGCAACAAAGCCCAAGGACAGTCAGATTTACCTGAGATAATATTTACCAATGCCAAAGAGTCCGTTTCCAAATGAAGTTTGTTGAAACCATGACTACAACACACTTTCACCCCTTGTATTAAAACTTTGAATTCACCTTCTAAAATCACACCCACATCTAAAGAGCAAGCAAAAGCAAGGACAACCTTTCCGTGAGAATTCCTTAAAATACCTCCACCACCACAAGGACCAGGGTTCCCTTTTGAACAGGCATCTGTATTGAGTTTAAAGAATTCAACTGGAGAGGACCATTTCACTAGATTCACACTGACTCTCTTTTTCAATTGGACTACACAAGAGTAATGACGTCTAATCTCATTAATACTATAATTAGGGATTTAAGAATATGACTTTATGTATTAGAGTCTCATAATTGTAACCCTTATAATCTCTAATACACAGTCAAAGTTCTAAGAACTTTATCAAACAAACAAGTAACGTGGAAATACAAGTATAGATGATAAAGAAAAATACCACATGAATAAATATAATATAAATAAGTATAAATACAAAACACCTTAAACCATCTTGGTTTTAGAACATACACTAACAAACTCCCACTTGCACTAAAACTAATCACTCATTTATTTTAGGCCAAAAGCATTTACATGAGTATCATGCTTTTTCTGGAACAAGGCCTTAGTGAGATGATCAGGTATATTGTCATCAGTGGGAACCTTTTCTATCTTTACATCATTCCTACAAACTATTTCTCTAACAAGATGGTAGCGCCTAAGTATGTGTTTGGTTCGTTGATGAGACCTAGGTTCCTTTGCTTGGGCAATGGCACCATTGTTATCATAGTACAAAGGTATAGGATCAACAATGGAATGAACCACTCCTAACTCGGTGACGAACTTTTAGATCCAAACAACCTCTTTTGTAGCTTCAGAAGTAGCAATGTACTCGGATTTAGTTGTATAATCAACGGTAGTTTCTTTCTTCAAACTCTTTCAGCTCACAGCACCACCATTTAACATGAATATAAATTCAGACTGTGACTTGCTATCATCCTTGTCCGACTGAAAACTCGCATCAGTGAAACCGCACACTTCTAAAGTGTGTCCTCCATAAACTAAGAATAATTCTTTAGTTCTTCTCAAGTACTTAAGCTCTTGACAGCTACCCAGTGACCCTCACCAAGGTTAGCTTAGAATCTGCTCGTAACACTTAGAGCATAGGAGATGTCGGGTCTCGTACATAGCATAGCATACATAATGGATCCTATTACCAAGGCATAAGGAACTTTTTGCATGCTATCAATCTCGACAGGTGTTTTAGGACACAGTCTCTCAAAAGAGTAATCTCATGTCTCATAGGTAAGTACCCCTTCTTCGATTGCTCTATGCTAAATCTCTTTAGCATCTTATCTATGTATGTCGATTGACTAAGACCAAACAACCTCTTGGATCTATCTCTATAGATCCTAATTCCCAAAATATAGGTTGCCTCTTCTAGATCCTTCATGGAGAAAAACAACCATACATTTACGGTTTGTAGTAAAGGCATGTCGTTTCCCATCAACAATATGTCATCCATATAAAATATTAAGAAAACGACAGCACTCCCACTCACCTTCTTGTATACACAAGGCTCATCTTCGTTCTTAAGAAAATCGAACTCTTTGATTGTCTCATCAAAACGAATATTCTAACTCCTTGAGGCTTACTTGAATCCATAAATGGACTTCTGTAGCTTGCATACCTTATGACTATCAATGGAGTCAAAACCCTCAGGTTGTGTCATGTACACATCCTCTTGCAAATTCCCATTAAGAAATGCAGTCTTGACATCCATTTGCCAAATCTCATAGTCATAATAAGCAGTTATGACAAGCAAAATCTTAATGGATTTAAGCATAGCTACTGGCGAAAAGGTTTCTTCAAAATCAATTCCTTGCCTTTGTTTGTAACCTTTTGCCACTAACCTCGCTTTATACGTAACAATGTTACCATCCGCGTCAGTCTTTCTTTTAAAGACCCACTTGCACCCTATGAGTTTTATCCCTTCAGGTGGCTCGACCAAGGTCCATACCTTGTTCTCGTACATGGAATCCATTTCGGATTTCATGACTTTGTGCCACTTCAAAGAGTCTACAATAGACATAACTTCTTCGTAACTAGTAGGATCGTCATCATCTATAACTAACACATCATTGCTCTCACTAATGAGAAATCCATATCTCTCACGAGTATAACATCTACGAAGTTCTTGTGTAACTTGAGCGTCCGATTGCGCCTCATCAATATGTGGCATAAGCTCTTGTTCCAATTGTTGACTACTTTGTGGTTCTTGAATTTTTTCAAATTCTACTTTACTCCCACTACTTCTTTCAAGAATAAATATTTTTTCTCGAAAAGTAACATGTCTTGAAACAAACACCTTTTGCTCAAGGAGATTGTAGAAGTAGTATCCACAACTCTCTCTAGGATATCCCACAAACAAGCATTTGTCAAACTTAGCCTCAAGCTTGTCTGACATGTTCTACTTCACATAAGCAAAATAGCCCCAAATCTTCAAATGGTTAAGATTCGGTTTCTTACCATACCAAATCTCATAAGGTGTGGTATCAACAGATTTTTATAGAATATGATTGAGTATATAGGAGGCGGAATCTAAAGGCATAACCGCAAAACGAAATAGGAAGTAATACATGGCCCATCATGGGATGCACCATATCTAACAAGGTACAATTTCTCCTTTCAAACACACCATTTAGTTGTGGCGTGTATGGAGGAGTCCATTGAGGAATAATTTCATTTTTCTCTAGATATTGTTGGAACTCTTGACTTAAGTATTCTCCACCTCGATCAGATCTAAATGCTTTGATACTCTTGCCAAGTTGTTTCTCAACTTCAACTCTAAAGATTTTGAACTTTTCAAAAGCCTCGAATTTGTACTTCATTAGAAACACATAACCATATTTAGAATGGTCATCTGTGAAAGTGATGAAACAGAAGAAACCACCTCTAGCATGGATCAACATTGGACCACAAATATCAATATGTATAAGCTCAAGAAAATCATTAGCATGTTCATCCTTTCCGATAAAAGGTGTCTTGGTCATTTTGCCAAGTAAACAAGATTCGCATGTCCCGAATGATTCATAATCAACTGAGTCCAAGTATCTATTTTTATGTAACTTGGATATGCATTTCTCATTTACATAACCAAATCTACAATGCCAAAGGAATGTTTGGTTTACAATATCTAATTTCTGTTTCTTGGTGTTTATGTTGAGAATGGACTTTTGTTCATCTAAAATGTATAAATCATTAATTAATGTACCAGTATCATAAGCAATACCATCACATGAAAAAGAACAATTTTTATTCCTTTAAATGATAGTAAAACCGTCCAAATCTAATAATGAGATAAAAAATTATGTTCTTTGTAAGTATAGGAATAAAATAATAGTTTCTTAATTCTAAATAAGCCCAGTGGGCAAAGAGAGGATATAGGTTCCTACGGCTAATGCAGCAACTCTTGTTCCATTCCCCACGCGTAGCCTGACCTCTCCCCTTGCTAGGAATCGACTATCTTTAAGACCTTGCATATTTTTACAAATATGAGATCTAGATCCGGTGTTTAATACCCATGATTTTTGGTTAATAGATAAATTAATTTCAATCATAAACATACCAGCGGTAGAAACTTCACCAAGCTTTTTTGACTTCAGAGAGTCAAGGTAGGCCTTACAGTTTCTCTTCCAATGCCCATCTTTTCTGCAATAGAAGCATTTACCGTTGAGTTTGTCCTTTTTAACCCCACCCTTAGGCTTGCTTCTCCTTTTCTTGGACTTCTTAAGTCCAAAATTGGACTTCTTTTTCTTGAAACCCGAGACAAGCATAACGGTGCCCTTTTTCTTCTTAAGATTAGGCTCAGCAGTCTTGAGCATGTTCATCAATTTAGTCAGCATTGTAACACCCTAGAAATTCATGCCAAAACCGTTTATTTTGTATTATGTTCATTAGAAAAAAAAAAAAGAAGGGCCGAATTAGTGGAAAAAATAATAAGGAATGATTTTCTATTTTACTACCATGTTGTACCTTTACCTTTAGGAATTGTACCTAGCATCTCCTACAAGATATAATTATAGGATAAATCACAAAAACCTCTTCTAATTACCCTTTGCCAAGTGCGGTCTACTATGGTTAAGAAAGTCAAAATTTGCTTTGTTCTTGTCTTGCTTTGATTGGTCAAACTTTTTCCAATTCTTTTCCATTTCTTTTCTTCTTTAACTAGGCTAATTTTCTCTCTTTTCTTCTCCTCAAGAAATCCGGCCCTCTCTTCTCTCTTTTCTCTCCATTTTCTTTCATTTTTCTTGGAGCTTTTACTTCCATTTACTCATTTTTCAACCATAGAAATTGAGTGGAACTTCCTCCTAAGCAACAATCTTGTCTACCTAGAGGTATTTCCCATGAATTTCTCTTCTAATTTCAAGTGAAAGATCATAGTTTTTAGCTCTTAAGTTATGTTTTTATGGTTAAGTAGTGATTTATTTTGGCCATGAAATATGAAGTTTTATTCCATGAATATGAAGCTTATGGACTTGTATGACTTGTAGATAGTGAATTAAACTTGAAATGGCATGATTTAAGTTTGATTTAAGTTGAAGGAACTTGGAGTAGTTTAGGTGCTTTTGTGATAAATTTGAGTGAAATTGAATTGAGTTTGATGTGAGATTAGTAGAACTACTTGAGATTGGGTTGTTTGGATGTTTTTCTTGCAGGTTAAAAATTTTGGGTTAGACCGATTATAGGGGAAGTGCTGCCGAAATTTCGGTAAAAACCTAAGAAATAAAGTAATTAGGCTATGATTTAAGACTTTATAAGCTTTAATTTAGTGATTTAAGCATGCAGAAATTTTCGTAGATTAGCTATTAGTGAATTAAACCTTTCCGAGCAAAACCCTAAAAGTTAGAAAACCCTAATTTTGAAAACCCTAAACCCTAGGGTAAAACCCTAGAGATACTTGAGGTATTTCTCGAATTTTCTTATCGAATTACTTAGATTTTTATCCGGTTTTTATACGACTATTTTCTTTTAAATTTCAAGCTCCGGAAGTGAAACCCGCCTGTATTACGAAATATTTTCATAAGCACTTAATGTGAGTGTCTCTATGTGTGCATAATGCATGAAATGCTTTGTCATACTTGAGAATGTTATATTATCAAAAGTATGTTATACTTGTAAATGTTATTTGATGACATGTGCTACTTAAGGAAGGATGTGTACTTTATCGCATCTATTCTGCAATGTGTTACACGCTTTCAATATACAATGTGTTACTTGTGCATGAGACTTTCCGTGACTAACTTCATCGTTACTTCACAGATAGGTCAACCCGGCTTGCACTGTGCGAGGATATAAGGTGCTGGGTGTTTTAGGGCGTGATGTTCTTTCCCTTATGAGTTGTGAATCCTCAAAGAGGCCAACTCCGGATTGAACTTTCTTGCGTGTTGGCCCTCCAGGGTTGAGATATCTCCCTGGTATGTGGTAGCCTATACGGAGGTTATAAGGTGAATGGTGGTTAGGGTTCTTGCTTGATAATACTGGCATGACCTTTGATAAAGACCCGAGCTAATTATCTCAGTTCTAACATCATGGTTACATGATCAGTACTTGCTCCTTCTGCGGTTAAGCTTGCTTCCGTAGTTGAGCCCTGTATCCGCCATTGACTAATTGTTAATTAAATTGTTCATAACTTGTCTACTTAATGTGTCAATTATTTTGTTCAGTAAAATAATAGATTCTGGGTATGATTGCATGACTTGGACACTCACTGGGCTATTATAGCTCATCCCTGTTCATTTGTTTTCTTTAACTAGGTTTTCCAAAACACTAAAGCTGGAAAAGCTGCTTTTGGATATAGTAAACGTTTTGCTTCATGTATTTTGATAGCCTAAATGTGTAGGCTTTTATTGTAAATATTATTTATATTTTGGGATGTAAAACTCTTGTGATATTTATACTTTCAAGTAAATTTCATGAATGTATTTCTTTATGAATATATTTTATTTTGGGTACATACGCTTGGATGTTTAAGTGAGTGCGTGATTTGAGTCCTAGTGAGAGCTAGGCAGGCAGTCCGCTAAGCCCTTTGGTGCGCCTCTGGGGAAGGTGGGGCTGTCACAATCATGCACTCAACCTTTCGTATGTTGAAGTGCAGGATGAATTGTGAATAGTTCTGAAGTAGGAACTGAAGAATTAAGTCAATACTTAACTCATTGTCTAAGACGTGTCCCAAATCAGCTAATTTTTCAATTAGCCTGATCATCTTCAGTACATGGGTAGTCACTGAAGATCCCTCTACTATCTTGCATTGATAAAGCTCCCTTGAAATCTCATACCTCTCAGTTCTAGCTTGTGCGTCGAACATTTCTTTTAAATGCACAATCATGGACGGAGCATCCATCTTAAGATGTTGCTTTTGTAATGCTGGGGACATAGCAACTAACATGATACATGTTTCAGCATCATTGTCGGCTTTGTGAATCTCATATGCATCTATTGTTAGTGTATGCCCTAAAACTAAATTGGTTTTTGAAATTTTTATATTACACTTATTTCATGTTATACTTATATATGTGGCATTTTCTTTGTCATTTAATACTTGTTATTAATATTACTTGTTTATTTGATAAAGTTCATAGAATATTAACTGTGTATAAGAGATTGTAAGAGTTACAATGATGAGACTCTTATTACACATTAAGTTATATTCTTAAATATCCCTAGTAGTAGTATTAATGAGATTGGACATCATTAATATGGGAAGACTAGCACATACTTTGCCTCTACTTATGGTAAGTAGTAGTTGATCTCGTCAACTACGGTGTGTGTCAACTAAGCCGGTATGTGGATGCTTGTTAGAGAACAAGTTCATTAGATTGATCCACCAAGAGTTACTATTCATAGTGCTAATGAATTATACTCTTAATGGCAATAGTGTAAGTAATCCTTAGACTTGAGATTACCATGGTATCTTGAGTGTGGATTCCTATGCTTTGACTTTATTGCTCGGTGCTCATAAAAGAGTAACTCATACAGTAGAGATTGGGTATAGTATGAAGTATGGAAGGATAGTGAGTAATCAATATAGGATTCACCACTCCTTATTATAGGAAAGTATATCTCGAATTGGCCACTTGTTGAAATATAAATTAAAGAATCTTTTGCGAAAAAATGAAAGTATGACTTCAAAGAGTTTCAAGGTTATACTTTTATGGAAAGTTATATTTTGGGAATAAGAAATTATTAATAAGTCATTTAAAGAGTGCGCACTACACTCTTAAACTAATTGGGATATAGTGTGGTGAAAGGATATTAATTACACGGTAACATTGTCATTGATAGCTGTAGTCTACCATGTGACTTTCCTATTCACTTGGGTGGTCGTGATGCATTGCTAGACGCCACTCATGATCTATAAGTGCAAATTAATTAATTAGTGAATTAATGATAAATTAAAGTGTTAATTTATCTAGCACTTAATTAATTAATTAATGAGTTATAATTTGTACTTATTGCTAACGTGAATGGAACCTAATGGGTCACACACAATAAGAACATGGTATTTGGGTTAAATTGTTATTAAGATAAGTATATGATACTTATGGGGTTAATTTATGTGATAAATTAACTTAAAGGACTTATTTATAAATATTCTAAATTGTCGCGCACCATTTTTCGTTCGAAAGTCGGAAAAAGGAAGAATTAAATGTGATTGTATTTATTTATTGAGAAAAAGAGTGTAAATTTTTGTAAAAATAATTTTTTAGAAAATACTTTGTAAAAGATAATTCGATAAAAATGTGACAAAACAAATGCTTTATTTTAAAAATAAAAGATAAAGGGCCTAAAATGGGACTTTGAAAGTGCGACGGTTTTTGGACCCGAAAATAGAGTCTAAAAAGGGTTTTTAGTGAAAAATGAGCTGCCACTTGGTATCGAGTTTTTGGTGTACCAAGTCACCAGAAAATATTTTGCAAAAGGTAAAAAAGTTGGGAATGATTTATTTGAAAAAATTGATTTTTGAGAAAATATAAGAAAAACAAGACAAAACCCTTTTAAGACAACTCCAGGTCTTTGAAAAACAAGAGAAAAGGTTCGGGAGTCACAGTTGAAGAAAGGGAAGGCAAAGGCTCACGCCTAAGGCACCCTTTCGACCTAGCCGAAACTAGTTGTGAGGTTTAGTCTAAATTTTCTTAATATAACCCTAAGATTTTATCACATTTGGATGCAACTATATGAATGCAAATCTAGTCCTAAAAATGGATATCGTTAAGGGACAAAATATTTCATTGAAGTTTGGTCGGGATTATTGCATTAATTGCGAAACCCGAGTCTAGACCTCGATGGAGTCATGAGTATAGATGCAAAAATGAAATGCAAAAGAAAAGAAAAATAGTAGTATAGATAGTAAGTGAACAAAGAACGTGGGATGCAACATAACGGATACGGGGGACTAAGAGACTCGTGATTAACTGTTTCTACTCACAGAGGGGGGAACGACATGTACACCATCGCTTCCCACGTGAGTAGATGACTATTTCTTAGTCAAAAATCACACAAATGACCTAAAATTCTATTTGTAGTGGAATCTAAATGTTATGCACTAAATAGATGTTAAAAAAAAATAGATAGTAAGTGATAAAGTATATATAAAAAATCATAGAAAAATGATAAAGGCCTAAAAAAGATAAAGTGTGTGTGAAATGTCATGAAATGCACAAGAAATGATTCTATCACCAAAATGACTTAAAAGTCTAGTATTGGACTAGCCTATTTTCTATAAATTCTCCGCTAGTGTTGGACTAGCAAAGAAACCGGAATTAACCACAACTAGCGTTGGACTAGTGTGACGACGATACACATATAGAATAATAAAGCAAGTAAATAATTAAAGCACATATTAAAGCAATAATCACATAAAAGCAAATAATAGCACGTAGGAGCACATAGCACACAAACATAATATTCTAGATGCAAAGTCCTAAAAAAGCGAATAAAACACATAAGCACATAGCACACATAGCACGCAAAATCCTAACTACTACACCGGAGAAGCCTAATTACAATCTAAAAATAAAAATAAAAGATAACCTATCTAACCTATCTATAACATTTTCTATCTAAAATACATGAGATTTTTATTAAACAGATAACACATAAACTATCTATTACATTAATTATCTAAATACAAAAAATTTTGCTAAATAGAATATTACCTATCTATTACATTTTTTGAATAATCAAAAATTGAATTCAAGTAAATAACACGAAATAAATAAATGTTCACACATGTCTAAAAAATTATAAGCACAAAGGAATATATATAAAAAAAACACATAGCAGCACATAGGAGCACACAAAAAGAAATTAAAAGGGTAATCGGGGTACCTCCTATTCACAAACTCGGTACAAATTGCTACTAAATGAACAAACATGTTAAAAATACCTACTATTTAATAAATAAACCACTAATTAAATAATTTCATACCAATCACTATGAACATGCTACGATAATTCAAACAATTATAGCAATAATAAACAAAAATTAAAGAACAGCTATGATTAAATATATATATATATAGAGGAAGAAAAATAAAATTATTTAAGCAAAATAAATGAATAAATAAATAAGAAATAAAAATAAAAGTAAAAAATAAAAAATAAAAAATACAATAACACATAATTAAGTTTTTCAACACACAAATAAGAATTACCAAAATGACTAAAAGAGAAATAGAGAAACTAATTTGAGCATTAATTGGGGTAAAGACTAAATTTTGGAATATTAAAATAAAAATAAAATATGAAAAGAAAATAATTAAAGAAAACTTGATGAATTAATAAAAAAATTTTTTTCAAAGAATAAAAAATTTCCTAAGGCTTTAGGTTAAAAGTGGACATCTAGGCAACATTCTTATAGTAAAAATGTAATTCATAACCAACTAAATGGTGAAATTACTAATTTTTAAACCCTAATTAAGGTAATGACATAGTTTACAACAAATTTAAAAGGTTAAAACATAATTTTCAGCAAGCATAAGGCTAAAAAGTAAATTTCCAGCAATTATTAAGGCCTAAAAATATAATCTCAACAAACATTGGGGAGTAAAAATGCAATTCCTAGCAAACATTCAAGGCTAAAATTCAAGTTCTAGCCTACTTGGGGGGCAAAAATATAAATTTCAGCAATATTGGAGGGCTAAAACATAATTCCAGCAAACATTCAAGGGTTAAAAGTAGAATTCCAGCAAACATAAGGGACTAAATTACTAGTTTCTAGCAACATCCAGGGGTAAAAATGTAATTTCAGCAGTCATGAGGGACTAAAATCGCAATTTCTGACAAGCTAAAGGGGGAAAATAGTAATTTCCAGCAAGTTTAAGACTAAATTGCAATTATTCTGGACATAATTGAAAGGAACTACAAACTCTAGGGGGTTAACTTAAATAAATAAGGACTTAATTGAAGTAACTTAAAAGTATCAACAGGCACAATCAAATAATTAAAACTAAAGGGGGCAAAACGTAAATACAAATCTGCTAAAATAATAATAAATAATAAATAAAAGCAACTAGTCAAAACTACGTCGTTTCATGCCGAAACGACGTAGTTTTGTTTAACATCATTTTTTTTTTCTAAATCGATTTTCATTTTTTTTTTTCCAGATTTCCTTTTTATTTTTTCCTTTCCTTTTCTTTTTTCCCTTTTTCTTTTCCTTCTTCTTCTTTTCTCTCTTCTCCCTTTTCTCTTTCCCCTCCCCCGATTCTGTTCTCTCCCCTCTCTCTCTCTATTTCTTCGTCCGGTCAATTTCCCCTGACTTGCCCCAATAATCCACAAAAGAAATCAAAGTAGGGATGGGGATTTTACCTTTCCAATTGAGGGGATGGTGGCATGATGGTGGATGTGCTCTGATTTGGTGGGGCTTCGGATTTCGGTGATGGAGTCCGGCCAGTTGGTGGAGCTTCGGCCGTGGATGGATTCAGCGGTGGGGATGGTGGTGAGGTGGCGCCGGTTGTTGCTGATCGTTGTTGTTGTTATTGTTTGTTGTATTATTATTTTTTTAAAAATATATATATGTTTTTTGCAGGTGTATTGTATGAATTGGCTGGTGAAACGTGCGTGCCTGTGTGCTTGCAAGTGAAATGTGCGTGTGTGTGTGTGTGTGAATTGAATGTGTGTCAAATGTGCAATGCGTGTGTAGTGCTTGGAGCTGGTATGTGTATGTCTGTGTTGTGTATGCTGAAACTGTGATGTATGTCTGGCATGTGTGAACTAGTGTGTGTTTTGTGCTTGTGCAGGTGTGTTTTCGTGGATGGTTGTGAATGTGTGTTGTTTGTGAATGTCTGGTGGTGCAGGGGTAAGGGGGGCCGAGAGGGAGAGCGCTAGTAGTGAGGATTGTGTGTGCAAGTGTTTTGTGAAGCTGGTATGTTTTTGTGAATCCTGTGTGGTGTGTGTATTTGTGCAGGTGAATTGTGTATGTTGTGCTGTGAGGGAGATTGAGAGAGAGCTCTGTGTCTGAGGGAAGAGGAAGCAGAGAGTGGAGTTGTGAGATCTGTGAAAGGGACGAGGAATATGCAAGTGAGTTGTGTGTAGTGGTGCTGATGAAGTGTGTGCCAACGAGTCCAGAGAGGGAGTGAAAAATGTGCGTGAGCTGGTGTATGTGTGTGGCAGAGGGAAAACAGAAAGTGAGGAATGGTATTGCAATTGTATTGTGTGTGCATGAAATGAGGGGAAAACAGAGAGGGGAGAGTTGTGAAAAAATGGTCTCTGAATTCTGTGAGAGAAAGCTAAGAGAGAGAGTTTTGTGTGCAGATGTTTGTGTGAGTAGGTGAGTGAATTGCAGGTGGTGAGGGAGAGGCAGAGGGAGTGAGATGTGTGAGCAGGAGAGTATTGCTGTGAATTGCAGGTGTGTGATGTGGTGTGTGTTGTGAGCTTTTTTGTTGCAGATAGGGAAAGCTGAGAGAAGGAAATGTAGGGGGTCCGATGAAGGTGAGGAGAGTGATGTGATTAGGCAAGAGCAGTTGGGGAAAACAGAGAGTAGCTGTGAGCTGCTTTGCAGCTTAAGCAGCCATGCTGCTGCTGTAGCAGGTTGCAAAACGCAACCTGCTCCAGCCTTCTTTTTTTTTTTTTTTTTGAAATTTGTAAAGAAGAAGAAAAGAGAAAAAGAAAAGAGAAAAAAAAGTAAGAAAATGAAGAAAATTGGAAGAAAAATAAAAATCCTATGGACTTCTTAGAATAAAAAAAATAAAAGGTAAATAAAATAAAATAATAAGACTAAAATTAAAACTAAAATTCAGCATTACTAGAAAAAGAAAATTCAATAATAACAAAAAATCACAATTTTAAAGTTAATTCACTGTTGAAAAACATGTCACAGACAAAAGATACAATTTGAAATAAATACCAAATAGTCTTTAAAAATTATCAAAAATTTTTACATAAAATCTACAAATATTAAATGCACATATAAAATATTTCACACACAAAATTCTTAAATAAAGGTGCATTGGAAAACGTGACGTAATATGACAAAAATTATGAAAATCACAAAAATACTAAATGACTTTTAAAAATCCCAAAAACTTTACACAAAATATATTATCCCATGAAATACATATACTAAAGTTTTCACTTAAAAATTTTAAGATTTTTAAATAAATAAAAAGATAAAAATTAAATAAATACTAAACGACCTGTAAAAATTATGAGATTTTTACAGAAAATTTATGAATATACAAAATGCATATATAAAAAAAATTTCACTTGAAAATTCTCGTAAAAATAGCGCATTGGAAAACGTGCTGTTGAATTAAAAAATACTAAAATTTTAAATAAATAATGAATGACTCTTGAAAGTCATTAAAATCATAAATAATGATAAAAATAGTAAAATCATGTATCTAGGAAATAAAATAAAATAAACTAATATTTACATGGTGAAATTACCATTTTGCCCCTTGATGTGACAAATTAGACATAATATGCGAAAATTGTACTCGACCCTCGAAAAATGAAAAATACCCCCTAAAATAAAGTAACACACATATTTTTTACAAAAGGTGTGTCAAAATTTGGTGTCTACATAAATCTTGATGGAAATTAGTTTCCTAAAAGGAATTAAGAAGTTATTTGGTTTCCTTATGAAATAGGTTTCCTAAAGAAATAGGATTAGCTTAAGGTAGCTTCCTAAACTTTCTTGGTTTCCAATTGCTCTTGTTTCCTTAAAGACTAGGATACTACATCTATAAATAAGTCCATGTTTTGACTCTTGTGGGATTGATGAAACACAAGATGAAATTTAGAGAGAGAAAAATAGTGAGAGGCGATTTTCTTCTCCAAGAAAAATGCCACCTCCTTCCCTAATTGTTAAGGTTTCATCTTCTTCTGTCTTCTTGTTCTTGTGTTCTTTATGATATTCAAGGGAGCTAGCACTCAAAAGGCAAGGCAAGCAAGCCCAAAGGTTCCTAAAGATCGTGTTCGTGTGGATACTGTTGGAGGCTCTACACTTGGAGGGCTTTTCATGGTAGATCAACACCTTCATCGAATAGGATCTTGCCCTTTGAAGTATAGAAACCTTTTATGCTTGAGGTATTTATGCTCAACACCCTTTAATCGTATAGATTACATCAAAGAGATCCATGATTGAGGTAATAAAATTTTAAATTTTTCGCTATGTTACTCCACTTATTACCTTACATATATGTCCTCAGGTGATATAGTAGCAGGAGGAGGAGGGGGCAATAGTCTATTGAGGACATACTCAATTTTTTCATATTTGAGAACCATTCTCAAATTGATATTCCATTCCTCAAAGTTGGTTTCATTGAGTTTGTCATCAAGAATCGGTCACAAATTCATGTTAGACATTCTACAAAAAATAAAGACAGAAATAAGTATTTGTTTTATGTTATATATGCAAACCAAAAATGTGGATTCGTAAATTTATTTAGTTTGCGCCCATTATTTTATTTCAAATCAATAACCCTCAATATTGATTCGAAAATCCGTTAGAGATTTCTAGTGGGCCAGGATCCCATCTAATTAGCTTTGGGTTTGACGGAGGCCAATGCCCTAAAGATAAATTCGATTCGGTAAATAACTATTTATCAATCACAACTCTTGTGACTCCTAGATAGTTGGATATCAACTTTTTGCAATTTACATCTTATGTATTACCTAACATTGCTTCAAAAAAATATCATAACATTGACAGAAGCCAAACTCATTATGTATTTTTTGTTAAGTCAAACCCATTATTCAGATATCACATTTCAGAACAGAAACATATTTCGAGTAAGGTGACCTTGACGGAGGCCAACGTGTCAACCTTAATAGGAGCTCATCGTTTTTGTTATAATAATGGAAGGCAACTTATATTTGTTGACTTAATATTCAGTTTGAAGGGTTTTAGTTTAAATATTAATGTCTCATCATATCATGCAATTAAAATATATCAACATATAAAATAAAAGCATAATAAACGTGGATGATTATGGATTTAACTAATAATATTTTCTTTGAGTTTTAAAGAAAATATTTGGTTAAAATTCTTGAGGAACATGTCAACTCCTTGATGCGTCTCCTTGGTTGCTCCTTGGTGCCATCTCCATCTTCTTGTACATTACATATGCCATTCTAGTCTAAATAATTTAGAAAATAAACCTATTCCTAACCTATACTTTGTACATTACAAGTATTGATTAAGGAACCTCGAATTACATTTGAGGGGAATTTAGAAGAGAAGAGAATTACATCAGAAAAATAGAGAGGGAAGGACACGCAGGCCCTATTTTAAAAAACCAATACAAGCCAACAATCAAAATAATAAAAATTTAACCATTCAATCACATTGGTCGCAATCCATAATCATCCACCATGCCATCATATTATTTAACAATTAAATAATATAAACTTTTATTTAATTCAAATCATAAATCACATGATCTAATAAATTAGATTAATATCCTTGAATTATTCGTCTCAAAAATATTAAAGAGGGTTTATGGCTTCCAAAATTGTCTTTCCAAATTTTAGCACTTAAAATTGGAAAGAGCTTTCCTAAAATCAACTTTCCAAATTTTAACAATTAAAATTGGAAAGATTTTTTCACAAAAATTCACACAAAATCACATTTTTTCAAAAAATAAAAATTTTCTCGCTAGGGTTTTGCCTTGAGCCGAGGGTGTGAGCTGTGGGTACACTACCCGTGGCTCGTGCCCATGGCTCGCAGATAGACTTGAACTGCGGGTTCTAGACATGGGTAAAACACCCATGGTTGATCCCATGACTCATGAGCCACGGGTTGAGCTGCGAGCACAGTGCCCACGGCTCAGACTTTGAAAAATACAATCTCTTAGCCGTGAGTTCAGTCGCGTGCAAACACCCACAACTCAGCCCACAGCTGGCCTTCTACAACTTGCGAAAAATAATTTTTTTGATGTTTTTCAAAACTCTTTTGAACCAAAAGATGTTAAATAATTTAGAAACCTTGAATTCAACCTTAAGAACTCATCTTAATAATTTAAAACACTTTTAAAAAATTAAGAACTTATCTTAAAAATCAAACTCTTGATTTTTCTAAAATAATTTTGAGACAAATTTCATCAAGAACAAACCATCTATATTTATGACAATTAAATAAACACAAATCATATAGATATAATCAAAGTAGGCTCTGATACCACTGTAAGGTAATAGCATAGGTAACGCAGCGGAAAATAAAAAATTTATTACCTTAACCATGAATCTCTTTGACATATCTATATGATTATCAAAGGGGTTTGCATGAAGATTACCTCAAGCACAAAAGATTTCTATGCTACTAGGCAAAGATCCTTCGAAAAAGATGTTAGATCTACCACAAAAAGCCCTCCAAGCGTAGAGTCTCTAACGATATCCACACGAACAACTTCTTTGGGAACCTTGTAAGCTTGTTTACTTTGACTTTTGAGTGCTAGCTCCCTTGAATTATTTCAGAACACAAGAAAAAGAAAAACCTAACAATTAGGAGAGAGAGAGAGATGCCTAGAGAGAGAAAGTGGCGTGCTTTTTCGTTCTTTACTTTTTCTCTCACTAGTTTTCTTTTGTGTTGCAATAATAATTTAAGAGTCAAAGCATGAACCTATTTATAGAGGAAGTAATATAATCTTTTAGGAAATAAAGCTAATTGGAAACCAAGAAAATTTAGGTAACTTACTTTAAGCTAAACCTTCTCCTTTAGGAAATCTATTCCATAAGGAAACCAATTAGTTACTTTATTTCTTTTAGGAAACTAACTTCATACAAGACTTACAATATTTATAAATAAGTCCTTTAAGTTAATTTATCTCATAAATTAACCCCATAAGTATCTGATACTTATCTTAATTACATTTTAACCCAAAGATTTTTGTTCTTGATGTGTGTGACCCATTAGGTTCTATTCACGTTGGCAATAAGTATAAATTATAACTCATTAATTGAGCTAGATAAATTAAATACTTTAATTTATCATTAATTCACTAATTAATTAATTCATACTTATAGATCATGAGTGGCGTCAAGCAATGCATCATGACCACTCAAGTGAATAGGAAAGTCATATGGTAGACTATACCCTTCAATGACAATGCTACCATGTAATTAATTTCCTTTCACCACACTATATCCGAATTAGTCTAAAAGTATAGTGCATACTATTAAATGACTAATTTATATTTTCTTGTTCTAAAAATATAACTCTCCATGATGTTTCTTGTTGCAGAAATATAACTCTCCATGATGTATAATCTTGAAACTGTGTCTAAGTTATACTATCACTTCTGCAAAAGATTTATGAGTCAATATCTCCAACAAGTGGCCATAAAGGGATATACTCTCCTATTAAAAATTTTCAACTAAAATAGAAATCAAAGACAGTGAAACCCTAACTCTCTCTCTCTGCTCTCTTCTTCCTTCTACGTTTGATTATTCGGCCATTCTTGTTGGATGCTGCTACTTTCGTAATCTGATTCGATCATTTTACATGGCTGCCTTCACTTATTGGGTGGGCAGTCCACCCAACCTTCGCTATCGAAAAGGTCTTTTACAGAGATTCTTGCTGCAACAACACACCAGGAGCCATCATCTACTTTGATTCTTTCTCGATTGAGGAAGTGCAACAGATGGCATCTCCTTTTCAGTTTTCTTTGGTTGGCAAATTCTCAAGAGGTCGTCCTTCTATGGAGTCATTTCACAAAGATGTTCATGCTGTGGGGTTTAAAGGTCCATTCAACTTGGGACTTCTGGATACCAGACACGTTCTTCTCAGATTTGATCTGGAAGAAGACTTCCATAGATGCTAGTTAAGGGGACTATGGTCTTTCCAAGGTTTTGTCATGAGGGTTTTTAAGTGGTCTCCATTCTTCTTAGTTGAAACCGAATCATCTGTTGTGCCTGTCTAGATTCGACTACCATATCTACCAGTGCACTTATTTGCTAAAGAACCTTTGTTTTCAATTGCTCGGTTGATTGGTAATCCTTTGAGGCTAGACGCATCTACTGCAATGCTTTCCAGACCAAGTGTGGCCAGAGTTTGTGTTGAAGTAGACCTCCTTCAGCCACGTCCAGAGAAGATTTGGATTAATAATGGTGCGTGTGGTTTTTGGCAGAAAGTTGAGTACGAGAATCTGCCTTCTTATTGCCAGGGGTGTAGGAAATTGGGACATACTGCTGACGACTGTAGGGGTTTAAAACATGAATCAATTTCTCAACAACAGCAGAAACAAACCTTGGGTTGCCAAGAGCAAGAATTATCGATGATGTTCCTCTAGCAGCAGCAGTAGCGGGAAACTGATAATCCAGTGATAGAAAAAGGTTTGCTAGACAGGAAGTAATTCAGCTGAACAACCTTCATTGAATCAGGAACAGCCAGACAAAGAGCAAATGGTGCAGGTTAATGCAATGGATGGTTGTCTCACGCATGCTGTTCAGGAAGTGAATCTTGAGACTGAAAGGGTGAATCAGCAAGTGGACGTAGAGCAACTGCATGGGGACATGCTAAGCCATGCAGCATACACATGATGAACAGGGCTTGGCTATTATGGAGAAGTTGCTTACAAATGATGCTGGAACATCATAATCAAGTCCTGATGTACACGAGAATGATCTACCAACTGTTGTTGGGAACTTATCTCCACGAAAAGCTTCTGTCCAGCTATCACTAATGGAGCATAATTCTATAGGCTGGGAATCTGGAATCTTCTTAGTGAATGGATGCAGCAAAAGAAAGTTAAGTTCAAGGGAATTCGAGCTAAGTTCCCTTCCGATAGACAACTCCGTTCGTCGGTAAAAGATCATTTGCTTCTCTCCTAATCTTTCCCAATGATTGCTGCATTATTTTGGAATATTCAGGGGTATTGCTAGAGCCCCTAACTTTAAAAGAATAAAACATTTAGGTGCAGTTACATAAGATTCAGTTGCTTATGTTATGTGAACCTAAACAAGATGTTAGTTGTTTGGAGTGGTTTAGAATTAGATTAAAGTTTGATTTTGCTTTGGCTAATAATAATGGATCTTTGTGGATGTTTTACAACTCTCCTTTTGATTGTTCGGTTGTGGGATAAAGTGAGCAACATCTCTCCCTTAGAGTGCTTCATCCTCAGCTACCTAGTTCTTATACTCTCTCTGCTATTCATGCAAAATGTTTGGAGAAGTGAACGAGAGGTTTTGTGGGAGAACCTATTGTTGGATAAACCTCTGACAGAACCGTGGATTGTATATGGCAATTTTAATGTTATTTTAGATTCTTCTGAGAAGCAGGGAGGAAGAGCATTTCGGCCAGTCTGAAGCTCTTGACTTTACTTCTTTTTGGCTTCTGCTGAGCTCTTTGATGCAGGTTTTTCAGGATCTAGATTCACCTGGTGCAATAATCGTTCTGGTAGAGGGCGTATTTGGAAGAGGCTAGATAGAACTTTGCTCAATTTGGCGAGTGTTGACCAGTTAAACATTTCAGTTACCCATTTGGCGAGAGCTCCATCAGATCACTCTCCCCTCTTGGTTTTATCTTCTACTAGACTGGATGATAAGCCGAGACCTTTTCGTTTTCAACATATGTGGCTCAAACATAAAGATTTCTGGAATGTTGTCAATGATTCTTGGCTAGCAACCTCTTGTGGGCAGTCCATTCTCAATTCTAACTTTGAAGTTACGTCGATTGAAGGGTGTACTTCGACAATGGAATTCCAGCAGCTTTGGAAACATTTTTCATAATGTGCAAGTAGCAGAGGAAGCTCTGAATGATGCTGAAAAAATGGTTGAAACGGATGGGTCAGAGGAAGCTTATCAAAGGCTTGATCGAGCTAACGTCTTCTTTGCAATACCATTTGACTATTGAAGAGATTTATTGGAGGCAAAAATCAAGAGTTAAATGGCTACATGAAGGTGATCAAAACTCCAAGTATTTCCACTCTCTAGGTGAAACAACGTAGGGCTCAGGCAATTATTCATCGAATCAAGGATAGCAATGGAGATTGGATTAATTCAGACGCTGGTATTGGGTGTGAAGCAGTGAGATATTTTACTTCATTATTTTCATCTGAGATGCTGCCTGATTCATATGATTTGTTAGGTGTTATTCCATCTTTGATTACTGATGTGGAGAATCAAAGTTTAGAGGGTTGTCCATCATTTGAAGAGGTAAAGAATGTTGTTTTGAAATGGATAGGGGATAGTTCAGTAGTCCGGATGGCTATTCTAGTAGATTTTTCACCTTTGCATGGGACATAGTAGGTCAAGATGTGTAGAATGTGGTAGGTTAGTTTCTTCTATGGTTCGGAGCTTCCAAGGAGTGTCACTGCCACATCTATTGTTTTGATCCCTAAAGTGCAACATCCTCAAGATTTCTCTCAATTTCGGCCTATTAGTGTCTACAACTTTATTAATAAGGTGATTTCTAAGCTGTTATCTGATAGATTAGCGACTATTCTTCCAAAGATAATATCGTCTAATCAATGTGGATTTGTGCAAGGAAGACTAATGTCTGAGAATTTTTTGTTGGCTCAAGAATTACTTACGGGTATTGGGCGCAAATCTCGAGGGGAAAATGTAGCATTAAAGCTTGACATGGCTAAGGCATATGATAGGGTTTCTTGGCCTTATCTTTTGCAAGTCCTTAGAGCCTTTGGTTTCAGTGAAAGGCTTATAGATATGGTTTGGCGATTGATTTCGAACTCTTGGTTCTCGATGATTATAAATAGGGTTGCACAATGCTTTTTTACTTCGACAAGGGGATTGAGACAAGGGGATCCGATATCTCCAGCCTTATTTGTAATTGGTGCTGAAGTTTTATCACGTAGCTTGAATGCTATGATGCAAGAATATTCTTCAGCTAGGTTTTCAGTGCCTCGGGGGTGTCCGATGATTTCCCATTTGTCCTATGCTGATGACATTCTTATTTTTTGTAATGCAGGCTCAAATTCTTTGAAACGATTGATGAAGGTGCTTAAAGATTATCAAAGGGAGTCATGGCAGCTCATAAATTCTGGGAAAAGCTGCTTTTTTACTTCATCATCGAGCCCACCTGAGAAGAAGAATGTTGATTAATCGCATTACGGGGTTTTCATTTAAAGCTTTTCCCGTGAGGTATTTAGGATGTCCATTATATGAGAGGAGACGGAAATCTATATATTTTTCTATATCTGTCAATCAATTATCCAGAAAATCAATTCATGGCAGAATCGTCTTCTTTCAAAGGGTGGAAAGTTAGTGTTGATAAAACATGTTTTATCCTCCATTCCAATGCACATTCTGGCTGCTGCGAATCCCACCAAAGGGGTGTTAAAATTCATTGAGAGATCCATGGCCTGATTTCTTCTGGGAAAAGATGAGGGAAAGCTAGAAGTTGCATTGGTATAAATGGGAGGATTTATGTTACCCAACTTCTGAAGGTGGTATAGGTATCCGCTCTTTGATGGATGTTTATTTGGCATTTTCAATAAAATTATGGTGGTTGTTTAGAACTAAACAATCATTATGGAGTGATTTTTTGAAAGCCAAATACTGTTCTGGGATTCATCCTTGTCAAGCTTTGGCATCTACTACCTCATCACTTACTTGGAAACGGATGATTCATGCTCGCCCTATAACTGAAGGCTAATATGATTTGGCAGCTTAATAATGGTGAGTCCAGTCTCTTTTTTGATAATTGGCTTGGTGATGCGCCTCTTTATCATAAGGTACAACATACCTCTTCAGCATCTATTAACTTCCTTGGTTGACGGAGAACAATGGAATATTTCTTCTGTTGGTCACTTATTTGATAAGTCTATTGTAGAAGCTATCATTCATTTACCACCTCTGGTATCAAGTGAGATGGATAGATGTGTTTGGAGGCTTACTACATCTGAAAATTTCTGCATGGCTATAGCTTTTGAGTTGGTGCGATGCAAGAGGAATGCTTCGGTTATGTATGCACGGATATGGAACTCAAGTATTCCAAGTAAAATTTCATTCTTTATGTTCAATCTCTTGAGGAGGAAGCTTCCAATGGATGATGTGATGCGACGTTTGGGGTTCTTGGGGCCGTCACAATGTCATTGTTGCTGAACACCCTCAGGAGGAAACGATTGAGCATTTCTTTTGTAGAAGTGACTTGGCCAAAGAGGTATGGTATTATTTTTCAGCCGTGTGTGGATGTTGGAGGTTACATTCTAATGTGCAGGTATTAGTTTCTTCATGGTGGTTGCAAGTTGAAACCTAATGCTATATGTGTCTTTTGCTTTTTGTAACCTTCCCATGATAATTTTTTGGCATCTATGGAGGTGGAGAAATTTTAGAAGATTTCAAGGGAAATTGATAAGGCTTCGATCTCTCATTGCTCAAATTTTTGAGTAATTCCGGGTATTATTTCATCTTCAGTTCCCAAAGGTTAAGGTGGAAGGTCAAAATTGGATTCAATTTTTTCAATACATAGAGAAATTGGAAAAGAATTATACTTTTCAATTGGTAAAATGGATGCCTCCTCATACTACATCGATTAAACTTAACACTGATGGATGCTCTAGGGGAAATCCGAGGCTATGTGGAGGTGGTGGGATTTTAAGGGATTCACGCGGTATGCTTCTATTTGCATTTTCATGTTTTTTTGGAGCTGGAACTAGCATTCAAGCTGAGGCAAAAGCCTTACTTTTTGGTATTCATGAAACCATTCACTTGGGGTATACTACATTCCATGTGGAATGTGATTCTCAAGTGTTGATCAACATATTGAAGAAGCAAGCCCAATATCCATATCCATGGACGATCTCACGTGAAGTTCAAGAATTGATGAAGTTAGTGGATTCTTTTCTTTCCATTGTTCATTGTTATCGGGAAGCTAATAAGGTTAGCAGATATTTTGGCCAATCAAGGTTGCTCAATCTCAGCAAACAAAGATGATTACTTCAGAATTTGATCTCCCACGCCTTGCTAGAGGAGAGATGCGGGTAGATAGGACTAGGTTTTCATTCTATTAGGAAATGTAAGCATTAATTTATTTCTCTTTGTGGATATTTTGAGGTAACGGTTTTATGTCCCCCTCACTTCAATTTTAATAAAATTTGGAGTGGCGCCCACCCCCGTGAACAGGGTTAGCCAATATATATATATATATATATATATATATACTCTCCTATTAAGGAGTGGTGAATCCTATATTGATTACTCACTATCTTTTCATGATTCAAACTATACCCAATCTCTGACCTATGGGCTACCCTTTTACGGGTATCGAGGAATTGAGTCAAAGTATAGCAATTCATACTCAAGATACTACAGTAATCTCAAGTCAAAGGACCACTTACACCATTGCCATTAAGAGTTCAACCATTGGCACTATAGTTAAAACTCTTGATGGATTAATCCAATGAACTTATTCTCAAACAAGCATTCACATACCAGCTTAAGTGTCACCCACACCATAGTCAATGAGATCAACTACTACTTACCATAAGTAGAGGCAAAGTATGTGCTAGTTTATCCACATTAATGATATCCAATCTCATTAATACTATAACTAGGGATATTTAAGAATATGACTTTATGTATTAGAGTCTCATAATTATAACCCTTATAATATCTAATACACAGTCAAAATTCTAAGGACGTTATCAAACAAACAAGTAACATAGAAATACAAGTATAGATGATAAAGAAAAATACCACATAAATAAATATAACATAAATAAGTGTAAATACAAAACACCTTAAACCATCTTGGTTTTAGGGCATATACTAACATTATGTTATTTAAATTTTGAATTTTATTATTTGGGCAATAATGTAATAGATAGATTGCAATTTCCTTTGTTTTAGCCTATCTTTTGTATTTAGCTAGTCAATATAATAGTTAGATTATTTTTCTCATACTTTTACAAAAATTTTGTAATTTAGATAGCAAGTGTAATAGATAGATCGTTTTTACTTTTTCTCCCCAAAAATTGTAGCTAATTCCCCGGTGTAATAGTTAGGGCTTGTGTGCTTGTGTGCTTATATGTTTTACTGCTTTCCTTAGGATTTTGCATATAAATATTATGCCGACATATTACGTGCTCCTTTGTGCTTTCATGTGGCTTTATTTGCTTTCGATATTATGTTTATTATTTTGATTCATGCTTAATTATTCTGTCACCATGCTAGTCTAACGCTAGTTGTGGTTTTTCTCGTTTCCTCACTAGTCCAACACTAGTAGGGAATTCCTAGAAAGGGCTAGTCCAATATTAGACCCTTAGGTCATTTTAGTGATAGCTTCACTCATGTGCATTTCATCGCATTTCACCACATATTCTCCTTTTTAGAGTTTTCCATATTTACATGATTTTTTGTATATGTTGTTGTTGTTGTTGTTATTATTATTATTATTATTATTATTATTATTATTATTATTATTATTATTATTATCTATTTTTAACATTCGACAGTGCATGAAATTTAGGTTGCATTTTTACTTAGAAATTAGGTCATTTGTGTGATTTGACTAGAAATAGTCGTCAACTCATGTGGGAAGCGGTGGATTGACTAGTTGTTCTCCCCTCCGTGAGTAGAAAAATATCAATCACGAGTTATTAGTCTCCCGTACCCGTTATGTGGCATTCCCCATTCTCTTTGACACTTACTATCTATAGTATATTCCTTTTTCTTTTGGCATTTCATTTTGCATATACACTCGTGACTCACTCAAGGTCTCGACTTAAATTTCACAATTAATGTGATACTCCCAACCAAGCCTTGACGGAATATTTTGACCCTCCCGATATTCATATTAGACTTAGGATTTGCATTCATATAGAAACATCCAAACGCGATAGAATCTAGGGTTAATTTAAAAAAATTTGATTAAACCTCGTAATTAGCCTCGACTAGGTAGAAGGGTGCCTTAAGCGTGAGCATTTGCCTTCCCTGTGACAGCCTCACCTTACCCAGAGGCGCACCAAAGGACTTAGCGGATTGCCTGCCTAACTCTCGCCAGGACTCAAACACGCACTCGCTTAAACATCCAAGCGTACGTAACCCAAAATAAAATGAATTCGTAAAGAAAAACCTTCATAAAATCTACTTAAAAATATAAATACTACAAAAGTTTTTACATCCCAAAATGTAAATAATATTTACAATAAAAGCCTACACATTTAGGCTATCAAAATACATAAACAAAACATGTACAAGGTCCAAAATCAACTTTTACCCAGCTTTAATAATTTGGAAAAACCTAGTTAAAGAAAACAAATAAACGGGATGAGCTATAATAGCCCAGTGAGTGCTCAAGACATGCGGCATACCAATAACAAATAAACCTTTAAAATAATAATTAACAATTTCAATAACTAATGAACAAGCAAAGTGAGGTATCATATAATCAATAGCGGATACGGCTCACTACGGGAGCAAGCTCAACCACAGGAGTATCAATCATGATCAAGATAACAAGGATATCAGGACCGAGATAAAATCTCAGGTCCGAGATACTTGAAAATTCAATCCAGAGTTACCCTCTTAGAGGAATGAAACTCATATAGGAAAGAATATCACGCACCTATAACCCCAGCACCTAATATCACCCCCAACACGCCAGGTTGACTAACTGAGGAGTAATGGTGAAGTTAGCCTCGGAAGTCCAAGATCAAGCATAAAATTTAATCATGAGTTAGCCTTTTCCAGGACTTTACTCAGATATAAAAATTAACACGCACTGAATAACCGCCCAGCACCTTATATCTCTCCCGTACTCACCCAATCTGATTAACCGTGGAAAACAGTAAAGTTACCCACGGAAGTCGCAAGCACAAATAACACATTCAATAGTGAAAGCATGTAACACATTACGGAATAGATGCGATAAAGTACACATCTTTCCTCAAGTAACACATTTTATTAAATAATCATGTCAAACATAACATATCATTTTATACATCGAAATAATAATATCAAGTATTACATGGAATTTCATGCAACATGCACACATAAGAACCCTCACCTGAAGCCTAAGAAAATATCTCGTGATAATGTTGGGTCTCACTTCCGGATCCTGAAAATTCACGAGAAAAATAATCGTATAAAAACATGACTAAAATCTAAGAAATTTCATAAGGAAATTCAAGAAATACCCCAAGTCTTTCTAAGGCTAAATTTCTAGGGTTTTGGAGTTTAGGGTTTTACCCTAGGGTTTAGGGTTTTCAAAATTAGGGTTTTCTAACTTTCTAGGGTTTTGCTCGGAAAGGTTTAATTCACTAATAGCTAATTTACGAAAATTTCTACACGCTTAAATCACTAAATTAAAGCTTATAAAGTCTTAAATCATAGCCTAATCACTTTTATTTCCTAGGTTTTATTGAAATTTCGGCAGCACTTCCCCTACAATCGGACTAACTCAAAAATTTTTAATCTGCAAGAAAACATCCAACAACCCAATCTCAAGTAGTTCTACTAATCTCATATCAAACTCACTTCAATTCCATTCAAATTTATCACAAAAATGCATAAACTACTCCAAGTTCTTCGAGCAAATCAAACCTAGATCATGACTTTTTAAGTTTAATATACTATCTACAAGGCATACAAGTTCACAAGCTTCACATTCATGGAATAAAACTTCATTTTTCATGGCCAAAATCAATCATACTTAACCATAAAAACATGACTTAAGAGCTAAAAACTATGATCTTTCACTTGAAATTAGAAGAGAAATTCATGGGAAATACCTCTAGGCAGACAAGATTGTTGCTTAGGAGGAAGTTCCACTCAATTTCTATGGTTGAAAAATGAGTAAATGGAAGTAAAAGCTCCAAGAAAAATGAAAGAAAATGGAGAGAAAAAGAGAAGAGAGCAGCCGGCCAAGAAGAAAAGAAAAGAGAGAAAATTGGCTAAGTAAAGAAGAAAAGAAATGGAAAAGAATTGGGAAAAAAATTGACCAATCAAAACAAGACAAAGGCAAAGTAGTTCTTGACTTTCTCTCCATGGAAGACTACACTTGGCAATGGTTAATTAGAAAGGATTTTTATTATTTATCCTATAATAAGTCTTGCAAGATTTCCTAAGTACAACTCCTAAGGAACTAAGTACAACATGCTCATTCACTATTTTTTTTCCACAAATTCGGCCACCTTTTTTTTTTTTCCTAATGAGCATAATAAAAAATAAATGGTTTTGCATGAATTTCTAGGGTGTTACATTCCCTTTCTTCAAATGTGACTCTCGAACCTTTTTCTCTCATTTTTTTGTAGGCTAGAGTCAAAAAGGGGTTTTTGAACATTTTCTAAAATTTTATTTTTTTTTTGTTAAATAATTTTTCAGGTGACTTGGTACACCCTAACTCAATACCAAGTGGCGACTCCATTTTAAAATGAAACCCTTTTTCAAAATCAATTGGCCAAAACTGTCGCACATTCAGTCCCAACCTTATTTTATTTTTTATTTTTATACCATTTTTCTAAATAATACTTTTTCAATAAAAAAAAAACTTGATTTTTTCTCACACACACACAATATTTCCAAAAACTTTCTTTTCAAAAAGGGTTACTAGACCGCACTGCCTTTCGAGGCGTGACAATCCCGAGTCAACCCGTGCCGATTTTTTTGGGACGCGACAATAGTCATAGCAAAATTTCAATATTTGTAATAAGAAAACTCTTGGAGATTTTATTTGTATCAATTCATCTTCAAGGAGGAAATGGAAACTATGGAGCCTTGTTCATCCACCAAATGAGCAATTTCTATCATTGTCTTTTCATTTACTACTTGTTATAAATTTTTACTTTGATGTTTTGTTCTTTGAAGTTATGAATTCTATATTAAGCTAAATTTTTGTACTAGGGTTAGATGAAAATAATTCTATGTCTTGAATGAAATTAAACTTGCTACATCTTGATTTTACTTGTTCATCTATCAAGGTTAAACATTTGTGGTTGATTGATCACTAACTACAAACTACCCAATTGTTAGTTGACAACTAAACTTGCAACATAACAATGGAAATATAATAGATGAAACATTTGTAGTATGACATGAAAATAGGTGTACTATTAGGTGGATTGAGGTTGTCTTAAACTATAATTCATGAATTTTACAAAACTTCATCATGTGAGTTGGTGAGTTTATGTCAATTCATTGTGAAAACAAGTTTTGATTACACATGGAATTGCAATCCCTAGTAAATCAAGATGTTAATAGCAAGTGAGAATTAGTGGCTTCTAAACCCTACTACTTACAATTTGTGAATTTTCTCCATTAGTTATCTTACAAGAAATTGAATTTTCTTTAATTTGTTTACTTCTATATTTTTCCTACTACTTGATTTTTTATTGTTTAGATAATAAAGCAAGTTAGTAGCTTTGGTATTTCCACCTTAAGTTTCCCTGTGGATTGACCCTAATTTATCCCTATACTCAAATACAAACTGTATACTTGCAGTATTGGAGAATTAGGTTATATTTATTATTTGTTTGTGAGTGAATTTGGAATGATTTATTGAATATTTTATAGACCAAATCCACCCGCATCATGAATCATTGCGATTCATGTTTTCATAAGATTTCATCATGAAAATAGTTGGAATCTATCCATTTCATAGTGAGAGCTAATAATGATTTAAATGGAATTGGATTCTCAACGAAGCAAGATAATACTTAGCAAGACATTCATGCATCCTATGATTCATTAGTGGATTCTATATTCTAGTCATCTTGAATATTTGAATTCCTACAAGTCATAGTCACTATTTACATATTCTATTGAACTTCCTTTTTACTAAACACCTTGATTTTTGGTTGTTTAGATAATAAAGTAAGCCATAAAGCCTTAGTACTTGCAAATATTTGATTCCTCGTGGGATACGATACCTATATACTCTCCATATTACACTTGACCTGTATACTTGCGGTAAAGTTGGGAGATTAGGTTTATTACTTGATTTGTGTGTGTTTTGCCTATATTTTCATACCTAATCTAAATCCACAATCAATTCTCTTGATTCTACCCTAGACGACCTCTCCTAATTCATTACAAATTACTTTTATTTTTAAACAAATGATTCTACAATCGATTGTCTTCATAAAGAAAATTGGCCACAATTTGGCATTAGGTCGATCTTCAAGCCAATCTTGTTATGACCAAATTAGCAAAGGACTTAAGTTGAACATCGGCGTTGGTCATAGGGCCAATCTAAGCACCAGACTTAGTCGAGAATAATGTCTAGGCTATAAATAGGAGCTCTCTAGGGTTAATCAGAAGGAAGGGTCTTTCAGCAATCTTTAGAGGGAAGAACATCGTAAAAAATATAGGGTTTGATAGGATAAGAGTCACTAAAAGAATAATGTGGGCAAGAATAGGCATATTTATGGGAAAATCATTGTGATCAATCAAGATATAGGTGCAGTAGACAAAATCATCAATAAAAAAAGCACTCTCTTGAACTCTTGTTCTCTTGCCTATTTATTGTATTGATTACTATGATGCTATCTTCATTTGTGTTTTGTTTATGCAATAAGTGTTGTTAAATCATTAGATCTAGGATTGATATAAAACTATGATGTGATTATGATGCTTTGATTGTTGGTTATTGCAAGATCTCAGTATTGTTTGTTCAATATTGTAGTTTAAAGGATTCATTGTTGATTGGCCTCCAACTATGAAATGTCAATTATTGCTATGGCAACCAGAGGTGTTAGTAATGATGGAAAGAGAATATTTAAAACCTACGATATACATCGCATGAGAGTAGTTTTGTACTTAGGTGGGTCATGAATCAATTAATGTGTTTAATAAACCGATGCTAGAGTTTTATCACAAGAGTAGAAAAAGCCTAGTAACTAGGTAGTCATCAATCTACCACGAAAATGGATGTTGGGTATAAATAGAATTGGACCCTAAACAATATAAGATTAGTTGCAGTAATTCTAGCAATTGAGCAGCTAATTATATTCATAGTGGATTCGATTTCCTAGACTACACAACCTAGATATCCCCGAATTCACTATTCTGCTATGGCTATTATTTAAGCATATTTACTTTAATCGATATAATTATTTGGTGTTGATTTAAATAAGAGGAGTAGTATAATAACCTTAGTACTTCTAAGCATTCTCTGTGGGATCGACCCTGTTACTCTAGCTATTATGCGACTTGTGCGCTTGTAATAATTTAGGTAATTAGGTATTTATTACTTTGTTTTTAGTGCAATTTGTTGAATAATTATTTCATATTTCTTATATCCAATTATACCAAGGCCAAAATCTTTTAAATTGTGATCTTTTTCAGTCCAATTGATCCAAATCATGATTGATATCATGCACTGCAAAAATTATACAAAAATTGTGTATTAATTTGTTAAAAATAATAATTCTGTCTCTAAACCCTAAAGCCTAGGAGAAAACCCTAAAACCTAAAAAATGATATAATTGAAGCCAAATTCATTCTAATTAAACAAAAAATATGCTAAAAACATATAATAAGACGTACACTTAAATAGGAAAATTTAACATTCATGGTACTATTAAGTCTAAGGATCATTTACTACAATGCTATTGAGATATCAAATCATTGTAGGATGTTTTCAATGCTTATTCTATTAAATTATGGTGGAAATTCAGACAAAATAATACCTTATAGGCAAAGTTTATGGTAGCCAAGTACTGTACATCAAGACATCCCTTGCAAGTTCAACAATCTCGATTGGATTGAGCTACGTGGAAGAGCATAGTTGATGTTAGACACATAGCAAAAAAGCATATTGTCTAGGTGATTAAAGGTGGAGAATTGAATTTCTAGAACAATAATTGGATGGGAATGGGATGATTGTCAAAATGTGCATACTCTCACAGGAATGTCAAATTAGAGATTTGGTGATAGAGGGACAATGGGAGACATATAAATTTTGGGCTTTGGTTCCTCAATCAGTGATCAAGGATATTATATGCAAAGAACCTATGCTTATGATGTATTAGATGAGATGGTATGGGATTTATTTTCCTCAGGAAAATTCTCATTAACTACTGCCTTTGATTGTGTACATAATGGTAGGATATCGGGTTTTATATTCAAGGGCATTTGGGATGCCACAATTCCTATAAATTTTTTTGTCTTACACCTATTATTTAGGAGACTCCCAGTTGCAAATGTTATCCAAAAATTTGGTTTTCATGGCCCTTCTCATTGCTTTTGTTGTCCTATTCCTTCCTTAGAAACATTGGAGCATGTATTTAGTCTAGGAGAAATTTCGAGTCAAGTTTGGAATTACATTAGAGATCCAATGGGGATCACTCCAAAACATATTCAGGTATGCATGAGGCTAATGCAATGGTGGCTCTTGCCTGCTTCAAACTCAATCTCTCTATTTTTGCAACAGACAACTCCAATCCTCATTATTTGGTACTTATGAAAAGCAAGAAGTGATTGATTTTTTTCTTATAAGGAGCAAAATTGGGAAGCTATTTTACGATATGTTTTTGTGGATATCAGAATGATACTTGAGATGAAATTCAAAGCCCTATGAATAATCTTTCTTGGCTTCAGTTATATTTTAGAATGTGTCATAGGAAAAGGGAGGTTAGAGTAAATTTGGTGAATTGGAATCATCTAGCTAAAGGGTTTAAATTAAATAAGGATGGATGTTTAAAAGTTGATCTGGGATTTTGCAGGGGAGGAGGAATCCTTAGGGTTGAAAAAAGTGAAGTGATTTTTTTCTTTGCTTGTCCCTTTGGGTATGGATCTAGATTGGATGGGGAATTTAAGATGATATTACATGGAATTCATTTATGTTGCGAGAAAGGGATTTATAGATTTCAAGTTGAATCAGACTCAATTGTTTTGTCCAATATATTGAGGGGAAAGATCTCTTTCTTGTGGCCTCTGAAACATTTATATGAAGACTGATAAGTGATAAATTTGCATATTTTATTACATGTTGGTATGTATTTTAAGTGTATTTTTAGATTAATTATAATAAATTTGGCTTCAAATTTCTTTAATTCTAAGAATTAGGATTTTCTCTCCCAAATTAGAATATTGATGCGGAATTATTATTCTGAGCTATTTAACACATAATTTTAGACACTTTTGCGGGTTCTGATACTTAATTTTAATTTGGATCAATTGGAGTAAAAAGGGATCAAATTCATAGTAGATTCAAGTGATTAAGATTGAATGAACACTTGAAGGATTATTGAAAAACAAATTGTGCAATACTTGGGAGATTGAATTTTCCAACAAAAAATACATGGAATGCATGAAAAATGTCTGTACACATGTGGAATGCCAAGTCAGCAACAAAGCAAATCAAGTGGGCCATGTTAAGGTGGATCTACAAACCCACGGATCGACCCACGTGACGTGGTGTAGATTAAGTATAGAAAATAGTAGCAAATTACACACAAATCAAGTAATAAACTTAATATCCCAACTTTATTGCAAGTATATGGGTCAGGTGTAGTATGGGAAGTATATAGGTATTATATCCCACAAGAAATCAACTAGCTTGCAAGTACTAAGACTTTATGGCTTGCTTTATTATCTAAACAATTGACAATTCAATGTGAGATGAAATGAAATTCAATAGAACAGGTGAATGATAACAACTTGTAAAAAATAAAGAATTCAAGATGTCTAGAATATAAATTCCACTAATAAACCATGAGATGCATGAATGACTAGTTTAGTATTATCTTGCTTTGTTTAGAATCCAATTCTATTTGAATCATAACTAGTTCTCACTATCAAAAATTAGACTCCAACTATTCGATTGATGAAATCTTGTGAAAACATGAATTGTAATGATGCACTTAAGTATTCATTATTCACATATGAATAACTTAAGCATTACTTGTTCATTTTCCATTGTTAATGCATTTCTCAATGTCAATAACAACTTAAATGACTTGTTTAAGTTGGCCATGCAAAAACAAGTGTTAAAACTTAAATAAGTAAACAAACAAGAACAAGCTTAGCAAGTTGAGATAAATTAGGTCATGCTTTTGGATTTATTAGCTTCATTTATATTCTAGATGAAGCTTTTAGTTAATCATGACTAGTGAAACAACAAAAAGCTGAACTAAAACATAGAAATTCATTCTTCAACTTATGAAAGTAAAAGATAGAGTTGAGAAAGACTTATGGACAAGTGTTCAACTTTTATTCTTTTCCAAAATGCTGAAATACAAGAAGTTGAGTAATGTTTAAGTTATTCATATAAGAATAATGAATGCTTAAATGAATTAAATCAATTCATGTTTGTATAAGATTTCTGTAGACACCAAATTTTGACGCACCTTTTACAAAAATGTGTGTTTACTTCATTTAGAGGTACTTTTTTTTATTTTTTGGGGGCCAATCGCAATTTTTGTAAAAATTATGTCTAATTAGTCGTATCAGGGATAAGATGGTAATTTTAACGTGTAAATACTTTTCTTATTTTATTTTAATTTATAAATTCATATTTTTTTATAGTTTTTATGATTTTTCTAATTTTAATGATTTTTTGGAGTCATTTACTAATTATCATGATTTTTACAAGTCGTTTGGTATTTACTTAATTTTTATATTTTTGTTTATCAAAAACACATTTTCCGAGAATGCATGATGTTAAAATTTTTAGGTGAAAATTTTAGTATACGTATTTTGTGTGATAATGTATTTTGTGCAAAATTTTTGTAATTTTTAAATATCACTTAGTAATTTTCTAAATTTTGTCTTTTTGTGACATGTTTTTCAATGTTTCATCACCGTCGGATTTTTACAAAGAAGTTTATTTCTTTAAGTACTATTGAATTTTTGTAAGTTTCTTGCAATTTTTAAGGAGTCCAAGTAGATTTTTGTTTCATTTTATTTTTTTCTTTATTTTTCTTAGAAGGTCTTAAAAAAAAAAAAGTAAACAGCAGTAGCCAAGTAAACAACAGCAGCAACAACTTGCTGCTACTTCGCAGCCATTGATAGGGGTGTAATTAGGTCTAAAAATATAGAAAATAATCTAATTCTATCACACACAAATAATCAAGTTATAAAACCTAATTACCCTATATACTGCAAGTGCACAGATCGTATTGAGTATAGGGCAACAGGGTCGATCCCACAGGGAAAAGGTTATTGAAGTACTGAGGTTTTATTACTCACATTATTATCTAAACAACCAATTAACAATGTGAACAATAAAGTATAAAATAAACAACTAAACTAACAACTCCATAAAATAACAATATTGGAGAAAACTCGCAATCTTAAGACACTAGGGCATAGAGTTAACTAATGAGCAAACATATAAATGAAAAGATCAACTCATGCTATTGGTTCTTGTCTTGGTTAGGGTCCAATCCCAATTGTACTTAACCTTCACTCTCGTGACAAGTTAACGATTACCTCCCTACTAGTTATTTCCTACTCTCGTGGTAAAGATACTAGTATTGGTTCATTAATCACATGAATTGCCTAATTGACCCACCTAGGAGCACCACTACTCTCGTGTGACATGCAACCTAGACTTCAGCTATTCCTTTTCCATTATCATTACCAACTCTCGTTGCATAATAACAACTATCAATTCATAGTTGGTGATCAAGCAACTACAAATCCATGCAAACCAAAATAGAGAACAAACAAGCACAAGATAACATGAATAATCATAATCAAGTCATATGCATGAAGCGATTAGTTTCCTCTAACCCTAGATTAACAATTTAGCACGTACCCATGGTGGATTTCACATAAAAGATCAAAACTTTAATAGACAAATCCATATAAATCAAGAAAGAGACAAAAATAGAATAAAGAAAACTTATTGATTGATGAATAAGTTCAAATCTTCTATTCTTCCTCTAATCTTGATGTGTACAAGAGAATCCTCCAAATAGCACTATTCTATAGAGAGATTTACTAATCTAAAGGGGTGGCTCTCTCAAAGAGAGAAAATCTCTCTAAGAGAGACCCTTGCCATTCTATGCTATTCTCTCTCTATGCTATGCTACGCTTCTCTCTTATGTTTTTAGCACTCTAAAACCCTCCTAAGATGTATTCTCACCGTCCACAAGGAGTATGAATTGCCCCCTTGAAAGATAGCCCCAAAGTGCCTCAAAATCGTACGTCTGGGCCTGGAACCCGCGGCAAGGATACAGCCACGGCTTCAATTAATAACTTTCTAACTGTATCCGCAGTGCGTACCCGCGGCGCGGATTCAGCCGCGGGTTCCATCCAAAAGTTGGACAAAATAGCTTTTACTCTGAACATAAAAGTTGTAGCTATTTGAGTTAGCTTTCCAGGAGCACAAAAATCAGGTCATTTGGAGTTGTGTACACAAAGATATGACCAAAATATCGAGACATGGTTGGTAGAGCATCGCTGCACAAGAATGCTTCAGTAATGTGGCAATTTGACATTGTAAACGTGAGAATCAGACTTTGAGGTCTTCATAAGAATTCTAGATAATTCTCTTAGATTTAAATTGCTTCAAGAATCATCTCAATTCACTCTCTCTAGCTCCAGTTCTGACCAAAATACCAAAACATATCGATGCAGTGAAATCCTTTCATCACCAATTCTTCTTCTATCGTTGCTTCATCATGCCACATCATTGGTCTTCTTCTCTTGCCACTTCTCATCAACTTCAAATCACATTTAATATCATCCCAATATGCTTCATTTGATCCAAAGTGATGATCGTTATAGTTAAAACCTACAAAATACAAAGAATTGCATATTAAACCACACATTTGCACATTTTAGCTACAAACTTAAGATTGGAAGAAATAGACATGAAAGTGACTATTGTTCATTATTTAAACCCTAAAAACTAGCATAAAATACTAATGTAGACACACTAAGAAATATGCAAACTAGATGCTTATCAGCCATATCAAAATAGCCTCCAATGGCCATATTTTAGCCACCTTATACTACCAACTCCCCCTACTCCCTTCACAAGATTAATCACATCACACATCCCTTGCACTCAATTGAATTTCAGCAGATTTTGGGAGATTTTGTTGATAGTTTTCTTCACTCCCTATCATCACGATGACTGCAATTTCCATTACTCTCACTCTTGCACTGTTAGACTTCTACACTTCTCACCTTCATCGCCCAGAACACTAGCACTCTTGCACTCAGACACCAAAAGAACACAACTGCACTCTGGGGGATGCTACCCTCATTAGTCCACCTGCACGGAATCATCTCACCACAAACACACACAATTTCACATTTGTACACAATTCACACTCACTGCCATTCACACTCACAGCCATTCTCACTAGACCTCACTTCACTTTCACACTTCACTCTGCTAGTAGCATAAACACACATTACACATACCACCAGTGCCACCAAATTCACCACACAACCACACGCAAAGAATCCAAACACAAACACACACTTCACTTAGTCTTCTCTCGGCTCCCTCATTGCACAAACACAACATGCACACACACATATAGAGCTCACAAATTCACAAACAACACTATCACAAGCACACTACATTTCCACACACCATTCACAGAACAAATTCACTCACACACAGATTTTACATGGCACACACACACACTCATTTGCACACTATCTCAAGCAAAAAACACACACACACCAAATTTGCCTGCACCACCACCACTTTGCCTACCATAGCTGCCAATTGCAGCCCAAAAAGACCAATAAATAGTCCTCCAATCAACCACCCAAGAACCCACAAAACCTCCACCTTGCGCCACCGTCACTGCATAAATTACAGCTCCCCATCAACCTGCAAAAATAGCCCCCATTGACACCCAAAATCCTGCAAATTACAACCCCAAACAACCTGCAAAACAGCCAATAAACAACTCTAAGACACTGCAATTACAGCCCTAAACATCTTGCAAAAATAGACACTAAACAACTCCAATAAACATTGCAAATACAGTCCAATTACAACCCTAATTGTAGCCCCATAACAGTCCCAAGAGAGTTGCAAAAATCACCCAAAGTCCCCACAAAATCACAGCTAAAAATAGCATAAAAACAACATACAAAAGCCCCTAATCATAGCTCCATAGCATCCCCATAACACCTACAAAAATCACCTAAATTACAGCCCAAAAAACCAACAAAGCCAACCACCACTGCAATCACCATCGCCGGCCATTCCATCAAACTCCTCATTCAAGCTAAATCATCTTCATTTTCGGCTAACAAAGGTAGGAATCTATAAACTCTTCTTCAATTTCTAAGTATGTTGTATAAATTCATGAAGATATCATGTGTATTTTATTGATTTGTGATGATATTTGAGTAAGAGTTAAGGATTAGATTTGGGGATTTTGTTGAAGAAGACTTGAGTTTTCCTGAAGAAAACGATTTTAGGATTAATAGGGAAGGAAACTGGTTCATGTATTTGGAGAGGAGAGTTTGTTTGCTGTTATTGAAGATTTTTGAAAGCTTTAGTAGCAATCTGTAGTTAGGATGAAGAAAGTAGATCTGGTTTGAGGATATGGTTTTGGAGTGAGTTTTGATTTTCTTTTCGATTCAATAACTGATTGAGGGGGGTAGTGGGTTTAATCTTTAGTTTTTAACTCTTTCTTTTCTTTCTTTTTGTCTTGTTGTCTTATGTTGTTTGCAATTAAAGAAAAAGATTAGGGAGTTAGGATTTTTAGTATTTAGTTTTTTAAACTTAATTTAGTTCCTTCACTTTTAATTTATTTTCTTTAAATGGTTTCTAATTTAATTTAACTCAGCCTTTTTAATTTTGTATTTTATTTAGTTAGTCAAGTTAATTTTAATTAATCAATTTGGTTTTATTTTAGTTTAATGTTTTCATATCTTGGTTGTTCTTATTATAAAGTAATATTTATGTTTTAGCCCTTAAGATTGTAGTTAGCACTATTGTACTATTGAACATTTTTTTTGTGCATTTTTAGTCCTCAATAATTGTAGATCAATCTAATAATTTCCTTTTCTTTCATCTAAATCTTAGTTTAATCGTAATTATGTCCTTTAGATTGCTCGAAATTACAATTTTGTCCTTGTGCATAAAATTACATTTTGGCCCTTAAATATTGCTGGAATTTGATTTTTTGACCCTCCTTAGTTGCTGGAATTTTTATTTAGTCCCTTTTAAGTTGCTGGAAATTTATCTTTTGGTCCTTAAATATTGCTGAAAAGTTGATTTTGACCCCTACCTAGCTATTGCAATTTTCATTTAACCCCTGAATGTTGCTTAAAATTGTAATTTGGTCCCTCACATTTGTTGGAATTATGTTTTTGCCCTTATAAATTACTAGAAATTGTAATTTGGTCCCTCACATTTGCTGGAAAAGATATTTTTTGCCCAAAACTTTTCGTATTTTTTTATTTTTGACTCCCCATAATTGCTATAATTTATCTTTTTACCCCTAGGCTTGTTGGAACTTATGTTTTTATCCCTTAGTTTGCTAGAATTTGCATTTTCTCCCTAGAATATTACTACGTTTACATTTTTTACCTCACAAATTGTTAGGATTTATTTTTAATGCTTTATTTATTTAAATACTGGTACCTTAGACGTGTTTGTTCATTTTATTAGCAATTTATACCGAGCCTTCAAATGGAAGATACCTCTATTATTCTTTTGATTTCTCCTTATGTGCTACTACATGCTCCTATGTTTTTTTTATGTATATTTTATGTGTTTAATTTATGTGTGAGCATTTATTTATGTCATGTTATTTGCTTTAATTCAATTTTAATTATTCAGATAATGTAATAGATAGGTGATATTTTATTTAATAAAATTTGTATTTAGATAGTTAATGTAATAGATAGGTAATATTTTATTTAACAAATTTGTATCTTAGATAGTTAATGTAATAGATGGGTATATATATGTGTGCGTGTATATATATATATATATATATATTTGACAAAAGCTTTTTTGTATTTCAGATAGAAAATATAATACAGAGGTTATTTTTTCTTGTCTTTACCCCTTCTAGATTGTAATTAGGCTCCCCGGGTGTAATAGTTAGGGCTTTTGTGTGCTATGTGCTTATGTGCTTTTACTCACTTTCATTAGAGTTTCGCATTTAGAATATTATGCTTATGTGCTATGTGCTCCTATATGCAATTATCTGCTTCTATGTGATTATTGCTTTAATTTATATTTTTATTTATTTATTATTTGCTTTATTATGATATATGTGTATCGTCGCCGCACTAGTCCAACGTTAGTTGTGGTTAATTACCGTTTCTTCGCTAATCTAACGCTAGCAGAGAATTTCTAGAAAATGGGCTAGTCCAACACTAAACCTTTAGTTCATTTTAGTGTTAGATTACTCCTTGTGTGCATTTCATATCATTTCACACACTTTTTCTCTTTTTAAAGTCTTGTTCCATTTTTGCATGGATTTTTTTATGTAATTATTATCCTTAGTATTTATTTTTTAACATATGCTCAGTGCATGACATTTATGTTACGTTTCACATAGAATTTTAGGTCATTTATATGATTCGATTAGAAATAGTTGTCTATTTACGTGAGAAATGGTGGTTTAACATGTCACTCCCCCCTTCATGAGTAAGAACAATTAGTCACGAGTTTATTAGTTTCCCGTACCCGTTATGTTGCATTCCCTTTCTTTGAGGATATATTTACATTTTTATTTTTTCCCTTTTTGCATTTCATTTTTACATAACTCGTGACTCCTTCGAGGTCTCATGTTGGGTTACGCAATTAATGCGTTAATTCCAATTAAACGTCGAAGGGACATTTTGCCCAGTTCGAATTCCTTTCTAGGTTTAGGATTTTGCATTCATATAGATACATCCAAGTGTGATAAGTTTTAAGGTTACATTAGGAAAATTTGGACTAAACCTCGCAATTAGTTTTGGCTAGGTTGAAAAGGTACCTTAGGCGCGAGTTTTTGCCTTTTCTTTCTTCAACTGTCATTCTCGAACTCATTTTTCTCTTGTTTTCAAGGACCTGGAGTTGTCTAAAAAGGGTTTTATCATTTTTCTTACATTTTTTCCAAAAGCGTTTTCTAAAGAAATTATTCTTGATTTTCTTACCTTTTTTTATCAAATGTTTTTTGGTGATTTGGTATATCAAAACTCAATACCAAGTAACGACTCTCTCTTTTCATAAAACCCTTTTCAGACTTTGTTTTTGGTCAAAATTGTTGCAATTTTCAAAAGCCTCGGCCTTTTTCTTGCTTTATTTTTCAAAAAGTAAAAATTGTTTTCTAAAAGCCATTTTTTTAAAACTACTTTTTCTCTCTTATTTATTTTTTTTCCCTTTTCAAAATGGGGCGCGACAATTTCGTCATGAAAATAGTTAGAATCTTGCCATTTCTTTGTGAGAACAAACTATGATTCATATGGAATTGGATTCCTAACAAGGTAAGGTAAACCTTAGTTAGTCTTCCCTTTAACCTTCAGTTCATCAATGGATTCTATGTTCTAGATTCTTTGATTATTGAATTCTACAAGTTGTTTGTTCATCTTTTGCCTATTCTATTGTTAGTTTTACTTCCAACTAACGAAATCAACTTGTTTTGTGATTGTTTAGATAATATAACAAGTGATAAAGGCTTAGTAGTTGCACCTATTTAATTCATCATGGGCTTTCGACACCTAATACTCTCAGTACTGCAACCGACACGTATACTTGCGGCATAACAAGAGATTAGATTTTTATTACTTGATGATAAATGTTGTATTTTGATTTAATTTTGCATAACCTAATGACACTCATCAAAGACATATGCAAAGCACACCAAAAGTTGTTAGCCACAACTCATTGTTTCAGACAAGCAAACGTGCCGTCTGATATTGTTTCTAATGAGGGGGTTACAAGCTAATCCTAATCAAGTCTATGTTTTTTTTTTTAACTCTCTACCTAAAGAATTTTGCGGTGCTGTTAGGATGGATCAACTGGATTTCCTTCATTTCATTTTAAGAGGAGCAAGTTTTAATTTTTACTTTATTTTCATGTACAAGGAGTAAGTACTCCTTATTTAATTTTCTTACATGAACATACCTTATTGTAACTTTAATAATTGGCTTTGCCACTTTATTATTTTATTTGAATAAAATTCAAAGGTGCGTACAGGGTTTGAAAAAAAAAGATATCAAATTATTGACACTAAATAGTTATCCATATGGTGACTATTAGCAGATCGATATAATGTACTTGCTCTCTAACAAGTATCTACATGCCAAGTTATGTGTCACTACATCATATTTGAAAAGATCAACTAGTGTCTATATTAAATAGAGGCAAATTTTGTACTAGTCTATCTAAATAAATAGTGTCCAATCTCGTTAATACTATGACTTATAATATTTAAGAATATAACTTATGTGTAATTAGATTCACATTATTATGCTCCTTATACTTTTTTATACACAGTCGATATTTTATGGATTATATCGAATAAATTCAAATGACAAATAATTAATTAAATGATAAAGAAAAATGTATTATTAGCATGAATAAAAGTGAAATACAACCCTGAGCCAACTTCATTTTAGGCATACATATCGGTATACAAATGAGGATAAAAGTTACTATTTGCAATCCTATAGAATTACAGCCCTTGGCCTCTGTAATTTTAACCATTAGATATTTCAACTTTTATTGGATGGAATAGTTCAAAATATACTTCAATTCCTTGTGTTAGTGTATTCCTAAAACCAAGTTGATTTTTGAGATTTATGTATTAAGCTTATTTCATGTTATACTAATATATGTGGCATTTTGTTTATCATTTAATACTTGTTATTTATATTACTTGTTTATTTGATAAAGTCCATAGAATATAAATTGTGTATAAAAGATTGTAAGAGTTACAACATTGAGGTTCTTACTACGTATAAGTTATATTTTTAAACATCTCTGGTCATAGTATTAATGAGATTAGATATCATTAATACGGAAAGCTAGCACATACTTTGCCTCTACTTTTAAAAAGTAATAGTTGATATCATCAACTATGGTGTGTAACACCTAAGCTGGTAAGTGATTGTTTGTTAAAAAACAAGTTCATTGGATCTATGACAGCCCCACCTTACCCAAAGGCGCACCAAAGGGCTTAGCGGATTGCCTGCCTGGATCTCGCCAGGACTCAAATCAAGCACTCACCCAATAGATCCAAACATACATAACCAATAAATACTTTCATACAATTCAACTTAAGAGTACAAGTATCACTAAGAGGTTTTACATCCCAAAATATACATAGTGTTTACATTAATAGCCTAAACAATTTGGCTATCAAAATATATAAAAAAAAAACATCTACCATATCCAAAAATCTACTTTTCCAGCTTTAGCGGTACGGGAAGCCTGGTTAAAGAAAACAAATAAAAGGGATGAGCTATAATAGCCCAGTGAGTGCTCAAGTCATGCAAACATACTAGTAAACCATTAAAATATTAAATAATAATAATTAACGATTTCAATAAACAGTGTATAAATAAGTTAAATAACAAGTAGTCAATGGCGGATACAGGCACGACCATAGGAGCGAGCTCAACCGCAGAAGTGGCAAGTCATGTAACAATGGCATTGGGACCGAGATAATAGCTTAGGTCCTCGCCAATGATCATATCAGTATTAACAAGCAAGTACCTTAACCACCATACACTTTATAACCTCCATACAAGCTACCACATCCAGGGAGTAATCTCAACCTTGGAGGGCCAACAAGTAAGAAAGTTCAATCCAGAGTTGGCCTCTTAGAGGAATTCAACCCAGATAAGAAAGAACAACACGCCCTAAAACACCCAGCACCTTATGTCCTCCTAATCACGACCGGTTTGACTACCCGTGAAGCAACGTTGAAGTTAGTCACGGAAGTCTCAAGCACAAATAACACATTGGATAATGAAAGCATGTAACACATTGCGAAATAGATGCAATAAAGTACACATCTTTCCTCAAGTAACACATTTCATTAAATAACATTTACAAGTATAACATAGCACTTCATGCATTATGCACACATAGAAACACTCACCTGAAGTAACTAGGAGAAAATCTTGTAATACGGACGTGAATCACTCTCGGGTCCTGGAATTTAAAAGAAATAACCTAGTGAAAACCTGATTAAAACTCTAAGTAAATTAGTAAGAAAAATTCAAGAAAAACCCAATAATTTCTAGGGTTTAGGTTTTTAGGGTTTTAGGGTTTAGGGTTTTGAACCTAGGGTTTAGGGTTTTAGATTTAGGGTTTTCTTGTTCTAGGAAAATTAATTCACTACTAGATCATTCTCTTGAAATTTTCTGCACATCAAATTTCCTAAATTTCTGCATATCCTAGGTTAATTCTCGCCTATCAAATTTTGCTCTTTAAATTCTACCGAAATTTCGGCAGCATCTCCCCTAAAATCGAACTAACCCAAAATTTTTACTTGCAAGAAAATCAACCAACCAACCCAACTTCAACTAGTTCTATAACTTCTATGTCTTAATTAACCCAATTTCACTCAAATTTTCCATCAAATCACTTGAACCATACCAAGGTTCTTCAACCAATCAATAATCAATACTTGTTATTTCAAGATTTAAAAACAAACTACAAGTCATTCAAGCCAATAAACATCATAACATGGAATAAAACTTCATAATCAGGGCCTAATTATTCATGCTTAACAACAAAAACTTGATTATAAACTTACACAACTACTACTTATAAACTTGGAAAAATAACAAAAGTTCATGGTAAATACCTCAAGTAAGTCTAGAACTTTGCTTAGTGAGAAGATAAGCTCACTTTCAATGGAAGGAGATGACCAAAGTGAAGAGAAAAGCTTCAAGAAAATGAAAGCAAAAAAGAGAAGAAAGAGAGAAAGAGTGGCCCGCCAACTTGAAGAAAAAAGAAAGAAAATAGGCCAAGAAAAATGGGAAAAGAAATAAAGAGAGAAATGGAAAAAAAAAAATCAACCAATCCTAGCAAAACAAAAGTGGCTTAGAGGTCTTGACATTTTGGCACATAGCTACCAACTTGGCTAACTATGATTAGAGGAGATTTTGTATTTGCAAGAGCTCTATGGTACAACCCTTAAAGGAAAATGTACAACATGCTATAACATAAAAGAAATCATACTATGGTTTATTCATTTTAGCTATTTCGGTTTTTCCTTTTTTTTCTTTTTTTTTTTTGCTAACATGACTAACATAATTCTAAATAAGTTTTATGTGCTTCTAGGGTTGTTACAGGATCGATCCGCCAAGAGTCGCGATTCATAGTGCCAATGGTTCGTACTCTTAATGGCAATAGTGTAAGTGATCCTTAAATTTGAGATTACCATAGTATCGTGAGCGTTAATTGCTATGCTTTAATTTTGTCACGCCCCATTTTTTGAAAAGGAAGAAAAAGTGGTTTTGCAAAACTAGTTTTTGGAAAATGGTTATTTTATTTTGAAAATAAAAGAAAATGGCCTAACATGGGACTTGGAAAATGCGACGGTTTGGGCTCAAAAATAGAGTCTAAAAAGGGATTTTTATATGAAAATGGGAGTCGTCACTTGGTATTGAGTTTTGTTGTATCAAATCACTAGAAAAATGTTTTTAAGAAATGATAAAACAAAGAAAAATTTTATAGAAAAGTATTTTTTGGAAAAAAGTAAAGGGGCGTTTGGTTCACGAGTATTGGAATCAACCCCAATGTTGGTGTTTGGTAATTGGGACCAAATTGGTGAGTTTTGCAAAACCCGACCAAATTGGTGGGTTTTGGCCAAAATCCACGAACGATTCTAGCATCTGGATGTTTGCATAGATCATCTAGACGTTCGGATCAATTCCACATGTTCCAGGCATGCGGACTCCGGATGGTCCACGTAGACGTCCAAATGACTTACGGATATGATTCTGATTCACAGCAAACTAAATATTAATTATAGTAATGATATCCATTTTAGGTATTGAACCAAACACATGTATTGGAATTACGGGTTTCATTCCAAACCCAAGAGTTATGATTCCGATTCTGAATCCGATTTCGATTCTCGAGTGTGAACCAAACGCCCCCAAGAAAGATAAGAAAAACCCTTCACAGACGACTCCAATTCTTCAAAACAAGAGAAAAAGATTCGAGAGTCACAGTTGAAGAAAGGAAAGGCAAAAGCTCGTGCCTAAGGCACCCTTTCAACCAAGTCAAAACTAGTTGCGAGATTTAATCTAAGTTTTTCCCAAAAACATATCGCATTTGGATGTACTATGTAAATGCAAATCCTAAATCTAAAAGAGACATTAGGAGGGACGAAATGTTCCTTCGAGGTTTAATTAGAATTAAAGCATTAATTGTGTATCCCAAAATGAGACCTTGAAGGAGTCACAAGTTATGCAAAAAGATATGCAAAAGAACGAAAAATAGATACAAGTGATCGAAGAAAAGGAATGCATTATAACAGGTACGAGGGACTAAGACTCGTGATATGATTTTCCTTCTTATAGAGGGATGAACAGTATGCTAAGGCCCAGAGCTATACTCGCCTATTTTCCATGTTCGAATGGTGACTCCTCATAACCTAGGCAAGCAAATGAACTATACATCCTAAAATTCTATATGAAATGTAATCTAAATATCCTGCATTATATATTTACCGGGATACGAGGATATTATAAGAGAAAATACCATGCAAATGAGAGAAAATCCTAAAAAAGAAAAATGCATTTAATGGGATGAATTGCACACAAGTGATGAAGATAATGCGCAAGGGACTTAAGGGTCTAACATTGGACTAGCCCATTTTTCTACAAATTTCTCACTAGCTGTAACAACCCTAGAAGCACATAGAACTTATTTAGAAATTATGTTAGTCATGTTAGAAAAAAAAAGAAAAAGAGAAAAACCGAAAATAGTTAGAAAATAAACAATAGTATGATTTCTTTTATATTATAGTATGTTGTGCCTTTTCCTTTAAGGGTTGTACCCTAAAACTCTTGCAAATTAATAGGAAGATAAATGTTAAAACCCTCCTCTAATTATGTTTGGCCAAGTTGTGGCTAAGGTGCAAGAAAGTCAAAACCCTATGCTCACTTATGTCTTGCTATGATTGGTTGTTATTTTTCCCAATTCTTTCTTTATTTCTTGTCCATTTTCTTGGCCTATTTCTTTCTTTTTTTTCCTTCACTTTAGCCAGCCCTCTTTTCTCTCTTTCTTCTCTCTTTTGCTTTCATTTTCTTGAAACTTTTCTCTCCATTTTGATCATCTCCTTGCATTGAAAGTGAGCTAATCTTCTTCCTAAGCAAAGTTCTAAGCTTGTTTGAGGTATTTACTATGAACTTCTATTATTCTTTTCAACTTATAAGTTGTAGTTATGTAAGTTTTTACTCATGTTCTTGTTGTGAAGCATGCATAATTAGGCCATGATTATGAAGTTTTGCTTGTTAATAAAGTGTTTTCTTGGTTAGATGGATTAGTAGATAGCATTTAAACCATGAAATGATATGTATTATATGTTGAGTTGTTGAAGAATCTTGGGGTTGAAATCTTCAATTGGTTGGAATTTTGAGTGAAATTGGGTTTGATTGAGACATGGAAGTTATTGTAACACCCTAGAAATTCATGAAAAACCCTTCATTTTGTATTATGTTCATTAGGAAAAAAAAAATGATGGCCGAATTTGTGGAAAAAAAAATGATGAGCATGTTGTACTTAGTGCCTTAAGAGTTGTACCTAGGAAATCTTGCAAGATTAATTATGGGATAACTAATGAAAATCACTTCTAATTACCTAGTGCCAAGTGGAGTCTTCTATGGTTAAAAAGTCAAGACTTACTTTGGTTTTGTCTTGTTTTGATTGGCCACTACTTTTTCCAATTTATCTCCAATTCTTTTCATTTTTACTTAGCTTAGTTTTCTTCCTTTTTCTTCTTGCTGGCCGGCTGCTTCTTCCCCCTTTTCTCTCCATTTTCTTTCAATTTTCTTGGATCTTTTACTTCCATTTACTCATATTTCAACCATAGAAATTGAGTGAAACCTCCTCCTAAGCAACTATCTTGTCTATCTAGAGGTATTCCCTTGAATTTTCTCTTCTAATTTCAAGTGAAAAATTATAATTTTTAGCTCTTAAGTTATGTTTTATGGGTTGAGTATGATTTATTTTTGGCCATGAAATATGAAGTTTTATGCCATGATTTGATTGTTTATGGGCTTGTATGACTTGTATATAGTGATTTAAACTTGAAATAGCATGATTTAGGCTTGATATGGTTAAAGAACTTGGAGTAGTTTATGTATTTTTGTGATGAATTGGAGTGAAATTGAAGTGAGTTTGATGTGAAATTTAGTAGAACTATGTGAGATTGGGCTGGTTTGGTTGTTTTCTTTGCAGGGAAAATTTTTGGTTTAGTCCGATTATAGAGGAAATGCTGCCGAAATTTCGGTAAAACCTAGGAAATAAAAATAATTAGGCTATGATTTAAGGCTTTATAAGCTGTAATTTAGTGATTTAAGTGTGCAGAAATTTTCGTAGATTAGTTATTAGTGAATTAAACATTTCCGAGCAAAACCCTAGAAAGTTAGAAAACCCTAATTTTGAAAACCCTAAACCCTAGGGTAAAACCCTAAGCTCCGAAACCCTAGAAATTAAACCCTAGAAAGACTTGGGGTATTTCTTGAATTTCCTTATGAAATTTTTTAGATTTTAGTCAGGATTTTTATACGGTTATTTCTTGTGAATTTCAGGATCCGGTAATGAGACGCGACCTTACCACGAAATCTTTTCATAGACAATTCAGGTGAGTGTTCTTATGTGTGCATGATGCATGAAATGCCATGTTCTACTTGATATTATTATTTGATAAAATGTGTTACTTGAGAAAAGATGTGTACTTTATCGCATCTATTTCACAACATGTTACATGCTTTCATTATTAAATGTGTTAATTGTGTGTGAGACTACCGTGACTAACTTCACCGTTACTTCACGGTTAGTCAACCCTGACGTGACTTGGGAGGATATAAGATGCTGGGTGTTTTAGGGCGTGACGTTCTTTCCTTAAATGAGTTGAATTCCTCTAAGAGGCCAACTCCGGATAGAACTTTCTTGCTTGTTGGCCCTTCTAAGGTTGAGATTACTCCCTGGAGGTGGTAGCTTGTTTGGAGGTTATAAGGTGAACGGTGGTTAGGGTACTTGCTTGTTTATACTGGTATGTTCCTTGATGAGAACTTGAGCTATTATCTCGGTTCGAATGTCTTGGTTACATATTCAGTGCTTGCTACTTCTACGGTTGAGCTTGCTCCCGTAGTTGAGCCCCGTATCTGCCCGTGACTACTTGTCAAATTAAATTGTTCACAAATTGTTTATTTACTCGTTAAATATTTTATTGAACAAAAATCACATTTTACTGGTATGGTTGTATAACTTGAGCACTCACTGGGCTATTTTAGCTCACCCCATTTATTTGTTTTCTTTAACCAGGTTTCCAAAATTACTAAGGCTGGAAAAGCTGATTTGGACCTAGTGGATATTTTGTTTATTGTGTTTTGATAGCCTAAATGTGTAGGCTTTTATTGTAAATATTGTCATATTTTGGGATGTAAAACTCTAGTAATATTTACACTTTTAAGTAAATATTATGAATTATTTATTTATGAGTGCATTTTATTTTAAGTTAAGTATGGTTGGATGTTTAAGCGAGTGCGTGTTTGAGTCCTGGCGAGAGCTAGGCAGACAGTCCGCTAAGCCCTTTGGTGCGCCTTTGGGTAAGGTGGGGCTGTCACAGTTATAGAATTAGTTAAAGTTGGATTGGTTGGTTGATTTTCTTGCAGGTAAAAATTTTGGGTTAGTTCGATTTTAGGGGAAATGCTGTCGAAATTTCGGTAAAACCTAAGAAGTAAAAATTGAATAGGCTATAATTTAAAGCTATACAGGTTGTAATTTAGTGATTTGAACGTGTAGATATTTTAGAAAATGAACTATTAGTGAATCAAATTTTCTGGGTAAAAACCCTAAAAATTTCGAAAACCCTAATTCTAAAAACCCTAAACCCTAGGATAAAACCCTAAACTCTAAAACCTTAGAAATTAAACCCTAGAAAGAATTGGGGTATTTCTCAAATTTTCTTATTGAATTTCTTAGATTTTAATCAGGTTTTTATAAGGCTATTTCTTTTGAATTTCAGGGTTTGAAAGCGAATCCCGACCTTTTTACGAAATATTTTCCTAAGCATTTCAGGTGAGTGTTTTGCGTGTGCATGTTGCATGAAATGATATATTATGTCTGTAAATGTTATTCAATGACATGTGTTAATTGAGGAAAGGTGTGTACTTTATCGCACCTCCTCCGCTAAATGTTATATGCTTTATTGCTTTAATGTGATTATTTGTATATGCAACTTCCGTGGTTAACCCCACCGTTATTCCACAGTTAGTCAAACTTGGTGTGTTCAGGGTGATATAAGGTGCTGGGTGTTATAGGCGAGTGTTAATTTCATATCTGAGTGAAGTCCTCGAAGAGACTAACTCAGGATTGAACTTATGAATAAATTTAGACTTCCGTGACTAACTTCATCGTTACTCCACGGTTAGTCGAACTTGATGTGTTCGGGGTTATATAAGGTGCTGGGGTTATAGGCGAGTGTTATTCTTTCCTATTTGAGTTAAATTTCTCAAAGAGGATAACTCTGGATTGAATTTTATAAGTATCTCTGACTGAGCTATTATCTTAGTCTCAATACCAATGTTATATACTTCAGTGAATGATACTCCTGCGGTTGAGCTTGCTCCCGTAGTGAGTCAATATCCGCCTTTGATTATATGACACTTCATATTGCTTATCCACTGTTTATTTAATTTGTTAATTATTATCATTTAATGTTTATTGGTTTACTGGTATGCTTGATTAGAACACTCACTGGGCTATTATAGCCCATCCCTTTTATTTGTTTTCTTTAACCAGGCTTCCCGTACTACTAAAGCTGGAAAAGCAGATTTTGGATATTATATGTTTTTCTTTTATTTTGATAGCCAAATTGTTTAGGCTATTATTGTAAATACTATGTATATTTTGGGATGTAAAGCTTATTAGTGTCACTTGTACTTTTAAGTTGAATTATATGAAATTATTTATGAGTTATATATGTTTGAATGATTTGAGTGAATGCGTAACTTGAACCCTGGCGAGAGCTAGGCAGGCAGTCTGCTAAGCCCTTTTGTGTGCTTCTAGGTAAGGTGGGGCTGTCACACTAGCATTGGACTAGTGAGGAAACTAGAAAACCACAACTAGCAATGGACTAATATGCTAACATCACAAATAAATATGAATAAAAGCATAATAAAAGTAATAAACACGTAAGAGTACATAAGTCACACAGGAGCACGTAACACTTAAATATAATATTCTAGATTCAACAACCCTGAGGAAAGAGAATAAAATACATAAGCACATAGCACAAAAACACACATAAGACATGGAGCCCTATCTATTACATCATGGGGCCTAGCTACAATCTAAATAGGGAAAATAAATTTAAATTAAATTAAATTAAAATATCCTATCTAAACTATCTATTACACTCACCTAACTAAATGCAAATTTTGATAAATAAAATAAAGTAAAACCTATCTATTCCAATGATTACCTAAATACAAATTATTGGATAAATAAGAAAAATATGGTTAATTATTACATTTACCAAATAATTTTAAATTTAAAATTAAATCACTAAATTAACATGAAATTGACAAATACTCAAAAATAAATAAAACAAAACAATCACATAAAACGTATAAAGATACCTTTATTTTGAAGATCCGGTGTAAATACTAACAAGACAAACAAACCCATTAAGGTACTATTATTTTAAATAACACAGTATAAAAAAAGTAAATTATAATGACTTTTGAAGTAAAACGTATATTATAGCCAGTTGGGGGCTAAAAATAAAAATTTTAGCAAGTATAAAAGGAAAGAATTGTAAACAGGAGGACTCAATTGAAAACAACTCACAATTTAGGGGCCATACTCACATACTAAAGACTTGAATGCAACACACATAAAGTTCCAGAGGCATACTGATACTAACTAAAAACATAGGTGTCGCGTCCTAAAAATCGTGAAAGGTACTAGTGAAGTACTAGTGGGGTCGTTGACTATCGCGTCCGAAAAGGGCAGTATGGTTCGGTGACCTATTTCGAAAAGATAGAGTTTTGGAAAAGAGGTGCATGTGTGATGAAAATCGGATTTTAGTGAAAAAAAAAGTGTATTTTAAGAAAAATGGTATTTTAAAAGAAAACAAGGCTGGGACTAAAAGTGCAACAGTTTTGGCCAACTGATTTTTGAAAAAGGGTTTTATTTTAAAAATATAGAGTCGCCACTTGGTACTGAGTTAGGGTGTACCAAGTCACCCAAAAAATTGTTTAACAAAACAAAAATAAAATTTTAGAAAAATCATTTAAAACTCTTTTCCGACTCCAATCTACGAAAAAAATGAGAGAAAAAGGTCCGGGAGTCACATTTGAAGAAAGGGAAGGCAAAGGCTCACACCTAAGGCACCCTTTCCACCTAGCCGAAAGTAGTTGCAAGGTTTAATCAAATTTTCCTACATTAATCCTAAGTTCTATCATGTTTTGGATGTATCTATATGAATGCAAATTCTAAATCTAAGTGAGGATATCGAGAGGGTCGAAATGTCCTGTCAAGGCTTGGTCGAGATTATCGCATTAATTGCGAAACCCGAGTCAAGACCTCAAGGGAGTCACGAGTATCTATGCAAAATGTGATGCAAAAAGAAAAGAAAAATAGTAATATAGACAATAAGTGGTCGAAGAAAGTAGGGATGCAACATAACGGGTACGGGGGGCTAAGATCTCATGACTAAATGTTTTTACTCACAGAAGGGGGAACGGCATGTACGCCACTGCTTCCCACGTGAGTAGGCGACTATTTCTAGTCGAATCATACAAAATGACCTAAATTCTAAGTGAGATGCAACCTAGATGTCACGCGTTGAGTATTTGTCAAAATAGATAGATAGATAATAAAATATACAAAAATCATGCAAAAAATGAAAATTTTCTAAAAAAATTAGTGTGTAAAATGATATGAAATGCACGCGAGTGAGACTATCACTAAAATGTCCTAAGGGTTTAGCGTTGGACTAGCCCATTCTAGGAATGCCCCGCTAGCGTTGGACTAGCGGAGAGACGAGAAAGCCACAACTAGCATTGGACTAGTGTGGTGACGGAATAACATAAAACATGAATTAAATAGTAAAACATGAATTAAAAGCAAATTAAATATACAAAGACATATAAAATCAAATAGGAGCACGTAACAAGTAATCATGATATCTGGATGCAAAACCCTAAGAAAAGCGGTAAAACATATAAGCACACAAGCACACAAAAGCAAATAAACCCCTAACTATTACATCGGGGGGGTTTAAGTTACAATTTTGAAGGGAGAAAAATAAAAAAGTAAAAATGGTCTATCTATTACACTTACTATCTAAATACACAATTTTTGCTTAAAATACGAAAGGAAAATAATCTAATTATTACATTGACTATCTAAATACAAAATATTCACCAAATAATAAGATTTGAAAATTAAATAACATAAAGTAAATAAATAAGCAAAAAATATGTAAAATAAGAAACATGTGAAAAAATGCATAATATATCACATAAGGGCACATTGGAGCACATAAGGCAAGATTAACAAGAAATAGGAATATATTTTTGTAGACCCGGTACTAAACGCTAATAAAATGAACAAACAAGTCAATGTACCTCGATATAAATAAATAAAGCCTAAAATATGGAAGTATTAACAAATTAGGGTGAAAATGTAAAGTCTATCAATAAAGGGGACTAAAACTAAATTTCTAAAAAAAACAAGCCTTGAGGGGTAAAGTTAGGAATTAAAACAAATCTAAGCGGTAGGAACAAAAATAAAAGCAAATTAGGAGGGCAAAACAATAAATTTTAGCAATAACGGGGGCACAAAATGTAAACTTAAGCAACTACTAAGGCTAGTCGCAATTAATCAAGACTTAATTGAAACAACTACAAATCGAGGGGGTCAATAAAAAATGATGGAGGATTTAATCACATAAAACAAAAGTATTGAGGGGCCCATTAATGATACTCAAGAAAATAAGGATTAAATATGAATATTACACTATGGGAAAGACAAAATCAATATGTCAAAGTGAATGAAAATTAGATTAATCAATCAGATTATTAACTAATCAAATTCATTAACTAACAACTAAATTAAATCAAAATCAGGAATCAATCAAATACTAAATAAACTAAAGCTAAAGCCAATAAAATAAAAAATAAAAAAAATAAAAACTAAATAAAAAAACGTTAAACCGGAAGTAATGACCAACCTCTAAATAGTCTTCTTCATCCCCTTCTTTCCAGATTTCTCTATTTTCTCCACCCAACTACTTTCCGGTTCTCTTCCTCTCTTTCCCTGTTTTTCTCCTTTCTCTATAATCTTTCTCTTTTCTTTGCTTTTTCGGCTGGTCTCTTTTCTATTTTTCTTCTTCTTTCTCAGTTGATGTTCTCTCTTTCTCTCTGATCTTTTCTCTTTTCTTGCCTGGCTCTCTCTCTTTCTCATCTTCTCTGTTCTCTCTCTCGTACTTCAGCACTCTATTTCTTCAGCTTTTTCTCCTTTCTCTCTTCCGACTGCTCTATCTCTCTTTCTCTCACTCTCAATTTCATCTCCTCATCTATTTTTCTTTGCTTGTCATTCCCTCACTCTCTGTCTCTCCGTGATCTCTCTATTTTCCAACTAATTTCCCCTAACCGATTAATCAAGCATTTGAGAAGGGTCTAGGATGCTTACCTTCTTGGCTGATGAGAGTGGCGGTCCATGATAGTTGGTGGCATGAGCCGGAGCTACAGCAGGAACTGGCTTCAGGAGCAATGAGGTTGCTTGGCCTTGAACAGGGCCAACGGCAATGGCAGAGTTGGACAATTGTGATGGTGTATGGCTTCAATGATCCTGATCATGGAGCCTTGGTGTTGCTGGGATGGTGAAATTAGATGGAAGAGTTGCTGATTTTTGGGACTGTGACATGGAAATAGTGATTTTTGGTGGCTTTGGGCTAGTCTGATGGTGCAAATTGGAGTTGTTCTAATGGGTTTTAGATGGAAATTGGAGCTAGCAATGGTGAGAATCGATGATGATTGCAACATTTCTAGCTTGGGCTTGGGGTTATTTATCTGGGATTTTGCAGTTTATTTTGTGGCAATTGGGGTTTGGATTTGGGCTGTAATAGGTAGTGGTATGGCTGTTTTGTTATGTTGATTCTCTGTGTGTGTGCAGATGATTGTGTGTATGAATGGTATGTATGAATCTATGCATAAATCTCTGTGTGTGTGTGTGTGTGTGCAATGATTGTGGCTGATTGTGTGTGGTTGTAAATGTGTTTGTGGATGAGCAGTATGTGTAACGTGTGTGTGTGTTTGTGTAGGTATTGTGTGTGAAGTTGTGTGTGTGAGTAGTGTCGCGTACGAAAAATCATGGGTAAAAGGGTGCTAGTGAGGTCGTTGATTGTCTTGTCCCGAAAAGGACGGTCCGGTCCGAGATCCCTTTTGAAAATAAAAGTTTTTGAAAAAAAACCGTGTGCGTGTGAGAAAAATCAATTTTTAGTAGAAAAGGTATTTTAAGAAAAATGGTATTTTAAAAGAAAACAAGACCGAGACTAAAAATGCGACAGGTTTGGCCAAATAATTTTTGAAAAAGGGTTTTATTTGAAAAATGGAGTCGCCACTTGGTACTGAGTTAGGGTGTACCAAGTCACCCGAAAAATCATTTAACAACAAAATAAATAAAATAAAATTTTTAGAAAAAATATTTTAAAACCCTTTTTCGACTCCGGTCTACGAAAAACAAGAGAAAAAGGTCCGGGAGTCACATTTGAAGAAAGGGAAGGCAATGGCTTTCGCCTAAGGCACCCTTTCAACCTAGCCGAGGCTAGTTGCGAGGTTTAATCAAATTTTCCTAAATTAACCCTAGATTCTATCGCGTTAGGATGTATCTAAATGAATGCAAATCCTAAATCTAAATGTGGGTATCGAGAGGGTCGGAATGTTCCGTCGAGGCTTGGTCGGAATTATCGCATTAATTGCGAAACTCGAGTCGAGACCTCGAGGAGTCACGAGTTTGATGCAAAATGAAATGCGAAAAGAAAAAATAAATAATAATATATAGTAAGTGATAGAAGAAAGTGGGTATGCAACATGACGGGTACGGGGGACTAATATCTCATGACTGAATGTTTCTACTCACGGAGGGGGGAACGGCATGTACGCCACCGCTTCCCACGTGAGTAGGCGACTATTTCTAGTCGAATCACGCAAATGTCCTAATTTCTAAGTGAATGCAACCTAAATGTCATGCATTTGAAGATGCATTAAAATAAGTAAATAAATAATAGTAATAATAATAAAAATCATGCAAGAAAGAAAACTAAAGTGTGTGAAATGTAAAATGCACACGAATGCACCTAACACTAAAATGTCCTAAGGGTCTAGCGTTGGACTAGCCCGTTCTAAAAGATCTCACTAGCGTTGGACTAGCGAGAAAAAGAATGAATCCACAACTAGCATTGGACTAGTGTGGTGACGGAATATCATAACCATGAATTAAAAATTAAAGCATGAATTAAAAGCGAATTAAACATATAAAAACATATAAGATCACATAGGAGCACATAACACATAAGCATAATATTCTAGATGCAAAAATCCTAAGGAAAGCGGTAAAAGAAATAAACACATAAGCACGCAAAAGCAAATAAGCTCTAACTATTACACCGGGGGCTTGATTTACAATTAAAAGGGGGAAAATTAAAAATGCCCTATCTATTACACTTTCTATCTACATACAAAAATTATACTAAAGTATAAGGAAAATAATCTAACTATTACATTGACTAGCTAAATATAAATTATTACATTTTTTTCGTCAAAATAATAAAATTTAAAATTAAATAACAGAAAATAAATAAATACGCAAAAAGGGCATAAAATAAGAAACGCATGAAAAATTGCATAAAATATCAAATTAGAGCACGTTGGAGCACATAAAGGAAAAATGAGAGATCGGGATACCTCTTTGAAGACCCGGTACCAATGCTTAAAAAATGAATACACATGTTAAGGTACCACTATAAAATAAATCACAAAATATATAAAAAAAATTCTAACAAATTGAACGTAAAATGCAAATACTATTAAATTAAAGGATTAAACGAACTTAAACAAACCTAGGGGCCAAAGGGTAAAATTTCAAATAAGCATGGGGTACCAAATGTAAATTTCAACAATTGGAGTAAGTTTGCAAATAGTGAGACCTTTTTGAAAGAAATATAAAATCTAAGGTTCAATCTACAATTATGGAATAACTCAAATGAAACCAGCTAAAAGTGTTAAAAGACAAATTGGTATTACTAATAACCCAAAATAAGATTAAAGAAAACGTAATATTCACTTGAATTACAAAAATGCTAAACTAAAATAAGTAAGAACACTAGAACTAACTAATTAATTATTAAAAAAAACTTAATTGACACATATAAAACGTAACATTCACCTAAACAAAACGCCAAACTAAAATAAGTAAGAAGACTAGAACTAACTAATTAATTAAAAGGAACTTAATTGACATAATTAATTAACTAAAATGATAGCTAGACAAATAGAAAACAAACTGGGGAAATAACCAGGAAAACAAAAGACTAGATTGATCACCTAACTGAACTTAGTTAGCAAACTTAATTAATTAAGCCAAAAGTTAAACAAATAAATAAAAAATAAATAAATAAACAAGAATTGACTAAACGATTCAAAGATTTAGGCGATCAAATTTTAATCAGTTTCCTTTCCCAAACTCCCAGCTTCTTCCTTCCTTCAGTCTCTTCATTCCTCTGTGATTGTTTCCCTTGTTTTTAATTTTTCCTTTGTTTTCTGTTTTTTTTTCTTAACCGATTGTTTTCTCTCTTTCTTTGCTTTCATCCCAGATTTTCTATTTCTCTATTCACTCTTTTCTTTTGTTCTCTCTCCGTCTTCCTTTCCTTCCTTTCTCTCTATCTCACTTGTTTCTCTGCTTTTCCCTCGACCAAATCTTCTCTCTCTCCTCTATTTCTTTTCCTTTTCTTTTCTTTTCTGGCTACCCTCTTCTTCCTCTTTCTTCTTCTTCTTATCACTTCAGCTCTCTGCTTCGATTTCTCTTCTTTTCACTGAAATTCCCTCCCTGATTTATCTTCTTAGTTCACTCTCCTTCCCTCTCTTTCTCTCCCCTTGTCTTCTAACGGTTTCTTTTCTTCTTCGCTTGACAACAGGGGCGATTTCCAAGTCACCTCCTCCATCGAAAAGGAGGTGGTGGAGATGCGATTGGTGGACGACACGGTGAGGTGATGATTTCGTGAAAGTGGTGAAACCGTGGGGAGGGGTCAGGGTGCGGATTGAATTTCTGATGGGGAATTAGACAGGTGTGGATCTATTTTCGACCTTGTTTGGTGGTATTTGACTGTTTTCCTGCAGGTATTGGTCTGATTGTGGTGCGTGGTGCAGGTTTGATGGGTTGTGATGGGTGTTTAGGGGGAGATTGTGGTGCTGATGGAAAAGGAGGTTAGGGACGGGACTGTGAGTTTGCTTGAATTTGGGTTGTCTTCTAACTAATAATTTTGGAGTTCCGGTGAAATTGGTGGTTTGCATTTGCAGGGGATGGTGGTAGCTGAGTGGAGAAACAACGGTGGAAATTTTGCTGTGGTGGTGGCTCTAATGGAAAAGGAGAGACAGGATAAGACATGGTGGTGAGGCGGTGGAATTGATTTTTGTTGTTCTTTATGCCTTGCAGGTGATGGCGTGGAGGTTTATTGTTGGATTTTTGTGGATTTGAGGTGGGCTGCTGGAATTGCTGTGTATTTGCTGATTGATTTTCTAGCTTGTGTGCTGTTTTTACAGAATTGGAAATGGAATAGGAGGATGCAGATGGTGCTTGGTGGTTTTGGTTGCTGTCGGGGCAGAGGGTGGAACTGGGGAAATATGGTGGTTTGCGGTGGAATTGGAGGTTATTGGTGGTCTCCGTTGAGATTGGAGATTGATTTTGGGTTATGGTGGTGGTTACTGGGCTTGGATTTAGTGATAGGGATGATGATTTGCTTATGTTTTTGAGTGGATTATTGGTGGTTGGATGATTAGGGTGGTGGAAGAAAAGAAAAGGAAGAATTAATAGTGATCTCAAGGGGATGAAGAGAGGGAACCGAGAGATCAGAACCCAGAAAATTGAATCCCAAATTCAATAAACGATAGAACAAACAGAAGAAAACTAAAAGAAAAATTCTAAAAAAAAAATCAGATCTGATTACAGAAAATAGAAATAGATAAGATTAAGAAATTACCTTGTGGATGACTAATGATGAACTGAAAAAAAAATGTAATCTTCTTGCTGGATTTGAACTTGAAGATGATGAACAGTGGAAAGCTTGGGAAAAATGACGGCAAATGTGTGTGTTTAAAGGTGTTTTACTATGTGCTTTGATCTTTTAAGATGAAAATCAAAATATGTTTTAGCGTTTTTTCTTTTTTTCCTCTCCCTTTTTTAATCCCTAAGTGGGTATTTATATTGCACAAATCTTAACCTCCAAGAAATGATTAAAAGACCAAAATACCCTTGACTACAAAAATTACAACTTTATCTTTAAAAATTTATTCTTTCACAATAATGAAAAAAAATCAAGAAAAATGTAAATAATAAATTCATTAACACTAATTCACTTTGAAAAAAAATTAGAAACTTAGAAACATGTTTAAAACCTAAAAACGAATTTGGGATCCAAAAATTGGTGAAAAATGAGTTTGGAATGTGAAATGACAATTTTGCCCTTGGATGACGAAAATTCACAGAAAAATAGCTATTGACCTCAAAAAATTATCAAAAATTACAAATAAGCTTAAAACACTAAAAAATGCATTTTTGACTCAAAATTTGTGAAAAATGAATTTAATTTGTAAAATGATAATTTTGCCTTTAGGCAATGAAAATTCACAGAAAAAATAGTAATCGTCTCTAAAAAAATTATCAAAAATTACAAATAAACTTAAAACACTTGAAAATGCATTTTTAACTCAAAATTGGTGAAAAATGAATTTAATTTGTAAAATAACGATTTTGCCCTTGGGCAATGAAAATTAATAGAAAAATAGCTATTGATCTCAAAAAATTAAGAAAATTCAGAAACATGCCTCAAGAATTTGAAAAATGAATTTGGAACTTAAAATGAGCTAAAATGGTATTCGCGAGACGAAATTACCATTTTTCCCTTATGCTAGTAAAAATATAAAAATACTAATTAAATCTGGAAAAATCATAAGAAATTAATAAATTCATATAAAAGTAAAAATATGAATTTAAAACCCCCAAAAATTGTTAGAAAAATATTTACAAATAAAATGACTATTTTACCCCCTGAGATTATTAAAAATTTAAAATTTGTTCTAAAAAGTGCAAACATGCCCTTCCAATGTTTGAAAATAAATGGTGTCAAAATTTGGTGTCTACAAGTAGATTGTGAGACTGTGTTGCTGGAATGGTGTGATTATGTGTGTATGTGTGTGTGAATGTGTGTGTTTTGGCCGCGTGTGTATGTGTGTATGAGTGTGTGAGTCTGTGGATTGTGTGAATGTGTGTGTGAAATTGTGCTTGTATCTGTGAATCTGAATGTATTAAGTGTGTGAACGTGTGTATGTGCTGAAGTGTGTGTGAATCTATTTGTGTACTATTGTGTGTATTGTGGGACTGTGTGTATTGTATGTGTAAAATTGTGCTTGTATCTGTGAATCTGGATGTGTTAAGTGTGTGAATGTGTGTATGTGTTGAAGTATGTGTGAATTTGTTTGTGCTATTGTGTGTATTGTGGGACTGTGTGTATTGTGTGTGTATTGAGAAACTGAATTTGTGAAATTGTATGTGGGAGAATGCGAACCTACTATGTAAGGGTTGTGTGTTGTACATTTGTGAGTGTGTGTTATTGTGTGAGAGAGAGTGTAAGGTGTCTAGTGTGTATGAGAGAGTGTGAGTGTGTGTAGTGTGTGTGAGTGGGTGTGAGTGTGTGTAATGTGTGTAGTGTGTGATTTGGGGAAGTGTGTATTCTTGGTGTTCTAGGTGTAGGTTGAAGATGTACTAATGTGTGTTCTAGGTGTAAACTTGAAGACGTACTAATGTGTGTTTTAGGTGTCCTAGGTGTAGGTTTTTGAAGATGTACTAGTGTGTGTTCTAGGTGTTTTAGGTGTAAGCTTAAAGATGTACTAAAAGCTAGTAGGAAAATGTGTGTGATTTTAGTGTTCTTGGTCAAAGAGATAAAATAAAAAAACTAAAAATTACAAACTCTCTCTAGGTTTTTTTTTTTTTTTTCTTTTCAACTCTCCATTTTTTATCTAAAAAAAATGGGCTATTTATAGTGCACAAATGATTTATCTTCCAAGAAATGACTAAAAGACCAAAATGCCTTTGACTATCAAAATTACAACTTTACCCTTACAAAAACATTAAAAATCTATTTTCTCTCACAAAAAAGAAAAAAATTAAGAAAAATATAAATAATAAATTTGTTAATAGTAATTTACCCCGAAAAAAGTTAGAAAAACTTAAAAACATGCTTAAAAAACCTAAAAGTGAATTTGGGACCCAAAGATGGTGAAAAGAATATTCAAAAAGTGAAATTACTATTTTGCCCCTATACTGTTAAAATATGCGAAAAATATCAGTAAAAATCGAAAAAAATCACAAAAAATTTGAAAATGTGTATAAAAGTACAAAAAAGAATTTAAACCCCCCAAAACTAATGAAAAATATTTACAATTAAAAAATTACTATTCTACCCTCCAAAATTGCTGACTTTCTCATTTTTATCCAAAAATTAGGATTTAACTCCAAATAGTAGGAAAAGGTCCCCAATGTTAGAAAATGAGCGATGTATCAAAATTTGGTCTCTATAATAGGGACTAAATATAAATATCTATTTTATATAATAAAATAACTAGAAAATCAAAAAGGCCAAAACTACATATTTTAGATGGAATTTGCATCAAATCGACGCAGTTTAGCTAAAGACTTTTTTTTTTTAAAAATTGAACAAACTAACTAAACATAAACAACCTAAAAACAATTCCAAATAAAATAAAAAATCCCTCTTCCCCCACAGAACACCCAAGTCGATTTCTTCCAAATCCCCAAACAGAGACTTTCATCCTTAATCCAAAATCCTTAAGTTTCTCACTCCTTTCCATTCCAATTTACGATCTAATTAATTCATGAATTAATAGCTAAGCTGAGAGCTTCACTTGATTAGGAGGAATGGTGCCATGAGGTCTGGCAGTAGCGATTGTGGCAAAGTTGTGGGGCTGGTCATTGGTGGTGGTGCAATGTGGTCGGTGGTGGTACAATGTGGTTGTTGGTGATGGGTTGAGCTTCGACACTGATGACAGTGGACTTTGGAACTTCAACAGTGGCTAGAGATGGATAATGTTTAGTGATTGTGGGTTGTTTGTGACAGCCCCACCTTACCCAGAGGCGCACCAAAGGGCTTAGCGGACTGCCTACCTGACTCTCGCCAGGACTCAAATCAAGCACTCACTCGGAACATCCAAGCATACTTAACTCAAAATAAAATACATTCATGATGAAATACATTCATTTAATTCATTCGAAAATACAAGTATCACAAGAAGTTTACATCTCAAAATATACATAGTATTTACAATAAAAGCCTACACAGTTAGGCTATCAAAATACATGAACAAAACATTTACTATATCCAAAAGCAGATTTTCCAGCTTTAGTATTTTGAGAAACCTGGTAAAAGAAACAAATAAACGGGATGAGCTATAATAGCCCAGTGAGTGCTCAAGTATGCAACCATACCAGGAATTCATTATTATATTGAACAAGATAATTGATAATGTAAATAGACAGGTTATGAACAATTTAATTAACAAGTAGTCAATGGCGGATACAGAGCTCAACTACGGGAGTAAGCTCAACCGCAGTAGAAGCAAGTACTATTCATGTAACCACGATGTTAGGACCGAGATAATAACTCAGGTCTTTATCAAAGGACATGCCAGTATTATCACGCACACCCTAACCACCGTTCACCTTATAACCTCCGTTCAAGCTATCACATCCAGAGAGTAATTTCGACCTTGGAGGGCCAACACGCGAGAAAGTTCAATCCGGAGTTGGCCTCTTTGAGGATTCACAACTCAAAAGGGAAAGAACAACACGCCCTAAAACACCCAGCACCTTATATCCTCCCAAGCTTGTCTGGGTTGACTATCCGTGAAGTAACGGTGAAGTTAGTCACGAAAGTCTCATGCACAAGTAACACATTGGATAATGAAAGCGTGTAACACATTGCGAAATAGATGCGATAACGTATACATCTTTCCTCAAGTAGCACATGTCATCAAATAACAATTACAAGTATAACATAAATTTTCATAATATAACATTCTCAAGTATGACAAAATATTTCATGCCTCATGCACACATAAAGACACTCACCTTAAGTGCTTAAGAAAATATTTCGTAAAACGGTCGGGTTTCACTTCCGGAGCCTGAAATTCAAAAGAAAATAGTTGTATAAAAACTGGATAAAAATCTAAGTAATTCGATAAGAAAATTTGAGAAATACCTCAAGTCTTTCTAGGGTTTAATTTCTAGGGTTTTGGAGTTTAGGGTTTTACCCTAGGGTTTAGGGTTTTCAAAGTTAGGGTTTTTCTAACTTTTAGGGTTTCGCTCGGAAAGGTTTAATTCACTAATAGCTAATCTACGAAAATTTCTGCACGTTCTAATCACTAAATTACAGCTTATAAAGTTTTAAATCATAGCCTAATCACTTTTATTTCTTAAGTTTTACCGAAATTTCGGCAGCACTTCCCCTATAATCAGACTAACCCAAAATTTTTAACCTGCAAGAAAAACATCCAAACAACCCAAATCTCAAGTAGTTCTACCAATTTCACATCAAACTCACTTCAATTTCATCCAAATTCATCACAAAAACACATAAACTACTCCAAGGTTTTTCAACCAAATCAAACCTAAATCATGCCATTTCAAGTTTAAATCACTAACTACAAGTCATACAAGTCCATAAATCTCATATTCATGGAATAAAACTTCATATTTCATGGCTTAAATAAATTATACTTAACATTAAAGACATGGCTTAGAAGCTAGAAAACTATGATCTTTTACTGGAAATAAAAAGAAAAGTTTTTGGGAAATACCTTTAATAAGGCAAGATTGTTGCTTAGGAGGAAGATTAATTCACTTTCTATGGATAAAAAGTGATCAAATGGAAGTAAAAGCTCCAAGAAAATGAAACAAATGGAGAGAAAAGAAGGAAGAAAAGAACCGGCCAAATGAAGAGAAAGAGAAAAAAAATAAGCTAAGTAAAGTGAAAAAGAATTGAAGAAAAATTAGAAAAAGTGGTGACCAATCAAAGCTAGACAAAACCAAAAGTAAAGATTGACTTTCTTGCAAGTTAATCTCCACTTGGCCATGTATAATTAGAAGAGGATTTTTGTCATTTATCCTATAATAAATTTTGCAAGACTTCTAGGTACAACTCCTAAAGGGGAATGGTACAACATGCTAGTAAAAATAGAAAATCATTTCCCTAGTTCTTCTTGAATAATTTCGGCCCTTCTTTTTTTTTTTCTAATGAACATAATACCAAATAAATGGTTTTGCATTAATTTCTAAGGTGTTACATTGTTTATTCGTGGCTGTGAAGACTGATTACAGATGGTTGATGGTGGAGGCTTGAATTGCGTTTGTTTGTTTGGTGTGATGATTTGCAGGCAGTGTTGGTTCAGTGAACGTGAGGAGTGGCGATTGGGCAACGATTGGTGGTATTGATGGCGTGGAGATGGTTGTGGAGGTAGAGAAATTGTGGTAGATTGATGCATGGTGGTGGATACAGGTGGTCTAGTGGTTTTGGAGAAATGGGAGCTAGCTGCGGTATTGGCTGTTTTGTGGAGAAATAGAGGCTGTGGTCGAGACTTGCAAAAGTGATTTTCAGTTGAAAAATCTGGCTGCGGTGGTTCATTCGGCAGTGGTGAGTGGTGATGATATTGGTGATGTTGCCTTGGTGGTGTGGCTACCTTAGTGATCTGGAGTGTGCTGTGACGGTGGAATTGGGTTGGGGTTGTGACCGTGTATGGTGTTTCTTGATTGTGTGTGCTTTTGTGTGATGTGCGTGAGAGTGTGTGAGCTCTCTGTGGGTGTATTGTGTTTGTTGGCTGGTGTTTGAAGGATGGTCTGGTGGCATTGCTGGTGCATGTGTGTGAGTTTGATGGTTGTGAGTGATTGCTTTTCGATGGCAATTGGATGGCAGTGGCTTGTGTTTCTGGTTGTATGGTTGGCGGATAGGTGAATTGGGTGGTGGTTGATGCTAGTGAATTGGGTGGGTTGGTTTTCCGGTGGTTTAAGGCGGTGATTGGTTTTTTGGTGGTTTGAAACTGTGGTTGTGTGTAGTGATGATGGATTGAGGGAAAGGGCAAAAATCGTGAACAACTATGTGTGGTGTATGAAAGAATGTGTGAAAATGTCTGCTATGAAAGTATGTGAATGGAACGTGAATCCCATCTGTTACCCTAGGGATGTGTGTCTTGTATATCAAAAGAAAATGCAAAACCTAAAAACTCTTTCAGCCCAACCCATTAGAAAAATGACAAAAATAGAGATAAAAATGAAAATAAAAATACGTTATAGACCTTGATTATTGGGCCTTTTGTCGTTTTTGTTAGGCCAATTTTCACCAATAATTTTCATTTTTCTCTTTTTTTCTTTTTTTTTAAAAGTTATAAAAATGTAAAATTTAAAAAATAATAAATCTAATGACTAAGACAAATGGACAACAAAAATCAATTAAAAACGAACATCCTAAAAATACCGAACAATCTCTAAAAACCACCAAAATTAAGAATGTAATGTAATAACAAGAGTAATGCAGCGAAAAATTTAAAAATTTGTTACCTTAGCCATGAATCTCTTTGATATAATCTATACGATTAAAGAGGGTTCAGCACAAATACTTCAAGCATAAAAGATTTCTATACTTCAAAAGGCATGATCCTATTCGATGTAGGTGTTGATTTACCATGAAAAGCTCCCCAAGTGTTGAGCCCCTAATAGTATCCACACGACCATGATCTTCTGGAAATTTTGTACTTGCTTGCCTTGCCTTTTGAGTGTTAGCTCACTTGAATATTCACGAAGAACGCAAGGAGAAGAAGCGGAAGAAAACAAACCCTAACAATTAGGGAAGAGGGGTCTAGTGTTTTTTTGAGGAAGAAAATCGCCATCTTCTCTCAATTCTTCTCCCTCTAAACCTTGTGTCGTGTTTCATTAATCAATCAAGAATCAAAGCATGAACGTATTTATAGAAGTAGTATCCTAATCTTTTAGGAAATAAGAGCAATTGGAAATCAAATAGGTTTAGAAAACTTACTTTAAGCAAATCCTTTTCCTTTAGGAAATCCTATTCCTTAAAAAAATCAAACCTCTTTCTTAATTATTTGGAAACCTTTTTCCAACAAGACTTGGATATTTATAAATAGTCCTTTAAGTTAATTTATCATATAAATTAACTTCATAAGTATCTTATACTTATCTTAATAACAATTTAACCCAAAGATCATGTCCTCATTGTGTGTTACCTTCTATTCACATATGCAATAAGTACAAATTATAGCTCATTAATTAATTAAAAAAGAGCTACATAAATTAAATAATTTAATTTATCATTAATTCATTTATTAATCAATTTGCACTTATAGATCATGAGTGGCGTCTGACAATGCATCATGACCACCTAAGTGAATAAGAAAGTTATATGGTAGACTACACCTATCAATGACACTACTACCGTGTAATTAATATCCTTTCACTACACTATATCATCATTAGTCTAAGAGTGTAGTGTACACTCTTTAAATGACTAATTAATAATTTCTTATTTCTGAAATAGGATTTTCTATAAAAGTGTAATCTTGAAACTTTTCCAAGTTATTCTTTCACTTTTGCGCAAAAAATTCTTTAAATTATATTTCAACAAATGGCCAATACAGGATACACTCTCCTACTGTAAGAAGTGGTGAATCCTATATTGATTATTCACTATCCTTCCATATTTCATATTATACCCAATCTCTACTGTATGGATTACTCTTTTACGAGCACTGAGCAATACAGTCGAAGTATATCAATCTACACTTATGATACTATAGTAATCTCAAATCTTAGGATCACTTACGCCATTGTCATTAAGAGTACAATTCACTGGCATTATGAATTGTGACTCTTGGCGGATCAATCCAATGAACTTGTTTTCTAACAAGTATTCACATACCAGCTTAGGTGTTACATATCATAGTTGATGAGATCAACTACTACTTACCATAAGTAGAAGCAAAGTATGTGCTAGTGTTTTCATAATAATGATGTCCAATCTCATTAATACTACGACTGACGATATTTAAGAATATATCTTATGTGTATTAAGAGTCTCATCATTGTAACTCGTATAAATCTCTTATACACAGTTAATATTCTATGAATTTTATCAAATAAACAAGTAAAATAAATAACAAGTAATAAAAGATAAAGAAAATGCCACATAAATTAGTATAATATGAAATAAGGTAATATAAATCCCAAAAATTGACTTGGTTTTAGAGCATACACTTATAAAGAAAAATGTCCAACAGTGTAAAAATACAAAGTAGATACTAGAATAAAAGAAAAAAGCATTTACAAGTCAAAATCACTATTTTGCCCCCGACTTGACTAATTTAGCATATTTTACACGAAAATTAAAATTGACCCCAAAAAACAAAAAGTGTCCCATATTAAAAAATCTAAATAGTGTATCAAAATTTAGTGTCTACAACTCCATTACTCAGTGCTCGTAAAAAAATAGCCCATAGGATAGAGGTTGGGTATAGTATGAAGTATGAAGGATAGTGAGTAATCAATATAGGGTTCACGACTCCTAATAATAGCAGAGTATATCCTGTATTGGCTACTTGTTGAAATATCTTAAAAAAATTTTTGCGCAAAAGTGAAAGTATGATTTGAAAGAATTTCAAAGTTATACTTTTATAAAAAGTTATATTTTGAAAATAAGAAACTATTAATTAGTCATTTGAAGAGTATGCACTATATTCTTAAACTAATTGGGATATAGTGTGATGAAAAAATATTAATTACACAGTAACATTATCATTAATAGGTGTAATCTACCATATGACTTTCCTATTCACTTGAGTGGTCATAATGTATTGCTAGATGCCACTCATGATGTATAAGTACGAATTAATTAATTAGCTAAGCTAATAATAAATTAAAGTTTTTAATTTATCTAACTCTTAATTAATTAATTAATAAGTTATAATTTATACTTATTGCCAACGTTAATGGAGCCTAATGGGTTTTTTGGGTAAAATTGTTATTAAGATAAATATAAGATACTTGCGGGGTTAATTTATGAGATAAATTAATTCAAATAATTTATTTATAAATATTCAAGTCTTGTTGGATAGATTTTCAAATAATTAGGAAAGAGGTCTTAGGTTTGCTTAAAGAATAGGAAAACTAAGTCTTATTTGATAATGCTAAGTTTTTAATCCTATTGGTTTTCTAATAGTTTTATTTCCTAAAGGCTAGGATACTACATCTATAAATATGTCCATGGCTTGACTCTTGGATGATTGATGAAACACAAAGACACAAAATTTAGAAAGAGAAATTTTGAGAGAGGTGCGTTTTCTCCTAAGAAAATCGCCACCTTGTTCTCCCTAATTGTTAGGGTTTGGTTTTCCTCCTCTTCTTGCTCTTGTGTCTTCATGATAATTTAGGAGAGCTAATACTCAAAAAGCAAGACAAGTAAGCCTAGAGAGGTTTCTAAGGATCGTGTGCATGTGGATAACATTGGAGGTTCTACACTTGGAGAGCTATTCGTGGTAGATCAACATCTTAATCGAATAAGGATATTGCCCTTTGAAGCATAGAAACCTTCTATGCTTGAGGTATTTGTATTAAATCCCCATCAATTGTATAAATTACATCAAAGTGATCATGTGTTAAGGCAATAAAATTTTAAAATTTTCCTTCATTACCCTCGCTATTACCTTTCACCTTGCTTATTTAAACTAATGCCTTTGAAATTCCTTGCGTACAAACTTTTAAACAGATGGAATAATGCAATTCCTATAAGTGGTTAAGACAATCTTGTAAAATTTCAATGGCAACTCAAATTAATAGGGGAAGTCTTCAAAAAAGATTTGTGAAATTGACTTTTAAAGTAACTTCGCATCATAGTTGTATATAAAGTCCGAACTTCAAGAAAATTCCATATAGATTGACTAAACTCACACAAATTCAATAAAGACAAGATACTTAATTTTGAAACTCTAATATCAGAAAATAGAGTGGACAACATCAGGGGCCAATGGGAAGAAAAGCAACATTTGTTAGCAAAGGCAATGACATTTCGATTCTCTCCTTCCTGATCCTTCCTCCATTGGCAACGACATCCTCTCCACTTCCTTTTGTTTTTTGCTAAACCTACACATCCAGACCAAAACAATTTGAATTATGTAATCTTGTGAAATCCATGTTGAAAAGCGAATAATTCACCAAAAATTAATGAAAAATAAAATTCTTTGAGCCTCGGTTATTCTTGAAATAAACTTATCTAATAACCACAACATGCCCCACAATCTTCAAATGCTATCACGATGTATTGAGCACTTATTGTGGTTTGGAAGTTTAATAACATAATTGATTGACAGTTTGCTTGTAACTATAAAAATATGAACTACTCAATAGTCAAAATATCAAAAAAATATTAAAAGGAAATCTCAATGCACAAATAAAATCTTTTCTTATTTGATATTGATCTCATTATTTGTAAAGAATTTGTACTTCTTTTTGTTTCGATATGTTGCATGTTGTATATGTATTTACATGAGTATATTTCAGCATTTGTTTCCAAGGCCAAAAACCTTCCTTGACACTAGTTAGTAGTTTAAAATAATGCATAACCTTCAATTGCTTTCAGAATTGGATGTTTGTTCCGTTTCAGTTGTGTTTTTTTTTTTCACGTCTTTCTTGGAGAAGAATTGTAACTTATAACCTTTACATTAGAAGAGTTTTTAATCATTTCTAGCTCATCTTGACAATCGATATATAATTTTTTTTTACAAAAAAAATTTGTAACTCAAATTCAAGTGCACTGTGGATATCTCCGTTTTAGTATTTGTATATACACATATCCACACAAACAGAGAGAGAATTTTCAATCATATATTTTCTCTTTCTTATGTAACATAACTAATGAATGAATTTTGCCAAGGTAAATAATTTCTATTTAAGTCTTTTAAATTTTAATTATCCAAATGAAAAATAGACGATCGTTCATCCAAATAGTTAAAATGTGAATTTTTGAATAAAAATTCAAATAATGTAACATAAAATTTAATTTAAATTTATATTCTTAAATATCTTCTCTTTAAACTAATTTATTTTTTAACAATATTTTTTTAAATACATTATGACAAATTATTTTTATTACTTGGTTATTTTATCAATTACCTAACCACTTGGCACCTATTTTTTAATCAAATCATATTCGTATTATTATAACTTTTGTACTATTTTTTAAAAGTTTATAGACAAAGCAAAAATGAATCATCTTGCAACTTAATAACTAGTATATATGATTATATATTATTTAGAATATTCGTATTATTATAACTTTTGTACCATTTTTTAAAAAGTTTATAGACAAACAAAAATAAATCATCCTGCAACTTAACAATTAGTATACCAGACCATATATTATTCGGAATATTCAATTAACAAATTCAAAATGAAAGAATGAGATTGCAATTTTTTTTTTCAAGAGGATCAACAGTAGAATTCCACTTATCCCTTGATAATTCAAACCAAAACTTATAAATATCAACACCTTACCAACTAGACTGCGGTTCATTATTGGCTAAAATTACAATTAACAGCACGTAAGATTATATTTTTTTGAAATACTTGAGCTTGTTTTCAATAGTTTTGATTTTTTTATAAAAACTGATTTAAAAAAATTAAAAATTAATTTCTCTTAATTTTAATTTAAAAATTAAAAAATATAGTAAAAAAATGATTGAGAGTTACAAAATCAATTTTTTAAAAATAAGAAGTTAATTCGGCAGAAAAAAAGGCCCTAAATATACAAAATAAAATTGAAAGAGTGAGACTGAATTTTCGAAAATGACAAACGTGTCGCTGCGCTACACCCTTTGATCACGATTTCAAGCCCCCACGTTCCTCCATCCACCGTCTTCAGCACAACCTCCAGCAGCTGATCTTCGTCGCCCGTACGGTTACTGCCGTCGGCTTCCCCTCCGGCGACGATCGCCGACACGTTATATTTAATCTTCTCCAAACCAAAGGTCGGTTAAAGTGCCTCAACACAACGCTTATTCGCAAAATCATGTGAATTTAACCACAAATAGCTGTTGCACATATGTCGGATACGTTTTATAGGAGATTCAATTGGTTTTGTACTCTATCCATTGTGATTTCTATTTAACGTATTCATCTTAGCAGTGTTATGATTTCGGTCTTATATTTTTTTGTGGTATGGGAAATGAAAATGGGGGTTTCTAGATCTAATTGAGGTAAATCATATTTCTTTCTCTGTTGCTGAATAGAACTTCTTTCTTAATGATTTTGTCGCAATTTTTTTGGTCAAGAATGTGGCTTATAATTTCATTTCTGAAATGAAATTAGAAACTTTGTTTGCTGGAATATATTCTGGTGGTAATCACTTTGGATATGGAATTTGCAATGGATTTACCTCGTTGGTGTAATATGCAAATATAATTTTTTTTTTATAGAAAATGTAGCTCTTAAGTTGGCATGCATTTGATTATCAAGTCCTCTCACCGAGTCCATATGTGCTGCTCGAGATTATTACCCTGTTCACTAAAGTCATTGGTCCTATTTGTGTTGCCTTGATGCATTAGGTTAATTTATTAAAAGATAGCCGCACCTTCTTCTGATTTACCGTAGTACAGCTTTGAATGATCTCTCCAGAGTATGATGCAAACTAGTTCAGGGACGGTAAATTTGTTGATCACGACCATTTTCTCAAAATTTCGGGGAAAGAGTGATAGCACCTCATTTTTTAGTTAGCTCAGTTTCATGAAGATTGAAATGAAAAAATGTTTCACTTTTATAATCTTTTATTGATAATTCTGGTTTTATATTGACTAGAAAGATCACTTATCTGTAACTGAGACTTTGTTCCTCATACTTGTATTTTTGAATGGTGGATGATCAATCTCTTGTGAAAGAGAATCTGGTGTATACAACTATTTCCAAATGTAATTAGTTGATATCTCTTTACATGATAATCTACATTGTTTAAAAAATAAAATTATGATCCTAATGATTTCAATATGCAGGTTGAGTTATGGTGAACCTTTGTTTCCATACAGATTGTCTACTCACCGGATCTTGAGACATTTTTCTTGGTAGCAGTTTTATTTTTGGTTCTCTTCTTTGCTGTGAAAAGTTGTTATGCAGAAGACTGTGAATCTTTCAGGGGATAGTTCCTTGAGACTGACACCTTCGCAATCTCTTCGTCGGATGGGTCTATGTTCTCAAATAGTAACTGGACAACAGACATCTCCAATTGTCTTTCCAGAAAAACGCAGCAGAGGAAAGGCTTCAATATGTGCTGACATTAGTATGAGCAATGATGGTTCTAAGAAAGCTAAAGGGGAGGACCATAAGATTGACATTGGAGACGAGCAGTCTGATTTATTGGGATATGAAGTGTTTGCCGGAAAACTAATATTGGATAAGAGAAAACCAAATAAAAACGCTGATGCACAAACTTCAGTAGAAACTTCAACCCATGATGCAATTGAGGCCAAGTTGACAAGTAAGGCATTACTTTGGGGTACTCAAATGTTATGTCTTGAAGATGTGATATCGGTGAGCTATGCCTTATCTTTTCTTGCATGACAATTATAAATTAGTTAGAAAAGTTACATCTCTTTTGTGAAGTATGAATATGTTATTAAATTTTGACTTGGCAGGTGTCATATTATTCTGGTCTTAGACACTTTATAGTGCATTCTTATCCACATAAAAAAGCTTCTGGTCTTTCTTGTTTTGTGAAAAATGTGAGAAGTCGGAAGGATTTGCGCTTCTTAGCTTCTTCCCCAGAAGAAGCCCTTCAATGGGTCAGTTCGTTTGCAGATCAACAGTGTTATGTAAAGTGTTTGCCTCATCCTTTGAAGCAGGCCTCAGACTTAGTTGCCAATGAATTTCCTCCTGAATCATATATAAAATGTAAAAGTCCACCTAAAATGCTGGTGATCTTAAATCCTCGGTCTGGACGCGGTCGTTCAAGTAAAGTCTTTCATGGCATGGTTGAACCCATATTAGAGGTAAGTTGTAGCTAATTTTTCTATACCTATTTACGTCTTCTATCACAATCTTTCTACTTGTCTTGGAGCAGAGATTGCCTTTTAGCCACTAGAACTATTGAGAAATATGTATGACAGGTGGAAAATTTTTTTAAGTCAAGTATAGAAGAGATTCTAGAAAAAGCTGAGAGTTTTGACGTCTCAATGTTATGTGTCCATAGCATATTCCAGTTGTTTTTCTCAGGCCAAAGTCATTTTACTGTATGGACATATTTTAATGACTTCTGAATGTCATGTTAAAATCCTATTTACGTGTAGAAATGTGTAATACACTCTCTTGTATAAATAATTGAGTGGATATTTTTCTGTGATTTGGATTTGGGATAACCCTTCATAGTTATGTTTCTTCATATCATCATTGTGCTGATTGTTTTGATTTTGTTTTCCATTTTTATTTTTACTAAATTGGTTATCATAACATTCAATAGGTGCAAAATAATTCTTATTTTATTTTAGGAACTAACAATTAAATGTGTTGCCAACATTTTTGTTTGCCTTCACAATGTTAATTTAGAGAATAATGCGTAATTTCAGTTCCACATTTTGGTTTCTAGTTTGTACAAGTATGACATGTTATAGATGCGTCTATGTATTCATGAATATGTGAGTAAGAGCTGGTAGGGGCCACAAGCATAAATTGTTATCCTCCCTAGCTAATGACAGTAACCTTGGAATATTGATGGAAAACTATGCCATTTTTGCTAGTGACGCAAATTTTGGGAATTCCTAAAAGTGAGAGCACGATAGAGAGAGTACTTACATGTTTAGGGTTCACTCTTCATAGTCATTTTGAATGATTAATTATTAACAAAAATAGCGGAAAAAGAGAAGACTTTGCTACAGCATATGTGATGTGGGATAAATGTTATTAGGTAAGTATGAAAAGTTGGTACTGACAAAGCAAGGCATTAGATTAGGAAGGAGTGTAAGGATTAGGATGACATTTGAATTAGACTAGGATAAGATTTGAATTAGATTAAGATCCTATTTTATAGCTGCATGCCCATAAATATTTAGGTTTATATTGCGCTATAATTGAGTATATTGGCTTAAATGGCTATAATCTTCTTCTTTGGGTTCATATCATGGAACATAAAGTTTTGAGAAAGATTAATTCCCTGGTTAAGATTTTTCTACTGGTTTTTCCTAAACACCATAACCTTGATAATGAATCAAGTGGTTGTCTTTTTCTCATGCTTGCACCTATGTCAATTGGTATCAGAGCCAAATTCAACCCACAGCATGGCAGCAAGAACTAGAAGAAGTCAAGGAACTACTTGAATGGTTTTGTCCAAGAAGCTTGATCAAGTCATGCACCAAGAAAATGTGGAAGTCCATGAGGAGAATTAAGAGGGTTTCCAAAGTCCTTAGATGTACTAGAATGGAGAAAATGTTTCTGTTGTTGCCTTAAATATTGATGTATTCCAGGATCATTTGTGAGATTGAGATTCGCCACAATTCTTGTTACTTGAATCTTCATTTGACCTCGAAGTATCCGTGTCTATGGGATACGATATGGATGCTGGTATGGAATATATGTCGGGTGCTTTGACTTAATATGGCTCTCTTTGACGTAGCTACTATAAATTGGTTGGGTAAAAAATATCGTCTTTGAAAGCCTATAACTAAGTCGTGGGGCTACTTGCAAGCAAGGAGGAATTTTGGTCCAAAAGAAGATGTCCATAATGACTCCTAGGGTCTTAAGGTGGTCATTAGATTATTAACAAATGTTTTAAGAGTTATTATTTTGAAGTTTGGGTCTCAAGGGCATTTTGGTTTTTTATTTGTTTGTAGGAATTTTTTTTCCAGCAATTATTTTGAGTTTTATTTAGTTATTTAATTATATTAGGTAATTGGTTAGAGTTGTAGTTATTATAAGAATATTTTATAAGTGTTTTGTTTTCCTATTTAGAATAAGAAGTAAGAATTCTATTCATAATAAAGTTCTATCTTTTAGGTAAGTTTATAAACACTATTGTTATTAGACTATTCTAGGTAGAGAGAGATATTGAAGAATCAAATTCAGTTTATTTGTTTCTAGTTTGTTAGTTTCTTTCTTCATATTTCCTCAAACATCCTCTTTCTTCTTTCCTTCCACCCCCCCAAAACACCCCCCACCCCCCCCCCCCCCCCCCCCAAAACAAAAAAAAAAAAAAACCCCCAAAAAACCGTGGGTTATTGTTCACGCTAAAGAAACCAAGAACGTCTTGAGATCCAAATATGCAACTCATTGAATTCTTGACCAACAATGGTTCGTAAACCAAAATAACTAAGACGTGGAGTTAGTTTGTCTTGAATTAATCCTTTTGTCGATGAAAACAACCCTAGAAGGATCAATAGATTTATGTGAAATAAAGTAAATCTACCTGGACAAACCTGTAAGACCTTGATCAAAACAAGAAGAATAATAACTCTACCACAAGACTAGCTTAATAAGACTGAAAGTAGTTCTTAATCAGCAAAGAACCAAGAACAATCTCAATTTTGGAGAAAACTCACCAAATATTATTAATTACAAACTGAAGAATTTCATTGGTAACAAGGCCTATAATATAGGTTACAAAAATTGTGCAAAAGAGTAAATAATATTCTAGAACTAACTACCAAAAACTAATCTTTAACTAATTGTAACACTTAACATAAAATAACTTGTAGAGAATTTAGAAGCTATAATAAAACATAAAACTAGTTCCAGAATGCTCTAAAAACACGCCCCTTTAAATTGTCCTTGGGCTGGCCGAATGCTTCTTTGGGCTTCCATCTTGCAACTTGCAAGGTTTTCAATTTAAATTCAACAAGATCAGCCAAATTAAGTGCATCATCTATGGCTCATATGATACTCCTTGGGCCTTCTTTGAACACATACTTGATCCATAGCCAAAGAATAAGCTCTTGGGCCAAGCTTCCAATCTTCAATCCATGATCTTCAAGCCCAAATACAACTTGAAGCTCATTTGCATGCTTTGGCTAGAACTTCATAACTCGCATGTCAATCCCTTTGATGAACAAAACCTCATTGAGCTTGTCTAGCGATAATTGATCCTTGATTCCATGCTTAAAGCCTTGATGTTGGCTTGAACATATACACTACATAACCAGCAAGCTTGACATATGTAGGTGCTCTTGGGATCCTATCACAAGATCACCCCAATCTTGTCCTATATTAGTTTAGTATTAGAGCCTAAATTTTCCTCCTCTTGATTAACCATATTTTTCTCTTTATAGTCTATAACTGTCTTCAAAGTTTGAGACTTTATCTTCAAAATTTAAGATTTCATCAAAAGACAACGAGACTACTCGAAAAGATGATGATTTCCTAAAGGCTAAAGTGCAAGATATTGATAGAAAATTGGAAGCCTTGCAATCCTCTGTTGATCCCTTAATCAACATGGTTAGTAGATTCGATCGACTTGAAGCTTTATTGTTGGGAAGGCAGACAATTGGAGCAGGTCACAACAAGGATGAAAAAGATACAAGTTGTCTCCAATCAGCCTTAACCACATGATTGTTAGATTTCCATTCCCAACCTCTTCCTTTGCCAACTTCCCAACTAATTCTTCCACCTCTCTCTCAATCAACTTTATTGCTTGTTTCTCAACCCGTTTTCCAGCACAATCCTCAACCAATTTATTAACCTAATATCCAAGGCAACCATAATTCTACAGCAATCCTGAATGGTTTCAATTCACTGTGGGTTCATCTTAAGGAATTTTTCCTTTTGGACAAGGTAATACATCTTACTTTGCACCTCAAACACAATTCCAGCCTCAAGTGCGATTCCCACCTCAAAATTAGTTTTACCATAACAATAATATGGATATTCATCACGATTTCTGGAAAAGAGATAAGTTGAATGTTCCAGATTTTTTTTTGGAGATGATCATGCTGATGTTTTCCTTGATTGGGTGCATAATTTTCCTATTTTTGATAGTATGGAATGAATGAGATCCGGCAGTATTATTTTGCTGAAGCTAAGTTGGAAGGGGATTGCACGTGTGGTGGATTAAAGAACAAGCAAACTGTAGGAAGATGGGATTGGATGATGTCCGCACTTGGGAGGAGATAAAGCAAGTTATGACGCACCACATCCTTGCTTCTTATTACAAGCAAAGAGTTCATCTCCAATTTATGCTGTTATGGCATAGGAACATGACAGTTGATGAATACACTTGGGAGTTCTATCGTCTATTTAATCAAAGTGACTTTGAATGGGACAAAAGTATCATGATTGCTTCGTATAAGAGAGGATTGAAATCACATATTTCATTAGGGTTAGCAACTGTTGTGCTTCTTACGTTGAGTGATACCGTACGCGTTGTTCACCGAATTGAAACTGAATATTCTACTACACCTTCTTTTTGGGCTCCCACATCTAATGGTCGTTTAGATGTGGAATCCGGTGGTGATTTTAACAAATCAACAGTTGTGCAAAGTAGCCTACAGTTAGTTGATCCTAAGGGTAAGGCTCCAAGTATTGATGATCGCAAGAAAGATGACAAGGATGGCTGTTTTCAATGTAGACCTCCAAGTCATACGAGTTGGCAATGTCCAAACAAAAAGAGTTTCCATATTGATGCTGTCTCTGAAGAATGAGAATAGGAGATTATTATTTTGGAAGTTGAAGAAGATGATGAAGACACACAAGGTGTTGATAACCATGAACAACCATGTTTGGTTCTATGCCCGCTTCTTGGGACACAAAAGGATGATGAGGCGGAAGATTAGCGGTGAAGTATATTTTTCAAAATTGTATATGGTGTAACGGGGCATCGTGCACCATGATTATTGATCCTAGAAGTTGTAGCAGTGCCATATTAGAAGATGCCATTCATAAATTGGGGTTGAAGAGTGAGCCACATCCTAATCCCTACAAGGTTGCTTGGGTTAATAATTTTAATCTTAAGGTAACTGAGAAGTGTTTGGTCACTTATTCTATTGGAGGATTGATTGAGAATCATGAGTGTGATGTATTGCCTATGAAAGTTTGTGATGCAGCAGCTATAAGCTGGTTGGATAAAAAATATCCTCTCTGGAAGCCTATAACTAAAGCTAGAAGACCACTTGCAATCAAGAAGGAATTTTGGTCCTAAAAGGAGGTGTCCATGGTGATCCCTAAGGTCTTAAGATGAAATTAGTGTCATTAGAGTATTAGTAGATGTTTTAAGAGTCATTATTCTAGAATTTGTGTCTTAGGGGTATTTTAGTCTTTTTAATGTTCGCAGGAATTTTTTCAGCAACTGTGTTTTTTATTTTATTTAGTTATTCAATGATGTTAGGTAACTAATTAGAGTCAGAGTTGTTATAGGAATATTCTATCGGTGTTTTGTTTTCTTAGGAAATAGGAATTCTATTTATAATAGATTTCTTTCTTTTAAGTAAGTCATAAGTTTATAAATACCTTTGTTATTAGTCTATTCTAGGCGGTGAGCATTTGATTAATAAAGTTTTAGTTTGTTAATTTTGTTTCTTCAGATTCCCCTAATTTATTCTTTCTTCTTGCTTCCTTTCTCCCTCATTACTGTTTACGCTACAGTACGTGCTACTGTTCACCCGCGAAACAGTGTCATATTCTTCTATTCTTCCGCGTGTGTTCGTAGGCAAGACTATCACAATCTTGTCCTACATTAGTTTGTCATCTTTTGTTAGGTCCACATTGGCTTTTTGATAGAAAGATGCAACATTGTGGATATAATAACACACACAGCTTTAAACACGGGGACCTCAACTTGAAACTCGTTCCATCAAAAGATTTGTGACCAAAGAAGATCAAAAGGTCTTTCCTTTTGAAGCCCTTACCTCCAGAAGACGGCGTTGGTGGACCACATCCTAAAGGTCTTTCCTTTTGAAGCCCTTACCTCCAGAAGACGGCGTTGTTGGACCACATCCTAACGCATCAGAGTCGAGTTCTTTCAGTGGGGATGATGTAGCTGTAATAATCTGGTTGGATAAAATATATTGTCTTTGGAAGCCTATAACTAAAGCTGTGGACCACGTGCAAACAAGAAGGAATTTTGGTCCAAAAGGAGATGTCCATGGTGACTCCTAGGGTCTTAAGATGGTCATCCAATTATTAATAAATGTTTTAAGAGTCATTATTTTGAAGTTCGGGTCTCAAGGGTATTGGCCTTTTTATTTTTGTTTGTAGGAATTTTTTTTCCAGAAATTATTGAGCTTTACTTAATTAATTCTATTAGGTAACTAGATAGGGTCGTAGTTTAATAAGAATACTTTGTAAGTGTTTTGCTTTCCTATTTAGAATAGGAAGTAGAAATTCTATTCATAATAGAATTCTATCTTTTATGTAGGTTATAAGTTTATAAATACTCTCATTATTAGATTATTTTAGGTAGAGAGATATTGAAAAATAAAATTTCAGTTTATTTGTTTTTAGTTAGTTTGTTTTCTTTCTTAAGATCTCTTGAAACTTCCTCTTTCTTCTTCCCTTCTTTCCCCTGTTGTTATCGTTAGTGCTACAGTATGCACAACTGTTCACATAGCATTTACGCAATTGTTCACGTTACTGTTCAGCTGTAAAACAGTGCCAAATCCTCATTCTTCTGCTTGCGCTAGTAGGTAGGATCCCCCAATCTTGTCCTACGTCACTCTTGGACCTTACCATTCCTTGTAGGTAACTACTTTACAGCCTTAAGTATTCTTCTTATACATTTTAGAGATGTGTACTTTTTTGATGAATGAAATACCAAGAGCAAAATATTAAGTTTGACATAACAAAGAATTGAGCAATGGTCAAGTGTGACATTGTATGAAGTTTCTTCTACTATTGGAGTTTAAAATACTACTAGTAAAAATTTGTATGTCATATCCAAGTACTCGTGCCTAAAATCTTCGCCATGTCCTAGTATCTTTTATGTTAGAAATTGGTGAACTTGACACCTAGATACATACCCGTACCTAGACATGTGATATATTTCCTGTGGATTTTGACATGGTTGGGTTTTCTTCCTCCATAGGCAATGATAACTTAGATTTTCTCTCCAATGGAAAAAGAAGCCTACAACAATTGAAAGAGGTACTTCCCATTAATCATATTATCAGATTGAAAATTCGGTGTGTAGCCAAGGTCTGAGGCTACAAGTTGGAACTTGAGTAGTTGAAAGATGAGTTCTCTAGAATTCTAGGTGATGTAGTGCTAGGAGAAACTATATCTGGAAAGTTTTTATTTGCACTGGACTTGATGATATTGCAACAAGGACTTTATTTAAAAACTTTTGTATGTTACGTGATTTGACCGCAAACTTAATCCATATGTTGTAGCGCAATGTCAACAAGTGTTATCGAAACTCATTTCATTCTCTTTGCAATGGAGAGATGCAAAGGAAGAGAGCGCGAGAAAGCTTGGATAGAAACCCATTATATTATGCCAAGGGTAAGTCAAGGACACGTTTTTATCCAACCAAGGAGAACTGATGCAGGATAAATGCTATTAGATAAGTAGAACAGGGAGATAAGTATAAGGAAGGATTAAATTAGGACTAAGGTATATAAATGTGCATAAACACGTGTGTGAGTGTACATATGTGCGCGCACACACATATATGTATTAATTCAATGTTATTTTGCATTTAAAATATATATTTTAAATAATAAAAAAATTATGAATTCAGTAATGAAGTTGGTTATCAAATAATTGATTTACCCAATTGAATTCAAAATCATATAACCGATATCAGAATTCCTACATCAAATAGTGGTTCGATACCGTCTACCAACGGACTTTCCAAATTACTGATTTCAAATTTTCAAGTCCAATTCAAAATCGATTGATAAATCATTTTTCTCCAATTATACTCACCCATACTTTAGGATTGCTCCTTACAAATACACAAATGGCATAGGGCAAAGATAATATTAATTGGTGACAAAATTGCTTCTTGAATCACTTGCATCGTGTGGATCACTCAAGGGAATGCTGGATGAACTTACCTCTGCTAACTAGTTTTATGTTGACTGGAAGCTAGAAAGACTAAGACACAATGCCCGCTGCCAGAAGGCCATTTCATTCTATCATGCTGTGTATTGGACCTACAATGTCCAGCCAATACATATAGGACACGGAATGTTTCCACTTATGCTTATTCCCACTTTCTGATTATTATACCTGATGTAAAGTTTTATGTCATTTCAAGTTAGGAAGAAAGCAAGAAAATTCGGGTTCTTTGGATGCTTCATGAGCAAGGGGATAGAAAGGTTACGTGTGATGCCAGGGATTTATGCCTTGACTCGCACCTTTAGCTTCACAGGTTGGAGGATGCAATTGAACTTTATGCTTTTGCTAGCTGTTGAGCATTATGCTTTTGCCAGTTTTTCCTCAAGTCAAATATTAACTCAAAGCCATGTCATGGGATGCTTGAGCCATCAGTTGAGCATGTAGTTGCTTTCTCCTTTTATACAAAAGGAAAACGTCTGATTTTACCTTAATATATGGTATTAAAAAAGACATTAAAAGTGGACCTTGTAAATTGGGGGATTAGGATTCTAGAATCAACGATTGAAATGAATCAAAGAATCTGTGCAATAAATTTGGAAAATGTTGGAATGAATGTGAAGAAGAAAGAAATTGAACAAAGCGCTTGGATAGCTGAAGGAAGTTGCTAGCTGTTTTGTTTGTGTGCACACGCATGCCTGTGCATGTCTGTTTGTGAGAATGAGGGGTTGGGGGGGAGGAAAGCAGGAAATTTTGAGGGCCCAGAGCAAAGGGAATGGGGAGGTGGAAGGAAGATAAGAAGGGTGGAGAAAACAACAAGATGAAACAGTGGGCAAAATTGTCTAAACACTGTTGAAACCCAACAAAGTATGGTTTTGTAGGAGTTATAAAAATTTACTGTTCATTCCCTTAGCCCCACTTTTAGTATTGTAAGATAAGATTGAGCTAGTACTGTTGGAGTGTATTGGTAGGCATGCAAAGAATAGTGCCGTTGCTCTTTGGGGTTGTAAGATGGGCAATTCCTCACTCTCTTTGCAGAAACATCTTCAGTGAGTCAAGACTACCTTTGCGAGCTCACCCTTGATCTTGTAGGATATTAATGAAGAATCCTTTATTGATGCATAGCTGTTTGCCCCATAATTAGAAAATTTTCTTATTTTAAGTTGTTCCTAGTTATGATTTATCAAAAAAAGAAAAATTATGAATTATCAAGGAATATTGCTTTTGGTTTTTTAACCTATTTCATTAGTTTCTTTTCAAGAAAAAAAAAGAAAAAGAAAAACTTGTTCATGTTTTGACTGATTATTCCGTCCCTGCGTTTCTTTCCTTTTTGGCTTCTTGCGTGCACATGCCAGGGTTGGGTTGGGGTACGGGAAGTCTCATAATTGCTTCTTGCTACATTTCTTTGCATAAAGCATGCTGCATCAAAGTCTCCTGCTGTTTAATGAAACCTTTTCCATTCCTGAAATATAGATTCTAATGTTTTGTTTGGCGTAGCTTATATTGCATTTTTCTGAATGAACAGCTAGCTGGATTTCAGTTGGAGGTGGTGAAAACAAATTCTGCTGGTCATGCGAGAAAACTTGCAGCAAGTGTTGATTTCAGCACTTGTCCTGGGGGTAATCTTTAAAGTTTTTGTGCTTGGTATCTCTCATACAGTTTAAGTATTTTGTTTATCTTTCTGAAATTGTGTATTGTAAATTTTTATTTTTTTTCCAATTACCAGGTATCATATGTGTTGGGGGTGATGGAATAGTGAACGAGGTTAGCAATTAACCGTATTTTTCTAAGCCTTTACTCTCCATATGTAGAGTTTTCTTCCTTTAACCTAATATTTTTGTTTACACTCATCATTTTCATGTGGTCAGTAATTAAACCTTTATCCTTTGGTAAATTTTATAATGGGACAACAAAGTGATTTCATCTCTATTTATCAGACTCTTATTATTGCATTATCTTATTTCACTTAATGATTTTGTGGTTTATTTTTGTAAATTTCAATCTCCCCTTTCTGCTTAAGATGATAATCCAAAGATAGGAAAAAGGATAGAAGAGTTGCAAATGATGAGCAATTCATGGGTTTAGATATAACAATTGAGCTCTGAGTAATGTAATCCTCAGGCTTTAGACCTGCATTCCCTGTACTTGGACCTAGAAAACCCTGAAAAATTTGGATTTTTTTGGATATCTAGAAAACAACTTGATTTTCCACTAGAAAGCACATTTTCAAATTTTATGTGGAATGCCTTTTTTCTTCTCATATATCAAATAGAAAGATATGCTTCTATGGAGATGTAGCATGAACAAGAAATAGGGTGTTTTAGGAATTCCACTTAATGGTGGTTTCTAGGTTTTCTTTAAAACCTCGATCTCCCACTTGAAAAATAGGCTCTCAATTTTGTGTAATTTACAGTTTTCATTGCATTGAATAGATATTATGTTCTAAAAGGAATTTAGGGTTGAAGGAATATGAATAGTTGTTGAAATAGGTCACTCCTACGTGATTTAGGGTTGTTTTGGTATCAAACTTTAGGTGTTCAAGTCCAATTCGAAGTATGACACCTTAGGTGCTCAAGTCCAATTTAAAGTCATCATTTTTCTGACCTTTAGACTTGTTATATATTAAGTTTTTCTTATCTCTAATCAAGTCCAGAATTTCATATGCATGTCATACACCCAAGTTTATGTAAATAGATATATTTTGTCATGACTCTTGCTCAAGGTGCGGCAGCCTACTGTATCTGGAGGTGAACCTCGAAAAGTGCAAAATGTCTAATGTCATCAACATGGCAATACGTCATCAGTGGTGCTACCTCAAGGATTATTCCATAAATATTCCATAAATAGTCATCATCCATGTAATTGTAAATGGGCTGCCTGCTTAAACAAAGTCATTGGTAATCCAAGCCCGCCAAGAGTGGATAAAGTTACTACATAAACAAATCACAGCATAAATCAATACAACATTGATATGAATACAAGTCTAGTACATAAGATTGGCTATCAAAGCCATACGACAACCTGTCATCAGCTACAAAACATAAAAGTTAGAATAATAGTTCCAGACCAAGATATGAGAGACATCAGTCAACATGCTAAGAACTCCCAAAACTGCCAAAGTCCTCTTCAGCAAAACCTGTCTTATCTGAAAAGATCAACCAAACAAGGGGTGAGCTACACAAGCTTAGTGAAAAATCAATATATGGTTTACCAGCTTTAGCATATTCATACACATATTCGTTTATCAAAATGGATGAGCTGCAAGCCATGTTGAAGCCTATTAATTAAGCCTACAGATTCAGAGTAATTCATGCATAAGTCATAAAGTTAAAGAAGTATTTAAACCATTAAACCTTCATACTTCATGATCAATATCAAATAGATCAATAAACAATGAGCTCAATTCATGCCAAAGTGATCTAATTAATGTCTAGATCCGACCTAGGATGCTTATTTCTCCAAATAGGCCACTCAAATGTTTGGATTACTATTCCTATCAGATAGGCCAATCAAATCTTCTGACTATTTCTCCCATCAGATAAGCCAAACAAATATTCTGACTATTTCTCCCATCAGATAAGCCAAACAAATGTAAGTGGACATGTCCAGTCAACAAATAACGAAGGATTCATGAGCATGCCATGGTTCCCTATTGTTGGGAATCCTACAGAAGTAAGATGGGAAGAGGAAAAAGAAGTTCATGAGGGTCATTTCATTAAATACTACAAGTGTACATTTCGTATACCAAGTAAATCAAAATACATATGCTAAAGCCGTATTTAATAAATAACCTAGTCATTTATTAAGTTTGAGAGTCATTTATTAAGTTTGAGAGTTCAAAACATGTTTGCAGAACATAGTGTATAAAGGTTACCTCACCTCAACTCCAAAGGATAATGAAGAGCTCAACTAAGATGATTGGACTTGAAGTAGTCGTTGCCACCTACAAGCATTTAAATGTTATTGAGAACTCGTCGAATGACACGTAAAAAAACCCGAGACAGCCCCAACAATGCTATTCTAGACTCATGAGACCCTTAACAATGTGAATGAACTAAGAGCAGTCAAGGCAACTTGCAACATGAGACCCTACTCTACCTTCTGAACTCTATGAGCGGATGTAAAAGCTAATCATATGACCAACAAAGGAACAAAAGAACTAAAGCAACCAGTCCTGCAAGACGCAAGGTTTGCTTGGGAACCCTCATTTTCCAACAATGCATTCTGCCCCTGTTTAGACAAATGAACTCATACTTTGTTCGTCCAAATGACGTTCTGCTGCAGAATACAGCAGAACAGCCTGTAACCAGCTGCATGTCCTCCATTTCAAAGCCAGCCACAAAACAACCAAAATGCCAACAGATGAGAGGCATTTTTAAGGAAATATGAGTATCAAATCCTCTCCGTAGAAACAGGAACAAATGTCAAAGAAAGGATGAAGATTTGGGGACAAAACTCACACCCCAAGAAGCGCAAAACTGTTACTAAAGCTGCAACTTAAATATGCAGCCCACAAACACTTCAAACCATCAAAATAAACTCTTGCGTGTGCTAACTTAGCAACAAAATGGCCAAAAGTTGGACCCTCTTGCACCAATTTGCTCATATGGACAAAACCCCAACTTTAAGCTTTAGACAAGGGAATTCTTACCTAGAGAAGACAAATGAGAAGCTCCCAACCTCTCATGGGGCCCAAGCTCTAGATTTCATCTTCAATCCCTCCTATTGGAACCTCAAAGGGTTAGCTCTTGATAAATGGAAAATGGAAGGATGTAGGAAGAGGGTTGAGAGTAGAAAAGTTCAGTCTTAAATGAGTTTCATGAAAGATTTAGGCAAAGTTGGGGTATTTATATTCTCAGCTGTTGGTCAATTACAAAATAGATTGCTTTTTTTTTTTTTTTTTGGTTTCTTTTGTCACCATACATTGGCCATAGTGGCTATAAACCTAGCTAGTGTGGGACTAGTTAGCTATTGAGTGTTCAAATGGTCTCGTTTAGGGTCTGATTATTTCATATTTCAGAAGAAAAAAAGCAAGATATAAAGAGCATGTGAGAATTTTCAGAAGAAAAAAAGTAAGATAGTCCAGAAATGCTCCAAAAGAATTCCTTTTGTTGTTCATTTGTAAATTTCCTCTTTCCTCTTTTTGTGCTTTCACCTAGGCTTTTATAGAGACTTGAGGATACTTTAAAATTGTGAACATAAGTTAACTCTATCCTCAAAAGAAATTCAAATTCAAAGTTTGATAATATTATTGAATTTCAATGCTTTTAGGTGTTTGGTTGGATTTCACATATGGTAGAGATTCCAACTGAAAGCTTTATGATACGTTGTTGAATTCCAATTATAAAGAGTTTTTCGTGCTTAATTGTGAATATATGTGACTAACTGCATGTTGAGTATTCTACACTAAGAATTCAGCTTATTGGCTTATGTTTGTTGGTTGGATTTCTTGTGTAAAGTCTTATAGCTGTTCTTGGAGCCCTTAGTTTATTAGAATAGTTGTTGCAATAGTGTTTCTTACTTTAGGGTCGGAGATGTGGTCTTAGAACCTATAATAATCTACTTCACTTGGTGCAATTCTTTTAGTTTTTGAGAAGGTACTAAGTCTATTTGGAGGCACCAAGGGTGTGCCAGCAACAGATACAAGATCTAGTCATCTTCTTGTTTAATGATGAGCCCTATCAAAAGTATCAACAGAAGCGAGGCTTTCTGTTGGCCATGGCCATATTTTGTGATGTAAGTTCTCGATTCTGGTGATCTTCATTGAAGGATTAGTACAACTCTCCATAGCATCCAAAGTTAAATTGCTGGGCACCATACAAATCTCAGTTTTCTTTATGTGAAAGACAAAATCAAAGCAATGAGTATTTTGCTGGCCATGGCATTTTCCATTGTACTTTGCATTTTCCAGTAGAAAGATTAATTGTTTCCTGTTTTGTGCAGCTTCCCAAAATGCACATTTGGGCACAATGCCATTCTTTCTCCTTTTTAAGTAAAAGACCAACTCAATAATTATTTTTTACTGTTCATGGCATTTTCCATTGACCTTAGCAACTAGCAAAATGTGTCAACCATAATTCTGCTGCTGTTTGATATAATTCAAGAGTAGGTGACTTCTTGTTTCTTTGTTGTTGAGACACAAATAACAACTTATATTGACATTATTCTATTTTCTTTTATTATTACCTGTTACAATACTTTTGTGAGTTGCTTCCCAAGCATGGAATAGTCACTATATGGGGTACAACCTAGATATACAATGTCTAGTCATCCTCGACGAATGATATCAAAAAATTGACAGAAGAGAGGCTTTTAGTTAGCTATGATTATATATCCAAAACTACATGGTGTTATAAGTTGTTATCGCTCCTGGCAATCTCCATTGAAAGATCAGTTGTTCATCTCTCTATAGATCCATTGTTACACAGCTGGGCACAATATCAATGCTAGTCTTCTTGAGCAATTAATATATCTCAGCAATTAGGTTTTTACTGTCCATGTGATTTTCCACTGAAAGATCAGTTGCTTCATCTCACTCCATAGCCTCCAAAAATACACAGCTGGGCACAATTCCATCTTAGTCTTCCTTCTCCGATTAAGCAATAGATATAACTCACCACTGAGATGGCGTTTGGTAAGAGGGTTTTGGAATCGGGAATCGGAATGAAACTCATAGTTGTTTGGTAATTGGGTTTTGGAATTGGGAATCTTCCAAAATTTTGGGTTTCACCAAACCCAGCCAAATTGGTGGGTTTTGGTGAAAACCCACCAATGATTCCTGGACGTCCGGAAATACGTATGAATATCGTCTGCATCAATTCTAGGCATATGAGGACATCCACATTAGCGTCCTCATGATCAACCGAACATCTGCTTTGTAGCTACTCGTCTGGTTGAGTAGATATGATTCCGATTCCTAGCAAACCAAATAGCAATTATAGTAATGATACCTATTCTGGGTACTGTACCAAACACATGTATTGGAATCGACTGCTTCATTCCAAACCCAATGATTCCGATTCCCATTCCGATTCCGATTCCGATTCCTAGTGTAAACCATACACCACCTAAGTTTTTTTACTGTTCATGGCAGTATCCATTGAATTTTGCAAGTTGCAAAACCTATCGACCGTAGTTCTGATGCTATTTGGTAATGCAAGATTAGGTGAATTCTTGTTTCTTTGTTGTTGAGGCAAAGATAACAGAGTGAATTCTTGTTTCTTTGTTGTTGAGGCAAAGATAACAACTTATATTGATTTTTTTTTTTCCGTTTTTCTTTGATTATCTCTATAGAAAGTTTTGAGTAGCTTCATAAGCATAAAATTCCACTTATTTTTGTGCAACAGTATTCCATTTTTGTTCAACAGGAATCATAGGATGGTTGAACTTAGTAGCACATGACAGCTGGACTTCGTCGAACATTTATCTTTTGTTACCGCACCATTTAATAGCATTAGTCTGTTGGTTCTTGATGTTGAGAGATAAAGGTGTTCTAGAAAATTTTTACCTGTAATGTAATTCCTTTTGGGGACTTGAATTGTGGTGTCTATGTCACTCCTAAATTGCTCGTACAAAGAATTTCCACAGTAATAGGTTTTTGGTTGATCGCAATATGGAATAGGGGATAATTTTCTTCAAAGATTTGTTGCCACACCACATTTCATTTCAGAAACTGATTCTGGTTGAATCTCCCACGACAAAATGTGTATTGCATTTGAATTGCTTTCATTCTCGGGCAATGCTCTTTCCCATTGTGACACCAAAGGTGCTACTGGCACTATAGTTTGACCACTTGTTAAGCAGACCGTACTTTTAAGTCAATAAATTGCCTCTAGTGCAAATCCTCCTTTTTTTCCCATTTTTCCTCAAATTTCCCAAAGCCATTTGCTAAGTGTGCTTTATTGAAGTCGATGATATTCCTAATTCCTTTACCTCCACGACCAAAGAGGAAACAATCCATTCTACCGTATGACCTTTGCTTCTTCACTGGATAAAGAGATCCTCTTTGCTTACCCTTTGGGATGTCAAACCAGAAGAGGAAGTACGTAGGAAGATTAGACAATGAAGCCTTTGGTAATGCTGACCTACTCCTTTTTGATAAATATTAATTTTTCCAAGTCCCTAGCTTGTTCTTTATTCATGGAAAGTCTGAAACAATGCTCATTATCTCCTTTGTTTAGTTCTCCCTTGATGGGTGGAAGTCCAAATGTAACTGGCTAATAGGGGACCAACGGTATACCTTAAACTTCTGCTAGTCCAGGACTGTCCTGGACCTCATAATCCTTTACGTGATATTTATTTTCAATCAAAGAAGGGCTTGAAATAGGAGTGCCTGTATGATAGTTTGAACGTGATCTTTATTTGCTTCAGATAAAGGAAGGTTGTCATCCATGAAATGTGGATAGGTAACATTCATTTGCTTCTATGTTTGAGATAGAGTATCCATTAAGTAGTCTCATGTCTTTCATTTATGTTACAAATCCAGTAAGAGGCTAATAAAGAGGAAAGGTGAAAGCAAGTGACTGTGCCTTAATCCTCTATTGCTAAGAAAACCCACACTGCGTCCATTTAGAGAACGGTTAATAGGTTTGTGCCCGTGCATCGTATACTTTTGCTAGTCTAGGGATATCCTTGACCTCAATAACCCTTATGTAGCATTTATTTTCAATCCAAGGACTTGAAAAATTAGGAGTACCTATCTAAGAGCTTGAATCTGGTCGTCTTTTGCTTTAGATAAAGGAAGATTGTCATCTGCAAAATGTAGGTAGGTAACATTTATTTGCCTTAATTCTATCTTTCAGCTGGAGAATCCATGAAGTAGTCTCATGTCTTCCATATTTGTTACACATCTAGTATGAGGCTAATAAAGAGGAAAGGTGAAAGTATGTCATCTTGCCTCAATTATCTGCTACTAAGAAAACCCATACTGCATCCATTTATGCGAACGGGAAATCTGGATGCAGAAAGGCCAAATTGGAACATTGAAACACATTTCAGGAACCGTTTTTCAAGTATGGGAGTAAATCCCAATTAACATGACCAAAAATCTCCAGATATCCAGTTTGCATTAGATTCTGTTGCATCACCAGGAAGCTTTTGCGGATAAAATTTGATTTTCAAAATTTTTAGGGTAAACTCCATTTTGTACACTTAAACTATACACCGATTTCCACTTTGCACCTCAAAGTTTGATTTGGGACACATCTCTAAAGTCTAAAGACGGACACATTAAACTTTAAAAACTACCGCATGTGGGTCTAATATTTGATATTTTTTACAAAACTAATAGAATACTACTCGCATGAGAATTATTATGCATGCCAGTATAAATGTATTAATGCAAAAACAGGTTGAAGCTTTATGTGTTGATGAAAGGGAGGAAAAATTACAATTTTAAAATTCTCAAATGTTTTAAAATTTTCAAGGGAGGAAAAATTACAGTTTTATAGTTTTAAAGCAAATCAAATGTTTTGTTTGATTTTCTTTCAATACACTTGCCATAAGCATGCTTAATTCTCATGCGAGGAGTGTTTCGTTGAAACCACAAATGATTGGACCCAAATGGGACTGTCATTAGAGTTTATGGTGTAATTGTTCCCATTTTTAAAATTTAGGTGCTGTCCCAAATTAAATTTTGAGGTGCAAAACGGGAAGAGAAAATTACAATTTTAGTACCAAATGTTGGCAGTTTCACTCTCTAAAGTTTGGACAAAAGCAAATTTAGAACCACATGTTTCAGGTTTTTAGCACATTTAGTCCTATTGACTGGTTTTGCCAAAATTTTACTGGAATTTGATCACGAAATACTTATGTGCTTGTGACCAAATTAAAAAAAATAAAAAAGGAAAAATTTTAATTGTCATAATTTGTAATGAAAGAGATTAATTTAAGTTCATTCACGATAAATAAGCAAATAAAATTGAAAAAATTTGCCTAGATAGTGCTTTCGTGTGTGCATTTAATTACAAATTATGGCAATTAAAATTTTTTATTTTTTTCTTAATTTTTTTTTTAAAAATTTGGTAACCGGCACGAGTATAGCGTGATTGGATTCTGATAAAATTTTGGCAAAGTAAGTCAATTGGACTAACTGTGCTAAAAAATTGAAATGTTCAGTACTAGATTTGCTTTCATTTAAATTTTGGAGACTAAAACCGTCAATACTCTAAACATTCGATACTAAACTGCAATTTTGTCAAGCGGGAATCGATATATAGCTTAAGAGATGAAAATTAAATTTAGCCAAAATTTTAGGTGTATATGTGGAAAACAATATATGGTGAATGGGTATTTTAGGAAATTCTGTTTATAACAGATTGTATCTCTAGAATTAGGCTAACTTAGTTGGGTTGCCTATTTTATTATAAGGAATCTAAAATCAAGGATTTGATTAGTTTTTGGAATTGATTAGGGGAAGTTTTCTTTTATTAGTGTAGATATTATGTCTACATTCATTGTAGTATTGTGTCTTGGTTCATTGTGTTGAGATTAACTCTATCTATTAATTATGTACAAGCCTATAAATGCAGGCTTCTTGTACTTTGTAATGGAGTACTGTTTATCGAAATGCAAAGTCTTTTTTTCAAACTTTGTTCTAACATGGGTATTAGAGCTGCCCTTCCTTGAGGCGGCCTCTTTTTTTTTTTTTTTTTTGCCCTAAAGTCCTATTCGGATTATCTGCCGGCCTTCATTGTTGATTGTTTCTTCAAGTTCTTTACTAGTATTCATTGCTGGTTATTTCTCTGAAATTCTCTACTAGTCTTCATTGCTGGTTATTTTTGTTTTATAAGGCCTTAATTTACCTATTAGTGATTTCGTCACTAGTAGATGTCAGAAGCCATAGAGACTGAAAAGGCATCTTTTTTGAAGGAGGAAAATTTGACTAGCCAAGAACTCAACAACGAGATAAATTGTGGTGTACCTATTCCTAAAAGGCATACTGTACTCAGGAACGGTGTTAGAAACTTCATGGAAAGCCTCGAAGTTGGGAATGGAGTCAAAGAGGAGAACACCCTAGGAATAATAGACAAGTTCATGTTGTTGCATAGCCACGAGGTGAACAAACATCACAAGAGCCAATTGGTCTCAACCAAGAGGAGATTGAAAGAGTGAGATCTCTCATATGTAGTCTTGAGAAGCCATTAGGTACTTGTTCTTTGGCATATTAAGGTGAATTACATTTTCAATTGGATTAAATATCTCAGATTTTATCTTCCCTAGCTCTTGGATCACGGACTCAGGAGATATTGAGGAGATGACCAATGTCATCTAAAATTTTTTCACTTATTCACCACGTCCAAGTAATAGGAAAATTGCCACAGCATGGTTTTTGATCAGGTAGCAGGTGTAAGGGATGTTAAAATAAACCCATTGATGGCCCAAAAAATGTCTTTCGTGTCATTAAGTTGGCCACAAATCTGGTCTTGATATGGGGTGCAAAAGAATGGGATGGCTTCAACTACCTTGAAACACACAGTCAATTAAACATGACTAAGGCAAATTATCCTATTCTTTCATTTTAAATTCAGCCTTTTCCAATAAAGAAAAGGTTTGGCTTTATCGTTGCAACATTGGATGCCCATCATTTCAGATTATTAAACGATTGATTCCTTCCTTAATTAAAGATGTAGATATTGAGAATTTTTCTTGTGAAGTGTGTGAGCTTGCTAAGCATGTGTATTTCTCTTCCAATTAATAATTAAAGAAGTTCTCATTTCTCTCTATTTTATAGTAATATATGGGGTCCATCAATTATTTCTACTACTTCTGGATCAAGTGGTTTGTTTTATTCATTGATGATTTCACTCATATTACAGGGCTTTTTTGGCTTAAACATGTCTGATATTAGTATTATTTTCCCAAATTTCTATTTTATGATCAAAAATCAAGTGGCGGTTAGAATCAAGAGATTTAAGTTCGATAACACAAGAGATCACATTCTTTCAAAAAGAAGGGATAGTGATAGAGCATAAGTTGTTCCATATTGATAACCCACAACAAAATGGGGTGGCAAGGAGAGAAATGGACATTTTACTAGAAAAATGTACCTAAAAGCCTTTGTGGGGAAGCATTTCTTACAACCACCTATTTCATAAACTGTCGATCTACTAGAGTCTTGGAATATAGGAGTACAATGGAAATGCTTTGAACATTCTATTCTAGCTTACACACCAAAAATAACCGAGTATCGAGAATCTTTGGGTGTCTCTTACATTTCATGTCCATAGTCAAAACAATGTGAAACTGATCCAAGGGCTATTAAATATGTTTCTGTCGGCTATTCTTTGACTCAAAAAGGGTATAAGCAAAGAAGCTTTATGGCTCAATGGCTGTCACGTTGAATGAACATGAGCCCTATTTTACCAATTCTTACCCTCAGGGGAAGAGTGCAACAAGAGAGGATAAGGAAGGTTGTTTGCTTAACTTGTTCTCACCTTCATTGTCTAAAAATCTGCCTCCTAATGCTTTGTCTAGATTGGAATCTGAAAAAGTTCTTGAACCCAAGCTTGAAACACATGAACCTGAGCATGAAACACATGCACCCAAGAAAACATATGAACCCGTGCCTGAAAGATCACTAGAAAAGAATGATTTTGCTTGAGGATATGTAAGATTTGGCAAGGGGAAGATGTACTCAAGGAGGCATGCGGCTATTCATGAACTTATGCAACTCCGGGAATTCAATCCAAATTGTTTAAACGAGGTAACAATCTCTAACTCTTTATTGCAAGATAAAGCAAGGTTTCATGTGGATAATAGTGACCAGGGCCTTCCCAACACCGTCAAAAGAGGAAAAGCAACGTTTCATGTGGATAATAGCGGCCGGGTCCTTCCCAATGCTGTTAGAAAAGGAAGTATAGCGCATAATGTGACAATTATTTCCCCTTGCACGGTTTTTGTCTTTCAAGAAATTCTCATAAAGCCTTCTTTATAAGCCTAAATACCATTACCATCCCTGTCATTGTATCTGAGACATTGTTAAATGGTAAATGGAAACGAGTTATGAATCTGGATATGGAGGTGTTGGAGGAAAACAAAACTTGGGAGTTGGTAAAGTTGCGAGAGGGAAAGAAATGCATGGAGTGTGAATGGGTATATGTTGTGAAGTACAAGATAAATGGGTCGATAGATAGATACAATGCATGGTTGGTTGCTAAAGGTTATACTCAAGCCTATGGAATTAATTAGCTTGAGACTTGCCCTGTTGCAAAGATGAATACAATTAGAGTTCTATTGTCATTGGCAGCCAGTTGGGACTTATAGCAGTTTAATATCAAGTTGCTTTTTTACACACAGATCTAGAGGAAGAAATTTTTTTGAAGGTTCCACCAGGTTATAGGAAGAATATGATGCTTGTACTGTGTGCAAATTGAAAAAGGCCTTGTATGGCCTTAAGCAATCATTATGAGTCTACTTTGGGAGATTTGCAAGAATTATGTGACCATGGGCACAAAGTTAGGGGGACCACACTTTGTTCGTGAAGCACTCCTTTAAGGGGAGTTGTAGCCCTCTTGGTGTATGTCGATGACATCATAATGAATGGGAATAATGTTGAGGAGAGATAGTTGTTGGGCCAATGCTTAGTTAAGAAATTTGAGATCAAAGCATTAGGACGATGAAATATTTTCTTGTAATTGAAGTTGCTCATTCAAAGTAAGGCATTTTTATCTCCTAGCAGAAGTATGTGACGAATCTCCTCCACCCAAAAAAAAAAAAAAAAAAAGGGCAAAACAATGAGCAGACCAGCTTGCACTCCTATAGAAATTTAAGTACAGAAGAGGATGTCATGGCGGATGGAGTAATATATTGGTGCCTGGTAGGGAGACTTGTTTATTTGTCGCACACACATGACCAGATATAGCATATTGTGTTTAGTCAATTCATGCTCAACCCAAAAGAAGTTCATCTGCAAGCAGCTTATCGGGTATTAGAGTATATCAAAGGAACAACTGGAAATGGTACTTTGTATAGGAGGAATGGAGGTTTAATTCTAGAGACATACACTAATGTAGATTATGCTGGATTAGTTGTTGATAGAAGATTAACCACGTGATATTGCATTTTTCTTGGTGGAATTCTTGTGACATGGAGGATAAAAACAGAATATGATAGCTCAGTTTCATGTAGAAGCAGAATTTAGGGCTATGGCTCAAGAGGTATGTGAACTGGTTAAAGATCATTATCAAAAATTTGAAGATTAAGTGGGATGGCCTAATGAGACTATTGTGATGACAAGATCAGAATAACTTACAATTCTGTGTAACAAGACTAAACAAATTACATCAAGATTGATCCACATTTCAACACTAAATTAAGGAATAGTTGTGGAGTGGATTGATTTGTATTGTCTATGTGTCTAGGTTAATTTGTCGATGTACTTACAAAAAGGCTTAGAAACTCAAGTGTTTCTGAACAACTTAAAAAAAAACTCAAGTGTTTCTGAACGACATATCCAAGGTGGGAAAGGAGAACAGCCCATTTATCTGCTTGGGAGGGAATGTGAAAAACCATGTATAGTGGACGGATATTTTAGGAAATTCTGTTTATTACTGATTGTATCCCTAGAATTAGGCTAACTTAGTTATGTTTCTTATTCTGCTATGAGGATCCTAAAATCAAGGATCTAAATCGGATCTGATCAGTTTTTGGAATTGATTAGGTAATCTTTCCTCTAATAGTGTAGATACCATGTCTCGATTTATTGTATGTTGTGTCTTGTCTCTCTGTGTCTAGGTCATTTGGGCTTTGTAAAATTATTTTGTCATTACGTCTAACATGGAGGCAGAGACAAAGCCTTTCTTGCAAGGCCTAAAAATTTGCAATGGCAATGGGCACTTTTTTTTTTTTTTGCCCTCTCCTACCCCCAAAGCCTTTCTTGCAAGGCCTAAAAATTTGCAATGGCGATGGGCACTTTTTTTTTGTAGGAGGATTTATCAAGTTCATCAGCAAAATACTTCCTTATTGCACAACATCTTTTTTTTTCCACAGATTTGCAGGAAAACATGCTGAATGTTTTTTTATCAATAGGTGCTGTCTAGACTACATTCTTTCAGCTGATTTGCCTATGAACTTTTGCGTCTTGGCTAGATCAGATAGAATAGGCTGCAACTATTTTGAAGCGTAAAGCTTAGCAGATAAAGCTTTATGTCTCTTTCCTCCTCTGTACTTTTTCCTGAGTAATAATAAATTCAGTTGGGATCTATGCCAAAATCTGCATCATTTTATGGTGGCTTAACTTATAAAAACAGGAATTACATTTGGGTTTCCTTGGGATTAGCCACTCAAAGAAGTCTCAAAACAACTTCATAATGCAACAAAACATAATTCGTTCCATCTCTACATTATAGTACATATACACGAGACGGTGAGTCTTGGAGGCCAACACATCGTATGGACTAGGAAAATTTTGTAGCTAAACAAACCTAACAGCTAAGAAATATTAAGGCTAATAATGTAAGAAGCCAAATTAGATTTGACTACTTTAGAGAAGCCATCGAATTTGGCTTTTGTTAAATGAGCTTTCTTTCCCTAGAAACTTTAATACTACGCTGATAGATTGAAATCAGCTAAAACATATCAAAGTCTTAATATAAATAACAAGTAACTCCGGAAAATAGTTGTTTCTTGGAATTCTCCAAATGGTCAATTTCTTGCCTTTGTGCTTTACATTAGGTTCCCTCATATTTATTTCTCAATTTTTAATACAAATATATATTGCTTCTAAGACAGAATACAGTTTTTGTCTTCCCCTAGAAAAGGTATTTTGATATGGAGAAATGCATAAGAGCTCACATTGTTAAGCTCAAAGTTAGAAGTTGGAGATTATTTTGTATGTGGGACTCAAGTAAGCTTATAGGCCTATAACATCTAACAGTCTCAGTTTCTTTCTTATGAAGTAACAAAAGCAGTGTTGAGTTTCTTTTCCAGCAGCCCAGAAAAAATGTACCACAGACATGACTTGTTGTGTAACAATCTCCTAATAATGTTGCCCAAAAGCCATGGAGAAATCATTAGGTGCAAGATGAAAGGTCATGTGACCACCATCCACTGTATGAAGCAACAATAGAGGCTTTGGTTTGTCCTTTTAAACAATCTCCAGTTTTTCCCTCAAAGCTTTAGCGAAACCTTCTCAAAAGGATATAATGTGATACTTGAACAGGCCTTTTCATCATTATCATCAAATTCCATATAAGTCAGCTTTGAAGGCTGGGATTTTGCTTTTCGTCTCGACTTGAGATTGCTTGCAACTTAAAACTGCCATAATTCGCAGTTGCTGCTTCAATTAAACTTCCAAGTGAATAGTCTTTTTCGTGGTCACACATGTTGAAGGACTTTCCTAGGGATCTAACACTTCTTCTTAGGCAGAAACTTGGTGGTTTACCAAAAAGCTTTCGACAAACCTAGACAAGCAGTACAAGATTTACGTGGACATTGGTCAAATTTATTGGACCATGCAAATCTTCTTATCACTCTCTCTCTTATATTTTCTCTTTATCTTTTTATTGTCTGGTGTGATTTGTGAAGAGTTCTGAAAAATTCTTCAGTTTCTTCTTAACTGGGTTGTCTCTCTTGCTAGACCTGGTAGAAATTCATTCCTAAAAGCTTAGAATGTATCCCAATTTTTTCCGAGGAAAATTGTGTGGTGCTGAAGTCTCCTATCAGTGCACCTAGGGCAGACTCTGCATTTATGTTTTTGTGGCTTCATATGATTCTTGGCAAAATTTTTTCCTATCAGTGATCTTCATTTGATGCGTCAATGCCTGTAAAAGAGCATAAGAAATTTTGTTGCAAATTATGAAGCTGTTTCGAGGGTGAATACTTCCCTATAACAAGGCCATTTCTGGCAAAATGCATCTTGTCCCACATACTTGTGTTTCATCCAAAATCTCAACTGAGTAAAGTGATTCCTAGTCAACCTGCATACCTTCTCCAAAATTTGGAATTTGTCTGTTCCAATTGGTTTCTTGGAGAGACTTTTACATGGACTCTCATCTAATATCTGTGTCATGTCGTGTCAACACGGATTTGGATATGGTTGTGGCGTATGTTAACTTGAATCTGCCTTGCCATGAACAGTAAATTGATGGACAGTAACACAAACAATAATTGCGTGAACTGCTAGCAATGAACAGTACTTGGTGATTTTATTATTATTATTATTATTATTTTAACAGTGTATGTCCAGCATTAACATTCTTCTGTCTTTCCCATGATGGGATTTTGAAACCACAACAGTATTTATAGGTGTAGCACCAATGCATAATTTACATCGATGCCCTTATTTTTTTTTAACATGTTTAATTTTGCTTCTTTCTGCCAATTCACTTGAGTTTGTCCAACCCTTAGTGCTGTCTAACTGTTTTGGCTCCTCATTTTTTAGATATTGGCCAAGCAAGTCTACCAATTACCATCATTCTATATGCTGCAGCAGCATAGCTTGGAATTCATCAAATATAATGACAAAAATTTAATAAACAATGCATGCATATTATGTTAATTACTTGGTTCATCAATGATAATTCTAGAAGTAGCACTGGAGCATGCATCTGTAAATTCTGTCATTGAAGAATTGTCCATTTACTTTGATATCAATATTTACTTTGATATCAAATGAACACTAAATCTTGAACAAAGAAACTAGCTGTGCCATGAGATTGCGTGTACATACAATGCATAAATTCTTATGTACAAGTTAATCGATGCTATCTTTAAAATCCATTCACGGGCTGTACACAAAATCCAAAAAATAAACAACATGAACCTATTTTAGGAAAATACTCCTAAATAAAAGTAAGGAGAATACTCATATGGGAAGAGGAGATCGCTCATGGCAATTCTGTTCCATAAATTTCTATCGGCCTCCAAGTTAAGCAACTGTAATTCCAATGACCACGTAGTACAGATGTTATTGAAGAAAGCTAAGTTTTGGAGGGCAGCTTTCTTTGCACGTGGTGTCACTTTTGGGGCTTGCAGTGTACTGGTAAGGCCCTCAAGATTGTGATTCAAAGAGTTTTTAAGATTGAACTTTACCGGATTTTGTTTTTGTGCTGTTCAACAAGAATTTGAGCTTGCAAAGTTGAGTCAAGAAGAGCAGCTCAGATTGCAATATGACCGTCATTTAATATGGTGATGGTCTTAATTAACCCATGAGTAGTGATTTGATCCTTATAGTATTTGTTTATATCAATTCGCTTTTATGGCATCATGTTGCTGCATTTTCAAGCGCAGGTTCTTGTAGCTATCCTGATTCATCTTATAAATGTCACTATAGCCCTTAAATTATACTCCGTCTCATTTTGGATGTCCCAAAATAGGAAACACATGAAAGCACGGCACATTTATTTTCCCACTAGGAAAAGTAACTTTGAAATGAAGATTTTATATAGTAAAATTACTCAAATCCAATTTATCTGAACATGGTGATCACATATCACCATAGAAAATTGGTTGGATTCGCGGAATGCGATTCTGAATTTGGCATGATGGGAGTAATAAGTTCCATAACCATGTCATTGCCTAGAAGAAACCTTTTCCATTAAGACACTAGGCATCAAAATTGATGGCTCTAGAGGCCTTGCTGTAGTATAGATGAATTTGCCAACTAATGATCATCAAAGATGAAATAGGGATTCAGGAGTTACAATCTCTAGTGGTTACTGGTCAATCAGTCAAAAGCTTTGTAAACCCACTTAAGTTTTTTTTGTGGAAGTCTCCAGTGAATTCCATCCTAGTTAGCAAATATGCTTAGGATCAACAAGATATTAGTGATTTCTATCCTAGTTAGCAAATATGCTTAGGATTAGCAAGTATATCACATAATCTTTAAGTGCTGAATGAGTTAGCCACCCCAACTTCGTCTTAAATTTTCAATTGTTATTTTATTTTCTGTAATGAATCAGAATAAGCTTCTTGTCTTTTTGATGTAACTCATAAAGTAATCTTTTAGGTATGTCAGTGACAACAATTCAAGAAGTCATGTTGAGATTGTTTCAATGCATGCTTAACTGATTCTGACATGAATTGGATTCTGGATTTTGTTTTTTTATGGAAACACTCATTTTGTCAATTATGCACATGAAATAAGCTCTTTATGGATGCATGTGGTGTTAGTTTTCTTGGTTTGAATTTGATTTTGAATTTTTATTAGCACTGTCCTAATGCCAAAGTGATTAATCTAACAGGTTTGATTTATTGAAGATTAATCTATTGTTCCTCTTGGACAAATTACATTTATGTGGATCCATCTTACCTGCAGGTTTTGAATGGTTTACTCAGTCGAGACAATCAAAAAGAATCAATTTCGATCCCCATTGGTATTATTCCAGCTGGTTCTGATAATTCTTTAGTTTGGACTGTCCTTGGGATTAGAGATCCGGTTTCTGCTGCAATAGCTATCATTAAGGTACATTGTTCATATTTTTGTTATGTTACACTATAACTAGGCAATAGTAAGCTAGTTTTTACAAGGTCTTCTATTTTTTATCCTTTTTATACAAAGTGAAAATTTCTTCTTGGGATGACAATCTAATTTATGCTACTGCATCCCACTAGCTGCACGGGCTTTTAAGAATGTAGAGAATCTTCTCCACTTTACCCCTTTGCCTTTACATGACTATTGCATGTGACAAAGTTAGAGGTAAAATTTTGGGAAAATGAGATTGATTTTGGGACATCCCAAATTAGCAAAATGTGACATGGTTAGTGGATTGGGGCAGTACATTACTGCAGCATTTCCTGATTTTCTGTGATCTCCAAATAAACTTTGCATAGTGCATGGAAGACATTAACATTGCTAAACTGTCCTGTTCAACCTTTTCTGTGTGTTTCATTGAAGAAGTCTTTCTGATTTTGAGCAGTTGTTGGAGGCGTAAAGGTGGGTTTCACTTTGAAGTTTAAGGAATTTTGATATCACTTAATTGAAATAAGAAACACTTGGATATTCTTCAATGCAGTATAGGCAACACATATTGGCACCCATGAGAAGAACTATAAAATTGCTATTGCCATCATTTCTTGTGCCAGCACCTTAATTGGTGCTAAAATGGTTTGATGTCTTTTAGCTCAAAGGAAGTGAAAGAACATTTAATTTTTAATTCTCGATTGTTGCTCTTTCCAGTACAGGGCAAGTTAGAATGCAAGTCTCAGGGTTTGCAACATCGAGCTCTATAGTGGATAATTTATCATGAGAATCTAGTTTAACTTTGTTATCCACAACAAGGATAAATAGTGTGCTTTATTGGATATTCTGTTTCACTGGGTATAATTGATTCGTGTCTTTGTTAAGTCTATTATTTTTCATTGTTGATCAGCCTCTGGAATTAATCTGTTGGATATTCTTCTTGAAGGCTTTCGAGGTTTTTCTCTAGGTTCCTACAGATGCATGGATTGACTTATTGTGCATATCAAGTTAAACCCATGACTAAAATCTCCAAGTTCCCAATTACACCATGGGATCCCTCAGAAAATGTCTTTGGAAGACTAACAAGACCAACAAATCATGGAGTTTGTAGTTAGACTTTAGGAGAATAATGCTAACACAACAAAATTTTGTTAAGAAATTTACATCTCGTCACTGCTACAGGCTCAAAATATATGATATAAAATTCCTAGAATGAGGTTTCAAACTCTGTGAAATTGAACTTAGTATGGCTTAGCTGGCTGAGTACTAACTATGGAAGCCATTCGTGTGCTAAGGTTATGTGGAACCGGGATCGATCGCTTGAGAATCCAGGCGTGCAATCCGTTAAACCCAAGACCGAACTTGATTCTTGAATCAAGATGACCTAAGCGTGGGATTGTTTGCTGCGAACTACGCCCTCTTCGATGAAGACAATCCTATAGGGGTCTAGGACAAACCTAGAGGACCTTAATCAAATCAAGAAGATGTAAATTTAAGCGAATTTGGTGGTCTTGGAATCACTCCAATAAGACCGGGTTGTTCTTAATCACCAAAGAACGAAGAAAGCTCTCAAAGTTGAGAAAACTCACAAAATATCATTAATCAATGTTGTCCCCCGAAACATAAGGGTTTCGCCTTTATATAGGCGTAATACAATAATGGAAAAACCTAAACAATAGCACTAGTTGTAACTTAACAGATTTTAACAATACTATATAAGTTACAACTCATAAAACTCAATAAAAATGCTTAAAGAAAACGAAAATGCGCAGTTTCTGATGCTATCCGCGCGCTCAGTGCGGTTATGGGTGCGGATAGCACCAGAAGACAATTTGCTCAATTGAAACATTCTGTTCCTATCCGCGGATAGGACTAGAAAGTATTTTTCCAAGCTCGCGACATTCTGATCCTATCCATGTGCGGATAGGCGGCATGGATAGATCCAGAAACTTTTTTTTCTTCTGGTACTCCATCCGGATGACTTCCTATCCTCTCCATAGGCGTGGATAAGGTCATAGATGGCTTTAGAACTCCTTTTTGACCATCCTTTCTTGCCCAAAACACGGTACTTAATTTTGATGATGACTTGAGTGCATTATCCTTGTTCCACTTGACTTCACCAGCAAGTGGAGATGCTCTCGGATCTCTATCATAAGGTGGTATAAAGGACAACACTGATTGAAAATCGAATATCATGATGTAAAGTGGCTCCCTAAAAGATCTCTAAACTTCTTTTTGCTATATATTATTAATGTATAATTTTGTCTTCTTGTTCACAGGGAGGGCTTACTGCTACTGATGTATTTGCTGTTGAGTGGATTCAAAGTGGTATCATTCACTTTGGGACGACTGTGACCTACTTTGGATTCGTTAGTGACGGTAACTTAACTGGTGTTTCATGACTACAATTTGTTTATGATTTGAATTTTGATAAATGGATGCCTTAACGGGTTTGCTGCAATTCAGAAAATGACCTTAATTAGATTTTTTCTTGGAACGGTGGATATTCTGCTTGATCGAAATATAATGTACTGGACTGGCAACATTGTCTTACTCCCTGTTTTGGTGCCTAGATATAGAGAATTTGATGCGACCTGATGCTGTCAATTGTTTTGACAAATTGCAGTGCTTTCCGTGATACTTTCTTGATACAGCAAATCCTGATGTTAATGTATCACCAGCTTATAACGGAGAAATTTTTACTGATAGGAGTGCAATATTGGCTTCTGCACTCTGTCAAACCTCCTGTTCTCCGACATGCACTGAATTGTAATTAAATGATGACAGGAGATTGCTAATTTTCACATTAGTATTGCCAATTTTTACTTGAATTGCTATTTGGGGCAAAGTCATCACAAGCCCCGGATTGAAAATATTTTGACAATAACTGTTACGAGTTCGGCATTATTAACTGTTTTATTTACGTACATGCAGCTTTGAATTTGTCGAACATAACTAAGTGCGTGCCAGTTCCTCTTACTCCTATTTCTTAAAGAGATGCACATAGAGGAAGATAGCTAGTTATCTCTGCCTAAGCCAAAACATGATTGTCATTCTCTCTACCTCTGTTGCCCAACAACCCCTCCAAAACCAAAAGAAAAAAAAAAAGAAAAACTCCCGCTCCCCTCTCCTTTAGGTATGGAAAGTACTAGGATGGTGGTCCTTGGGATAGGGTCACTGAATAGGTCATGTTTAGACTTCTTGAGTTTTGGTGCGATGTGATATAAATATGAATATTAACTTCTGCAATTATTTAGTAGTTTTGGGTTGCAATACTAGTCGAAATTTTTTTTTGATGCTCTGGTTATGTAAGTTATTTCTCCTGTTAAAATTTTGCTAGTGAAGTATGACTGACAAATTCTGAATAATCTTATTGAATATTTGTTAGCATTCAGACCAAAATTTATTGTATCCATCTGCTTGCTTCCTTTTAGTTTTGGAACTTTCAGAGAAATATCAGAAGCGCTTTGGTCCATTGCGATATTTTGTTGCTGGTTTCCTCAAATTTTTTTGCTTGCCAAAGTACAATTTTGAAGTGGAATATCTACCAGCATCAGTCGAAGCAACTGGAGAAGGTAAAGTTTCTGCTGACCAGGAAGTAATTGATATGGCTGACTTATATACTGACATCATGAGGAGATCAAGCAAGGAGGGACTTCCTAGAGCTTCCAGCCTATCAAGTATTGATTCAATAATGACACCAAGCAGAATATCTGGAGTTGAATTGGACACCACCTGTAGTAGTGCCGAGCCATCTGAGTTTGTGCGCGCAATTGATCCAAAATCGAAACGACTTTCAGCTGGAAGAACTAACACTACAGCTGAGCCAGAAGTTATCCATCCTCAGCTGCCACTTTCTTCAACTCCCAACTGGCCACGGACAAGGTCTAAGTCAAGGACAGAGAAAGGATGGACTGGATTGACTGCTGCTAATGAGACAATGAGATCTTCTTGGGCAAATACTGCAACAAATGATAAAGAGGATATTTCTTCGACAATGTCTGATCCTGGTCCAATATGGGATGCTGAGCCAAGATGGGATACTGAACCTAACTGGGGTACAGAAAATGCTATTGAATTTCCGGATCCAACAGAAGATGCAGATGCCTCTGCAAAGAAGGAAATTGCCCCCAAATCTGAAGATAAATGGGTGCTTAAAAAAGGTCATTTTCTTGGTGTGTTGGTGTGCAACCATTCATGTAGAACTGTTCAGAGTTTGAGTTCACAAGTGGTTGCACCAAAAGCTGCTCATGATGATAACGCCTTGGATCTATTGTTGGTTCATGGAAGTGGACGGTTGAGGTTAATCAGATTCTTCTTGCGGCTACAAATGGGTAGACACCTTTCGCTCCCATATGTTGAATATGTTAAGGTAAAGGCAATATTTCTTTTTTCTTTCAATTTTCAGTGCTTTTTTGGAATTAACAAAGAATATTTCATGGCCATAATCTGTTTGGGATGGGAACCCTCTAAATGAAGCTTTCTGACTCACGGGCCAAGTATTCCGTTGCTATGAAGAAAATGTACCTTTAAGAAAATGAATGTTAGGGTCTTAGGGATATTTGGTAGCCATTACTAGGCACATTCATGAGACTGCAGGTCATGCTTTTGTAAGGCTGAACATGGAATTTACTTCGTTTAAACAGAAATATATTTACACACTTAACTTTTTGATCTGTATATTACCCTTTTTGTCTTTTTTACAATGTGAAAGGGCTAAAAAAAAAAAAAAGCTTTTATTTATTATTATTTTTGGGTATTTATAAACTCAAGGCTTTATTATATCTTGGATGAAATATAAACTCAAAAGTCTCATAATTCTGAAGTCTTTTAATGTGTTCTTTTAACAAAACATAGAAAAGAGGAGTGTATGCATCAAAAAGTAGGGGGAATAAATCATGTCTCTTATGTAATATGCTACTTTATAAATCCGCATACTTTACTCATTTATTTATTTATTTTGGTGTTTTCAGAATTCAAATTTTATAGCAAAACGTAGTTAGAAAATTCATACAACCAAAGAGGAATAACTAACCCAAGTCTGCCTGTTCTTCTTGTTCAATCCACTGGGGGGAGCAATACTTCCACATAATATCATAATTCAATTCTGGAGCAAATCTTGCAATTTTATGGTCATATGTTATCTTCTCTTTAAACAAAAGGAAGAAGGGCACCAATGGAATGGTCAAGCAATGTCTTCTAGAATTGTTCAATTTTAAGCATCCCTTTTTTTTTTTCTTTCAATTTTAAGCATCTTGACGGTCATCATTCTTCATTTAGTCTACGATACCTTTGCAGTCAAATTGAACCTCAATTTTCCTCCAGCCTTCTTCATTTGCTTGATCAAAGCTAATCTGATTGCACTGGCTTCCTCTAGCACTGCTTCTCCTATTTTTTGATCATGATCATCCCAGATGATGGTGTTCTCCGTCGTCAATTGTCGTTACCACTCCTATTCCAGTTCTGTTCTTTTGACAGTTTATCTGCATCTGTATTGATCTTTATGGTGTCAGTTGGAGGTGGTTGCCAGTTGCTTAGACTCGTACAACTAATTTGGCTTTATACGTTTGTGTAGTAACAGTGTCAGTATATTGAGTTGGCTTATTGAGTGTTATTGGAATTTCAGGTAAAATCAGTGAAGGTCAAACCAGGAAAGCACACACACAAGGGATGTGGTATTGATGGTGAACTTTTCCCGGTAAATGGGCAGGTCATATGTTCTTTACTACCAGACCAGTGCAGGCTTATTGGTCACACCCCGTGTAACAATAACAAGTGATAGCTGCATCTCATCTGGTGATCTGCAAAAGGCTGCGCAGTGGCATTTTGTTCTGACTTATGGTCAGTAAATGTCAGTGAATATGATGGCAACTTGTGTAGCAGAAAAAGTTACGTTTTCTCAATGTTATACCTTCCTTCCTGCCATGTTTTGATAAAAAATTGAGATCCTTGTAAATTTTGTTGGTTTGTTTTTCTTTTTCTGTTGTTTTTTGGTTGAACTTAAGTTTTCTACTATATTTATTATTTGTTGCAATATATGTTATGTGGAGATTCTTGTATGTACTTGGTCCATGGCACAACTCATAGATAGTGTGGTATAAAGAACAACTACAATGGTTAAATGATCTAAGAAATATATGTAAGAAAATTTATGTGTCTTTTGTTACATGTTCTACAGGTGGGGTGTGGCAATGGAGTTGGTGGTAGGGGTGGCAATTTCAAACCCGACTTGAAAATATGACACAAACTTAACTAAAAAATAAGGGGTTTGGGTTTAAGCTTGTGGGTCGGGTTGAAAATGGGTCGGACTAGACTGATCTGTCAAGAAAATGATTCGGGTTCGGGTTGACCCAAAGGTCAACCCGTAGATCCGAAGGGGAAAAAAAAAAACCTATGAAAAGAAACTCTAATGAAAAAAAAAAAAAAACCAAAGGGAAACATTTTCTCTCGAACTATAATAATGTAATTAAAAAATGACTAGTTATATATCAAGATAGCTGAAAAATAATGTATTTATGAGTTGTAATGTGACGATTTCTTTAGCTATGGTGTATTTTGGATTAATTCCAACTTGCTCTTTTGGCTTTTCATGGCTTTATTTTTGTTTCTTTTGCAGTACTTTTGTAGTACAATTTAAATGTACTATTTTGCAAATTGATGCATGACAATGAAATGAAGAATAGGATAAAAATTAATATTCTAAAGTGAGAAAAGAGGTATATTTTGTATTGGGAGCAAGATGGCTTGAAATATCAAAATACGGGTAGAAACTTGTAATTTTGTCATTCGTATTGGCTTAGAAATTAAATTTTGAAAATTGAGCTTGACAAATAGCATTCTGTACTTGCCCCCAAAAAAGCAAAGAAAGAAGTAATATTGCTTGTGAAACTTTAAAAGGAATTTTCTTGGTGAGGAGGAAAATGGACTGAGAAAATATATGGAATGAATGGCGTGCACTTTTATTTGTGTAACTTTTGTATTGTGTTTTATTTTTCATCAATGCAATTATGTTTCCATTTTTCTTTTCGGGTTTGCGGGTGGACCTGCCAACCTATCAATTCGTGGTTGGTCGGGTTTAGGTTGACTTTTCATAGGTCGGCGGGTCCGCGGGTCAAGTTCGGATTGGTGTGTTTTTTGTTATACTTGGGTATCAATTGGACTTGCTAATTCAAAACCTGACCCAATTGTTACTCTTACTTGGTGGTTACAAGAATTTTTGAGGTGCAACTTGTTTTTTAAGGTGCTTGAACTAGGGCTGTGTGCAGAAATATCTTAATTTTATTTTTATGGTGATGAATTGCTTCTGTTGTATATCATTTGATCAGGATTGATTAAAGTTGCATATCTCTTCCTCCTCATGGCAACTCTTTTCATCTTTCCATTAACTGGCGAAACAATGGAAATTGATTGCTAAACAGAAAGGGACATTTAGAATAATATAACCTACCAAATGCGAATAATTTTACCGAGAGTTGTAATTATACTTCAAACCAACAAAAAAATTTTTTTTTAAAATTTTTTGAGCATGCTTTAATGATAAGAATTGAATTTGAGCTGGCTCTTAGCTTCGGGTACTATATGTGTCAAGCTGTGATGCCATCATTTGGGGGTTTATTGGGGCCTTTCGCTCTTCGCGGTGTGATTCATAAAAGGCATGGTCGTACATGCATGTTCACACTGACAACCGCATGAACATCAACAAGCATATGCGTAGGAACAATAACGGATTGTTTGCGTCATTTAGTTGTTAGATTGATTTTATTGCATTTTAGTTAAAGGGAGACTAAGAAAGGAAAGGGATTGAGAGTTGAATTAGGCACCTTGTGGTCCTTACGAGTTAATCTGCATTTTGAAGACTGTTATGATAAAGATGTAAATGAAATAGTGTTTAAATCTTCATCATGCAGCTAATGGTACTGTTCCCCTTGATAAAATTGTAAAGTTAAAATAGTTAAGGGAAATCTTCAGAATATTTTTCTCTGTCTTTCTACTATGGCAAATAAATATTGGCTTTTGAATTCTTTTAACAAATTTTCTTCAAAGCCTTTTGTCCTCCTTGTGTAAATAGTATGACATTTTATGCTACTAATATTTAGCATTGTTAGTATATGCTCTAAAACTAATTTGATATAGATTATAATTGCAATTTTATACTTATTTAATATTACATTTCATTATCTAGCACTAGTAATTAATTAATTATAAAATTGATAAATTTCATAAAATATTTGCCGCGTAAGGAATTGACAAGTAGTTTCCAACTTGAGAAACTTCCCACCATTGGCTATTGGGAAAAGGAAATGTGTTCTTTTTTATTGCATTTTGAACAAAGTTAGAAAAGTCATCCTCGGCCGGAGTACAAAATTTGTATCTCATGGAGGGAAGATTATTCTTATCAAACATGTTTTAGCTTCTATCCTTCTCTACTTGCTGCAAGTTTTGGCGCCACTGAAATCATTTTTAGTTGCTCTTGGGAAATTATTCAATGATTTTTTATGGGATTCATCTTTGGAGGATAGAAGGTTCCATTGGAGGAAATGGGAGAGAATGTGTTTTTCGATCAATGAGGGAGGTCTTGGCTTTAAGTCCTTCACTGAGACTCTTGAAGCATTTGAGATTAAATTATGGTGGAGAATAAGAGCCAAAAGTCGTTGTGGGCAAAGTTTATGAATGAAAAATATATTGGGAATATTTACCCTTTGCATGCACCTATGAGAAATGGCTCATCTACATGGAACCGGCTATGTAGAATTTGGTCATTTTCTAAGGAACATATTTTTTGGAGGATTGGCTAAGGGGAGGTTGATTTTTGGGAAGATAAGCGGGTGGTTTCTTACCTTCTTTCACAAGAAGCCGTAGGGCCAATTACTCCATTGTTACAGGTGAAGGATTTCATTCAAGATGGGAAGTGGAATGATGTGAAGTTAAGAGAGTTGGTCCTTGTACATATTCTTGCTAAAATACAGCAGGTTGATAAGTAATAATTTTACCTATTCTGGTATAATATTTTATATACGACTTTAGTATGATTTGAGTATGTTTTTAGTATTTTAAATATTAAAATGGCTCAATTTCATTACTTTCCATCAAATAAAGGATTGCTCTTAAATTAGAGTTTTTGGTCTGAAAATTCGGGTTTTGAGGTAGAAATATTATTTTGAGAAAATTAATGCCCAAGTTTATTTGATTTTGTAGGAAATGAAGATTAAACACAATTTGGATCAATTGAAGCTAAGGAATATCAAATTCAAAGTTGATTCAAGTTGTGCGATTTTTATCAATTAAGCTTGGAATTTCTGGCAAATATTTTCTTCACCAAATTCTATCAAGGAAATTATAGTTTACTTATGGAAAAACGTCTCAAGGGCATTATGTGAATAACCAAAATTTAAAAAGGGCAAAATTGGAAATGAGGAGCGATCTGCAGGTTGCCACCTACGGATCCCACTCGTGGATCATCAACAACTTGCAGATTTCGGCTTCTCCAATTTGCAACTTGTTCACACTTCTTTTCTAGATAAATCCAATGTCCAGTTGCATTCTCTCTGCCCTAGAAGATAACACAGAGCTCAAGGAGGACTTTTGAGGCAAAAGGAATCAAACTTCATTATGAAATCTTCAACTTGGACAAAGACTTGAGCTAGGGTTTTTTCCTATAAATAGATGCCTTTGTAGTTCATGAAAGATATGCTTAGTGATACGTGCGGATAAACGTGAAATTACTTGAAAGATCAAGTATGAATTTCGAACCTTTCCCCTTAGATGAACTAAATTCTAAAATTAGCACCAAAGTCTTGAATAAGCAAGATGAACAGCTGAACTTTGATGCTCCATATGAACTCTTGAGCAGCCCAAAAACAAGTGGTAAGCTTCTTTGTAGTTGAACTTGATCCATAACCAAAGCTCCAATTCTTGGCCTAATAAACACACTTGAATAGCTTAGTCACTAAGTCCGTTGAGAGGCCCAAAGTCATGAAGTACACCATGGCAGTCACAAAGATTGAACGTTCCCCTCATGATCAACCATGATTTGACCTCATTTTGGTCCAAACAAGTTGCTCCATGAGAATGTCCAAGTATCAAGATTGTAAGCACTCCTAGGATCACATCACTTAGTTTTGTTCTTGATAAAGCTAGAACTAAAGCTTGGTAGGAGGAGCACTGCTTGTAAATACTTAGATTATTTTTCTTTCTAGTTTTGTAGGAATAATCAATTCTTGTAACAAAACCTTGGAGGAACTTGTACTCAACATGTTCGATGGAATGAAAGAAGAAAATTTGGAGCCATAATTGATCATTTCTTACCTTACTCTTTCTAGTTTTATTCATGCATGCTTATTTACTTTCATTTATGTGCTTAAGTTTATCTTAAATATGTTGAACTAAGTTGATTTCCACTAAGTTTAGTGATACGGATTCTGTGGCCATGATTTCTATCATTCAAGCTTCACCAATAGATATCATCATTCTAAGCAAATTGGAGGTTTCAAAGTGTTCAAGGCATGGCAACGGGGCATGGGAGATGGCTGAGTTAGCATCCAGTCAAGGGGCCAAAGGCTGGTGGTCGCGTTTAAGGACGAAAGTACGAGGTAGAATTTTCAAAGGACAAGACCAGAAGCCAGTCGTAGACGTTCTGATGGAGGCCGCACTCCAGGCCATCCCACGGCCTTCCCCCATGGCCTGGATTAGAATGCGTGCCAAGGTCAGAATTGCTTCTGACCAAGGCCGCCTAGCCGCCTTGCCTATGGCCTTCGTCCGTAGTTTGAAATTTTTATTGTTTTAATTAGTTTTAGTTTAATTTATTTAAATTACATTTAATTTAAACTTTCCATATTTAGTTTTAGGGTTTGTACGCCTATATAAAGGCTAGCTATTATCGTTTATTAAAAATGCTATGTTGAATTGTGAATTAATCAATGGAAATTGATGTTTTTCTCTCTTTGAGAGTTTTGGTTAGTTCTTGGGATGAGAATTATCACGTGCCTTTTCAAGAGTGATTCTTGTTAGGTTTTCTATACCTTATGTTATAATCAACAGGTGTGATTAGGGTTTAGGTTTTCCTCTTGTCAGATTCAAACAGTTTCATTCCACAGGGTTGGATTGTGGTTGAGTGATTCGACGAGATTTTGTATTCTTTGATAATTTGATTCAGATTTGCGGGAGGGTTGATTATCACCCTGATCTTCAAGATGGTTCTTTGGGAAAGATTCCTGTGCGAAGATTCGAGGGTTTTAGGAGCGTCGTCAGCCTAGGGTCTCTGTTTCTCCGTCATTTAGGATGAAGCTCTAATATGTTTGAATTGGTTTATGGCCTATTTATTCTTATTTATTCATTTACTTAGTCTTGAATACTTGTTGTTGATTAGCTACCAACTTCAAGTCATCTAGTTGTTATTTGACAAAGAGATTTGCACTTAACAATGGAAAGAGTAAATGGAAATTATGTTAAATCTCACAAGAGTGGTGATTCACATAGGTGGATTAAGGTTTAGAGCTACAATTCATGAACCAAATGAACTAATGCATGCTAGACTTTACCACGAGAGTAGGAAAGCTCAAGTCAGTAGTGTTCCATTCATAGAGAGATCTAGTTTGGAATACAAATGGAATTAAATCCTAAACATGAATGAAATCATTATGGTCATAAGCTAAACTTACATATTTGGTGGATTCTTAAGCCTAGTTAACTTTGTTTAACTAGTTTCTTCATTGTTTGTTAACTTGAATTTGATTTTTCCTACCATTTTCTATCTCCCAAAGTTTGATTGTCTATATAATAAAACAAGTTAGTAGCTTCAGTAGTTGCTAAATCTTATTTCCTCATGGGATTGACCCTAATACTAGTCACAACTACAATTGATCCGTGCACTTGCGGAACGAGTATTAGGTTATAAATTTTATTACTTATTTTTGTGATTTGAAGTGGATTTATTGCTATATTTTGATATAACCTAAACTAACAATCACAGGTCCCTATTGCCCATTTTGATGATGATATAATGATTTGGAATGCATCTACTTCAGGTTGTTTCACCTCAAAATTAGCTTATGAATTGTCAAGAGAAAAAGATCCTCTTCCATACTGTGTAGTTCTATATGGAGTCCTTTCATTCGATTAAGATTTTCCTTCTTAGCTTGGAGAATACTCAACGAATTACTAGCTTTGGATGTTATTATATAAAGAAAGGGAGTAACATTTGCTTCAAAATGTTATTTTTGTGCCAATATTGAATCGGTTGATCATGTTTTTTTACATTGTCTGAATGTAAAACAGGTATGGAAACATTTTCATGAAGCTTTTGGTATTTCATTTCATGAGCATGTGAGATTTGGTTCTTTGATTATGCATTGGATTTTCTCAATGCCAAAGGGATCCAAGAATCATATTTGATGGGGAATGCCAGTCATTATGGTGTGGTGCATTTGGTGTGTTAGGAACAAACCAAGGTATTAAGGAATTATGGAGAATTCAAAGACTACCATTTTGAAAATTAGAGACTTCGTGCTCCTAATGGGGTTAGTTGGAACTTTAAAGATGAGCAATAGTGTTGGGGATGAGATGGTTCCATTCTTAAAAAATGTAAGCGACCAGGGAGCAAAAGGTGGTCATCAAATTCGTGTTGTTTGAAATGCCTCTCCTCTTGGAAAACCTCAAATTTAACACAGATGCTTAGTGGATAGGAATGGTGCTGCTGGTGCTGAACTGATTCGGGATCATTGGGGTAATGTGCTAATTGCTTTTTATGCTCATTTTGGTAATCTCTTAGTTGTTGAAGCTAAAGCTGAAGCTTAGGCATTGAGTGTTGATCTTCAATTATGTGTTGATCGTGGTTGGGCTAGAATTTTGGTTGAGGTTGACTCTCAAATGCTTCTCCATATGGTCTCTTCTATCTCTGGTGTTAAATGGCCATTGTGCTATACGATTTAGAAAATTAAGCTTCAACTTCAACAGGTTTCTGGTTCATTATCTCATGTGTTTAGGGAGGCAAATTCATCAGTGTTGCAATTTTAAATTTAAAGTTCTTGGATGCCTTTTATTTTGAATCCTTTTTTTTTTTTTTTTTTGCAAAACCCTGTACACGGGAAGGGACGCCACCCTAGATTTTATTAATATTTCATAAAAGAAATAGAGAGGGATATAAACTTTACCTCAATGGGATACATGAGAAATTAAAAAATGTAAATGTAAATAAGGAGTATTTACTCCTTTACAACAAAATACTTTTCCTAACAAAAGGCAACTCTAATCTGTCTGATCGTAGCTCACCTCTTGCCAAACTTGAGAGTTCCTCTTCATTCATATAAATGGAGACACTTGAAGCTTTACAATCAACATTAGATACGTAGTTCGCCACGCGATTAGCCTCATGAAAACAACGAGAAATTGAAACAAAAGATAACTGACATTTATGAATCATATCAACTTCATGCAAGATGGACCATGGAACTTGACACTTTTTTTGAATAATATCAACTAACAACATAGAGTCAGTCAATTCCTATATGAATTCTTGTGATACCTCTCTGAATACATTGTTGGATACCAAAGAGGTGTTAGCGTATACTCTAAAACCAAGTTGGTTTAAAGCTCTTTGTATTTTTCACTTATTTATGTTATAGTATACATGTGTCATTTTTCTTTATCATCTATACTTGTATTTCCATGTTACTTGTTTGTTTGATAAAGTCCTTAGAATATTGACTGTGTATTAGAGGTTGTAAGGATTATAATTATGAGACTCTAATACATAAAGTCATATTCTTAAATATCCCTAGTCATAATATTAAAGAGATTGGACATTATTAATACCAATAGACTAGCACAAACTTTGCTACTACTTATGGTAAGTAGCAGTTGGTTTCATTGACTATGGTGTATGTGACACCTAATTTGATATGTAGATGCTTGTTTGGGAACAAGTTCATTGGATTGATCTGCCAAGAGTTTTCAACTATAATGCCAATGGTTGAACTCTTAATGGCAATGGTGTAAGTGATCCTTTGACTTGAGATTACTATAGTATCTTGAGTGTGGATTGCTATACTTTGACTCTATTCCTTAGTGCTCGTAAAAGAATAGCCCATAGGATAGAGGTTGGGTATAGTATGAAGCATGGAAAGATAGTGAATAATCAATATAGGATTCACTACTCCTTAAATAGGAGAGTATATCCCTTTATGGCCACTTGTTGGAAATGTTGATTCATAAATCTTCTGCAGAATTGATAGTGTAACTTGAAAGTAGTTTCAAGGTTATACGTCATGGAGAGTTATATTTCTGAAACAAGAAAATATAAATTAGTTATTTAAAAGTATGCACTTTACTTTTTAGACTAATTGGGATGTAGTGTGGTGAAAGGATATTAGTTACACGGTAGCATTGTCATTGACGGTTACAGTCTATCATATGGCTTTCCTATTCACTTGGGTGGTCATGATGCATTGCTAGACTGATAGGATCTGTTGGACGCTTACTGAAGTCATGCTTGTTGAAGATAGAAGGATTGACAACTTAGCTCATTGGAGGCTTGAAAGATTGCTGAATTTGCATGATCGAGCTAAAGGTTGTTGGCCAAAGTTCTTGTACGATTATGTTGTTCATCTTGGGCTTGGAGATTGCAACGTTTATGCTAATTGTTGGGGCCAAGTTGTGAGCTTATATTTGTGGATCAAATACATCTTCAAGGAAGGATTAATGGAGCTAATTAAGCTGTCCAAAGAAGCTCAATCCGTGCAATCCAGCTCAAGAGAGTCATATGCCACTTCTGGACTTGGATTCGTTGAAGAGCCCGTTTGCCACTTGAGGTTATGGGTTTCATGGGCTTAGTTCGTTAGTTTAATAGCCCAAGTTGTACATTTAGTTGTACGTTTATGTTATGGTGCAACTAGGGTTAAGTTAGTTTCCATATGTAGTTTATATCTTGATGTTATGCGCCTCTTTATAGAGGGTGTTACTATTCATCCGAATTTTGAACAACATTAATCAAGAATATTGAGTTTTTCTCTTCAATTGTGCGCGAGTGCAAATTGAGTTTTCTTAGTTCTTTGGCTAAAGAACTACTCTTGATTGCTTGGCGAGGCGTTTGTTGAGTATTCAAGAATCTCGCTTAGGGTTCATCTTTGAGGGTTTGAATCTGTCCAATAGGATTGTCGACTAGGTGTCTACACCACGTTGTTGGTTAGGGTTCTAAGATCGTTTCTTAAAGGGGGGAGTTCAACGAATCTAGTTGAATTTGAAGCAAAACAATCCGAGTTGTTCTTGGAGTCTTCGACAAGTTACGAAGGGGTCAAGAAGATTGGGTTGCATACTTGGAATTCGAGAGTCTTGGACCGTCATCTCTTCCGTTGAACGCATCATAGACACCACTCATGATATATAAGTATGAAAATTAACGATAAATTAAAGTATTTTTTTAATTTTTTTATTTTTAGGCTAACCCCATTGACCCGAGGGGAGGAGGGGACGCCAATCCCAATTTATTAACTTTATAAATCAAATTAACAAAGGGGGCACATAAATCTTACCTTAAAACACAAATCAAATATCAAAAAATTAAAATAAAACAAGAGTACTACTCCCTTACATAAATAAATAAAAACTGAATTTAAAGAAAACACTTTCGAAAAGAAGGCACACCTAATCTATCTACTCTTAGCTCCCCTCTAGCAATGCTCGACAAGTCTTTCTTACACATGATGATGATCTCTTGCTATTTATCACATCCCTCATTAGCTAGCGCATTTGCAACCTTGTTTGACTCCCGAAAAATATGTCGAAAAGACAAAAATTGAGGAACCAATTGAAACAATTCTTCAAAATCATTTTTGGTAGTCCAAGGAGGAGAAAACTTTCCCTCCAAAACATATAATGATTTGAGAATCACACTCCACATGGACATTACCATAGCCTAATTTCACACAAAGCTGCATATAAAATAAAAGAGCTTCTACCTCAGTCATCATACTAGTTCCCTTCCCAAAAAAACAAGCAAACGCAAATATCAAATGCCCTCCTGAATCTCTCAAAACCCCTCCTCCACCACATAATCCAGGGTTACCCTTACAACAACCATCTGAATTCAACTTCAGTTGAAGACGAGGAGAAGAAATCTGCCTTATCACCTTAATAGAAAACGGCCTCTAAGGCCGTTTAATTGCTTGAATAAATGAAGACTAGTGTTTACCCTCAACCCTTTCTTTTGGAAATCGTAAGTTGAACAGCATTTGCACCTCTATGGAGATACTAGAAATTAGAGTTCCCATAGCCAATTTTTTCCCTTGGAATTGAGACATGTTCCTCCATTTCCACTAGTGCCAACAAATCACCATAGGCAATGCACGAAAAACAAATGATAGATATGGATTCCTAGATAACCGAAACCACCAAGTTGCAAGTAGAGGCCGAATTGAGCTTTGTGAAAGCAACAAATTACACTCTATTGAGAAATACCTCCATACTTTATTTGCAATCTCACTAGAGCAAAAAAGATGATCCATTGTTTTCTCATGAGAAGATGCACAACACTCACATCTCGAAGGACCATGGAAACCAAACGACTGTAATGAGGTATCTAAAGGTAATTTACCTTGGAGAAGTTTCAACATGAAGAAAGAAATTTTAACCAGAATCCTTGAATCCCATAATTTTTCACACATGAATGAAGTAGTTCTTTGTTGGCGAACCATTTGAAAAGCCGAAGATAAAGAAAACTTGCTTGAAGAATTTAAATTCCTGCAACATATATCTGATCTAGAAAAGCTTGGAGGTTTCAGTTGAAGGATATCTAAAGCAAATTGATGTCCAAGTTGCCTGGCAAGAAGTTCCCTATTCCATTATCCATCAACCAGATAATCCTGCACTAGATCATCATTGGTATGATCCACCTTCAATGCCAATCTACCATCTCCCATCCAATTATCAAAATAAATGTTGGAATTACCTTCCTTCAGATTCCAGAAGATGTGCATTTCAGCCTTGTCCCGAACCTTCAGCATGCATTTCCAAGTTAAAGAATCAATAGGAGAAATACTAACCATATTAGGATGAAAATTACGGCAATATTTAGAGCTCAAAAAGGCTGACCAAAGTGAATCAGAAGATCTAAATAACCACCATAATTTGATGGAAAAAGCCTCACACACATCTAATAAAGACTGAATGTCATATGGATGGCAAAGATCTTGCCATTTCAACCAATGAAATTTAGGTCTTTTATCAAATTCACCCCAAAGAAAATTTGCCATAATTTTTTCAATGAACCTTAAGACACCTTTTGGAGGATTTGAGCCTGCTAGCATGTGAATTGGAATTGAAGATAACACATGTTTGATTAGAATAATCTTCCCACTACTCGAAAGCAACCTGTTCTTCCAAGAGTTAATCCGAGAAAGAATGGCTTGTGAAATTTCATTAAAATATTCATATTTCTTCCTTCCCGAATATAGATGACAACCTAAATACTTCACTGGGAAGTTCCTACTAGGAAAGCCTATGATCCTTCCAATAGAAAATCTTCTCAGATTGGACATCTTACTATGAACCAGGAAGCAACTCTTACTAGAATTAATTTTTTGCTCGGAGACCGATTGATAGTCATCAAGTAGCTTCATCAATCTTCGCAAAGATGTAGATCCTGCATTACAAAAAATTAGCACATCATTAGCAAAGGCCAAGTGTGAAACCATAGGACAACCCCTTGGCATCGAGAAACACAACGAAGGATGGGAAGCAAACAACAAATTCAAAAGCAGAGACAAGACCTCTTCTCCCAAAATAAACAATGCTGGAGAAATAGGATCCCCTTGCCTAAGCCCACGAGTGGACTTGAAAAATCCGCAGGAATACCCATTTAAGATCACCGAAAACCAAGAATTAGAGATTAATCTCCAAATCATGTCAATAAAAGTTTCTCCAAACCCAAAAGATTGCAAAACTTTAGTGAGGAATAACCAAGAAACTCGATCATAAGCTTTAGCCATATCAAGTTTCAAGGCCACATTACCTCATCTACTTTTCCTTCCAATCCCCATAATAATTTCTTGAGCCAAAAGAAAGTTTTTTGAAATCAACCTCCCACGCACAAATCCACATTGCTTACCAGAGATTAGTCTAGGATGCACCAACGCCAACCTATTAGCAAGAATCTTGGAAAGAACCTTGTTAATAAAATTGCATACACTAATAGGTCAAAAATGAGAAAAATCTTGAGGTTGCTGTATTTTTGGAATCAAAACAATAGAGGCGGCCGTTATACTCCTTGGAATCTCCAATCCACAGAAAAAACCAACTACTACATTATACACATCTTGTCTGATAATTTCCCAAGCAAATGTAAAAAATTTCCCAGAAAAACCATCTGGACCCGTTGAGCTATTACCATCCATAGAAAAAATTGTAGTTTTTACTTCTTCAATGGACGGACAGGCACTCAGGAATTGATTATCCTCTTGAGAAACAATAATGAGAATCACTTGAAGCATATCATATGAAGAAGGATCTTCCTTTGCTGAAAACAAAGTTTGAAAAAATTTAATTGCCTCGTGCCCAATCTTTTCATCAGACTCCACCCAATCACCATTTTCCCCTCTAATACGATGAACCACCACCTGAGACCTTCTTTGTTTAACTGCAGCATGACAAAATTTTATATTTCTATCCATATCTTGTAACCACTGGACTCTATGTGACAGCCCCACCTCTCCCTAAGGCGAACCAGAGGGTTTAGCGGACTGCCTGCCTAGCTCTCGCCAGGACTCAAGTCACTAAAGTAATAAACACGTAAACTAAACTTCAAAGTATAAGTAAACTCGCAATATTTTCAAACTAGTTGCCATACAAATATATAGAATCCCAAACTATTACAACTCTAACTTAGCTAAGATAAAATCCTAGTACAACATCAAAATATACATCAAGAGAAATGACTTAGAAGACTAGCACTCACACTCGTACCAACCTTTACGTCAATCGGAGCCTGCTAAGGAAAACAAGGATAAAAGCAGGTGAGCTAGAAGCTCAATGAGGTTCCAAAGCATGCCAACATACAAGCAACTTGTCAAAGCAATAAAGTATATAAAAGACAAGTAAAGATAAAGTAGGATACGGATCAACCGTGGGAGTCACTCGACCACGGGAAGGATAATTCAATATTATTTCAAGTATAAGGATAAGTGTCTTCTCAACCATTGGCAAACAATGTTAACTTTCGCCAAAGGGAGAAATATTCAATTAAGATACAAGTCAAGTAATTCAAGGCAAATAAGATTCACATCATTGTTTTGGATCAAATGGCAATAGCGCTTGGACGTTTCATTTTGTCCTTGCCAATGATCAAGGTAATTCTCCATCCCACCAATTCACCTTTCCTCCTCAAGACCACCACTCCATGTGAGATCGTCCTCAATGATGGAGGGCTAAAGATAGGGTAGCTCAAACCTAGGAATTGCCTTGTCCAGGACTTACATTCGTAAGGAGAGAGTTTAAAGTCCCTTACCCCAACACCTTATAACCTCCAACCACTTATATGGTCCAATATTAATGAGTCAAGTATAGTTCAAGATCATTGAGTCAAATATAATTTATAATCGAAAGCTAGGGTCGAATACGATAAAGTACATATTCGCCCTTGTAACCACATTCTCATGCTTTCAAGTAAGGCAAATAACACATGACATCTAATAGGAAAAGCAAATAAACACTCGTAGGCACAAGTAAAGGAACACTCACCTCAAGAGATTTTCAGGAAAATTCGGGATAAGGAGAAGTATTTGACTGGAACCCTGGAAGTTCAAAAGAACTAGGTTTAGTTACAATTCTAAGGTTAAATTCATAAATTTGTGAAATTTAACTAAGGTTTCCGAAACGTTAGTAAAAGGAATCGTACTAGAAGGTTATATGTTAACTTAGCGTATACGTTGAAAGTTTATGTTTAATTATGGCTAAAATGAGTTTAGCACTTTTCTAGGGAAATTAGATTCTAAAACCCCAAATTAAGTCACACCAAGTCTTAATAATATAAGTAAAATTTGAAACTAAACTTTATATAAACATAGTTTTAGTTTAAAAGTATTAAAGTGAACATTTTAAGGTTTCGGATCAAAAACTAGTTTCTAAAAGAAAGGAAACTTAATTAGATATAAAGTTGAAAAATAACTATTAGGGTTTACTATTAGGGTTTAGGGTTTAGGGTTTTGGAACACTATTAGGGTTTAGGGTTTAGGGTTTTGAAACACTATTAGGGTTTTTTTTTTGTTGGACTCAAGTGAAACATTTGGAAACTAGCAAGGTCTAATTAAATGTAACAAATAAATTGAGGGACTAAATTGCAATAAACACTAACTATATCTATTCTTCTTGTCTTGGAAGATCAAATAACAACAAATGAAGCAAAAATATCAAGAACAACATGAACAAGAAAGTTGGCCAGCCATGAAGGCAAGAACAAAAACAGAAATTTCAGCTTCATAGCTCAACTTTAGCAACTAATTTACTAGCTAAAACAACCACTAATTGCACCAAGTTTTCTAGGTCAATTAGGGCACTTAAATAGCTAAGATAAGCAGGAAATAAATGGTACATGATGAAGTTAAACAATCCACAAAATTCGTCCAAGAAGAAGTTCCCAAAATCAGAAAATTTTCAGCAAAGTTTCATAAGAAATCCATGGCTAAACTTTCACTAATTAAGCTCTAACCTAACCAAGTATTTATAGGCTATCAAAGGTGTAATCATAAACCATAAGTTAGCTAAAATATACAAGAATTAATGGTGCCAAAAGAACTAAATTCAACTATCAAAACAAGAAGCTAAACAAGAAGTGAAAAGTTGGAAATTTTGACAGCTTTGCTGCCGGTTTTGTTCAGCTCCAAAAACAGAAATTTAAGGGCTCAATTTTACAAGTTAGTTGAAGAGATATGTACCACAAGATGTTAGGTAGTTGTAGGTGCAATTGATGGTGCAACAACCCCTCCAAAGGCTGCTGAAATTCGACTGGAATTGCAGGAAGAAAGCTGAAATTTCTTGGTGAAGTTTTGGTTGCTAGAAGTTGTGTTTTGTCTTGAGCTTTTGTGAGCTTTTGGAATGGTGCAAAATGAGATATTTCAGCTGCAAATGGAGCTATAAGGCACGAAATTTTGAGGGCAAAAATGGAAGAGATTTGGCTGCAAAGAAATGAAAGAAAATGGAAATCATTTTACTTGGCTAAGGTTTGGCCAAAATGCAAGGTTAGGTGTCAAGCTTAGCTTAAACCAAGGAGTGAAATTAGGGTTGTGTTTCCTCAAGCACATGGCATGTTTGAGTGTTTTTAAAAGTGGTTTAAGGTCTTCTAATGAAGTCATTAAGTGAAATACCCGTTTAAACGTCGAACGCGTAATTTTTGCACAAAAGTGTTTTTAGCGTAAAACCTATTATTATTATTATATATTTTTTTTCCAAGTTAATACTTGAAATTGTGAAAGTTGAGAATGTCAAATATTTGAAAATCATGAAAGTGGTTTAAAACTCTATTTTATGCAAAACACACACTAACACACACTCACGGTGTTTTCTCTCTCTTCTTCTGAATTTTTTTTTTTCCAAAATGGAAAACCTTTCTCAACTAACATTAATTCAAAATAATATGCATAAAATGACATGTAATAAGAAAATTTGAATAGTAAAGCCCTAAGGCACTATTCCCGAGTTAGGATTTTCACACTCTAGACTTTTGCTTCCAAAACAACTCCTTCACAGACAAATGAAACTGTGATGAAGCTCTTGCTTGATCTAGCAAATCCAAAGCCTCTTGGGATTCATTATCTTCCACTCTATTTTCGACTTCCATTAGCTTCCTCTCCACCTCTTTTGCATTGTTAAAAATATCACCAAAGTTCTGCTTGTTCCATTGCTTCAAGTCTGCCTTCAATCTTCGCAACTCAGAAGATAATAGCTCTTATGGATTACCAACTTGCTGATGTTGCCAAGAGGACTGAACCACTTCCAGAAATTGTCCATGCTGTGTCCAAGCATCTAGAAACCTAAAAGGTTTCAGTTTATTATCCAAGCATGATGATGTGCGAATAAGTAATGGTGAATGATCTGATGGAGATCTTGCCAAATGGGAGACCGAAATATTTAGATTCTCCGAGGCCTCTAGATTGACACACAACCTGTTAAGCCTCTTCCATATCCTTCTCCTTCCTTGGCGATTGTTGCACCATGTAAACCTTGAGCTCGAGAAACCCACATCAAATAGACTTCCAGCAGATAAAAAAGAACAAAAATTCGCAGCCTTGGCTGGATGAAAAGGCCTCCCCCCGCATTTCTCTGAAGGATCAATAATCAGGTTCAGATCGCCACATAAAATCCATGAGGATGAAGTAGGCTTATTCAAAAGCAAAGCATTCCATAACTCCAAGCGTTCAGAAATAAAGCACTTCGCATGAACTAAAGATAGTACAAAAGAAGAAGATAACCGACTGTGGTTCACTGAACAAGACAAATATTGAGGACTTTGAGCAAGAATAGAGCATGTAAAAGGATTGTTACAAAATAACCACAAAGATCCCATATCATTAGAGACTGCACAGTCAAATTTCAAATGAATATGAAACCAATCCAATCTATCTACATTTTGTTTAGGTTCACAAATCATCAATAACTCTATCTTATACACCCTCACCAACTTCTTCAATCTATTAAAATTCGGGGCCCTTGAAATTCCCCTAATATTCCAGAATATAGAGCTAATCATTGGGTAAGGTTATGTGAAGAAGTTTGAGAAGATTTTATTGAAAATCTAAGGTTATGGTCTGAAGGAAATTGAGCTCTGATGCCTCGAAAAATCTTGGTTTTCTGCAGCTCCCGTCTGTCCAACTATCCAATGATAGACTCCAAATTACCAGCTTCCACTGAATGATCAGTTTGACTCAGATGGCGAGACGCTGGAGCGTTTCGTCTTGGGGATAAGTTACCAACTATTGCTGGCAGTTCATAGTCTTGGACATTCACCTCTCCTGCATCCTCTGACTCCTTTTGATAATCTGTAATTCTTTCCACAGTAGAAATCTATCTAGGCTCTATCACTACCTCCATCGCAGAACCATTCCCATCCTGGAAAACCACTTCTTGTCCCACAGGCATCTCTGATATGACATCCTCAGGTACCACAACTGAAAAGTTTTTGCTTTGTACAAGAACCTCATCTACCTGCATAGCAGGATTATCTGGACCAACAACCTCCTGAACCACTTGTGGGACGACCTGTTGATCATCCAAAGAAGTATTTTGAATTTGTTCTTGGGAACACTCACCGCCATTAATCGCTGGTTTAGCATTCTGAACATCGTCATGTATAACAGTCTTGCCTCTCTCTTTAATGGGATCTTTATCTTTCGGCACCCATTGTTTAGTAGCAGCCTTGTCTGTGAGATCATAATTAGTTTTGAGTGTTCTACAGGAGGAAACTGAGTGACCCAACTTGCAACAATTATCACAATAACTGGACACATTCTCATACTCAACAAGCTTCCAAAATCCTACAGCCCCATTATTAATCCATATTTTGTCTGGTAACTCTCGTAACAGATCCAACTCCACGCATATTCAAGCCAAACTTGGTCTTGCCAAAGATGCAGTTGAGGCATCCATGTGCAAAGGGTTACCAATCAAATTAGCAATTGAAAAGAGAGGACCTTTAGTGAATAAATGAACAGTCAAATGAGGAAGACGAATCCAAATTGGGACGAACGAAAATTCAACATCAACGGAAAAGGTTAGAGACCACCTAAAAACATGCATTGCAAAGCCTTGAAGGGAGTCAAACCGAATAAGCACATGTTATGCATCTAACAGGCCAAGTGAAAAAGGTCGTTTGAAACCAATTGCCTGAAAATCTTTTCGCAAACTGTAGATGGACGGCCTACCTTTGGAAAATTTTCCAACCAATGCATGTTTAAAAGGAGAAGCCATTTGATTTATCTCTTCATCAGAAAAAGTAATAGCAGGAAACCCTCAACGAGACTCAGGCTATTTCAAAATTGAGAAAGCAGCAATCTAATCAGTTTTGGCAAACAGGTCTGTAAAGGAGCGCTTCGAAGGAGATGGTATGGTTTTCAGCCCCCCAAACGGCTGAGAACCAGCCATGAGGGCTTGGAAATCAGAAAAAATAAAGCACCAGTTGAATACCAATAGAAAGCAAAATCAATGGAATGAAATCCAGGCCAAAAACTATGCTAGAATCGGCAAACAGATTTTTAAAATTTGAGCTCCATGTTTCAAGAAGGAAGAAGCAATTCAACTCACCATTTAGGTCGATGTTTGATCAGGGACTTAATGGAGCTAAAGCAGAAGTATGTTTAACAAGGGAAGTGATGTACGATTCACTTGTTCAGGTTCTTAATTAATTAATTAATGAGTTATAATTTGTACTTGTTGCCAATATGAATGGAACCCAATGGGTCACACACATAAAGAACATAATCTTTGGGTTAAAATGTAATTAAGATAAGTATGAGATACTTATGGGGTTAATTTATGAGATAAATTAACTTAAAGGACTTATTTATAAATATTGTAAGTCTTGCAAGAAATTAATTTTCTAAAAGAAATAAAGTAACTAATTGGTTTCCTTATGGAATATAATTCCTTTTTTTGTTGCGTTACCTGTATTATTACCTTACAAGAGGAGTGCACGAGCTTAAGCCTGAACACTTGTAGCCAAACCCAAAAAAATGGAGAAAGCAAAGATTATTCGTCCATGCATGTCACGAAGAATACCTCCTCCTCCACTAACCCCTGGATTCGCCTTTGAGCAACCGTTAGTATTAAGTTTGTAGATTGAATCTAGAAGCTTCAACCAACAAACCAACTTGAAAGACACATTTGGTTTCTAACTTTTGACAAACTGATACAAATCATACCAAGAACTATCATCTGCTTTAAGTTGAGGGAAAACTGAATGAAAAGCCACCTTCACATCCTCCACAATGCAAGACACAATCTTTAAAATGTTAATAACCTCCCCATCATATCTAGCTCTGTTCCTTGCGTTTCAAATATGCCAACAAATAAAACTTGGCAATATTTGCCAAATGAATAAAACATATTTATTCCTAGAATTTTTAAACCATCAAGATGCTAAGACCAAACATACATTAGCCCAATCAATATGAACTTCACAGCTCACACCAAAAAAACCGCAAATATGTCTTGCCAAATCGCTAAGAACAAATAAATGTTGGAGTGACTCCTCTTTAGTTCCTAGACAACAAGAACATTTGGAAGGTCCATGGACACCAAATGAAAAGTAACATCCAAAGGTAGTTTATTTCTCAAAAATCTCACCACGAAAAAAGAAATTTTTTGAGGAATACCATCATTCCAAACATTTGAATGGAAAAAGGAAGATGCCTTGGACTTACGAAACAAATGATAAGCTGAGGAGACAGAAAATTTACCAGAATGAGTTAGAGATCAAGAACACACATCCGGATCTTTAGACAAATGAGGAGGGGTTTTCAAAATCTTAGAAAGTATCTCATTTGGAACCCAATGACTGAGTAGAGATCGATCCCAACCACTGTTGTCCACAAAATTGCGCACCTTGTGAGCACCACTCACTTGCATTTTATGAGCTAATACCCTAGTTTCTAACCAATTATCACACCAGAAGAATACATCTCCTTTCCTAACCCACCATTCCATATGAGCTTTAGCTATGTCTCTTACACTAATCAACCTTTTCCAAGTTAAAGAGTCCTGAGGAGATTTTTGAATTACACTTGGGTGTAATTTTGAGCAATACTTTCCTCTTATGAAAATTGCCCATAGAGAGTCACTAGTTGTTATTTTCCACCATAACTTGACAGAAAATGCCTTAAAAACATCCTTTGAAGATCTCACCCCAATACCTCCTTTCGTTGGATGACAAAGCTCCCTCTATTTTATTCAATGGTATTGCTTTTCTTCTTCCCATAATCCCCAGAAAAAATCAGCAAAAGCTTTCTCCAACAAATTTAAAATTAACTTGGGGGGATGCGTGGCTGCTTTACAAGTGAATTGGAATTGAGGAAAGGACATGCTTGATCAAAATTAATTTACCTCCACTTGAGAGTAACCGATTTTGCCAACTTGAAATCTCGTGTATATAGATTGATAAATCTCAAAAAAAAAAAAAAAAAAAAAACGTTGATCTCTTCCTTCCAGCATATAGAGGGTAGCCAAGATATTTAATAGGAAAATGCTTCGCATGAAATCCTGTCAATTGCTTCACCAAAATCTGCTTAGCATTTGACATTTTGGCATGGAATGAAAAATAGCTCGTCCTGGTATTAATCTTTTGCCAAGATTCCTGTTCATATTTAGAAAGAGTCTTCATAATAAGCTTCAAAGATGTGGCTATTGTACTAGTGAAAACTATAACATCATCTGCATATACAAGATGTGTTATAGCCTGACAGCCTCTAGGAACTTTAAATCCACTAAAACTCGATTTTGAAGTAAGAGAAGAGTGCCTTAGCAGCAATAATAAACAAAGATGGCGATATTGGGTCCCCTTGACGCAACCCACATGAGGAATGAAAGAAATCATAGGAAGCTGTATTCACTATAACTGAAAACCATACATGAGATATCAAGCGCTATACCGTATCAATAAACCTTTCACGAAAACCAAATGAACGAAGAAACTTAATAAGAAACAACTAGGAAACCCTGTCATAAGCTTTTGTCATATCTAGTTTTATAGCCACATTCTCTCCTCTATTCTTTTTCCCAATCCCTGAGACAATTTCTTGAGCCAAAAGAAAGTTGTCTAAAATCAACCGACCCTTGACAAAACCACTTTGGTTATTGGAAATTATCTTAGGCAAAACTATAGCCAATCTCTCAGCTAGCAAACAAGAGAAGATTTTATTCAGAAAGTTGCAAAAGTAGATTGGCCTGAATTGTGTGAAATCTTGTGGATTCAACTTCTTTGGGATCAAAACAATTGAAGTGGAAGTGACTTTACCAAGAAGTACTGCTCCACAGAAAAAATATTGCACTACTTGGAATACACTTCACCAATAATGTCCCAAGAAAAACTAAAAAATTTACCGGTGTACCCATCTGGACCTGTAGCACTATCTCCATCAATATTAAACACCACTCTATGCACTTCCTCCATAGATGGAGTTCTTTCCAAGCTCTCATTGTCCTCAATAGTGATCATCTTTAGAATCTCTCTCAATAATTCAAAATTAGCTAGTATAGGATCCGCCGTGAAAGGATGTTGGAAGAAATTAACTGCTTCCTTACCAATCTCCGAATTAGATTCTAACCATTGACCATCTGTTGTTTGAATTTTATGACTGACAAATTAAGCTCTCCTCTGCTTAACAAACGAATGAAAGAATTCTGAATTTTTATCACCTTCTTTTAGCCATTTCGCATGTGCCTTTTGCCTCCAGTACAACTCCTCCAATGCTAACATTTTTCTTAATGATACCTAAGCTTTATGTAAATCACTCCTTGCCTGTTGGGAATTATTTGATTCAAGCCTCAATTCCACCTCCTGAATTGCTAGCTTTGCTTCCTTAATCTTTTGGAAAACATTCCCAAAAACCTTTTTGTTCCATATCTGAAGACTGCTCCTTAGGCGTTTTAATTTCTTACATGGAACATGAATAGGATTACTATCCAAATGTTGGTTCCAAGACTCTTTTATGATGTCAAGAAATTGATGATGAGTAGTCCATATATTTAGAAATCTAAATGGCCGTGGCTTACTTTCAAGACGAGTACTGACAGAGATAAGCAACGGTAAATGGTCAAAGGGATCTTGAGTCAAGTGATCCACTAAAATTGAGAAGATATTCGCACATTTTGCATTAATAACCAAACGGTCAAGTCTAGATAGTCTTCATTTCCCTTATATAAGAAACACCAATGTGAAGGAGTAGTACTCCTCATTAACTTTTTTGCATTAGGACAATAAATGCATAAGAAGTTAGGCTTAGCCCTCCTCTCAACTTTGTTATTCTTTTTTATTATTAATAAAATTTTGGGCTAACATCCCTCCCCCCGTGTACGGAGTTTGCCTTAAAAAAAAGATACTTTTTACACGTCTCAAAGTAATTATTCATACATTATTACTAATTATCTTATTAACATTGTTAACATGGATAAACCAGCATATACTTGTCTTGTACTTATTGTACATAGTTACTAATCTCATCAACTATGTAGTGTAGTGATATATATGTTAGCATGTATATGCATGTTGAGAGAATGTTTATTAAATTGATTTGGAGATTTTTATATGGCTAATTAGTTAGTGCCAATTGGTCAATCTCTTTATGATAGTACTATGAATAATCCTTACACTTGAGATTTTCATAGTATCTTGAATATAGATGACTTTATTATAATTATATTAGTGGCTGCTCTTAGTAATGGTTCATACAATAGAGATTTGAGTATCATATGACTATGGATTGATTATGAGATTTTAGTAGAAGAGCACTATTCTTAGTAGTTGTAGAAGAGTGTATCCTACTTGGTTGAAATAATAGCTCCGAAAATCTTTTTTAAAAGTGGAAGTCAATTTAAAAGTGTTGTAGTCCTACTCAAGCAATTATATTTTGAAAACAAGATACTATTAATTTGTCTAATAAAAGTTAGTATTGTTTCCTTGCCATTAGACTAATTGAGATAGAGTATGGTGAAATAAAAACGTCATAGATGGATGAAGTCCAAACGACTTGACTTCTACTAAACTCTTGGGGCTGCGATACATTGCTAAAAGTTGATTTTGATCTATAAGTTTGAATTAATGATAAATTAACATAGTTTGAACTATCTAATTCTAAATTAATTTAGATTACAAATAAGGATAAAAATGACAATTTTTTATGGCAAAACTTGTACATGGGGAAGGGGGGATGCCAGCCCCAAATTTATTAATAAATTATTAAAAAAGTGGAGGGGACATAAACCTAATCTCCACCAAATAAGTACAAAGTTCTTTTCCTTAAAGAAGGGAAACCTAGCTTATCCATTCTAACTTATCCTAAAACAATTTTAGGTAATTTATTACAACAAAAAATTCAAAATTACATTTACAAGAGCAGTCAAAATTAGCTAAGGAGTTTGCAACTGTATTTGCCTCATGAAAGCAATGAGAAATCAATTTAAATTTGAAACTCTTCAACTTCACGCATTACCTCCCAAGGAAATTAATAATCTATTTCAAGAATTTTTACCAATGTCTTTGAATCAAGTTGAACATGTCTTTGAATTTGATGCGTTCAACGGAAGAGTAGACGGTCCAAGACTCTCGAAAACCAAGTATGCAACCCGATTTTCTTGACCCTTCATAACTTGTCGAAGAGCCCAAGAACAACTTGGATTGTTTTGCCTCAAATTCAACCAAATTTGTTGAACTCCCCCCTTTAAGAAATGATCCTAGACCCCTAACCAACAATGTGGTGTAGACACCTAGTCGACAATCTTATTGGATAGATTCAAACCCTCAAAGATGAACTCTAAGCGGGATTCTTAAATACTTAACAAGAACTTGTCAAGGATGCAAGAGTAGTTCTTTTCATCCAAAGAACTAAGGGAAAAACTCAATTTGCTCTCAAGCACAATTGAAGAAAACGTAATATCATTAATCTTGAACTTGTTAATGTTGTTCACAAGAAAACCCTTATATAGGGTATAACTTAAACATGAAATAAGAAATTACTAGTCACTAGTTATAACCTAACACAAACGACTAAATATTAAAATCCAAAAATGTGTAAAACAACTAAAGAAGGATCTTCTGTTCGTACCCGCTACGGTACCGCGGTGCAGGTACGGGCACGGATTCGATGCGCTTCCAATTCCCTCAAGGTCGAACCTTCTGATTGTACTTGCGACACTTACTCGCGGCGGGGGTTGGGGGCGCGAGTTCGATCAGAGGCTTTTGCTCTTCACGCTCCCACTTCTGATGGTCGCCACGGCGGTACCCGCGGTGTGGGTTGGGGGCGCGGGTTCGGTCAAAGACTTTTGGTCCTTCAACTCAAGTCCAAACAAGGTGAATAGCATCGTAGGTTCCATCTTCCTCCAAATAGCTTCATCCTCATGTAACTCTAAGATCAAACCTTGCAAAGCTTGCTTTAGTCTCTTAGCCCTCAACCTAGTTATTGGACCTCCCATATCTTGAAACGGACTCTTGGTAGCACCTCCATGATCACGACCATTAATGTCCTCATCATTCCCTCCTTCCTCATAAAGATTCACCCTCGAATCTCCTTCATCATATAAAGAGAGATCAGCCACGTTAAATGTTGTACTAACATTACCATACTCACCTGGCAAATCTATCTTATAAGCATTATCCCCAATCCACTCAAGGACTTGAATGGTTCATCTCTTGTGGACTCAATTTAGATTTTCATTGTTGAGGGAAACGCTCCTTCCGTAAATGGATCCAAACCCAATCTCCAGGCTCAAATTGAACTTGTATTCTTCCACAGTTCGCTTGCTTGGCATATTGTTCATACTTCCTCTCAATATTAGCTTTAACTTTGGTATGCAACTCCTTAACAAAATTTGCCTTCCTCTTGCCATCCATGTCAACTTGCTCCCTCGAAGACAAAGACAAGATATCCAAAGGTGTTAGAGGATTGAAAGCATAAACAATTTCAAAAGGAGAATAAGAAGTAGATGAATGGATAGTTCGATTATAAGCAAACTCTATGTGTGGCAAGCACTTCTCCCAATTCTTAAGATTGTGTTGGATGATTGCTCGAAGAAGTGTTGTGAGTGTACGATTAACCACTTCGGTTTGTCCATCTGTTTGAGGATGAGCAATAGTGGAAAACAGCAATTTGGTCCCAAGCTTGCCCCAAAGAGTGCGCCAGAAGTTGACTCAAAAATTTGACATCACGGTCACTCACAATGGTCCTTGGTAACCCATGTAGTCGAACAACCTCTTTAAAGAATAAATCTGCAATGTGAGTTGTATCGTTAGTTATAACACAAGCTACAAAGTGTGCCATCTTACTAAAACAATCAACTATCACAAAAATGCTATCCTTGCCACTTTGAGAATGTGGAAGCCCTAGAACAAAGTCCATAGAAACATCAGTCCAAGGAACAGTAGGAATATGCAATGGGCTATATAACCCATGAGGCATAACTTTGGATTTAGCTTTCCTACAAGTTATACATTTAGCACAGAAAGCTTGTACATCATGTTTCATATGAGGCCAATAAAAGTGTTCATTGTCGCGTCCTAAAAATCGTGTGTAAAGGTAGTAGTGGAGTCGTTGACTGTCGCGTCCCGAAAAGACGGTCCGGTCTCGGTGACCCTTTCGAAAATAAAGATTTTTGGAAAAACCGTGCGTGTGTGAAAAAAATCAAATTTTAGTAGAAAAAGTGTATTTTAAGAAAAATAGTATTTTAAAAAAAAACAAGGCCGAGACTAAAAGTGCGACAGATTTGGCCAAATAATTTTTGAAAAAGGGTTTTCTTTTAGAAAATGGAGTCGCCACTTGGTACTGAGTTAGGGTGTACCAAGTTACCCGAAAAATCGTTTAACAAAAATAAAAATAAAATTTTAGAAAAATATTTAAAACCCTTTTTCGACTCCGGTCTATGAAAAACTGAGAGAAAAAGGTTCGGGAGTCACATTTGAAGAAAGGGAAGGCAAAGGCTTGCGCCTAAGGCACCCTTTCAACCTAGCCGAGGCTAGTTGCGAGGTTTAATCAAAATTTCCTAAATTAACCCTAAGTTCTATCGCAGTTCGGAATGTGTCTAAATGAATGCAAATCCTAAGTCTAAATATGAAGTATCGAAGAGGGTCGAAATGTTCCGTCAAGGCTTGATCGGAATTATCGCATTAATTGCGAAACCCGAGTCGAGACCTCGAGGGAGTCACGAGTTTTATGCAAAATGTGAATGCAAAAAGAAAAGAAAATAATAATAGATATAGTAAGTGAAGAAAGAAAGGTGGGTATGCAACATGACTGGGTACGGGAGGACTAATAACTCAGTGACTGAATGTTTCTACTCACGGAGGGGGGAACGGCATTGTACGCCACCGCTTCCCACGTGAGTAGACGACTATTTCTAGTCAAATCACACAAATGTTCTAAAGTCTAAGTGAAATGCAGCCTAGATGTCATTCATTTTAAAAATGTGTCGAAATAACAATAATAATAATAATAATAATAATAAGAATAATAATAATAAAATCATGCCAAATGGAAAGAAAAACTAGAAGTGTGTGAAATATGAAATGTACACGAATGCATCTAACACTAAAATGTCCTAAGGGTCTAGCGTTGGGCTAACCCGTTCTCAAAAATCCCACTAGTGTTGGACTAGAGGAAAAGAATGAAGCCACAACTAGCGTTGGACTAGTGTGGTGACAGAATACCATAAATCATGAATTAAACATTAAAGCATAAATTAAAAGCAAATTAAACATATAAAAACATATAAGATCACATAGGAGCACATAACACATAAGCATAATATTCTAGATGCAAAAATCCTAATGAAAACAGTAAAACAAATAAGCACGTAAGCACGCAAAAGTAAATGAACCCTAACTATTACACCGGGGCTTGATTTACAATTTAAGGGGGGAAATTAAAAATACCCTATTTATTACACTTCCTATCTAAATATACAAAAATATTTGTAAACAATATAAAAGAAAATAATCTAATTATTACATTGGCTAGCTAAATACAAGAATATTACATTTTTTGTCAAAATAATAAAATTTAAAATTAAATAACACAAAATAAATGAATACGCAAAAAGTACATAAAATAAGAAATGCATAAAAAATGCATAAAATATCATATTAGAGCACGTTGGAGCACATAAAGAAGCAATTAAAAGATAACGAAAATACCTTTTTGAAGACCCGGTACAAATACTACTCAAAATGAACAAACAAGTCAAAGCACCTCGGTATAATCAAACAAAATCTAAAATATATAACTATTGACGAATTGAGATAAAAAATGAATTCTAGTAACTAAGGGGCTAAAATAAAATTCTATAAAACTTAAGGGGTAAAATTAGAAATTCACTTAAGTCTAAAGGGGAAGAAATGTAAAATTAAAGTAACTTGGGGGGGGGGGGGGACAAAACAATAAATTTCGGCAAAAGAAGGCACAAAATTACAAATTCCAGCAATCATAAGTACTAAAATACGAGTTCCAGCAAGGTCATAGGGACTAAAGATGCAAATTCCAGCAACCATAAGTACTAAAATACAAATTCTAGCAATCATAAGTACTAAAATACAAGTTCCAGCAATTAATGGGGATCTAAAACTGAAATTCTAACAAATCTTAAGGGGCTAATGAAAATTCCTGCAACTAATGAGGGGTCCGAAACAAATTCCAGAAATATGTGGGGTATAAAACACAATTCCAGCAGATCCTAGGGGCTAAAATTGAACATTCCAGCAACACACGGCTATAAAATGAATTTTCAGCAACTTAAAAAAAACCAAAAATGAATTCCTAGCAATTTAAGGGGAAAGAAATGAGTTTCCAGCAAATGTTTGGGAGCTTAAAACAAATTCCAGCAACACAAAAGACTAAAATACAATTTTCAGCAATTAATGGGAGTTTAAAATCAGAGTTCCAACAAGTCAAAAAGACTTAGAGTAAAAAAAATTCCAGTAGTATAGGACTAAAACTAAAATTCCAGTGAGCCTATAGGCTTAGAATAAAAATTTCAGCAAGTGTCTAGGGATGAAATAATAAATTCCAGCAAGGTTTAATAACTTAGAATGAAATTATAGCAACATAAAGTTCAAAAAAAATGAAAATTCCAGCAATGATAAGGGCTCAAAATGAAATGCCAGCAGCAATAAGGGTCCAAAAATGAAATTCCAGCAATATGAAGACTAGAAATAAATTTTTCAGCAACTTGAAAGGGTTAAGATGTAAATTCCAGAAACCATACGAGCAAATAAAACAAACAATCAGAGTCAAATTGCAAAAGATTAAAGCCTAAAGGGTTAATCTATAAACAATAGAGAACTTAATTGCATAAAGTCAAGAAGCTTCAAGGGCATTATTAAAATATTCATTAAATTAAGTCTAGATCAAATTTTCAAACAAGCCAACTTGACTGCCTAAACATTCAACCAAGGAATGAATTAAATTAAACATGAACCAATTGTTAAATCACAACCAAACTAACTATATTAAACAAAGACCAAGACATCATATTCCTTCCATTTCCCTATAACGTGACTAAGCCATGCCCCACCAGAATCCTTTTCTCCAAAATAGTATGACCGAACACAATGCCCAAGTCAAAGCCCCTAAATCGCCTTCTTCCTCCAAACAGAAAAATCTCTCTGTTTTCTTTCTTTTTATATATCTTGCCTTTGATTGCTTTTCAAACTATCTGATTCCCTGTCCTATTCTCTATCTCTTCCCCTCTGTTTCTCTTTCTTTCAGATTTTACTCTCCTTCTTTTTTTTTCTTCTTTCTCCGCCTTCTTTCTCGATTTCCTTTCTGTTTTTTTTATTTGATTCCCCTCTGCCCTCTCTCTACTTCTCTCACATCCCCTTCAATCTCTCTGCTTTGTGTGGTGGTGAAGCTGAGATTTGATTTTGTGGTGTGTGAAGTGCGATTTTGATTGGAATTTGGTGAGTTTTGTGCAGGTTTGGGGAAAGTTGGTTGTTGATTGAGAGTGCGTGGTCTTACTGGTGATATTGGTGGCATTAAATTGGTGATAATGGCTGATGATGATTTTTCTGTTGTGCTTTTGCAGGTGGGAGGTGGGATTTTGGGTGATTGCTTGACTGAAATTGGTGGGGAGTTAATGACGGTGAAGTGATGCTCTTGCGGTTGACTGATGAAGCATGGGGAATTAGAGGGAAATAGGTAACTGATGGTAGGTGACTTGGTTTGCAGTTACAGGGGGGTTGTGACTGGTGTTAATTATGTATGGGCTTGAACAGCTTGTTGATTTTTCTTGTAGGTTGCGGGAAAGGACATTGCAGGGGAGGGTTTGTGATTTTGGGCGATGGATTGAGCAGTGGACAGCAGGTGATTGCTTTGGTTGTTCTGGGGAGAGAGAGGTGAGACTGGTCTGTAACTGGAGAACGATTGGAGATGGGAGGAGTTTGTTTCTAGGTTGATTGTGTGGTGTCAGGAGAGATGGAAATAGGCTGTGTGATGGTGATGAATTTATTGAAGAAATTATCATGCCCAGAATATCAGAAAGCAAAGATTAAGAAAACAGAAAGGAAAATAGTCAAGAATCAAAGAAAACAAAACACAACAACAGAAGAACAATCCAAGAATAATCTAAATCAAAGTTTCAAATAAATAAACACATAATTGAACACATAATCAGATTTACCTAGACAAATGAAAAAAATGGATCAAAAACAAAAAGAAAATACTAAGAAATTACCTTTTCGAGACTTGAAACTGATATGAAGACGAACAGTGGTCAGAAACTTCAGAGGCGATGAACAGTAGATGGAAAAATGGGGATGATTGCAAGTGTGTGTTTTTAGGTGAATAGTGTGTGTTTGATCCTTAGAGCACAAAAACTAAAGTGTTTGTAAGGTTTTCTAATTTTTCCTTCTTTTTTTTTGCTGCTGATTAAGAAGGGTATTTATAGGCCACTTGTCTTGTTGGCTAAGAATGCTATAAAATGACGAAAACGCCATCGGTATTAAAAAATACTAATTTTATTAAAAAAAATATTTTTTAACCCTAAAATTTAAAAATTAATACAAAGAATTTGACAACAATCTCTAAATTTTCAAAAAGAATTCATAGTAGATTTCAAAAATAAAAACTAGAGCTCAAAACTGATAAAAATGCGCTCGGAGTGTAAAATGACGATTTTGCCCCTGGACAACGAAAATAAACAAAAAATAGATATTAGCCTCAAAAAATTATTAAAAATTAACAGTAAGCTTAAAACATTAGAAAATGTCTTTTTGATTCAAAATTTGACAAAAAATGAATTTATGATATAAAATGACGATTTTACCCTTAGACAATGAAAATTTACAGAAAAATAGCTATTGACCTCGAAAAATTATCAAAAATTAAAAATAAGCTTAAAAAACTAGGAAATGCATTTTTGACTCAAAATTGGTGAAAAATGAATTTAAATTGCAAAATGACAATTTTACCCTCGGACAATGAAAATTCACAGAAAAATCGTTATTGTCCTCAACAAATTATCAAAAATTACAAATAAGATTAAAACACTAGAAAATGCATTTTTGACTCAAAATTTGGTGAAAAATGAATTTGAATTACAAAATGACGATTTTGCCCTTGGACAATGAAAATTCACAGAAAAATAGTTATTGTCCTAAAAAAAATTATCACAAATTACAAATAAGCTTAAAACACTAGAAAATGCATTTTTGACTTAAAATTTGGTGAAAAATGAATTTAAACTGCAAAATGATGATTTTGCCCTTGGGCAATGAAAATTCACAGAAAAATAGTAATCGTCTTTGAAAAAATCAAGAAAATTCAGAAGCATGCTTAAAGAATTAGAAAAATGAATTTGGAACTAAAAATGAGCTAAAATGGTATTCGCGAGATGAAATTACTATTTTGCCCTTATGCTGGTAAAAATATAACAAATACCAATTAAATGCAGAAAAATCATAAGAAATTAACAAATTCACACAAAAGTAAAAATATGAATTTAAAACCCCCAAAAGCTGATAGAAAAATATTTATAGATAAAATTACTATTTTGCGCCCCAGATTATTGAAAAATTTAAAATTAAAATTTGTCTCAAAAAGTGCAAACATGCCCCCCAGTGTTTGAAAATAAATGGTGTGTCAAAATTTGGTGTCTACATTCATGCAAAATGTCTGAAGTCTTAACGACACCAAAATGCCCCATAAGACCCCCTCCATGAGCCTCACCAATCAACAAATTATGCATGGAACATAAAGGAATGCACAATTTGTGCTTTCTAAACAAGTAACCCTCATGTAAATAAAACCCTCCATGCATAGAACCCAGCTGTGGCGATTTATTCATGCAATTGTGCCGCACATCACCAAAATCCTGATCTCCCACATAAGAATTTTTCAAGTGCTCGAAACCAAGTAATTTTGCATGCAAAGAAGTAAGAAGAGTATACCTACGAGATAATGCAGCAGCAACAATGTTCTCCTTACCTTGTTTATATTTGATGACATATGGAAAGGTTTCAATGAGCTCGAGCCACTTAGCATGTCTCTTGTTTGACTTATCTTGAGACTTGAGAAATTTCAAGCTTTCATGATCAGAATGTATAATGAACTCTTTTGGCCACAAATAATGTTGCCAATTTTGAAGAGCTCGAACCAAAACATAAAGCTCTTTGTCATATGTTGGATAACTCAGACTCGCCCCTTGAAGCTTCTCACTAAAGTATGCAATTGGCCTAGAATCCTGCATCAAAACAGCACCTATACCAATTCTACTAGCATCACATTCGATTTCAAAAACTTTATCAAAGTTAGGCAAACTGAGTAATGGAGCATTAGTGAGTCTATCCTTTAACAAATTAAACGCTTCTTCATGCATTTTCTCCCACTTAAAAATAACATTCTTTTTAACAAGTTCATTTAAAGGTGCAGCAATTGTAGAAAAATCATGCACAAACCTCCTATAGAAACTTGCTAAACCATGAAAGGATCTTGCCTCATTGGCATTGGTAAGAGTCGGCCACTCCCTTATGGCTTTCACCTTGGCTTCATCTACACTGATACCATTAGAGCTCACAAAAAAACCAAGAAAGATAACAGAATCCATGCAAAAAGAACACTTTTTCAAATTAGCAAACAATTGATTTTCTTTGAGCACGTCAAAAACAGCACGTAAGTGTTCAACATGTTCTTGCAAGGACTTTCTATACACAAGGATATCGTCAAAGTAAACTACTACAAATTTCCCAATCAAATGATGGAAAACATGGTTCATCAACCTCATAAAAGTACTAGGAGAATTAGTCAAACCAAAAGGCATAACTAACCACTCATAGAGACCAAATTTAGTTTTAAAAGCAGTTTTCCATTCATCACCCTCTTTCATTCGGATTTGATAGTAGCGACTTTTCAAATCAATTTTAGAAAACAATTGTGAACCATACAATTCATCCAACATATCATCTAACCTAGGTATAGGATGACAATACTTTACTATGATTTTATTGATGGCTCGACAATCGACACACATTCTCCATGAACCATCCTTTTTAGGCACAAGAATCACAGGCATGGAACACGGGCTAAGGCTCTCGCGCACAAAGCCTTTCTCCAACAATTCATCTACTTGCCTTTGGATCTCCTTCGTTTCCTCAGGGTTAGCTCTATAAGTAGGACGGTTTGGAATGCTTGCTCCAGGCATGAAGTCTATCTGATGCTTTATGCCCCTCAATGGTGGCAGCCCACTTGGAACATCTTCAGGGAATAGCTCTTGGTATGCCTGCAACAATGAAACAACAACACTAGGAAGAGAGGAGTCAAAATCATTAGTAGAAAAGTAAATATCCTTATACAAGATTACAAGTAGTTGTTGCTTTGCCAACAACGCACTCTTAATCTCACTTTTTCCAGCATAAGCACTCACTTTTCTTCCCTCTCCTTTTTCGGTTTCCCTTCTCTTTTTCCTCTCTTTCTTCTTTGCCTCACTCTTCCCTAGCTGTCTAGTTGGGTCGTTTGAAGACCCCTCGACCTTGGTCTTCTTTGACTCGTCCCGAACCTTGCATTCCTTGGTGATTCGAGCTTGATCAGCATAAGCCTCCATTGGCGTCAATGGCTTCAATATAAATTCCTTTTTCTTCCAAGTTAGGCGATAAGTATTTCTATACCCATCATAGATAACACACATATCAAATTGCCACAGACGACCCAACAAAAGATGACAAGCATGTATAGAAATAACATCACATAACACCTCATCCACATATCCCCCAATTTCAAATGACACTAGCACTTGTTTAGTTACCTTCACATCCCCAAAGTCAGTCAACCATTGCAAAAAATAAGGCTTTGGATGATAAATCGTAGGCAATTTCAACTTCTCCACAAACAATGTACTAGCCACATTGGTACAACTACCAAAGTCTACAATAACACTACATACCTTGCCTTGCACCATGCATCGAGTGTGGAAAATATGCTCCCTATGCATCTCCTCTTCCTCCTCCTTCGGTTGAATGCTCAAAGATCTCCTATTCACCAAGATTTCCCCTTTAAGCGGATCAACCTCATTCACTTCCCTATGACAAGAGTCATCATCACTAGGACCTTCAAGTAGAGGCATTTCATCATCACTTGAATGCTCACTTTCTACCTCCCTATTATCAAGAATAACAATGTTTCTCCTAGTTGGACATTGAGAAGAGATATGTCCATACAGTTGACATTTGAAGCACCTAACATCTCTTTGCCTAGTTGAAACTTCGGTCTCACCCTTGCTTGGTGGCTTAGATGAAGAATTCTCACCCCTTGGCTTATTGCTCATGAAACTCGACGCACCCTTCTTCCAAGTCTCCTTAGGCTTTTGTGGCGTTTGATCAAACTTTCTATTTATGAGTCCCTCCATGTGCCACGGTTTTGAGCCCCTACCACCCTCGGCTCCTCTTGCTTTTGAGTTGGTGCTCCACCTTTTGTGCCTTTTCCACTAAGTCTTGAAGCTCCACATAATGTTGTAATTCTACAATATCCGCAATTTTGGAGTTCAACCAGCTATAAATTGGGCAATGGTGGCCTCTTCATCCTCTTGTATGTCAGCACGAATCAAGAGTATCTCCAACTCCTTGTAGTATTCATCAACTGTGGAAGAAGCTTGCTTCAAAGTTTGAAGCCTCCTATGCAAATCCCATGGATAGTGACTTGGAATGAATCTTTTCCTCATAATCACCTTCATGGCAGCCCAAGTGCGAATTGGTTCATCCCTACATCTCTTACGAGACTTCACAAGTTGATCCCACCAAATGCTAGCATACTCCACAAACTCAACTGCAGCAAGCTGAACTTTCTTTTCCTCAGAATAATTGTGAACATCAAACACGTGCTCAACCTTTCATTCATTCCCACTCCAAGTATGCCTCTGGATCATTCATCCGCTTGAATGGTGGAATTTTCATCTTTATGCTCCCCGAATTGTTATCACGTTGTTGAGGAACCCTCCTCCCTCGATGGGACACTACTTCCTCAGAATCATAGCCATCATCAAAATCATCATCTTGAGCATTCTGAGCCACATGTGATTTCACCTTGACAGCTGAGTCAATGTCCTCCAACTTGGTGAACACACGCCTAAATTCATCTTGCATGGCGCGTATGTTAAACTCTAAAGCACTGAGTCTTTGCTCATTTTGTTCATCCATATCGGAAACCTATCAAAATAAATGTTGAAAACCTACACAAAAAATGTCAGTAGCACAAAAAGATATCCCCACTCACTCCCTTACGTGTTTCACTCTTTACTCGTATATCACACCAATGAAACTTGGTTTTTTACCCGATGATGAGGTCACACCTTAGCCTTTTACCACTCCTTGAGCTTACCTTGTATGCCTTTGGGTAAGAACTTGCTCAATTGATCTTGATAAAAATCCAATCAAGTATTCAAGATGTGTGGTAGTGTAAATGGAAGCTTAGAGTAAGGTTTGAACCACTAGAATTCAAGAAATCAAGACAAAAGAAATTTCAGATTTAAGAAGTACGTACGACAACCCTAGTGTGTGGTCTTTCTTTTTTTAAATCAAAACTCAGATAACCCACAAAACTCAAACAAATAAGCAAAATTCACCAGATGAACAGTGATTTCTGATGAATAGTATTGCTACACTGCAGATGAACAGTAGCGCTACTATAGTGCGTGAACAGTACCTTTTTTTTTTTTTGTCCAGAATTCAAGAACAACCTTTCCGAAAAATTGCTCCAAGGTTCTTGCTTTAGCCAAGATCCAATTTTTCTTAGAAGTTTGAACACAAAAATAATTAAAAACCAAAGAACAATTAAAAACAGTCAAGAAATCAAGTAAACCACACACAAAAACCCTAGAATTCTTGAGGTAGAGAAATCAAGAATGACTCTAAGGAGTAGGACAAACCCTAAGACATGAATTAAAGACATAAGACATGAATTTGAAGAAAAGAAAATGATCACAAGGCTAGATAGATTCGGATAGGAACAAACAACGCAAGAAACACCACTAGAACAAGAACAAGACACAATAAAATTTCAAGAAACAAAGAAAAGATATAGCCGAAATCTTCCTAAGGAAAATTTGGCTTAGAAAAACCTGGATTTCAAGATGAACCAATGCTTTGATATCAATTGATGCGTTCAACGGAAGAGTAGACGGTCCAAGACTCTCGAAAACCAAGTATGCAACCCGATCTTCTTGACCCCTTCGTAACTTGTCGAAGACTCCAAGAACAACTCGGATTGTTTTGCCTCAAATTCAACTAGATTTGTTGAACTCCCCCCTTTAAGAAATGATCCTAGACCCCTAACCAACAACGTGGTGTAGACACCTAGTCGACAATCTTATTGGATAGATTCAAACCCTCAAAGATGAACTCTAAGCGGGATTCGAATACTTAACAAGAACTTGTCAAGGATGCAAGAGTAGTTCTTTTCACCCAAAGAACTAAGGGAAAAACTCAATTTGCTCTCAAGCACAATCCAAGAAAACGTAATATCATTAATCTTGAACTTTTTTAATGTTGTTCACAAGAAAACCCTTATATAGGGCACAACTTAAACATGAAATAAGAAAGTACTAGTCACTAGTTGTAACCTAACACAAACGACTAAAGATTAGAACCTAAAAATGTGTAAAACAACTAAAGACGGATCTTCTGTTCGTACTCGCGGCAGTACCCGCGGTGTGGGTACAGGCGCGGATTCGATGAGCTTCGAATTCCCTCAAGGTCAAACCTTCTGATCGTACCCGCGGCACCTACCCGCGGTGTGGGTTGGTGGCGCGGGTTTGATCAGAGGCTTCACTCTCCACGCTCCCACTTTTGATGGTAGCCGCGACAGTATTCACGGCACGGGTTCGGTCTGAGACTTTTGGTCCTTCAACTTGAGTCAAAACAAGGTGAACAACTTCGTAGGTTCCATCTTCCTTCAAATAGCTTCATCCTCATGTAACTCTAAGATCAAACCTTGCAAAGCTTGCTTTAGTCTCTTAGCCCTCAACCTAGTCATTAGACCTCCCATATCTTGAAACGGACTCTTGGTAGCACCTCCATGATCACGACCATTAATGTCCTCATCAGAGTCAAGTTGAACATGATGTCAGCTAGGAAACATGTCTTTTGCATAATCAAACACCAAACATAAAGCCTTTGCTTCAGCTACGAAACAAGAAAGACTAGAATAACACAAGTAAGCCAAAATTAAATTTCCTTTTGAATCATGCAAGATACTTCCCCCTTCATGCTCTCTTGGGTTTCTTTTTGAGCATCCATTTGAGTTTAAAATTAGGTTACCATGCTCAGGTTTATACCATTTGATGAACTGCAAATCCACCCCAATGGGTTCCTTCGTCAAACATGATGTCACGGGACTACTTGTACACCATTCTTGTCATAGAAATTTATTACAAAATTTCTAAATGTGCCAACTAATAAAAAGAGGGATAATATGCATAAGAAAATTGACATGGGGAGTTGACAATTTTTTGAACGACCAAGAAGCCAAAGACTCCCTTACTATTCCTGAAAGCGGCCCTACCACAAAATGGCCTCCAAAGAAGCTCCAAATCTTTGGAGAAAAAATCCATGTCACAAACACATGATTAATCAATTCTTCTTCCAGAATGTCACAACATCTGCATATAGAAGGACCGCACACCCTAAATTTAGTGAGTTTGTCATCCACTGGAATTTTATTTTGATTCAATTGAAACATGAAAAAGGAGATTTTTAGGGGCACCTAAGATAACCATATTTGTTCAAACAACCATGATCTATTTTTCAATGACCACACGATTTGGAAGGCCTAAGCAATGGAAAAGTCTCCATGTGACGTAGGCACCCATACACATCTATCTGGGAAGGCAGATGAAGGACATTCAACTTGGGAAATTTCTTCCACAACTTCTGTCCCTTCCCATTTATGAATCTCACCAAAATTTCACTTCTTATTTACAACAAAATCAACAACTATGAGACCTCTCTTTATTAAGTCTCCAAAACAAAGGCCCCAACCCTAGCCAATTGTCAAACCAAAAACTGCAATCCCCTTTATAAACTATCCATTTAATTTGAAGCTCAGCAACACCTCTAACTTTTAACATTTTTTCCAAGTCATTGAGTCACCAATCAATGGCTAGACCTTATTAGGATGGACTTTCAAACAATATTTATGATGCAAAAATTGCCCCAAAAAGGACTGCCCCATTTGAAAGCTCCACCAAAGCTTCAGTGCAAAAGCTTATGAACCTCAGCCAATGAATGAAAATCCACCCCACCCTCTTCAAAAGGATAGCATAAATCAGCCAACTTTAACCAGTAGTATGTCCAATAGTCACCTTTAGAACCCCATAAGAAGTTTGCAAATGATTTTTCAATTGTTTGCAAAAATTTCTTAGTAGGATTCAATTTTGCAAGAGGGTGAATTGGGATCGAGGACAAGACATGCTTAATCAAGATAATCTTACCACCCTTGATAAAAGTACTTGAGCATGCTCCAAAAAAAAAAAAAAAAAATTCAGACTTCCGTCTCCTGATGTAGAGTGGACATACTAGATATTTAACTAAAAATGCCTTGAAGGAGAAGCCAGTTAAATTGGCTATTTGATGTCTCTTCTCCACATTCATTCTAGAATCAACTAAAAAATAGCTTTTCTATTTATTTATTTTTTGTCTTGAAATCCATTTATGCCTATTTAAGAACTCCATGATCAATTGAAGAGATCTTTTCGAAGCACCAGAAAAGATAATCACATCATCTTTGCTACTATGATAAACAAAGCACGCGATAACAGATCCCCTTGTCTAAGTCCCCCAGAAGATCAAACCCAAGGCACGAAGTGCTTTAATAAGAAACATCTGAGAACCTCGATCATATGTTTTTTGCATGTCCAATTTAAGAGCCACATTATCCCCAAAATTCTTTTTCCCAATCCCAAGGAAAAAAATGACAATTGATAAGTATGAGATACTTGTAGGTTACTTTATTAGATAAATTAATTGTAGGGATATAGGTGCATTTGTCTTTAGTTTGTATGACAAATGAAAGATTCTATTTGTGAACTGGTTTTTAATTAGTCTAATTAATATAGCATTAATTGACTATAAATATTTCTTAGCACTATAGGTGGGTAAAAAAAAACCTTAAATATTATAAAATGGTCCTTCTCAACTTGAAAAATGAGAATAGCCTAACCAAATTCTAAAAGGGCCAGGCTAAATAACCTAACCAAATTCTAAAAGGGTTTAATCAACTGAATTTCACATACAAAAGTAGTTCCACTTCGTAATTCAATTTCAAAAAATCATAGATAATTAGTTTTGGCACAATATATCTATTTCAAAGGCTAATATCCGTAAATATTATAAAGGAGTTTAGAACTAATAGATTATTTCATCCTCAAGTTTATAATAACTCAAAGATCTGGTATGATGTTTGATATTTCTTTTTTAATTTATACATTTTCTCGTGTTTCTATATGATTACGAGTTTAGGTTACATCAAAATTAGGCATAATTCACACAAACAAGTAATAAAATTTATAATCTGATACTCATTTCGCAAATGCACGTGTCAATTGTAGTTGTGATGAGTATCAGGGTCAATCCCATGAGAAACTTTAGTGGCAATTACCAAAGCTTATTGACTTACTTAATTATTTAGACATTTCATCAAAATGTGGTAGGCGAAGCAAAGAAAATTCAAATACTTAAAGAAAAACTAATGGATGGAATTCACAAATACAAGTTTTAGGGTGTAGAATCCACTAATGGTCACAAATATGCATCAAATACTTATAACATCTTGTCTTACATAGGATTGAATTCTATTAGCAACCAAACTTATTCTCATAATGAATTGATTACTACTATCAATCCTTGTTCTCATGATGATTTGATGTTACTAACAATAAGATTTCCTATTCTCACATGAAGTTTCCTATTACTAGCGTGTTATGCTCATGAATTGTGGCTATTACTTCTTAAGTAAATAGCCTTATTCCACCTACAAGCACCACATCCTCATGTGTTACTAGTAGGTTTCATCTACTTTTCTCTATTGTTACATGCAATTCTCATTGTCATATAACAAGCAAGATGATTTGCAATTGAGATTAATCAACTATGAGTATGAAAACCAAGTAAATGAATAAGAAAGAACAAGACACATCAAGATAAGTCTTATTCAATACATATCATAAGTTTTATCCACCCATTTAACTAGTATTTAGATCATAATGAAAAATATTGCATGGAAGTCATGAAATCAATACACAAAATCATAACAAAGTAAGTAATTAAGAAACAGGATGAAGAAATCTTATTCAAATGATGAACAAGGCTCCAAGTATCTTCTATTTCTCCTTTGAAATTGGATTGGTACATAGGAATTCCTCAAGAGTTTTCCTTACAAGTGTTGAACTTCCTACTACAAACGATAAATAAAATACTAAACTACAACTACTTGTGAGTTCTCCTCCCTTCAAGAAATGTTCTAAATGTCTTGCAAGATCTCCCTATTTATAGACAAATTCACCCTAGTAATCTAGACAAGTTGCATGACAATTTGCAAGAAAAGTTATCTTGAAATCACAAAAAGGTTTTCATTGAATTTTGCAATGTTTCCTTGGGTAGTGCAGGTGCAGAGAATCTTCAAAAAGTCATCAATAGCGGCTAGAATATACGCTACAAGTTGAAGCCATCATTTTCTAGCTGACTTGCTTGATCTGCGGGTTGGATCCATGGGGTTAGTTGGTCTACGGATCTAACAGGTAGATTGCTCCCAGAAGATGGATGAATTCGCTTTTCTTCAAAACATAAAAGTTGTATCCCTTTGAATTAGGTTTCCACAAGAATCAGGTCATTTGGAACTCTGGATGCAAAGATATGGCCAAAATACTGAGACATGGTTGGGAGAGCTCCATAGCACACATGTATTTCAGAAATTTGGATTTTTCCCTATGAAAAAAATGAGAACTACAATTTGATGTTTGCATAAGAATTTTAGAATATCCTCTTAGCTTTAGAATGAAGTAAGAGTCATCTCAGTCCAATATTTGTAGTTCAAGTTATTACCAAAATACTGAAATATGTCATTGTTGCCAACCCCTTAGTTTTCTGCAATTCTTTACTTCCATTGCTTCTTTGTCCTTCTCTTTTGCTTGTTATTCCTCTTATGCCATTGAGACCGTTTTGTGATGTTAATGCTTTAATTCCGTGTTGAATTTGTTGTAGAAAATTTCCCAAAAGTTGAGCAAAACAATCCTCCAATTTTGAATGTAAAAGTTGTTCCATTGAGCTCCTAATTCAATCATTCTTGAATCTACTACGAACGTGATGACTTGTGTTCCAATTGATCCAAATTATGATTGAAGGTATAAAACCTACAAGATTGTACAAAGATTGTGCATTAATTTGCTCAAATTATAAATTCCGCTTCAAAACCCTAAAAATCGAGTAAAAACCCTAGTTTTTGGGAACTTCTTCATGTGGAAGAAACTTAGTGAAAATGTGCCAATTTCATAATAAAAATACTAAAGTCACACTAAAAACACCCTAAATTATATATAAAATACTATGCTAAAATAGTTACTCTAATTATCACATGTTTCTTATTGCCAAATAAAAAATTACTTTCATATAGCTCAGACGTCAAGCATGAACTAGAATATAAATACTTTTCTTACATGTGAAAATTTTTTATTTGTGGCTTCCCTAAAAATTGTATGCATGTGATAAATGCAGAATTAAAGTGACAATTAAGGTGGTAGTTTAGTCTATTAGGTACTATTTTTAAGTAGTATGGTTAGTTTTTAGTTAGTTTTTCCTATCTTTAAGTTGTGAATTGATACTCACGTTTGTGTCATGTTTTTCTATGTTATTATAGGTTTTTTTTAAACATTATATCACCAAGGGAGTTCAAGTGCCAAGAGTTAAGGTGAAGGATTGCAAGCACTTGGAGGATGGTGTTGTGTAGACTCAAAGGGAAGAAGAAGGCCAGGAGAAATTTTGCAAAGTTAGCGAAGAAATAGTATTCGTGGGTCTTCTCATCCATGGATACCATCTATGGATATGCATGCGCATGTAATCCTTACCATCCACAAGAAGCGGAGTAACCGTGATAGTAACCGTCTGCAAATACGGTTGCGGGAAGGCCAAATCTTCTGTTTTGTTGAAGAGCAAGAATAAGGGGCAAGATTCTATCTTTTGGGAGTCTTGTACTACAGCAAAACTACTACTTTCCTTAGAGAGCTTTTAGGGCTTGAAAACTCTGTAATATAGAGAGAGTAAAAATAGCATAGAAAAGAAGAGAGCTTTGTGAGTTTTGAATTGTACAACACATGGGAGAGGATTACTGCATTCTTGAGGATGGGATCTTCCATTTAATCTATAAGTATTTCAATTTAATTTCTCTTTCGAGTTACTATGATTCTTTATTACAAAGTTTGTGCTTTTATTGCTTCAAGTATGAGTAGCTAAATTTGTAAACCTAGGATTAGATGAAATCTATGTTTCTAGGGTTATGAATTGATTGATGAACTTATGCGCTTTGTTTACTTTGTCTATTCATTGTCCTAGATTGAATGAATTGTAATTGACTAATCACCAATTATAATTTATTAATTACTATTTGATAGGAATCCAAGGATTTCTACATTAGTCACGCAAGTCAGGCATAGAGTGGAGTCATATTTGACGCCATTCAAGCTCATGGAGGGGTTGATCATAGAGTTGGATGAGCAAGGATCGAAGGAGGATGAGCAAAATGTTTAAACCAAGCCAAATAATAGAGGGTTGCACCTCAGGCCGTAACTACCCTTCAACAGAAGGTTCAATAGAAGCAAGTGCGGTGTTTTGATGAAGGCTGCTGTGACAGCCCCACCTTACCCAGAGGCGCACCAAAGGGCTTAGCGGACTGCCTGCCTAGCTCTCGCCAGGTCTCGATTCACGCACTCACGCAAACGTCCGAGCGTACTTAACTTAAAATAAAATAAGCTAAAATAAAATGGAATAAAATAAAATACACTCATTTTATTTAACATAAGGTACAATTCACATCAAGAGTTTACATGTCATAACATACATGATTTTTTCATAAAGATCGCCTAACACAGGTTGGCGAATACAATAACTGAACCGTCTATAACAATCAAAACCCAGTTGATCCAGCTTTAATTTCTCAGGAAACCTGAGTAAAGGAAAAACAAATGGAATGGAATGAGCTATAATAGCCCAGTGAATGTCCAAGTCATGCAATCATATCCAGAACTCATTATTTTTAGTAAATGAAATAATCGAACAATTAAATTAATAAATCAAGATATAAACAATTTAATTTAACATGTAGTCAAAGGAGGATACAGGGCTCCACTACGGAAGCAAGCTTAACCGTAGGAAGAGCAAGCACTGACCATGTAGTCACGATATTTGGACCGAGATAATAGCTCAGGTCTTTATCAAAGAACATATCAGTTTTATCAAGCACAAACCCTAACCGCCAATCACCTTATAACCTCCGTACAAGCTACCACATCCAGGGAGATATTCTCAACCCTGGAGGGCCAACAATCAAACAGGTTCAATCCGGAGTTGGCCTCTTTGAGGATTCACAACTCAAAAGGGAAAGAACATCAATCCCTAAAACACCCAGCACCTTATGTCCTCCCACTTGCAGCCCGGTTGACTAACCGTGAAATAACATGGAAGTTAATCATGGTAGTCTCACGCACACACAAGTAACACATTGGTCAATGAAAACAAGTAACATGTTGCGGAACAGATGTGATAAAGTACACATCTTTCCTCAAGTAGCACAGGTATTCACATAGTAATTGCAAATTCTCGCATAATATTTATCAAATAAAATATCACATTCCATGCAACATGCACACATAAAGACACTCACCTTGAAAGCCTAAGAAAATATCTCGTGGAACGGTCGTGCTGTGTTTTTGGACCCTGAAATTTAAAAGAAATAATAACATAAAAACTCAATTAAAATCCTAGTAAATTTAGTAAGAAAAAGTCAAGAAAAATACCCCACTTACTTCTAGGGTTTTGGTTTTAGGGTTTTCTAGGGTTTAGGGTTTACTTATTCTAAGGAATTCAATCTATCACTAGATCATTTCTAAAAATTCCTACACTTCAATTTCCCTCAATTGAATATATTCTAGTCTTAAAATCTCACTTATCCATTTTTCTTGTTTTAATTCTACCAAAATTTCGGCAGCATTTCCCCTTAAAATCGAACTAACCAAAATTTTTAAACCTGCAAGAAAATTCAACAACCCAATCCATTCAACATGTACTACAACTTTCATGTTCACTTTAAACTCAAATTCAATCAAGATTTCACTCAAATTCAAAATTCCTACTCCAAGAATCATCACTCAACTCTGCACAGGGTTGGTTTTCAGTCAACTTCGTGCCATTTCTGGGGTCAATCCATTAAGAACTAAGGAATTCTGATTACATGGTTTTAAAGTACGTTTATAGGGCTACAACTTTCGTGAAGATCATCAATCCAAATTCCAACTATAACAGGTTCGAAATCAGCCCTCAAGTTGGCTCATCATCAAAACTGTTTCACGCAGAACCGAATTTTCAGCCAACTTTGCAAACTTTCTGCGATTAATATACAATGAATCACAGTGCAAGCCTTATACCGTTGGAAAGCCCTATCAATCTAGTTTCTAAAACAACAAGAATCACTCGAATCCAAGTTGTCTATACCAAGTTATGAAAGTTTTACTAAAACTGGTCCAGCATGACTGTTTTAAGTGTTCTTGAGTTCCAACTTAAATCTTCAACTAAACCACATATAAAACATAAATTTTCAAGGATTAAGCTCCAAGAACTTCCACCCAAACAACATGTTCTCCATGAAATTTCAAGGTTCCAAGGCCACATACTAGTCTATCTAACCACAAGAACACTTTATATAGCAAGTATATATCAAGTTCTAACTAATTTCTTCAAGTATTATTAACAAGAAACTTGGTATTGAACTTGAATAAAAACTAATTAAAACATGAAATTAATAAGACAAGTTCATGGTAAATACCTTAGATAAGCCTAATACTTTGATTAGAAATGATAGAAGTCCACTTCCTATGGTTGATTTGTGTTAACTTGAGAGATGGAAGTCCAAGAAGTTGAGAGCAAAATGAGGGAAGAAGAAGAATGAAGGGGCCGGCCAAATGAAGAGAAAAAGAGAGAGAAATAGTCTAGGAAAAATGGAAAAGAAAAGAAGAAAAGATGGGAAAAATAGTGGTCCAATTAAAATCTTACAAGAGTAAAGTAAATAGTTAGTCTTTTAATGCAAGAATAGCTACTTGGATTAATTTAATTGGTGAAGATTAATAACTCTTACCACTTAATATAATTAATAATTAGACATAAATTATTAAAGCAAAATAGAACAAAAATAGAGGAGAGAAACCAGCCACATGAAGAAAAGAAGAAGAGAAATTTTCGGCCAAGAGAAAAAGAAAAGAAAGAGAAAATTTTCAGCTAAGGGAAAAGGAAATAAAGTAGGAAAATAAGTGAAATTTTTTGAGTAAAATTGAGTTAAAATTCAAGTAGTCAAAAGACTAGAAAATAGTAAAATGAGCTAATCAAAATTTAAGCACTAATATAAATTAAATGGTCAAGTAATATTATTCTAACTTTAGTACTTAAATGTTCTTGCTTAAAATGAAAATCTTAACTAATTACCCTAATTAACTCAAGAAATCTTCCAACTACTAAATCTAGGATTAACACTTAACCCTAAATAAGGAAAAAGATGTCTTTTGTAAGGGCATTTTCTAGGGTGTTACATCCTCCCCCCCTTAAAAGAATTTCGTCCTCGAAATTCTACCTTGATTTCCGAATAACTTGGGATAATTGTTCTTCCATATTTGTTCCTCCGTCTTTCCCAAGTGGCTTTTCTAAATCATGATGCTTCGAGAGGACCCTGACAAGGAAAGTCGTTTATTTCTCAATTCTTTCACGTTACGATCCAAGACTTGATCTAGCTGCTCATCGTATGCTAGAATTTCATCAAACTCAATTTCGTCGGGTCAAAGTATTCGTTGTGATCACATCAACTCTGATACCACTTGTGACAGTATCTCGAGGTCACATCACATAGTACTTTTCAAGACAACCAGGTGGAAAATTTTGTATGTCCTAGACACCATCGAAGGTAGTTTCAGTTGGCATGGAACCCGGTCGATACACTTAAGGAATCTGCATAATCCCACACTTTGATTGTGCATAGTTTACTTGGGCCCACTACATGCTTCCGCTGCGCCACTCTGATACCTATTTTACTTAGCCTTTATCAAATCCCACCAAAGTGTGGCAACACTTTCCAGCGGAAACACGGCGAATGTCACTTATCCTTCATTAACATATTCCAAAGCAGCATAAATTTTCTCAATATCCTCTAACCATCTTCGGCGATTTTGGGACACGGATCATCATTAACCTTGGGGGGTTACTTTCAGAAATCTTTCTAGAGTTACATCTTTCCCACTATGGGATTTCCATAAGAGCTACCAGTCTCTATTACTGGATTTACACTCGAAGTAGTATCCTTGTCCTGGTCTGGCAACGGGACGTCCTCTATCACGACCTTGTTCACTCGTAACTTAATATTATATGATAACTTTAACGAATTATTTCAATTTCTACGTAGCAAGTAACAAGAAATATTGCAAGATGCACAAATTTAAGAATAAACAAAGAAATCAAGTCTTATGCCAAATAAAGTCACATGCATATACAGATAGTTCAACTTACACATTTTCAAAAGTTTATGTATAAAACATATCATACATGCAAATATAACAAAACTAGCATAGGTCCTTGTACATATTCTTAGACATCACACTTATCTATAGAATAAACTAGAGCCAACAATTTTCACTTGTTTCCACTCCCTTTTGCTTTATCAAGATTCTTGTGTTCCGGCTGAGCTATACGCTGTCCACTAGCCGTTTGTCTTGGACAATGTCTCATTTGATGACCGATACCTCCGCAAAGAAAACACTTACGGTTTTTCCTCCAGCAATTTCCTTCGGTATGATTACTTTTGCCACAATATCCACAAGCAACTTGAAGCGCCAGAGGTTGAGTTTCTTTCAAAGTATCCTCTTTTCGTTCAATTGCTAGCGGAGCTCTACCCATCAAAGCGCTGCTTGTACTTCCGGATTGTGCACCAGGTCCAATTTTCACTCCTCTAGGTCCCTTTCCTGCCTTGGAGGCTGGAGCACTTCTAGTTGATAGACGAGAATTTCTAGCACATCCTCGTTTCCTCGTTCGCATCATTCGAACCAAGGGCTGTGTCCTTTCCACTTGTTGCACTTGTCCTGCCACAGCTTTGTAAGTTTCGCTGGTGGTGGCAGCAAGAGCATCTTGGTACTGCATTCTATAAATATCGGTCCTCTGCCGTTCCTCCCAAACTGCGGCCTCAAGTTCTCGGATCCTTTGAGCTTGAACTTTCACTATCTCTCTTAACTCATGAATACGAGCTCGGGAGATTTCACCCTCGCAGTCAACCCGCTCACTATCCTCAATCAACGAAAATACGACTTGGTCGGGGTAAGAATTCGTCCTCCAACAATCACAGGCAGGCCGTACTTGACTGGCAGGTGCTAATGTATGGTAGGGATGTCCCGATCCCTCACCTCGACCACTCTCTGACATACCTACATGTTTTAAAGAAAATAAATCACTCACATCTAAACCCAAAAAAAAAAAAACTTATTAATAAACAATACTTAAGTATCACACTTCAAAATCCAACTTAGAAAATAAACTAAGCTATTTCCAGTTATATTCACATAGGTTTTCAGGCCTAAGAAACACGATAGAGGGGACAATTACTACTTTCCAATTCTCAAAGTAAAACTAAACCCATACAGAAGAACTACAAAATTCCTCAATCACCAATAGGTACTCGAACACGGATCTCAGAACTAAGTCAACCCACACTAAGGTTGTACACCCCGAAGTGTGAATCAACCAGTCCCAATAATCCTGTCCAAAGTACACACTAACCATCCAAAGGAACCAGCAAATACTCATACTTCAAGAATCACAATTAAGATTCAAGCTTAGGATATTCTTTAAACACTAGTCTTTCCCAATTATATGAGCATAAACAATTACTCACTTACAACGTACATCAAACCATCTATAGCATACCATTTAACCATTCGATAACACTTCAAGTACCTAATGTCACCACTTGTTAATATGATTCACCTTAAATAATAGAATCAATATCTACCGATACCAAAACCAATCACAAAAGAAAACATTCTATGTATCCCAATTACAACTAAAAGTTCACTTATTACTAACCAGCTCGTACTTTCGAATCTTAACAAGCTGATATAAAATAATATTTGAACTTAAGATCTAACAAGAGTCAAACTTAAACTTTTCAAAGATTCACACTTAACTCTAACAGGATTTCAAACCTAGGCTCTGATACCACCTGTGACAGCCCCACCTTACCCAGAGGCGCACCAAAGGGCTTAGCGGACTGCCTGCCTAGCTCTCGCCAGGTCTCGATTCACGCACTCACGCAAACGTCCGAGCGTACTTAACTTAAAATAAAATAAGCTAAAATAAAATGGAATAAAATAAAATACACTCATTTTATTTAACATAAGGTACAATTCACATCAAGAGTTTACATGTCATAACATACATGATTTTTCATAAAGATCGCCTAACACAGGTTGGCGAATACAATAACTGAACCGTCTATAACAATCAAAACCCAGTTGATCCAGCTTTAATTTCTCAGGAAACCTGAGTAAAGGAAAAACAAATGGAATGGAATGAGCTATAATAGCCCAGTGAATGTCCAAGTCATGCAATCATATCCAGAACTCATTATTTTTAGTAAATGAAATAATCGAACAATTAAATTAATAAATCAAGATATAAACAATTTAATTTAACATGTAGTCAAAGGAGGATACAGGGCTCCACTACGGAAGCAAGCTTAACCGTAGGAAGAGCAAGCACTGACCATGTAGTCACGATATTTGGACCGAGATAATAGCTCAGGTCTTTATCAAAGAACATATCAGTTTTATCAAGCACAAACCCTAACCGCCAATCACCTTATAACCTCCGTACAAGCTACCACATCCAGGGAGATATTCTCAACCCTGGAGGGCCAACAATCAAACAGGTTCAATCCGGAGTTGGCCTCTTTGAGGATTCACAACTCAAAAGGGAAAGAACATCAATCCCTAAAACACCCAGCACCTTATGTCCTCCCACTTGCAGCCCGGTTGACTAACCGTGAAATAACATGGAAGTTAATCACTGGTAGTCTCACGCACACACAAGTAACACATTGGTCAATGAAAGCAAGTAACATGTTGCGGAACAGATGTGATAAAGTACACATCTTTCCTCAAGTAGCACAGGTATTCACATAGTAATTGCAAATTCTCGCATAATATTTATCAAATAAAATATCACATTCCATGCATCATGCACACATAAAGACACTCACCTTGAAAGCCTAAGAAAATATCTCGTGAACGGTCGTGCTGTGTTTTTGGACCCTGAAATTTAAAAGAAATAATAACATAAAAACTCAATTAAAATCCTAGTAAATTTAGTAAGAAAAAGTCAAGAAAAATACCCCACTTACTTCTAGGGTTTTGGTTTTAGGGTTTTCTAGGGTTTAGGGTTTACTTATTCTAAGGAATTCAATCTATCACTAGATCATTTCTAAAAATTCCTACACTTCAATTTCCCTCAATTGAATATATTCTAGTCTTAAAATCTCACTTATCCATTTTTCTTCTTTTAATTCTACCGAAATTTCGGCAGCATTTCCCCTTAAATCGGACTAACCAAAATTTTTAAACCTGCAAGAAAATTCAACAACCCAATCCATTCAACATGTACTACAACTTCTATGTTCACTTTAAACTCAAATTCAATCAAGATTTCACTCAAATTCAAAATTCCCTACTCCAAGAATCATCACTCAACTCTGCACAGGGTTGGTTTTCAGTCCAACTTCGTGCCATTTCTGGGGTCAATCCATTAAGAACTAAGGAATTCTGATTACATGGTTTTAAAGTACGTTTATAGGGCTACAACTTTCGTGAAGATCATCAATCCAAATTCCAACTATAACAGGTTCGAAATCAGCCCTCAAGTTGGCTCATCATCAAAACTGTTTCACGCAGAATCCGAATTTTCAGCCAACTTTGCAAACTTTCTGCGATTAATATACAATGAATCACAGTGCAAGCCTTATACCGTTGGAAAGCCCTATCAATCTAGTTTCTAAAACAACAAGAATCACTCGAATCCAAGTTGTCTATACCAAGTTATGAAAGTTTTACTAAAACTGGTCCAGCATGACTGTTTTAAGTGTTCTTGAGTTCCAACTTAAATCTTCAACTAAACCACATATAAAACATAAATTTTCAAGGATTAAGCTCCAAGAACTTCCACCCAAACAACATGTTCTCCATGAAATTTCAAGGTTCCAAGGCCACATACTAGTCTATCTAACCACAAGAACACTTTATATAGCAAGTATATATCAAGTTCTAACTAATTTCTTCAAGTATTATTAACAAGAAACTTGGTATTGAACTTGAATAAAAACTAATTAAAACATGAAATTAATAAGACAAGTTCATGGTAAATACCTTAGATAAGCCTAATACTTTGATTAGAAATGATAGAAGTCCACTTCCTATGGTTGATTTGTGTTAACTTGAGAGATGGAAGTCCAAGAAGTTGAGAGCAAAATGAGGGAAGAAGAAGAATGAAGGGGCCGGCCAAATGAAGAGAAAAAGAGAGAGAAATAGTCTAGGAAAAATGGAAAAGAAAAGAAGAAAAGATGGGAAAAATAGTGGTCCAATTAAAATCTTACAAGAGTAAAGTAAATAGTTAGTCTTTTAATGCAAGAATAGCTACTTGGATTAATTTAATTGGTGAAGATTAATAACTCTTACCACTTAATATAATTAATAATTAGACATAAATTATTAAAGCAAAATAGAACAAAAATAGAGGAGAGAAACCAGGCCACATGAAGAAAAGAAGAAGAGAAATTTTCGGCCAAGAGAAAAAGAAAAGAAAGAGAAAATTTTCAGCTAAGGGAAAAGGAAATAAAGTAGGAAAATAAGTGAAATTTTTGAGTAAAATTGAGTTAAAATTCAAGTAGTCAAAAGACTAGAAAATAGTAAAATGAGCTAATCAAAATTTAAGCACTAATATAAATTAAATGGTCAAGTAATATTATTCTAACTTTAGTACTTAAATGTTCTTGCTTAAAATGAAAATCTTAACTAATTACCCTAATTAACTCAAGAAATCTTCCAACTACTAAATCTAGGATTAACACTTAACCCTAAATAAGGAAAAAGATGTCTTTTGTAAGGGCATTTTCTAGGGTGTTACAGCTGCACCCTTGATCGCGCCACGGCCTTCCCCATGGCCTTTATTAAAAATTTGGATAGATAGGAGTTGAACACTTTGACCAAGTCCACAACCTAAGCCGCACCACGGCCTTCGTCAGAATCTATGTGTAGACACCAAATTTTGACTTACCATTTATTTTTCCAACATTGGGGGCTTTTTTTCTACTTTTGGGGTCAAATTCTGATTTTTGAGCAAAAAGGGTAAAGTCAACTATTTGGGGGGTCAAAATAGTAATTTTCAACATGTAAATATTTTTTCATTAGTTTTGGGATTTTAAATACATATTTTATATTTTCATACATATTACTTAATTTTTTTTTATTTTTTTAGATTTAATTGATATTTTTCTGTACACTTAATCAGTGTAAGGGCAAAATGGTCATTTCGCTTCGCAAGCACCATTTTTGCCACTTTGGGTTCCAAATTCATTTTTTAGGCTTTTAAGCATGTTTTAAAATTTTTTGACTTTTTCAAGGTCTATTGCTATTTTTTTCGGTACACACTTTGCTTAGGGGCAAAATGGTCCTTTGTGCATGCAAATGTGTTTTTTGACCGATTTTTTTATTAATAAAATTTGTTATTTACATTATTTAGTTTTTTTTCACTTTGCAGTGTTTTTAAAAAAAATATGACATTTTTAATTTTAATTTTAATTTTTTTGTCAAAAAATATTTTTTAAGGGTAAATTTGTAATTTAATGGTTAAGGGCATTTTATTCATTTTACTCAATTCTTGGAGAATAAGACTTTCTTACACTATAAATAGTCCATTTTTGGATTGAATACGAGAAGAGAAAAAAAAAAGACAAAGCCTATAGAGATTTAAGTTTTTAGTTTTTTTCCACACCTAGAACACCTAGAACACACTAGTATATCTTTAGCCTACACCTAGAACACCTAGAATACACATACTAGTATATCTAGAACACCTAGAACACACACTAGTACATCTTCAAGCCTACACCTAAAACACCAAGAACACATACTTACTCTTTTACACTTATCTTCAACCTTTCACCAAGAGCCCCAAGAACACACACCAATTTTTCTCACACACTACACATACTACTTCGTACACTTCTCACACAAATTTGATTTCTCTCTCGCATATTATTGATGTTCCTTTGACTATACTATGGATACTTTAGGCAAGTGGACCTATCGTTCCTAGTAGTATAGTGTACAGGAGTACCGAGTGTCGATCCCACAGGGACTATGCGAGTACTAGTACTAACCTTCTTTCTATTATCTAACCTCACAAAGCGAATGGTGAATTAATTGAAAATATAATTTAACTAAACTAATTACCTAATTAAACCACAATCTAGAAGTCAGTAGAGAGAATGGACAAAAGTAGAGGCGAATTTAGATGAAGAATATCCTAAATCAAATATGCTATGACTCTATCTTGATTAATGAATAACCCAATCACTTAGACCCTAGAATCCCTTAATTAGGTTCAATTTTTCTCAAGTATTAATCCCCTATCCCTTTGGTTGATTGATTGGAATCTCTTCTCAATCAAAACCCCAAAAGAAGCATTAAGGTTCTATGGATTCTATGGTTTTGGTTAGGTTTGAATCTAACCGGGGAGACTTACGTGATCCTATCTCTAGCAACCCATGAAAGTCTCTTTATTCAAGAGATGATCTAATCAAATAGGTGATTTCTCAATCTACCTATATGAAATCAATATTGAATCTAAGGATGCATGCAAATCCCAATTCAATAATCAATAAACTCAAGAATAAATCTAAGACAAATATTGAGAATTCATTAACTAAAGATTCAAATCATAGTCATAAATAATTAGGGTTCATCCCATCCAAATTATTCACAACTCAATCATATGTACAAGAATAAATCCAACAAAGTACAAGAAAAGAATGGAAAAACTCACTCTCATGTAATTCTCTTGATTCCTCCCTTGCATCTTGATGAACTCTTCTTGTATTGCAGCATGGAAGCCCTTGAGTTGCTCCTCCACTCTTGCTTCTCCTCCCTACATCCTTCTAGATGTGTATGAAGATGTGAGAGATGTGTGTGTCTTTGTGGCCAATCTAACCTATTAGGGTTAAACTCTCCTTTCTAACATGTTCTCCCTTGTTAACGTGTTCTCCTTTGTTAACGTGTTCTCCTCCCCCCTGTTCTCTAGATGTGTATTTTAAAGCTCTAAAACCCTACCCAAAAGTCCTCTCGTTTACGCCACTTAATTGCAAAAAAATCGCAGAAGTCCACACGCGAGCCGCCCTCACGTCTTCATTGAGCCGTGACCACGGCTTGGCCGAGCCGTGGGCTCCCTTCTGTGAGCCGTGACCACGGCTCAGCCCATGGCTCAGGATTCCAACTTTCTGATCTTGGCCACGGCTCAATCCGTGGCGCGGCCAAGGGCGTGGCCAAGGTCAGAATACTTAATTTCACAACCAATAGTGCCTCTAATCGTGGTTCGGTGACTCTACTACCTTTGTAGCTCAAAAACCTTGGACTTTGCTTCATATTTTTGCGTGTTTTGCTCGTTTAAACATCTACCATCATCATCATTCATCTAAATTTCATCTATGCAACTCCAAATGAATGAATTCGATGACGAAGCTATCGAAAACCTACAAAACAACACAAAAACACATGTAAATCACACATTTACATAAGTTGACATTAAAATCACAAATGAGAAGCAATAGCTAAGAGATAGAGGAAAATTCATTGAAAAACCATAAAAACCTAACATAAAAACCTACTAAAAACTAATGCACTTTAGCACTTATCAATTATACACACAAAGCTAAAAATCAAACATTTGCACACCCACCCCCGGTCAGCTTCACATACAAACAACATAAACATACACTTGCTCACGCATAGTTCTCACAGTTCTTCATTGATAAGCGTCTAGTTTGCATATTTCTTAGTGTGTCTACTTCAGTATTTTATGCTAGTTTTTAGGGTTTAAATAATGAACAATAGTCACTTTCATGTCTATTTCTTCCAATCTTAAGTTTGTAGCTAAAATGTGCAAATGTGTGGTTTAATATGCAATTCTTTGTATTTTGTAGGTTTTAGCTATAACAATCATCACTTTGGATCAAATGAAGCATATTGGGATGATATTAAATGTGATTTGAAGTTGATGAGAAGTGGCAAGAGAAGAGGACCAAAGATGTGGCATGATGAAGCAACGATAGAAGAAGAATTGGTGATGAAAGGATTTCACTGCACCAATATGTTTTGGTATTTTGGTCAGAACTGGAGCTAGAGAGAGTGAATTGAGATAATTCTTAAGCAATTTAAAGCTAAGAGAATTATCTACAGTTCTTATGAAGACCTCAAAGTCTGATTCTCACGTTTACAATGTCAAATTGCCACATTACTAAAGCATTCTTGTGCAGCGATGTTCTTCCAACCATGTCTCGATGTTTTGGCCATATCTTTGTGTACACAACTCCAAATGACCTGATTTTTGTGCTCCTGGAAAGCTAACTCAAAGGGCTATAACTTTCATGTTCATAGTAAAAGCTAGTTTGTCCAACTTTCTGACGGAACCCGCGGCTGAATCCGCGCCGCGGGTACGGTCAGAAAGTTATTAATTGAAGCCGCGGCTGTATCCTCGCAGCGGGTTCCAGGCGCGGGTTAGGGGCGCAGACATACGATTTTGAGGCACTTTGGGGCTATCTTTCAAGGGAGCAATTCATACTCTTTGTGAATGATTAGACTACATCTTAGGAGGGTTTTGGAGTGCTAGAAACACAAGAGAGAAGCGTAGCATAGCATAGAGAGAGCATAGCATAGAATAGCAAGGGTCTCTCTTGGAGAGATTTTCTCTCTTTGAGAGAGCCACCCCTTTAGATTAGTAAATCTCTCTATAGAATAGTGCTATTTGGAGGATTCTCTTTTACACATCAAGATTGGAGGAAGAATAGAAGATTTGAACTTGTTCATCAATCAATAAGTTTTCTTTATTCTATTTTTGTCTCTTTCTTGATTTATATAGATTTGTCTATTAAAGTTTTGATCTTTTATGTGAAATCCACTATGGGTACGTGCTAAATTGTTAATCTAGGGTTAGAGGAAACTAATCGCTTCATGCATATGACTTGATTATGATTATTCATGTTATCTTGTGCTTGTTTGTTCTCTATTTTGGTTTGCATGGATTTGTAGTTGCTTGATCACCAACTATGAATTGATAGTTGTTATTATGCAACGAGAGTTGGTAATGATAATGGAAAAGGAATAGCTAAAGTCTAGGTTGCATGTCACACGAGAGTAGTGGTGCTCCTAGGTGGGTCAATTAGGCAATTCATGTGATTAATGAAGCAATACTAGTATCTTTACCACGAGAGTAGGAAAGAACAAGTAGGGAGGTAATCGTTAACTTGTCACAAGAGTGAAGGTTAAGTATAATTGGGATTGGACCCTAACCAAGACAAGAACCAATAGCATGAGTTGATCTTTTCATTTATATGTTTGCTCATTAGTTAACTCTATGCCCTAGTGTCTTAAGATTGCGAGTTTTCTCCAATATTGTTATTCTATGGAGTTGTTAGTTTAGTTGTTTATTTTAAACTTTGTTCTTCATATTGTTAATTGGTTGTTCAGATAATAAAGTGAGCAATAAAACCTTAGTACTTCAATAACCTTTTCCCTGTGGGATCGACCTTGTGTAAGGTAAAAAGGGGAGTAACGCAGCGGAAAATTTAAAAATTTATTACCTTAGCCATGGATCTCTTTGATGTAATCTATACGATTAAAGGGTGTTTAGCACAAATACCTCAAGCATAGAAGGTTTCTATGCTTCAAAGGGCAAGATCCTATTCGATGAAGGTGTTGATCTACCATAAAAAGCCCTCCAAGTGTCAAGCCTCCAACAGTATCCACACGAACATGATCTTTAGGAACCTTTGGGCTTGCTTGCCTTGCCTTTCGAGTGCTAGCTCCCTTGAATATCATGAAGAACACAAGAAGAAGAAAGAAGTTGAAACCCTAACAATTAGGGAAGGAGGTGTGGCAGTTTTTCTTGGAGAGAAAAACGCCACCAAGCTCTCAATTTTTCTCTCTCTAAATTTTGTGTTATGTTTCATCAATCAATCAAGAGTCAAGGCATGGACTTATTTATAGATGTAGTATCCTAGTCTTTAAGGAAACAAGAGCAATTGGAAACCAAGAAGGTTTAGGAAGCTTGCCTTAAGCTAATCCTATTCCTTTAGGAAACCAATTCCAAAAGGAAACCAAATAGCTTCTTAATTCCTTTTAGGAAACTAATTTCCATCAAGACTTAGAATATTTATAATTAAGTCCTTTAAGTTAATTTATCACATAAATTAACCCCATAAGTATCTTATACTTATCTTAATAACAATTTAACCCAAAGACCATGTTCTTATTGTGTGTGACCCATTAGGTTCCATTCACGTTGGCAATAAGTACAAATTATAACTCATCAATTAATTAATTAAGAGCCAGATAAATTAACACTTTAATTTATCATTAATTCACTAATTAATTAATTTGCACTTATAGATCATGAGTGGCGTCTAGCAATGCATCATGACCACCCAAGTGAATAGGAAAGTCATATGGTAGACTACACCTATCAATGACAATGTTACCGTGTAATTAATATCCTTTCACCACACTATATCCCAATTAGTCTAAGAGTGTAGTGCGCACTCTTTAAATGACTAATTAATGATTTCTTGTTCCCGAAATATAACTTTCCATAAAAGTATAACCTTGAAACTCTTTCAAGTCATACTTTCACTTTTGCGCAAAAGATTCTTTAAGTCATATTTCAACAAGTGGCCAATCCGGGATATACTCTCCCATAATAAGGAGTGGTGAATCCTATATCGATTACTCACTATCCTTCCATGCTTCATACTATACCCAATCTCTACCGTATGGGCTACTCTTTTACGAGCACCGAGCAATAGAGTCAAAGCATAGCAATCCACACTCAAGATACCATGGTAATCTCAAGTCTAAGGATCACTTACACCATTGCCATTAAGAGTATAATTCATTAGCACTATGAATAGTAACTCTCGGCGGATCAATCCAATGAACTTGTTCTCTAACAAGCATCCACATACCAGCTTAGGTGTCACACGCCATAGTTGACGAGATCAACTACTACTTACCATAAGTAGAGGCAAAGTATGTGCTAGTCTTCCCATATTAATGATGTCCAATCTCATTAATACTACGACTAGGGATGTTTAAGAATATAACTTAATGTGTAATAAGAGTCTCATCATTGTAACTCTTACAATCTCTTATACACAGTTAATATTCTATGGACTTTATCAAATAAACAAGTAATATTAATAACAAGTATTAAATGACAAAGAAAATGCCACATATATAAGTATAACACGAAATAAGCGTAATAAAAATCCCAAAAACCAACTTGGTTTTAGGGCATACACTAACAAACTCCCACTTGCACTAAAACCAATCACCTATAGGTTTTAGGCCATGAGCATGACTATCATGCCTATTCTAGGACAAGGCCATGGTGAAAGGATTAGTGACATTTACATTGTGGGAACTTCCTCTATCTTTTCATCATTTGTACCAAACTATTTCCACAAATAGATGGTGGCACGAACCTACACTTTAGGATCATGGATGAGACTTTTAGTTCCTTGATTAAGCGATGGCACAATTGTTTCATAAAACAATAGAAGGAACTATTCTTTGTCCAACAAAGAATCCCTTGATCCATAGTAACTTCTAAAGCTACCATGTACTTGCCTTTGTTATAGAATATGTTGTAGTGTCAATCATAAAACGCTTTTATACACTACAATTCAATGTGAACACCAATTCCTCTCATGATTTACTTATCATCCCTATTGGATTAAAAGCTTGTATCTTAAAATCCCATACTTCTTAAGTGTAATCTCCATAGTCAAGAATAGTCTTTTAGTGCTTCTAGAGTACTTAAGAATATTCTTTGATAACCATCTAGTGACACTCACCAGAATTGCTCGTAACACTTAAAGCCAGGAGACATCGGGTCTCGTACATAGTATAGCATACAAAATAGAATCCATTGCAAAAGCATACGGGATCTATTAATGCTATCAATCTCAACAAATATCAAAGACACATAGTCTCTTGAAAGAGTAATCTCCTATCTCATAAGTAAAACCCCTTCTTCGATTGCACTATGCTAAACCCTTTAGCATCTAGCCTATGTACGTGGATCTAGTGAGACCAAGCAACCTCTTGGATCTATCTATATAGATCTTAATTCCCAGATTAGAGATTGCCTCTCCTTTAGTAAAAATTCTTGGACAACCATATCTTTACCTTTAAAGTATGTTGTTTCCATCAACGATATGTCATCCACATATAGTATCCAGAAAATGACAACGCTCCCACTCAACTTTACATTTACACAAAACTTGTCTTTGTTTTCGAGAAAATCAAACTCTTTGATTATCTTATCAAAACAAATGCTCCAACACCTTGACACTTGCAAGAGTCCACTAATGGACCCTTGAAGCTTGCTTACCTAATGACTATCAATGGTAGTGAAGGCCCAAGGGATGTGTCATATACATACCTTTTAATTCCCGTTAAGGGATGAAGTCTTCATATCCATTTGTCATAGTCATAAAGGCAGCTATTGCAAGTAAAATCTTAAATGGATTTAAGCATGGTCAATGGTGAAATAGTTTCTTTCAAAGCCAAGCCTTTGAATTGAATCCTTTTTCCCATTAATCTTGCTTTATAGGCAACTACGTTACCATCCATGTCAGTCTTTCTCATAAAGACCTACTTGCACCCTATGGGTTTTATCCGATTAGGTGACTTGAGCAAGGTCTACACCTTGTTCTTGTACATGGAATCCATTTTGGATTTTATGGCATCTTGCCACGTCAAGGAGTCTACATTAGACAAAGCCTCTTCGTGACTGGTAGGTTTGTCATCATATATGACTAGTACATTATTGCTCTTGCTAATGAGAAATCTATATATCTCATACGTGAGAAATCTGTATTTCTCAAGAGTATAACACACTCTACCAATCTTTTGAAGATTTTGTGCACTTTGAACTTCCGTTGCGCCTCATCAACATGTGGCATAAGCTCTAGTTCCAACTATTGATTTTTGTCAATTCATGGTCCTTGAACCTTTTCAAGTTCTATCTTGCTCCCACTGTCTCTTTTAAGAATAACTATTTTTCTAGAAAAAGACATTTCTTGAGACAAACATTTTGCTCAGGGGATTATAGAAGTGGTGCCCATTGTTTTCACAAGGATACCCCACAAATAGACATTTGTTAGAACATGATTGAGTGTATGGGAGTGGCGTCTAAGACAAGAACCCCTAAAATGAAGGTTAGGAATTGTAGTATGGCTCATTATGATTTGCACCATATCTCATAGGGTACAACTTCTCCTCTTTTATACATCATCAACAATGGTGTGTTAAGTGGAGACCATTGAGAAAGAATCACATTCTTCTTTAATTACTTTGAAACACTTGACATTTAGTATTAGCCAAATAGATCAAATCTTTAGTGTTTTAATACTCTTGTCAACTTGTTTTTCTTACTTCAACTTTATTGACTTTGAACATTTCAAAGGAAACGGATGCGTGTATCATATGGTACACATAATCATATCCCATATGATCATCCATGAAAGTGATGAAGTATGATAAACAACCTCTAGCATGGATCGACATTGGGCCAAAAACATCTATATGTTGAAGGTCTATGAAGATCACTAGCATATTCACCTTTTTATAATAAAAGGTGTTATGGTCATCTCTCTAAGTAAATGAGAATCGCATGTCTCAAACGATTCATAATTGAATGAGTCCAAGTACGCAACTATTATGTGATTTGGAAGTGCGTTTCTCTTTCACATGACCAAGTTTATAATGCCAGAAGGTTATTTGTTTCAAAATATAGAGTTTTTGTCTATGTTTGAGAATGGACTTATCAAGGTCTAGGATTTGTAAAACGTTGTTTTAGTGATCTAATACCACAAAGAACACCATTATGTAAAAGAACAGTATATATTCTCTTTTGTAATGGTAAATCTTTTCACATTTAATGTGAATTGATTTCATGTTCTTTTGTAAGAATCACATAATAACAATGTTTTAAATTCTAGAACAAGCCCAGTTGGTAAAGAGTGTATAAGTCTCTACAACGAGTGTAGCAACTCTTGCTCCATTCATCACATGTAGTTTGACTTTCTCCTTACTTATTATCTACCATGCTTTAAGACCTTGCACATTTTTGCAAATATGGGATCTATATCCGGTATCTTATACCCAATGGTCTTAATTAGTAGATGAATTTATCTCAAATATAAACATACTTAGAAGTAGAAGCTTCACTAGGCCTCTTTATCTTCTTAGTATTAAAACGAGCCTTACAATTCCCTTTCCAATAGAATTGGAAACATGTGCCCTTAGACTTGTCCTTTTGATCACACCTTTAAGCTTTGTCATAGCTACTTGGTCTTCTCAAGACCACGCTAGGTTTTACCCTTGACAAACAATAAAGTGCCCCTTTCTTCCTTGATAGATTACTCCTTAGATATCTCATATCTAATGATCCTAGATTGTGTATCAACAACTCTTTGAGATCCACAATCACAGACAAAAAGATCTATCAATTTGTGCTACTTTTATAGCTTAGGAATTATAGACGACATTATGATATAAGTAGCAATATCATTATCATCTTTTATGCATCTTGTATGCACATTATTTCCTAACTATAATTGTCACTATAGGACAAGTGGAAGTGGGTATCAAGGACATAGCCAATTGTGCTGAAGAACTATTCTCAAGTCTTACACTAGTCCAAGAAAATCGTATATGTATGGAGATATAGGGTGATAAGTGTGTTCATGTGTACATGTATTCTACAACAAGTGAAAAGATAGTACAAGTATTTGTTTCATGTTATAATTGCAAACCAAAAATGTGGGCTTCGAATTTATTTGGTTTGCTCCCACTATTTTACTTCAAATCAATAACCCTCAATCTATTGATTCGGGAATCCATTGGAAATTCCTAGTGGGCTAGGATCCCATCTAATTAACTTTGGGTTTGACGGAGGCCAATGCCCCAAAGGTAACTTCGATTAGGTAGATAACTTTTATCAATCATAACTCTTGTGACTCCTAGATAGTTGGGTATCAACTCTTGATATTCACATCTTATTTGTTTCCCAACATTGCCTCAAAAATATCATAACATTGACGGAGGCCAAACTCGTTATGTATTTTTGTTAAGTCATACCCATTATTCAAAGATCACATCTCATAGCAAGAACATATTCCGAGTAAGGTGACCTTGACGGAGGCCAACGTGTCAACACTTAATAGGAACTCTTCGTTTTTGCTATAATAATGGAAGGCAACTTATATATATTGACTTAATATCGCCTCAAAAACACCATAGCCTTGATGGAGACCAACAAGTTAAGCATTTTTGTTAAGTCAGGACCATTATTTGGAGATCATATCTCATAGTAAAAAACATGCTCTAGGTAAGATGACCTTGACGGTGGGCCAACAAGTCAACACTTAACAAAAACAATAATTTTTACTACAATAATGGAAGGCTAGTGACTTAATATTTTATTTGAGGGATTTTATGTTAATTATACAATATACAGTCTCATCATAGCATGTAATTAAAATATATCGACATATAAAATAAAAACATGCATAATAAACCGTGGATGATTATGGACTTTACTAAGATATTTTCCTCGAGCCTTAAGGAAAATATATGGTCAAATTCCTAAGGGATGTGATCAACTCCTTGATGCATTCCTTGGGAGGTCTTCAACTCTTGACGAGCCTCCATGGTTGCTCCTTGGTTCCATCTCCATCTTCTTTGTACATTACACATGTAATTCTATTCTAAACAATTTAGAAAATTAAAACCTAACTCTAATCTACACAATGTACATTACATGTATTGACTAAGAAACCTCGAGTTACATTCGAGGGGAGTTAGGTGAGAAGAGAATTACATGAGAATAATAGAGAAGGCAGGACGCGCAGGCCCTATTTTAAAAACCAATACAAGCCAACCATCAAAATTGATAAAAATTCAACCATTCAATCACATTGGTCATAGTCCATAATCATCCACCATGCCATCATAATATTTAACAATTAAATAAATTACTTTATTTAATTCTAGTCATAAATCACATGGTCTAATTTAATTAGATTAATATTCTTGAATTTATTTGTCTCAAAAATAAAGTTATAGAAGGTGTAGGTTTCCAAAATTTAACTTTCCAAATATTAACAATTAAAATTGGAAAGTGTTTTTGTAGAGAAAATTCCAAAAATTCGCGTTTTCCAAAAAAATAGGAAAAATCTCGCTAGAACTCTGCCAGCAAACCGTGGGACAAACCGCTGCGCGGGTTCATCCGCGGTTTACAAACCTGTGGGACAAACCGTGTGCGGTTTCATCCGCGGTTTGTTGACAGAACATACGAGTTTTTAACCGTGGGTAAAAACGCGCGCGAGTTTTCAGCGCGGTTTGTGTCCAGAAAATACGATCTTTGAAATTCTTTGGTCTTTTTCAAAACTCTTTTGAATCAAAACATGTTAAAACCCTTTTAGCACGTAAAAATAATTTAGAAACCTTGAATACAACCATAAGAACTCATCTTAATTATTTAAAACACTTTTAAACAATTAAGAACTTATCTTAAAAATCAAACTCTTGATTTTTCTAAAACAATTTTGAGACAAATTTCATCAAGAACAAACCATCCATATTTATGACAATTAAATAAACACAAATCATATAGATATAATCAAAGTAGGCTCTGATACCACTGTAAGGTAATAAGGGGAGTAACGCAGCGGAAAATTTAAAAATTTATTACCTTAGCCATGGATCTCTTTGATGTAATCTATACGATTAAAGGGTGTTTAGCACAAATACCTCAAGCATAGAAGGTTTCTATGCTTGAAAGGGCAAGATCCTATTCGATGAAGGTGTTGATCTACCATAAAAAGCCCTCCAAGTGTCAAGCCTCCAACAGTATCCACACGAACATGATCTTTAGGAACCTTTGGGCTTGCTTGCCTTGCCTTTCGAGTGCTAGCTCCCTTGAATATCATGAAGAACACAAGAAGAAGAAAGAAGTTGAAACCCTAACAATTAGGGAAGGAGGTGTGGCATTTTTCTTGGAGAGAAAAACGCCACCAAGCTCTCAATTTTTCTCTCTCTAAATTTTGTGTTATGTTTCATCAATCAATCAAGAGTCAAGGCATGGACTTATTTATAGATGTAGTATCCTAGTCTTTAAGGAAACAAGAGCAATTGGAAACCAAGAAGGTTTAGGAAGCTTGCCTTAAGCTAATCCTATTCCTTTAGGAAACCAATTCCAAAAGGAAACCAAATAGCTTCTTAATTCCTTTTAGGAAACTAATTTCCATCAAGACTTAGAATATTTATAATTAAGTCCTTTAAGTTAATTTATCACATAAATTAACCCCATAAGTATCTTATACTTATCTTAATAACAATTTAACCCAAAGACCATGTTCTTATTGTGTGTGACCCATTAGGTTCCATTCACGTTGGCAATAAGTACAAATTATAACTCATCAATTAATTAATTAAGAGCCAGATAAATTAACACTTTAATTTATCATTAATTCACTAATTAATTAATTTGCACTTATAGATCATGAGTGGCGTCTAGCAATGCATCATGACCACCCAAGTGAATAGGGAAAGTCATATGGTAGACTACACCTATCAATGACAATGTTACCGTGTAATTAATATCCTTTCACCACACTATATCCCAATTAGTCTAAGAGGTGTAGTGCGCAGTCTTTAAATGACTAATTAATGATTTCTTGTTCCCGAAATATAACTTTCCATAAAAGTATAACCTTGAAACTCTTTCAAGTCATACTTTCACTTTTTGTGCAAAAGATTCTTTAAGTCATATTTCAACAAGTGGCCAATCCGGGATATACTCTCCCATAATAAGGAGTGGTGAATCCTATATCGATTACTCACTATCCTTCCATGCTTCATACTATACCCAATCTCTACCGTATGGGCTACTCTTTTACGAGCACCGAGCAATAGAGTCAAAGCATAGCAATCCACACTCAAGATACCATGGAAATCTCAAGTCTAAGGATCACTTACACCATTGCCATTAAGAGTATAATTCATTAGCACTATGAATAGTAACTCTCGGCGGATCAATCCAATGAACTTGTTCTCTAACAAGCATCCACATACCAGCTTAGGTGTCACACGCCATAGTTGACGAGATCAACTACTACTTACCATAAGTAGAGGCAAAGTATGTGCTAGTCTTCCCATATTAATGATGTCCAATCTCATTAATACTACGACTAGGGATGTTTAAGAATATAACTTAATGTGTAATAAGAGTCTCATCATTGTAACTCTTACAATCTCTTATTCACAGTTAATATTCTATGGACTTTATCAAATAAACAAGTAATATTAATAACAAGTATTAAATGACAAAGAAAATGCCACATATATAAGTATAACACGAAATAAGCGTAATAAAAATTCCAAAAACCAACTTGGTTTTAGGGCATACACTAACACCTTGTTGCCCTATACTCAATACGATCTGTGCACTTGCAGTATATAGGGTAATTAGGTTTTATAACTTGATTATTTGTGTGTGATATAATTGGATTATTTGCTATATTTTTAGACCTAATTACACGCCTACCGTTCATACACACACACACTGCTCACACACTACTCACATACACACTTCAGCAACACATACATACGTTCACACACACATTCACAATTCACACTCACACGCACACGCAATCACACATTTCAGCATACACTTCGTACACAGTCACTTACACAAACACACACTCATCATCAGTCACAAACACACAATACTCTCACAATCACACACAGATTCAATCTGACGTGGTGTGGATTAGGTATGAAAATATAGGCAAAATACACACAAATCAAGTAATAAACCTAATCTCCCAACTTTACCGTAAGTATTCGGGTCAAGTGTAGTATGGGGAGTATATAAGTATTGTATCCCACGAGGAATCAAATATTTTCAAATACTAAGGCCTTACGGCTTACTTTATTATCTAAACAATCAAAAATCAAGGTACGTAGTAAAAAGGAAGTTCAATAGAATAGGTAAATAGTGACAACAACTTGTAGGAATTCAAATATTCAAGATGTCTAGAATATAAAATCCACTAATGAATCATAAGATGCATGAATGGCTTGCTAAGTTTTATCTTGCTTTCTTGAGAATCCAATTCCATTTAAATCATAACTAGCTCCCACTATGAAATGATTATTCCAACTATTTTCGTGATGAAACCTTATAAAAACATGAATTGCAATGATTCGCTTTTTTTTTTGGCAAATCCCGTACATGGGGTGGGGATGCTAGCCCCAATTTTATTAATAAGTTAACAAGCATAATACATGATTGGGAGGGGGGCCACACCGGACCTCCACACAGTGGAACCAAAGTAACCACAAAATAATAAAAGTTAAAGCAAATAAATTAGGAGTACTACTCCTTTACATTAACTTTTCTTATGGAAGGAAATCCTATGCTATCTAAGTATACTAATTTTTTGACCACAAAAGGCAATTGCGAGTGGGAGAACATGTGGAACTGAGACAAGGGTTCTGATGCTAGACAGTCTGCCACTTTGTTTGCTTGACGAAACACATGTGAGATAGATGCCCGTAAGGTAGAAATTAACTTTCTAATGCAAGAAATGGAAACACATACATCCCAACTGCCCAATTGTTGGCTATTCAGTAGCGAGACTAATGAAAGAGAGTCCACCTCAACCAGAAGATTACTAAATCCATGTTGAGCAACCAATTCCAAACCAATCAATAACGCCCGTGCTTCTACTCCCAACACATTATGATCCCCAAACTCCTTATAGAAAGCAAAGATCACCTTTCCATGATGGTCCCGTAAGAGCCCTCCCCCAGAGCATCTAGTATCATCAATTGAAGCATCAGTATTTAGCTTGTAGTATCCTTCCAGAGGTTTTTCCCATGATATTGCCACCAACATAGATTTTTGAGGTCTTCGGAAACGGAAATAATTGAGAAGGCGTATTTCTCCAAATCCTTGCCTTGTGGTGAATTCCACTGACGATCCAAAATTTCTCATGAACACATCAATGTCAAATAACACTTTATTTGTCAATGGTGTCCCCTTTCCATATTTGTCTTGATTTCTAGTGAGCCATAGAAACCAAAGCACAACCATTGGGACAATGCACCAAATGCTTGGACCATTCTTCTTTGATGCATGCATAAACCAATGCATAAGAAGAGATGATATGCATGTGAACGATAATCTACGTATCCCACAAACTGTGACAAAATGCTCCCATACTGTTGATGCAAGACTACCAGAGAAGAATATATGCATAATATCTTCAGTGCCATCACAACATACACATTTAGATGCTAAGTTAAATCCCCTTGATTGCATAATAGAATCAACAGGTAATAAATTATAAATCAGCCTCCAAGTGAAAATACTTAAGCTTAAGAGGCAAACCTGAGGACCACACATTAGTTAAGACACTTGAAATATTCCTCCTCCTCCTTATTATTTCCCACGCCGACTTGAGAGAGAATTTGCCATCTTCAGAGGCTGCCCATATAATTATATCCGGGTCCTCCATGCAAAGTGGAATCTCCATGATGTTTGAGACAATGTTTTCTGGGAGCCAAGCCTAAAGTCGTTCCTTGTTCCATCCATCTGCATTAAAAAATTAAGCTACCATAGCAAACGGAGGGTTAGTCATATTGCATAAAGTAACCAAGTTCTCATTTCCCACCCAGCAATCATGCCAGAAATCCAGCATCCCTTCCCAACACACCATCTAATTAGGGACTCGGCTTGTGATCTGATTCCAATCAATCTTCTCCACAGCCGTGATCCCCTTCTAACCACTGTCATTGGGTGTTCCTCTTGTATATACTTTTAAACATAAGGTCAGCCCAAAATGAATTACGTTGTCTTAGCTTCCACCATAACTTCATGGAACAAGCCTCCACCACATCTGAAATGGCCCGAATACCAAGGCCTCCTTCAGTCTACTGGAAAACACACTTTATCCCATGCCAACCAATGAGTTCTTCTACCCTCCTTACTGTCCCATAAAAAAGCATTGAACATTTTCTCCATCATGGATACCACTCCTTTAGGAGGGGCAAGCACCTGAATCAAATAAAATGGAATGGAAGATAGAACATGACGAATCAAAATTAACTTCCCACCTGCAGATAGATATTTGGAGCTCCAAAGGCCTAATTTATTTCGAATTTTTCCCAGAATGTCATCAAACAATATTTTTCTCGCCCTCCCCTTATATAATGGAACCCCTAGGTACTGAAAGGGGAACTGCTCCTGTTTAAATCCCAGAATAGTCTTGATATCATTAATAACCCTTGGAGGAACTTTAGAAGAACATATGAAGGAACTTTTCCCCTTATTCACTTTTTGACCAGAGAAGGATTCATAATTTTGTAAAAAATTCTTTAACAACATCAATCCAGTATCAGAACATCGTGTAAAAATTATCATATCATCTAGCAAAGGCTAAGTAAGGAATTTTACCGCCTTTAGAAGCATAATAAAGCTGTGGATGTTCATTAAATTGTTGCTCCATACCACGTCCCAAATAACCTGTTGCCAACAAAAATAGAGCCGGAGATAGGGGATCACCTTGTCTCACCCCACGAAATGACTTAAAAAAACCTGCTGGTGTTCCATTAATTAAGATAGAAAACCAGTTGTTAGCCATCAGATGATAAACCAAATCCACAACTTGTTCACAAAACCCAAACCGTCGCATCATGCCCATGAGAAACGACCAATTAACTCTGTCGTACGCCTTTTCCATATCCAATTTCAAAATCAAGTTTGGATCCTTCAACTTTCTATCAATCTCAGTGACTAGTTCCTGGGCAGTCAAAACATTATCCATAATCCCTCTACCTGGGACAAAACCTGTTTGCCACTTCGCAATAATAGAAGGTAACAACTTATTAATGCGACAAGAAAGAATTTTGGATAGCATTTTGGAACTCACATTACATAGGCTGATTGGGCGAAAGTCTCTCCATTGACATGCTCCTATTTTTTGGGAAGAAGTATGATCATTGTGCTGGTGAAGCCCCTCGGTAAATGACCTCCAGTAAAAAAATCAGCTACTGCATCCATCAAATCTTCCTGAATTATGTCCCAGCACTCTTGATAAAACTTTGCTCCAAAACCATCCGGCCCAGCAGTGCTATTGACATCCATAGAAAATACCACCTCTTTTATTTCATTCTACCTCTGGTGTAGAGTATACTGATTCATTATGTTCCTGTGAAACCTGAAGCAATGTGAAGAGAATTATGAAGGAAAGGGGATGTCCCTCTATCATCTCCAAATAATTCCGTATAAAATTCCATAGCCGAAGACCTAATATCATCTTCATCTTCCAACCAAACCCCATCTGGTGTTTTTATTCTACCAATGAAATTCCTTGCTTCTCTGTTGACGAACAATAGAGTGGAAGTAGGCCGTATTAGCATCTCCTTCTTTAAGCCATTTGATTGCTGATTTCTGTCGCCATAGGTTGCACTCCATAACTGTCAATTTATTATATTCTGCCTGGACTCAGATAAATGTTGTCTAGAATTGTCATCTCGATTCTGATCATATTCTTGTTCAGCTTCCATCATCTTGGTGGCTGCTTCTTTTAGCTTTTTTGAAACATCCCCAAAGGTGTGTTTGTTCCATTCCTTTAACACCCTCTTCAACCTCATTAACTTCTGATAAAAACCCGCCATACCAGAACATGTGACAGATTGACTCCAGCTTTCCACTACTAATTACCGAAACCCCTTGTGTAGACACATGTTAAGAAATCGAAACCAGAGGCTTTATGTCCACTATTCTTGCATGATAAAAATAAAGGGCAGTGATAAGATCGACCCCTTGCCAAATGAGATAGCCTGGAGACTAAGAAATTCAAGGTCCATTGTTCATTAATGAACATTCTATCCAAGCATTGCCACATTCTACCATTAGTCCAAGTGAATGGAGAGCCATCAAATGGCACCTCCTGTAAGCCTGCGTTAGTAATGGCCATATTAAATTCCTCCATGGCCCTAGGGTTTGGTGCACGCCCTCCTACTCTTTCAGAAACTGAAGAAATAACGTTGAAGTCACCTCCAATAGCCCAAGGACCTCAAATAGTTTCACCAAGCTCTTCCAAGCATTGCCAAAGCAAGTTTCGTTCAGCTCTAGTATGCTTTGCATATATTGCAGACACATCAAAACCACCCCCGGATTGAAGTTCAATTGAAACATGAACCAACTGTTTAGCAACTTCTACAAATCTACACATAAAATGACTCCAAAAAATCCACACTTCACTATTTAAATAGGTTTTAGCCTCCTGAAAATGTAACAATAACCACAAATACTCCATTCTTTGATTAGAAGAGAATGGTTCAATTAGTACCAGTAATTGAATTTTATATTTACGACAAACCTCTGCAATATACCTCACAAAATCATTCCGAGAAGCCCCCTGAATGTTCCATATAATCATGTTAAAGTCTTCTAACATTCTTAGACCGCAAGTTATAAGCTGAAGACTTAGTTACCTTCTCCTCCTGGTGTGCCGTGGATAATGTAATTTTATTTTCTCCATCCGAATTGCATGTTGTTCTAGTTATTTGCTCCAGATCAGTGGCTATTATTCGCTGCCCCTCTCCAGTCTGCCATGTGTTTTTGAGACGATGGTTCAACTGGTGTTGAAACTCTTTCAAGGTCTGGAGTGTCACATCTCCATCTACTTGAATATCACTTACAGATTTTCTCCCAAGGTTACATTTTTGTTTATTCACAGGTGACACAGGTAGTGAATTGACCTGCAATGTTGCCTCTTCGATCTCCACCTTCTCTTCAAGTACCTGGAACTAATTTTCCAGTGGTCAGATATCTGTTCGATATTCCAATTGTTCTGCCTGCTTCAACAATGGAACCTCAACTGAATTTCCAGTATGTGTGCTTGCATAACTCGGTGTTCCTTTTCTAGAATTAGCCTCCTTATTTACTGACCCATCCTTAATATGTTCAACCACATTGTTATCATCTCTCATATCTACATTCTTTGCATCTTTCTCCACTGGTTTTGCATGAATTTCTGTATTGTGACCCAGGTCTTTGGGTACATACACCATTTCCCTTCATGTGCTGCACCTATCTTCTTCTATCTTTGTTGGTCTTTTGATAGCAATGGTTTAAGATGAGAGAACTTCACATGGCAACCCTCTTCCTCATGGCCCAATCTTGAGCAAAACAAGCAGTATTTGGGTAAGTGTTCATACTCTACAGGCTGCCAAAACCCACCCTCCTCAAAATTAATCCAAACCCGTTTAATTGGATCCTTTGATACATCCATCTCAATCAATACTCGAGCAACCGATGGTCTTTTGAGTGTGATTGTTGATTCATCCACTTGCAAGGGCCTCCCAATCAGTCTACCCAATTTAGAAAGCATTTGCATGGAGAAGAATGGCAATGGAAGATCTGGAAAATTAATCCAGACAGGCGCTAGAGGAGATTGTTGATCAGGCTTGAAGTCAAAGGTCCAGCGAGACAATGTCATGGGAAAGTTGCTGACATACCACATTTGACGGCACCATAACCTTGCAAAATCTTCCTCTGATTGTGGCCTGACTATTATGTGTTTTGCATCCAAAAGGCCGACTGGACAATTAGCCTTCAACCCAAGCGAGATGATGAACTTTCTGATTACCTCCATGGATGGACGTCCAAGAGCAAAGCGGCCTACTAGGGCATTTTGGAAAGGTTGGGATAAGGCTTGTAGTTCTTTTCTGGTTAGGAAGAGTGCAGGTTCTCCACGGAAGGAAGCCAACTTGCCATGATCAGTTGATGAAGAACTTGTTGGAGATGCTAGAGCAACAGCAAAGGATTTCTTCAGCACTGGCAAAGTTGCTATTTGGCCTCTATCCGGCCGAACACTAGCCATGATGGTGGCTGAAACCCTAAGTTTCAAAATTCAAAAGCAATGGACTAGAGAGAGAGAGAGAGAGAAAAAAAAAGGCAATGATTCGTTTAAGCATTCATTATTATCATATATATAATTTAAGTAATACTTGCTCATTTTCGATTGTTAAGAGCATTTCTCAATGACAAATAACAATTAGATGACTTGTTTATGTTGGCCATGCAAAAACAAGAGTTATAACTTGAACAAGTAAACAAACAAATGCAAGCTTAGCTAGCTTGGAGAATTTAAGTCATGCTATGGATTCATTAGCTTCATCTATATTCTAGATAAAGCTTTTAGTGAATCATGACTAGTGAAACACAAAGAAACTTAACAAGAATACAAGAATTCATGCTTCAATTATGAAAATAAGAGATAGAGTTGAGAAAGGCTTATGAACGAGTCTTCAACTTCTATTTCTTCTACAAAATGTTGAAGATGCATGCTCTCGGTGTTCTGAGTGTATAATTATAGTGAGTCCATGGGGTTTTGGTAGCCTATAGTTGCTGAGACCCTTCGAATTACTACAACTGCTACTGGAAAGTTGGCCATTCTTTGCAGCAATGCAGGCTGGAATCTGATGGAAGAGATGATGTGTACAAGGGGATAAGTGTGCCAATTAGCAAAAATAATAATGACAAGAATAAAAAGGTGTATGTGCCTGTTAATGTAACAAAGAACTAGGAAACGAAAGAGGGATAGGAGTTTGTTGAAATGGGTAGCAAAGAAAAAGAGAAGGCTGTTGAAAATAGGTCTATGCCAATGGAGCCGTCTGTTCCTGGAGAGGATATGGTAACGATGGCTGGGGCTGCAGAAGTGCTGCATAATTCGGTTGCTGGGGCCAGGGGTTATGCAGGTGAGGATGGGGAGATAGATGTGCAAAGACGAAAGGTAGCTGGTGAAACTGATGAAGTTGTGGTCTGTGGCCTAGCAACATCGAAAACAAGTTATGGATAGTAATCACAAGAATGATGCAGAGTTGATGGGAGATAACAGTGGGCAGTTGGCAATGTTGGAACCGGGTGCTTTGGATTTACAGGTGGCTTCAGAGAAGGTGTAGGTTGTTTTAGAGGAGAATAACATGCAGCAAGAGGAGAACTCCTTGGTTCATGGGGATCACAACCGCAACCTTCATCAACCACCTTCCAAACCCAAACCAATCAACGAAACATAACAGCCAACAAACTACAAATACAAGCCTTGCCAAACCCCAAAATTGCCATCCCCAATAACCCAACAAGCCTCCACCGGCCCTTAAACCCACCATCAATAATCAATCAAACACCAGAACAAACAAACACAGCCAGCCATATAAACACAGAACCACTCCCAGTACATAGTTCCACTATCCACGACCTATAATAGCCAACCAAAATCAACAATCAAAGCGCCAATTCACCTGCAAATCATCACCAGAATTCCTAATCCCCCCACCGACTAACCTCCATCCCAACCATTCAAACTATCACTGCTCCTACTAGCAGTTAGAGACCCATACCAATGCTAGCATCCACCATTATAAAATCAAAACCACGCGTCCATCAATACCACAAACATCACTTGCATAGACAAAAACCACGCCTAAACAACCACCTAGCATCACTGAACAGCCCACCATCACACGCATCTCACCACAAAACCCACACAAGTCAATATTTCACAACTTCACAATAGCTCTTCCTCCATCATTGGAGCTCCAATTAGCTCGTCAGCGCCACGTCCAACTCCCTTCGAAGCTGCGCCGCTGACCTTCATTTCCAGCAGCACCATCACTCTAGTCCAAATCGTCACTTGCTCAAACTGCCAGTAGTCGCAGCCATCACTGTTGGCTTTACAGCTCCACCATTCATTTCCATCGCAGCTCAGATGAGGTGAAATTTCTCTCTCTCTCTCTCTCTCTATCTTCTCCTCTATATACATCTGGTATATAATAATCACCGAGAAATTGAAGAAGCCATATAGGGGTTTTCTCAAGCCTGTTCATATTTGACAGTTTGGGTTCAATTTGGTTTTGAATCGATCATTTGTTTTTGAATTGGGAACTTAGGATTCAACTAATAAACTAGATGCTAGGGATTGTGTAAGGAAAGATGCATTCTGATCTGAGGAAAGGAAGGAGAAGAAGAAAGAAATTGAGAGAGCAGTTTTAGGGAGAGTTGGAGAAGAAACTGAGTGGGGGAGAGAGAGATCAGAGAGGGGAAGAAAGAAAGAAGAGAAAAAGGAAAAAGAATAGAATTGGGTATAGAGTGAATTGGGGAATTGTAATATTTTGTTTCTTTAATTCAGTTTTGATTTGTTTAGTTGGATTATCATTTCGTTGTATTTGTTCCCTGACTTGATTTAATTTTTCAATCTAGTTGATTAATCTGATTAATTATGTTTGATGTGATCCAAGGTGCAACCTCAATCATGATGCATGGATTTTCTCATGGAGCAACTCATTTGGGCCTTGATGAGATCAATTTATGGTTGATCATGAAAGGGATGTTCAAGCTTCATTACTGTTTTGTTGATTCACGTACACTTGGGCCTTTCTTTGGACTCATTGTTCAAGTTATTTTAGTTCATAAGATGGGCCAAGAGTTGAAGCTTTGGTTATGGATCAAGTTTAACTACAAAGAAGCTTCACAACATATTATTTGGGCTGCTCAAGTGGATTCATGGAGCATCAAAGAGAGATCGTCCAACCTATATGTTATTGGATTGAAGATGGATGCCTATCATCATCTTGGAGTTGTGTTTTTGTTCTATTGGGCTTTAGCATTGGACGACCAGACCAAATGCAAGAAGAATGGCGTCTTTTTAGTTGTTTTAATTTATTTCTTTCTTTTGTTTAGACTTCTATAGTAGTTACAAGTGTTTTAAGTTAAGTGTTTCAATTAGTTAATGTTTAGGTTTAAGTAGTTGCTTTATTTTCTAAGTTCTAGAATCATTTATGTTACCCTATAAGTAGAGGGTACTATTCATACGAATTTTATAAGTTTGATGATTAATAAATTTGTGAGTTCTCAAATTGAGTGCTTTCTTTTGTTCTTTGCTGATTAAGAACAACTTCCGAACTTGTAAAGTGATTCCAAGTTCAAAAACCCTAGCTTAGAGTTACCTTATTTGTTTGATCAAGCTTTCAAGGTGCTAATTCCTTGAGTTCTTGTTCATTCCATAAGGAGGTTCAAAGCATCCTTGAATTTTTGAGTTGTTCATCTAGCTTGTTCATGGCTTTGGTGCTAGTTCTAGAGGCTAGTTCATCCAAGGGGAAAGGTTTGAAATTCATACTTGGTCTTTCAAGCAATTCCACGTTTAACTGCATGTATCAATGTTAGCTTATCTTTTGATTTAATTTAGGTATTGTTTTAGGGTATGGTTCCATTTTTTGTGTTTGTTGCCATGAATGAAAAATTCACTCATCAGCCCCTAGTTTTTTATGTTATATTTTGCCTAAGAACTTCTAATTTCTGCATTTCAGTCCCCTATAATTTCACATTGACACCCAAAGATTTTACATTCTTTCCCCATAATTTGCAATTTCCCCCATACTTGCTAGAATTTACTGTTTGTCCCCTAATTCACTTTAATTTTGCATCTCTACCCTCTTAGACTTAAGTGAATTTCTAATTTTACCCCCTTAGCTTTATAGAAATTTATTTTAGTCCCCTTATTTGCCAGAATTTACATCTCCCCAATTTGTTGAAATTTACTTTGTCATATTTCATATTTTATGCTTTATTGCTTTAAATAGTGCATTTGCTCTTTTTGTTAGCACTAATACCGGGTCTTCAAAAAGGTACCCCCATTACTTGTTAATTTCTCTTTATGTGCTCTAATGTGCTCCTATGTGATTTTTTGTGCATCTTCTTCAACGAGTTTTCTTATTTTGTATACTCTTTGAGTATTTATTTACTTTATGCTATTTCGTTTCGAATTTCATTATTTGGTGAAAATGTAATAGATGGCTAGATTTTACTATTTTACAAGGTCTTGTATTTAGTTAGTCAATGTAATAGTTAGATTACATTTCTTATATTTTTAGCAAAATTTTGTATTTAGGTAGCCCGTGTAATAGATAAGTCATTTTTACTTTTCCCCCCTAAAATTGTAGCTAAATCTTCTCGATGTAAGAGTTAGGGCTTGTGTGCTTTTGTGTGCTTATGTGCTTGTTGCATCCCAAAAATCAATGGCACAGGTTGGCCCGAGACTGTCGTGCCCCAAAAAGACAGTTTGGTCCGGTGACCCTTTTCGAAAATTAAGTTTTGGAAAAATTGTGCGTGTATGAGAAAAATTGGGTTTTCAGTGAAAAAGTGTATTTTTAAACAAAATGGTATTTTGGAAAACAAAATAAGGCCGGGACTAAAAGTGCGCCAGTTTTGGCCAACTAATTTTGAAAAAGGGTTTTATTTAAAAAAATGGAGTTGCCACTTGGTATTGAGTTAAGGTGTAACAAGTCACCAAAAAATTCATTTAACAAAACAAAAATAAAAAATTTAGTGAGAGAGAGACACAAAGAGAGAGCGAGAGAGAGAGAGAGAGAGAAGAAAAGAGAAAATGGAAAAGAGGGAAAATGAAGACGATAAAAAAAGAAAAATGATGAAGAAAGAAGGAAGAAGGAAGAAGCAAGGTGGGGCTTGGGGGGGTTTTAATGTCTGGTTTTCAATTTGCTTCATTTTCTAATCTACTCTTCTTATCTTGTTGTTAGTTTGTTTAATTTGGTTTTTGGTTAATTACATTTGTTAATTGAATTAATTTAATTGATTAGTTTTGTATTTGTCATTATTTAGTTTTTTTCCTTTCTAAGTTGTGATGATATGAATATTTATGGTTTAGTCCTTGTACTTTCTTGAATATTATTAATTGGCCTCAAGAACTTTGTTATGCAATTTAGTCCTTAATAACTACATATTGACCCTCTAAATTTCATGTGATTTCAATTAAGTCATGGATAATTACAATTATGCCCTTTAAATTGCTAGAATTTACTAGTTTGTCCCCTAATTTGCTTTTATTTTCAATTTTACCCCTTAAAGTTTATGAAAATTTAATTTTGGTCCCCTTAGTTGTTAGACTTTACATTGACTTTGTCAATGTTTGCAAATTTTATCCTTTATTTGCTTATATTGTGGTACCTTGACACGTTTTTTGTGTTCTTAAGTATTTGTACTAGGTTTTGAAGAGGTATCCCTATTCCTGGTTCATTTCGCCTTATGTGCTTTAATGTGCCCCTATGTGATTTATTATGCATTTTCCGCACATGTTTCTTATTTTATGTGCTTTTTGCGTATTTATTTATTTTATGCTTATTAATTTTAAATTTTATTTTTTGGCAAAAAATGTAATAATTAGATCACTATTTCCTTTATTTTAGCATATCTTTTGTATTTAGCTAGTCAATGCAATACTCAAATTATTTTTCTCATACTTTTAAAAAATTTTATATTTGAGATAGCAAGTGTAATAGATAGGTCGTTTTTACTTTTTCTCCTAAAAATTGTAGCTAATCCCCCATTGTAATAGTTAGGGCTTATATGCTTTTGTGTGCTTGTGTGCTTTACCACTTTTCTAAGGATTTTGCATGTAGATATTATGCCTACGTGTTACGGGCTCCTCCGTGCTTTCATGTGTTTTTAATATGTTTATTTATTTTCAATATTATGTTTATTATTTTGATTCATGCTTAATTATTCCGTCACCAGAGTAGTCCAACGTGTTGCACAATTTCTGCAAGTATATAGTATCGTAAAAAGTAATGTAATGATAAGTAGAGATCGTTCCCATGAGGATTAGTTATCTATTTACCTATTAATTCTCTTTTATTTGTCTAAGGCTTCCAATTGAAGTAAGAAAACTCACAGAAAATTCTAAACTAAGAGTACTTTGAAGCTAAATTAATAATAAATTAGCTAAACTAAAATTGCACAAGCAATTAAATCTAGAGAAGAATCAGCAACCCACAAAGATTAGGAATTAATACTCACCCACAATCAATTCAATTAATTAATCTGTGCATTACCCATGCTTTATTATGACCCGAGTTTTTCCAATAGGCATCAATTAAATTCTCTCGACATTTAATGACTAAACCTTATTTAGATCAATTTTCAGAGCAAATTAACCCACTCTCATGGTGCTAACCCGTTAGACAATCAACTTAAGAAGGCTATATGAGCAACTCTTATCGGTATCTAATTACGTATCACAATCTCTTGCCAATAAGTGATTAGATTGATGATTGTAGATCCATTATGCAACCATCTCTCAATGCGCAGCACAACATAAATCATAACCATGGTGGCCAAGCATGATTAAGCATTAAGTATAACAATCATCACATAATAAAAGCACAATTCATAATGAGATTAATCAAAAGAACATCATGTTTAGAGCATTAATCCCTAATAACAAATTTAGCCACTTATGGTCTTACAATCCAAAATAATAACATCCATACAAACTGAAGAATTCATAAAGAAAAGAGAGAGAAGAATAAAAATCTGGAATCTTGAGTTCTTGATCTTCCTCTTGATCTCCTTCTTGATGATTCTTGTGTTGTAAGGTGTTTTTCTAGAATTTCCGTCACTTTCTCTTGATATTTTTGTGTTGCCCAATATTTTTCCGTATTTAGGTTTCCAGAAAATCAAGTATTTGAGTTAGAAAAGGAAAGAAATTGCTAAAATCGCGATTCTGCAGTGATACCTTCTGTTTCGATCGAACCAGATGGTTCGCTCAAAATAGAATGCTAGAACTTTGACTGTGTTATTTCTTTGCACTTTCAATTCCATCCACTTTCCTTTACTTCTTCCTGCCAAAAACAATACAAATAAGTTCCATTCTCCTAAAATAACTTTCCTCAAATAAAATTACTCCAAAAAGACCAATTTTTCTAATTAACACCACACAATTTACTCTCTAAACACCTATAAATTAGGTACACATCAAATACCCCCACACTTAGACTTTTGCTTGTCCTCAAGCAAACTAGCATGATCATTCAAATTTCAACAATCCAACCAAATTCCATCAACTAAGCCAAAGCATCCATCACTTATCCTTTTTTTTCAAAAATCAATGTCAAGTAGCTTAAGAACTAGGAATGGTCATCAACTAGGATAATCACACAAAAATTGACATGAAAACTAAAATAATAATAAGTACTACTTCAAACATCCTTAGTCTAATACTTACCAAGTATTGTCAAAACAATTTAGACTGTAAAAGAACCATCAAAGTCCTACGAGTAAGGAGTCAAACATGAAGCTCTAGGGTGTCAATTTTCGGTTTGTGGGTGTGTTTTACACTCCATCCCACTCTATGCGCAATTAACATTACTTAAGATGTCATTTAACCTTTTTACGTGAATCACTGACATGGGGCTCATGAAAGGACCCGGTTACTCAGTCAAATCACACTCTTAAGTGGCTATTAGCACTATTCATAATTTCAACCCATATTTTTAAAGGTCAAAATTAGCGAAATAATTCAACTTTTAAGATCTTTGCGCATTCAGACTTTTTTTTTCTTTTTTCTTTTTTTTTTCAATGCACACCCTAATTCTTATAACTCAAATACATCCTCACAAGCTAGACTTCAACATATTCTTTCACCACCAAATTATTTCGCAATACAAGGTAACTAAGAAGACTAAGAAAATAATGAAGATTCCAACACTAAGAACAATTATGCCAATTATGTGTGATCATCATGTTACTAACTACTCATAGTTCTCAAAGCTAATAAAAACTTCATCCAAGAAACATACTAGTGATAGATACTTCAACCTAATGACGAAATTCAATCTTCATATTTCCATCCAAATAGTCATGTTCATCTGTTCAATAACAAGTCACACAAACACATTCACACCACCCCACTACAAAGCAATAAAACTAACACAAAACATAATACACATGCACTAACACACATTAATGACACAAAAACATAACATAAAAAAAAATACTTCAACAATTCATTCTGCTAGTTCCTCCCTCCACACTTAATTTCTCACATTGTCCTCAATGGGAGGAACAAAAACACAAGACACTAACACAAATAGACATAAATAACACACAATAACTAAACACAACTATAAAAGAAAGCATGAGAAGTAAAAGTATGAAGAACAGTAGTCCCCTTTTTTAAATAAAAGCATGTTAATTTCTTCTTTGCAAAGGAAAGGACTTGGAACCTGCAAAAATAAGGCAAAGACAAATTAAAATCAATACCCAAAAAGAGTAATGAATAATTAAAGAGAAACTTGCAAATAATGTAGATAACTTGGGTTGCCTCCCAAGAAGCGCCTGTTTAAAGTCATTAGCTCGACTTTGAATAAACCATTAGCTAAGTGAGAGAAAGGAGGGAAACAATTTCCCTTCCTAAGTATGGCTTGCAATGATGCCCATTTGCCTTGAATAGCTCTCCCTTGGAATTCTCTAACTCTAAAGCACCATGACTAAACACTTTTGTCACTTTGAATGGTCCACTCCATCTAGATTTAAGCTTCCCAGGAAATAATTTCAAACGTGAATTGAACAATAAGACAAAATCTCCTTCCGTAAATTCCTTGGGAACAATATGAGCATCATGCCATCTCTTGGTTCTCTCCTTATAAAGCTTAGCATTCTCATACACCAAATGTCGAATTTCATCCAATTCATTGAGTTGCAATAACCTCTTCTCACCAGCTATCTTCATGTCAAAATTCAGAGCCTTGATTGCCCAATATGCATGATGTTCCAATTCTATGGGTAGATGACATGCTTTTCCAAAAATTAACCTATATGGAGACATACCAATAGGTGTTTTAAAAGCTGTCCTATACGCCCACAAAGCATCATCCAACTTATTAGCCCAATCTGTTCTTGCTCCATTCACCATCTTCTCTAAGATTCTTTTTAATTCCCTATTTGAGACCTCCACTTGACTGCTAGTTTGGGGGTGGTACGGTATAGCTACCTTGTGATGCACCCCATATTTCTTGAGGAGAGATTCAAATTGTCGATCGCAAAAATGTGTGCCACCATCACTAATAATTGCACGGGGAACTCCAAATCTTGCGAAGAGTTTCTTGAGAAATCAGACCGCCACCTTAGCATCATTTGTTGTAGAAGCTATTGCCTCCACCCATTTAGATATATAGTCAATGCCCACGAGGATATATTTGTTCCCATAGGATGATGGAAATGGTCCCATGAAGTCAACTCCCCATACATAAAAAATTTTCACCTCTTATATATTAGTGAGAGGCATCTCATTCCTCTTTGAAATATTTCCTGCCCTTTGACAACGATCACAGTGTCTAACAATATCTCTAACATCTTGGAATAACGTAGGCCAATAAAATCCACTTTCTAAAACACGCTCAACTATACTATTTGCTCCAAAATGACCAGCATATGGTGAACTATAATACTGAGTAAGAATCTTTATTATCTCCTTTATCGGTACACATCTTCGAATTAATCCATCTCCACAAATTTTGTAAAGAAAAGGATCCTCCCAAAGATAGTGCTTGGCTTCAAATAAAAATTTTTTCCTCTGTTGATAAGATAATTCCAGAGGAACTATCCCACAAGCAAGAAAATTCACCACATCAGCATACCATGGTGCATAAATATCGCGCACTTGCATAAGAGACTCATCAGGAAAATTTTCATTAATCTCCATCTCTTCTGTACTACCTTCAATTGCCCCTTCCAATCGAGAGAGATGGTCTGCCACTACATTCTCTGAACCCTTTTTATCTTGCATTTCGATATCACACTCTTGAAGAAGCAATATCCATCGAATTAGCCTTGGCTTTGCATCTTTCTTGGCAAAGAGGTGTCGCAAAGCTGCATGATCTGTATAAATAATCACCTTCGAACCAAGTAAATAGGAACGGAACTTGTCTATTGAAAAGACTACCGCCAACATCTCCATTTCAGTTGTGGTGTTGTTCATCTGGGCTCGTGAGAGTGTACAACTGGCATAGTAGATGGCGTGCACCTTCTTGTCCTTTTTCTATCCCAACACACATCCTAGAACTTGATCACTTGCGTCACACATGAGTTTAAATGGTTGGGACCAATCCGGAGAAGAAATTATTGGTGTCGACACAAGTGCCTTTTTTGACCTATCAAAAGCACACAAACAAGCATCATCAAAATTGAAAAAGACATCCTTGCTCAATAAATTAGTAAGAGGTCTAGCAATAAGAGAAAAATCCTTTATAAATCGTCGATAAAATCCTACATGACTGATATGGACCAAGGGGCTGCCATAGGTGGATCGAGTTCCAAGGGACTTGAACGATCTCATGAGGACCTTTTGCAAGGCATTGATGGGCCAATGACAAGGGCTAGGACTAGAAGAATGAGAGGAGCCTTGCAAGGGTTATATTTGGACTTGCGAGAGGAAGAAGAAACTTGGGCCAAGAGCAACTCTTCTCCAAGGCCTATTACTTATATTTGGGCTGCTCAAGATGATGTTTGGAGCTTAGAAGGCCAGCCGTCCAACTTACATGTTGGTGGATCAATGGAAGAAGCCCAACCTCCTTGAAGAATGGTGTTGTGGATCACTTGGGCTTGATGCTTTGGACGACCAGCCCAATTACATATTTAAAGGCTTTTTAAGTGTTCTAGAACTTAGCTATTTTTATGTTTTAAGACTTCCAATTCAGTCATAAGTTGTTTTAAGTTAAGTATTTCAATTAGTTAATGTTTAGGTTTAAGTAGTTGCTTTAAGTTCTAAGTTCTAGAATCCTCTATGTAACCCTATAAATAGGGGATACTATTCATACGATTTTGATCAGATTTTTATGAGTATTATTATTGTGAGTTCTCAAATTGAGAGTTTCTTTAGTTCTTTGTTGATTAAGAACTACCCCCGATCTTGTCGAGTGATTCCAAGATCAAAACCCTAGCTTAGAGTTTCTTTCTTGTTTGATTAAGTCCTTTAGAGCAATTAGGTAGGCATATTGAACTCGCTCAAATTGGTCCTACTTGAGCACTTTGAAGGGTCGAAATCCTCCAAGGGAAAATTCGAAGCTTCACTTGGATCTTCAAGCAACTCCATGTTCCTTCGCGCGTATCAATGACCCAAGAAAGCTCAAACTCCCTTAAGAGAAGTTGGAAGAGGAAGTTTCTCAATGACTTCAACCTTTTTGCTCGATCCACTTCTATTCCTTCCTTGGATATTTTGTGCCCCAAAACGATTCCTTCTTTTACCATAAAGTGGCACTTCTCCCAATTGAGTACCAAACACGTCTCTTCACATCTTCTCAACACTTTCTCAAGGTTGGCTAGGCAAAGCTCAAAAGAATCCCCAAAAACTGGAAAGTTGTCCATGAAGACTTCCATTCCTTTAGGACTAGGATCGATCTGCCTAAACATACGGCCATCGCATCCGTGAATGTAGCGGTGTCTAGGGGATCACTCGAACTATTGACCTAGGACCCTTGGAATTGATGGACTTGTTACTTTTGGGTCCCTAGTCTGAAGGTTTGGGAGCCTTAAGTCGTATTGTAGGCTTGATCCACTTGGGCATGTGATCGTGGTATGACGTGCACGTAACATTGTCTAAGAGATCACCCAAACTCTCGGCTTGAGTCCACAAGTCCAGAGATTTGGGCTTTAAAAAATTGATTCGCTTGGACATGTGGTCGTGGCCCGACATGCGTGTAGCAGTGTTCAGGGGATCACTCAAACCATCGACTTGGGATCCTTGGAATTGAAAGACTTGTTACTTTTCAGATCCTTCAGTCTGAAGGTTCAGGAACTAAAGCCTTAATCAAGTCTAGATGCATTAGTGAGCCCAACCTCATGCATCCATGTAGAAAGAGCTTAGGATAGAGTCAGCCTTACCTTATTAGGTACACCAGGTATGAGAGCAGGGAATCCACTCCTTTATTTACCTTGTTGTGCCATTTACTGCTATTTGTTTTGTCAATGTGCTATGTGATATTTGTTGAATAAACTAACATAGTTTTTTTCATTCTTTGATTGCATTCACAACCACAAAATAAAGAACCCTGGCATGGTGCTCTTGTAGGAAGCCAACCCTCTTTTGTCACGTTTAAATTCCCTTTCAAAGTTAATTTGTTCGAGAAAGATGAAAATGAAATTTTCATAAAATTTTTGGCAAATTGTATTTGATTGTAAACAAAATACTCAAGGGTCCAATTGTTGTAAATTTATAAAGTCTCAAAAATCTAATTTTTTATTTGTATATTTTTGAATAAGAGGTGTAATTTCAGATCTTTTCGAAAGTTTACTCATCCTAGTTGTACTTGTCAGTTTTGTTTGAAACAAATTTTCTCAGGACCAATAAATGTACCCAAGTGGTCAAACTTTTACACAGTTTGCATTTATCCTTTTTTTTTCAAAGAAATTAATGCGTCATTTTTGTCGTATTCCCCACCCTCCCATCCCACATTACACAAAAAGTGATTTTAAAACATATTTGATCATACTTTAATAAACTGACATTTTTTACTTGTAGGTTCCTAGATAAACTCATGGTTTTTTTTTATTTTCTTGCAATATTGTGTCTTGTAACCTGAAGGAGGCTCGATTTTTCAATCAATTACATTTGAAGTCAATAATTTCTTTTGTACAGTTCATGGTGCATCCTTGTTAAAGAAATTCTACATTATTTCTGAAATTTTACATTTTTTTGCATATTTTATCCTGCTTTAATAAAACTGCATCATGCATAAACCCTAGAGGGAATGCCATTTCAGGAATCCCATTAAGGAAAGTCAACCCTTTGTCTTGGATACGTAACCCTAAAAGACATGCACGTTTATATTTTCGGTAAATCCTAGCGAGTGAGACCCTAGGTAAGGTAATACGAGCAGAATGGAGGCATTTCTTCCTAGCAAATTTGGCGTATCTTCGTTTAAAAGGGGGGTCTTACCCTAAATGATTGCATTTCATGTTAGGCCTACCCTTGGCACAATAGGGGCTCCCCCTAAGACATGCATCCGTCTTTATTTTTGCTTTATACTAATTGTGATTTGTTTCATTTTTTTACAAGTCCTCTAATGGAGGTGGTAAATTGGGAAAGATATTGGATACATATTTGGGTTTTACATTCAAATGTTTTTAAATCATAATTTGTTCAAGTGAAGCGTCATACACTCGACATCTACAAAGCCATGAAAGCACGAGCTACAGGGAATCGGTTTTAGAATTGATAGTGTCGAGGGCCTAGATGGATGAGCTTGACTAGAATAAGCAGTGTGATAAATGAAATTGTATTTCATAACTAGACAATGGCTCATTTTAGATGTAATAACAATAAGAGTAATTCAGATGCTGATAACTGCTCTCCTTCTATAAATTTAAGATCGTCTTGCATTTAAAATTCTTTTTTAGAGGGAGCCCTCAAATGAATTTCTTTCTTAAAATTGCTTTTGGCATTAGATTTTCCCTTCATATTTTACATCTAGCTTTTAAAAACAAAAAATCAAATCAATTCCTTTTGGATTTGTGTAATTGTAACTCTTGGATAAGGCCTCAAAATAAATTGCATTTTTCTCAAAACATAATGTTATATTTGTGTAATTGTAAGGTTTTCTCTTTTGATGAGTTAACGCAAATGCAAACCAAAAGAAAAGAAAAACATCTTCCTATATGTTTTGTATGTTTTTCTATGACGAAAATAAATGCCTATGATCTTTGGATGTCACCTTACTTGAAGCTAATGATTGCCATTGCAATATCTCTCTAGATTCTGAAATAAAGCAAATTGTTAAGGAGAAATTAGAGTAATACCGAAAAAGATTATGCATTTCATGTTAATGATTTTGAATGATACAGAAGCTATCAACACCTACACTGAGGCAGAATGGCATATCTATCACTTAGATTCTCACTTGTGGGCATTCGAGATATTAAGAAAGAGGGCTGTAATGAATTGTCAAAATAGGCTTGGATGTTTTTTTGAAAGATTCAAGTACAACAAAAGGAATAAACATACAAAGGATACGACTTCAACCATTTCATAAGGGGAGTTTATTGTTTCATATCCACAATTTTTATTTACCTTTGGAATGTGTTGTATAAGTTATTGTAAGATTAAAATAATGTGATGCCACGTGCTTGTGAGTTATTGCTAGCAATCGTGATTTTTGTCTAATTCCCCTACTTATTGAAATTACTTTATGTACTTTGGCATATGCTTTCTTCAAGTTCTAAGAAATGATTATTATGTGGTCTAGAGTTTTGTTCTTATAGAAAGTATGTCTTGTAAAGTGGTTAGAATTGTCTAAATTTTGCATGTTTGAAGAAAATTTCTCTTCTTTTCTTAATTTCACATGTTAAAGGTTGATTATGGTCAATTAGTGCAATCATGTAATGTATGATGTAAAAATTATTATGGGGAATTTTATGAAAAAAAATTAAAAGAATGAAATGAAAAAGAATAAAAGAAAAAAAAGAAAAAAAAAGATGATATAACTTTTTTCTACTTCAATGGTTCTTGTGCTTGGTAACCAGGAGTCTTCATCCAAAAATGTCAACTTTCACGTCAAACGGTACTTGAACTATGAGTAATGCATTATAAATTTGAGTAAGTAAATTGTTGAGTAACCAGGGATCTTCATCGAACCAACGTCGATTCTTGCGTAAAAAGGCAATTTTGCTTCTCAAATACAGTTTTTGCTATTTGCTTAAGGTTGAGGTGTTGAGTAACCGGGGATCTTCATAGCCAATGTCGGTTTTTGCATCAAAAGGCACTCTGTATCTTGAGTGACTAGTTCAATATTACAAAATTCCCATCAAGAGAAGAATGAAATTGATCATAGACATGTGATGCTCTTTGATTGATCGTATGATTCATTTACGTGTAAAATTCGGTAAGGCAAAGAAATTAAGTTGAATTTGCTTAATTGTGATATGATTCCTTCTCCTTTGTTTGATATTATTAGTATTAAAGATAAGATAATAAATTGCATAATGATTATTTACTCAGTCTTTGAGGAAATATATTTTAGAATGCACATGTGTGATTTCAATACTTGAATCATTAGTTGAGCTCACATTTTTCAAATGGTTGAGAACAAAAAATGATTCAAATGTGGGGAAATTGACAAATGTCAAAATAATGCATTTGGTATATTTGTTGATTCAACATTAGAATTTTTTTAGGTAAAAAAAAAATAATGATAATTTTTTGAGCAGATTGACACACAAGTTTTTGGGATCTTTGTGAATTAATGACATTTGGACAGAATTTGTATCAATTGGAGCTCGAAAAGAGGGAAAGCATTATCCAAGGGAGACTGTGTTCTGTCAAAAGTGGATGGTAAGATATTTTCCTCAATTATTAATTCATAAACCACAAAGGATTTTCTCATTTCATTTTGGAAATTTTCTTTTAAAAATTTGTTGCAAAAAAAGGACGGATCAAAGGCGGGTCTTCTTTCTTTTCCCTAAAACATTTATACCCCTAGTTTCCCCTTTGAGCCTCTAGAATATGTGATTTTCGTTTGACAATCCACTTGAAGGTTGCACCCAACACTGGGGCAGCTTTTGTGGTATTTTCATCCCACATTGGGGCGAATTTTACTACAACTTGTGTTTCCAAGAAAAGAAAAAAAAAGAGAGAAAAAAGAAAGGAGACAATTGAAAGAAAAAGCTCAAAGAAAGTAGTAAAACTGGGGCAAATATTTTTGGAAAATAAAAAGGGGAGAAAGAACCCCAAAAGCAAATAGCAAAGCTGCGTGAAAAGTTTGGAAACTTTCAAAACTGGGGCAAATCTTTTGTAGAAGTGATCTCATGTTTATTAAACCTTTCATGAACTCTGCTTTCCAACCTTAATATTTCTAGCACATTACCTGACCCATTACAAAAGCTGAGAATCTTACCGACTTTCGTCGGTATTTTGTGATGATTTTTAAAAGGAAATTTGCAAATCAAAGATGGTAGATGATGTTAATATATCTATCCCAAATTATCAAGGGGAATATTGATGATGTTAATATATCTATCCCAAATCATCAAGGGGAAGATTGCCTTACTGATGCCAAACCTTTTTCAAATACTAGTCTATTTTAATGAAAAGGGAAAAACTCTCAAGTTTGAATACTGCCATTCATTTCATTTCTCCCTCTGAAGTTGATAATCCGAAAAGGCACTACAATTGAGTCAAGATGACAGTTGAAGTTTCTTAAGTGAGAAAGTCAGTAAGCCGACATCAGATTAATTTGGAAGTTGGTGACTACAGTTGCTTAAGGTTCCTCTTCTGCATTGATAATTTTGTGGTAATCTCGGAATTCAAATGGGAATGACATTCAAAGATCAAAAGGCATCTTTTAAGCCATCTTTTCAAAGTCAATTTGAAAAATGCTTTATTTGACTACATTTTTACTATTTTAGTTTTTGCATGTTTTGTGCTGTTTGCTGTACAAAAGTTCTTTTAAATTAGTGCACATAAAATGTTCTTGTACAAAATTGAATAATGGTGGTTATGTACATTGAATTCAAAGGCAATCCTAAATTTATCAAAAGTCAAAGTCATACATATATTGTAAGACTATTTGGGAAATTTGAACTGAATCATGAATCAGAATATATTAAATTGGGAGCATTGCGAAAGGTAAGGCAAGGGATTGATCGGATATTCGAGATGGCTGCCCTCGAGTTTATATGTGCTAGTGGAGTCAAGGGACTGCTCAGTGGTGGCATTACTTTTGCAATCGTAGTTGTTTTCTCTTTTGCAGGTGCAATCACATCATCATCATTTGAAGCCTCCGTCAAAAATGAAAACTGGGGCAAATTTTTTGAGAAAATTTGATTTCAAAAATCGATTTTGATACTTTATGCTTGAACACATTTTGGAAGGGTCTGACTTCAAACATACATTGGGGCAAATTTTTTAAAGGATTGGCTTCAAAAGGAATTCATCTGATTTATACTGGGGCAAAAATTTTTAGAAGGATGGAGTTCAAATAGATTTTATGCTTTATACGGAGCCAAAATTTGAAAGGAATGATTCCAAACTAATTTCAGTGTCAAATACTAAGGCAAATTTTTTTTAATGAAAAATTTGGATTTCAATGTGATTTTGATGCTTTATGACTTAGGCAGAATTTTAGAAAACTGATTTATTCTGGGGCAAAAATTTTTAGAAGGATGGAGTTCAAATGGATTTTGATGCTTTGAACAGGGTCAGAAGTTGAAAGGAATGATTTCAAATTGATTTGAGTGTCACATACTGGGGCAAATTTTTTAAAGAAAAATTTAGGTTTCAAAGTGATCTTAATGATTTAAGCCTTAGGTAGAATTTTGGAAAGACTAATTTACACTGGGGCAAATTTTTAGAAGGATATAGTTCAAATGGATTTTAATGCTTTGAACAGGTTCAGAAGTTGAAAGGAATGATTTCAAATTGATTTGAGTGTCAAATACTGGGGAAATTTTTTAAAGAAAAATTTGGGTTCGAAGTGATCTTAATGATTTATGCCTTAGGTAGAATTTCAGAAAGACTAATTTACACTAGGGCAAAATTTTAGAAGGATTCGAGTTCAAATGGATTTTGATGCTTTGAACAGGGTCAGAAGTTGAAAGGAATGATTTCAAATTGATTTGAGTGTCACATACTGGGGCAAATTTTTTAAACAAAAATTTGGGTTTCAAAGTGATCTTAATGATTTATACCTTAGGCAGAATTTTAGAAAGACTAATTTACATTGGGGCAAATTTTTAGACAAATGGATTTTGATGCTCTGAACAGGGTTAGAAGTTGAAAGGAATGATTTCAAATCAATTTGACTGTTACATATTGGGGCAAAATTTTTTTTTTAAAGAAAAATTTGGATTTCAAAAGTGATTTTTATGCTTTATGTCTTAGGTAGAATTTTAGAAAGATTGATTGACACTGGGGGCAACTTAAAAAAAAAGAGTTTCAAATTGATTTGGGGACTGCTTTCAACATTTTTTTAATATTTTTCACGTATTTGTCTAGCAAACTGGTTGTTTTACATTAATTTGTGGGCTGCTTTCGACAATAAAAAAATAAAATAAAATCTTTTTCATATATTTGTTCAGCAAACTAGACTCTTCATGTTTATTTTTTAAGTTTGGCAAACCAAACTTTGCATTGCATTTTACCACACAGCAAACTGTGTGCATGTTCAGCAAACTGGACCTTCACATTTATTTTTCTTACATTCACCCAAGCAAAACTGGGTGCATGTCCAGCAAACTAGACCTTCATGTTCATTTTTCTTGCATTCATCCCAGCAAATTGGATGCATGTCTAGCAAACTAGACCCTCACATTTATTTTTTAAGTTTGGCAAACCAAACTTTGCATTGCATTCACCCTAACAAACTAGGTGCATGTCCAGCAAAATAGACCTTTACATTTATTTTTCTTGTATTTACCCTAGCAAATTGGGTGCATGTCTTGCAAACTGGACCTTCACGTTTATTTTTCTTGCGTTCACCCCAGCAAACTGGGTGCATGTCCAGCAAACTGGACCTTCACGTTTATTTTTCTTGCGTTCACCCTAGCAAACTAGGTGCATGTCCAGCAAATTGGGCCCTCACATTTATTTTTCAAGTTTGGTAAACCAAACTTTGCATTGCATTCACCCCAGCAAACTGGGTGCATGTCTAGCAAACTAGATCTTCACATTTATTTTCTAAGTTTGGCAAACCAAACTTTGCATTGCATTTTACCCCAGCAAACTAGACCTTCACGCTTAATTCCTTGCATTTCACGCAGCAAACTGGGTGCATGTCCAACAAATTAGACCTTCACCTTTATTTACCTTGTATTTCACCCTAGTACACTGGGTACATGTCGAGCAAATTGGACTTTCACGTTTATTTTTCAAGTTTGGCAAACCAAACTTTGCATTGCATTTCACCCCAGCAAACTGGGTGTATGTCTAGCAAACTGGACCTTCACATTTTTCAAGTTTGGCAAACCAAACTTAGCATTGCATTTCACACTCACCTCAGCACACTGGGATTGCATTTGTCCAGCAAACTGGACGTTCCACATTTATTTTCTTTGCATTTTATCAATCCTAGCAAACTAGGATCACACATCTCTCCAGCAAATTGAGCGTTTCATATTTGCCTCAGTTTGCACTTGCATTTGTTTTCACATTGAGGTAAATCAAAATTTGGTGTTGTCTACGTCTTTGTTTGAAATTTCTACAAGATTCCCAACAAAGAAGGGCAAACTGTAGACACCAAATTTTGACACACTACTCATTTTCTAACGTTGGGGGACCTTTTCCTACTATTTGGAGTCAAATCTTGATTTTTGGATAAAAATGAGAAAGTTAGCAATTTTGGGGGCAAAACAGTATTCTTTTAATTGTAAATATTTTTCATTAGTTTTTGGGGGTCTAAATTCATTTTTTGTACTTCTATAAACATTTTTAAATTTTGTTATTTTTTTTCGAATTTAACTGATATTTTTTGTATATTTTGATAGTATAGGGGCAAAGCAATCATTTCAAATTCTGAACATTTTTCGCCATTTTTGGGTTCTAAATTCATTTTTTAGGTTTTAAAGCATTTTTTCTTGTATTTAACTGATATTTTCCATATATTTTGACAGTAGATGGGCAAAACAGTCATTTCGACTTCTAAACATTTTTCGCCATTTGTGGGTCCCAAATTCATTTTTTAGGTTTTTAAAGTATGTTTCTAAGTTTTTCTAATTTTTTTCGGGGTGAATTACTATTAATAAAATTTTTATTTATATTTTCTTAATTTTTTTTCATTTTTCATGCTCTGGGGAAAGAACATAGATTTTTATTTTATTTTATTTTTTTATAGGGGCAAAGTTGTAATTTTGATTGTCAAGGACGTGTCGGTCTTTTATTCATTTCTTGGAAGATAAGTCTTTTGTGTGCTATGAATAGCCCATTTTGGGGATAAAAATAGAGGAGGAAAAAGAAAAAAACCTTGAGAAATTTTAGTTTTAATTTTTTTCAATTACACAAAGAACACCTAGAACACACACTAGTGTATCTTTAACCCCACACCTAGAACACCTAGAACACACACTAGTGTATTTTCAAAACCATACCTAAAACACCTAGAACACACACTAGTGTATCTTCAACCCCACACTTAGAACACCTAGAACACACACTAGAACTTTACATTCATCTTCAAGCATATACTTAGAACACCAAGAACAAACACTCTTCCATACACTTCATTGTTTCTCTCTCACGCACTACACACACTCTTCCATATGCTTCTTGCATTTTCTCTTTCACAAACTACACACACTCTTCCATATACTTCTTGCATTTTCTCTCTCACGCATTACACGCACTCTTCCATACATTTCTTACACTTTCTCTCTCACACACATCACATACTTGCACACGTTACACACACTTTCGCACACAACTCATGCACATAATCAAACACACACACTGGAACCAAAAATAGTCAATCACATAACCCAGTTTCACATATTCACGCAAACACACATATTCACACACATAGTCATACAATCACACATAGTCCATCACACAAATGCACACAGCTCACATACTCTCAAACACACATAGCAAACACACACAGGTACACACAGTCCCACGTAGATACACACACCAGACATACACAGAGTCTTCACACCCAGTTGGTTCTCACACACTACACATACAGATACACACACTACACACGCATACAACACACAACACACACATTACCACACACAACATACACAAAGCAGGCGCACAATCACACAATTCCATACACACAGTTGGGAAACGCATAGTCAAACCCAACCATCTTCATCTCTTCTTCCAGACATGCAAAAATTACACAGGCGAACCAAAACTAATCCATAATCCAATCGATTCCCACCTAAAACACACCAGAAACGCTCCTGCCTCCCATCACAACCAAACAGCTAGCATCACTAATTTATCCACTCTTAATCACCTTCAATTTCTACCACTGCTATCCATACTTACCATTAACCTTCCCCTGTTCACTACCAAAGCAACCTAATTCATCATTCTAAACCATCACCAAATAATCTGCAAAAGAAAGCAAAAAAACACATAGCCAAAATTCCAACAAAACACTACACAAAACCCACAAACCTCCACCTTGAAACAGCTCCAATCCCACCCAAACCGCCACCTCACTAACACTTAGAGCCTACCATCACACAATCAAACCACAATTCACCATTTCCAGTTGGGGAAAGATTCCATACAATCAACCTAGGGATAGGGGTTGTAAGCTTGAGAAAGATTGCAACTTAACCAAGGGATTTTAGGGTCAATTGAGATTGGGTAATCCATTAGACACAAATTAAAGCTAATAATTGGGGTTAGGGGAATCCAGTTCTAAGTCTTGTGTAAGAAATTATTGCATATCCTTTCTCATCAATTCTTTGCATTTGATTTGTTGGTTTTCACATTCATTAATTTAATTAGACTAGTCCATTTATTATTGTTAGTGTATGCCCTAAAACCAAGTTAGTTTTTGGGATTTTTATTATGCTTATTTCGTGTTATACTTATATATGTGGCATTTTCTTTGTCATTTAATACTTGTTATCAATATTACTTGTTTATTTGATAAAGTCCATAGAATATCAACTGTGTATAAGAGATTGTAAGAGTTACAATGATGAGACTCTTATTACACATAAAGTTATATTCTTAAATATCCCTAGTCGTAGTATTAATGAGATTGGACATCATTAATATGGGAAGACTAGCACATACTTTGCCTCTACTTATGGTAAGTAGTAGTTGATCTCGTCAACTATGGCGTGTGACACCTAAGCTGGTATGTGGATGCTTGTTAGAGAACAAGTTCATTGGATTGATCCGCCAAGAGTTAATATTCATAGTGCTAATGAATTATACTCTTAATGGCAATGGTGTAAGTGATCCTTAGACTTGAGATTACCATAGGTATCTTGAGTGTGGATTGCTATGCTTTGACTCTATTGCTCGGTGCTCGTAAAAGAGTAGCCCATACGGTAGAGATTGGGTATAGTATGAAGCATGGAAGGATAGTGAGTAATCGATATAGGATTCACCACTCCTTATTATAGGAGAGTATATCCCGGATTGGCCACTTGTTGAAATATGACTTAAAGAATCTTTTGCGCAAAAGTGAAAGTATGACTTGAAAGAGTTTCAAGGTTATACTTTTATGGAAAGTTATATTTCGGGAACAAGAAATCATTAATTAGTCATTTAAAGAGTGCGCACTACACTCTTAGACTAATTGGGATATAGTGTGGTGAAAGGATATTAATTACACGGTAACATTGTCATTGATAGGTGTAGTCTACCATATGACTTTCCTATTCACTTGGGTGGTCATGATGCATTGCTAGACGCCACTCATGATCTATAAGTGCAAATTAATTAATTAGTGAATTAATGATAAATTAAAGTGTTAATTTATCTGGCTCTTAATTAATTAATTAATGAGTTATAATTTGTACTTATTGCCAACGTGAATGGAACCTAATAGGGTCACACACAATAAGAACATGGTCTTTGGGTTAAATTGTTATTAAGATAAGTATAATGATACTTATGGGGTTAATTTATGTGATAAATTAACTTAAAGGACTTAATTATAAATATTCTAAGTCTTGATGGAAATTAGTTTCCTAAAAGGAATTAAGAAGCTATTTGGTTTCCTTTTGGAATTGGTTTCCTAAAGGAATAGGATTAGCTTAAGGTAAGCTTCCTAAACCTTCTTGGTTTCCAATTGCTCTTGTTTCCTTAAAGACTAGGATACTACATCTATAAATAAGTCCATGCCTTGACTCTTGGAAGATTGATGAAACACAACACAAAATCTAGAGAGAGAAAAATTGAGAGAGGCGTGTTTTCTCCCAAGAAAAACGCCACACCCTCTTCTCCCTAAGGGTTAGGGTTTTGTCTTCCTCCTCTTCTTGTTCTTGTGTTCTTCATGATATTCAAGGGAGCTAGCACTCAAAAGGCAAGGCAAGCAAGCCCAAAGGTTCCTAAAGATCATGTTCGTGTGGATACCGTTGGAGGCTCGACACTTGGAGGGCTTTTCATGGTAGATCAACACCTTCATCGAATAGGATCTTGCCCTTTGAAGCATAGAAACCTTCTATGCTTGAGGTATTTGTGCTAAACACCCTTTAATCGTATAGATTACATCAAAGAGATCCATGGCTAAGGTAATAAATTTTTAAATTTTCCGCTGCGTTACTCCCCTTATTACCTTACAGTGGTATCAGAGCCTACTTTGATTATATCTATATGATTTGTGTTTATTTAATTGTCATAAATATGGATGGTTTGTTCTTGATGAAATTTGTCTCAAAATTGTTTTAGAAAAATCAAGAGTTTGATTTTTAAGATAAGTTCTTAATTATTTAAAAGTGTTTTAAATAATTAAGATGAGTTCTTATGGTTGTATTCAAGGTTTCTAAATTAATTTTTACGTGCTAAAAGGGTTTTAACATGTTTTGAATTCAAAAGAGTTTTGAAAAAGACCAAAGAATTTCAAAGATCGTATTTTCTGGACACAAACCGCGCGAAAACTCGCGCGCGTTTTTACCCACGGTTAAAAACTCGTACGTTCTGTCAACAAACCGCGGATGAAACCGCGCAAGGTTTGTCCCACGGTTTGTAAACCGCGGATGAACCCGCGCACGGTTTGTCCCACGGTTTGCTGGCAGAGTTCTAGCGAGATTTTTCCTAATTTTTTGGAAAATCGTGAATTTTTGGAATTTTCTCTATAAAACACTTTCCAACTTTAATTGTTAATATTTGGAAAGTTAAATTTTAGAAACCTACACCTTCTATAACTTTATTTTTGAGACAAATAAATTCAAGAATATTAATCTAATTACATTAGACCATGTGATTTATGACTATAATTAAATAAAGTAATTTATTTAATTGTTAAATATTATGATGGCATGGTGGATGATTATGGACTATGACCAATGTGATTGAATGGTTGAATTTTTATCAATTTTGATGGTTGGCTTGTATTGGTTTTTAAAATAGGGCCTGCGTGTCCTGCCTTCTCTATTATTCTCATGTAATTCTCTTCTCACCTAACTCCCCTCGAATGTAACTCGAGGTTTCTTAGTCAATACATGTAATGTACATTGTGTAGGTTAGAGTTAGGTTTTAATTTTCTAAATTGTTTAGAACTAGAATTACATGTGTAATGTACAAAGAAGATGGAGATGGAACCAAGGAGCAACCATGGAGGCTTATCAAGAGTTGAAGACCTCCCAAGGAATGCATCAAGGAGTTGATCACATCCCTTAGGAATTTGACCATATATTTTCCTTAAGGCTCGAGGAAAATATCTTAGTAAAGTCCATAATCATCCACGGTTTAATTATGCATGTTTTTATTTTATATGTCGATATATTTTAATTACATGCTATGATGAGACTATATATTGTATAATTAAAATAAAATCCCTCAAATAAAATATTAAGTCACTTAGCCTTCCATTATTATAGTAAAAATCATAGTTCTTGTTAAGTGTTGACTTGTTGGCCCATCGTCAAGGTCACCTTACCTAGAGCATGTTTTTACTATGAGATATGATCTCGAAATAATGGGTCTGACTTAACAAAAATACATAACTTGTTGGCCTCCGTCAAGGTTATAATATTTTTGAGGCGATATTAAGTCAATATATGAGTTGCCTTCCATTATTATAACAAAAATGAAGAGTTCCTATTAAGTGTTGACTTGTTGGCCGACCGTCAAGGTCACCTTACTTGGAATATGTTTTTGTTATGAGATGTGATCTTTGAATAATGGGTCCGACTTAACAAAAATGCATAACTTGTTGGCCGACCGTCAAGGTTATGGCATTTTTGAGGCAATGTTGGGTAACGCATAAGATATGAATATCAAGAGTTGATACCCAACTATCTAGGAGTCACAAGAGTTGTGATTGGTAAAAGTTACCTACCTAATTGAAGTTAGCTTTGGGTTGTTGGCCGACCGTCAAGCTCAAAGTTAACTAGATGGGATCCTAGCCACTAGGAATCTCCAACGGATTCTCGAATCAATAGTTTGAGGGTTATTGATTTGAAGTAAAATAGTGGGAGCAAACCAAATAAATTCGAAGCCCATATTTTTGGTTTGCAATTATAACACGAAACAAATACTTATACTATCTTTTCATTTGTTGTAGAATGAATGTACGCATGAACACACTTATCAACCTATATCTCCATTATATGCGATTTTCTTGGACTAGTGTAAAACTTGAGAATAGTTCTTAAGCATAATTGGCTATGTCCTTGATACCCACTTCCACTTGTCCTATAGTGACAATTATAGTTAGGAAATAATGTGCATACAAGATGCATAAAAGATGATAATGATATTGCTACTTATATCATAATGTCATCTATAATTCCTAAGTTATAAAAGTAGCACAAATTGATAGATCTTTTTGTCTGTGATTGTGCATCTCAAAGAGTTGTTGATACACAATCTAGGACCGTTAGATATGGGATATCTAAGGAGTAATCTGTCAAGGAAGAAAGGGGCACTTTATTGTTTGTCAAGGGTAAAACCTAGCGTGGTCTTGAGAAGACCCATGTAGGCTATGACAAAGCTTAAAGGTGTGATCAAAATAGACAAGTCTAAGGGCACATATTTCCAATTCTATTGGAAAGGGAATTGTAAGGCTCGTTTCAATACTAAGAAGTTAAAGAGGTTTAGTGAAGCTTCTACTTCTAAGTATGTTTATATTTGAGATAAATTCATCTACTAATTAAGACCATTGGGTATAAGATACTGGATTTAGATCCCATATTTGCAAAATATGCAAGGTCATAAGCATAGTAGACAATAAGGAAAGAGAAAGTCAAACTACGTGTGATGAATGGAGCAAGAGTTGCTACACTAGCTGTAGAGACTTATACACTTTTTACCAACTGGGCTTGTTCTAGAATTTAAAACATTGTTATTATGTTGTGATACTTACAAAAGAGCACGAAATCAATTCACATTAAATGTGAAAATATTTACCATTACAAAAGAGAATATATACTGTTCTTTTACGTAGTGGTGTTCTTTGTGGTATTAGATCACTAAAACAACGTTTTATAAATCCTAGACCTTGATAAGTCCATTCTCAAACATAGACAAAAACTCTATATTTTGAAACAACTATCCTTCTGGCATTATAGACTTGGTCATGTGAATGAGAAACACACTTCTAAATTACATAACTGTTGTGTACTTGGACTCTGTCAATTGTGAATTGTTTGAGACATGCGATTCTCATTTACTTAGAGAGATGACCATAACACCTTTTATTATAAAAAGGTGAATATGCTAGTGATCTTCATAGACCTTCAACATATAGATGTTTTTGGCCCAATGTCGATCTATGCTAGAGGTTGTTTATCATACTTCATCACTTTCATGGATGATCATATGGGATATGATTATGTGTATCATATGATACACGCATCCATGGCCTTTGAAATGTTCAAAATCATTAAAGTAGAAGTATGAAAAACAAGTTGACAAGAGTATTAAAACACTAAAGATTTGATCTATGTGGATAATACTCAATGTCAAATGTTTCAAAATAATTAAAGAAGAATGTGATTTTTTTCTCAATGTCTTCACTTGACACACCATTGTTGATGATATGTGAAAGAGGAGAAGTTGTACCCTATGAGATATGGTGCAAACTATAATAAGCCATACTACAATTCCTAACCTCATTTTAGGGGTTCTTGTCTTAGACGCCAACTTCTATACACTCAACCATGTTCCGACGAATGTCTATTTGTGGGGTATCCTTGTGAAAACAATAGATACCACTTCTATAATTCCCTTGAGAAAAATGTTTGTCTCAAGAAATGTCTTTTTCTAGAAAAATAGTTTATTCTTAAAAGAGACAGTGGGAGCAAGATAGAACTTGAAAGGTTCAAGAACCATGAATTGACAAAGATCAATAGTTGGAACTACAGCTTATGCCACATCTTAATGAGGCGCAACGGAAGCTCAAAATACACAAAATCTTCAAAAGACTGGTAGAGTGCATTATACTCGTGAGAAATATGGATTTCTCACACATGAGAGATATAGACTTCTCATTAGCAAGAGCAATATTGTACTTGTCATATATGATGACAAACCTACTAGTCACGAAGAGGTTTTGTCTAATGTAGACTCCTTGACATGGCAAGATGCCATAAAATCCAAAATGGATTCCATGTACAAGAACAAGGTGTAGACCTTGCTCAAGTCACCTAATCGGATAAAACCCATAGGGTGCAAGTAGGTCTTTATGAGAAAGACTGACATGGATGGTAACGTAGTTGCCTATAAAGCAAGATTAATGGGAAAAGGATTCAATTCAAAGGCTTGGCTTTGAAAGAAACTATTTCACCATTGACCATGCTTAAATCCATTTAAGATTTTACTTGCAATAGCTGCTTTTATGGCTATGACAAATGGATATGAAGACTTCATCCCTTAACGGGAATTAAAAGATATGTATATGATACATCCCTTGGGCCTTTACTTCCATTGATAGTCATTGGGTACGCAAGCTTCAAGGGTCCATTTGTGGATTCTTGCAAGTGTCAAGGTGTTGAAGCATTTGTTTTGATAAGATAATCAAAGAGTTTGGATTTTCTTGAAAACAAAGACACGCTTTGTGTAAATGTAAAGTTGAGTGGGAGCATTGTCATTTTCTTGATAATATATGTGGATGACATATCGTTGATGGAAACAACATACTTTAAAAGGTAAAGATATGGTTGTCAAGAATTTCTTAATAAGGAAGAGGCGATCTCTAATTTGGGAATTAAGATCTATATAGATAGATCCAAGAGGTTGTTTGGTCTCACTAGATCCACGTACATAGGCTAGATGCTAAAGGGTTTAGCATAGTGCAATAGAAGAAGGGGTTTTACCTATGAGATAGGAGATTACTCTTTCAAGAGACATGTGTCTTTGATACTTGTTGAGATTGATAGCATTAACAGATCCCGTATGCTTTTGCAATGGATTCTATTTTGTATACTATACTATGTACAAGACCCAATGTCTCCTGGCTTTAAGTGTTACGAGCAATTCTGGTGAGTGTCACTAGATGGTTATCAAAGAATATTCTTAAGTACTCTAGAAGCACTAAAAGACTATTCTTGACTATGGAGATTACACTTAGGAAGTGTGTGGATTTAAAGATACAAACCTTTTTATCCAATAGGAATGATAAGTAAATCATGAGATGAATTGGTGTTCACGTTGAACTGCAGTAAATAAAAGCGTTTTATGATAGATAACACAATAGAAGCCATGGATCTCTTTGATGTAATCTATACGATTAAAGGGTGTTTAGCACAAATACCTCAAGCATAGAAGGTTTCTATGCTTCAAAGGGCAAGATCCTATTCGATGAAGGTGTTGATCTACCATGAAAAGCCCTCCAAGTGTCGAGCCTCCAACAGTATCCACACGAACACGATCTTTAGGAACCTTTGGGCTTGCTTGCCTTGCCTTTTGAGTGCTAGCTCCATTGAATGATTCATGAAGAACACAAGAAGAAGAAAGAAACCCTAACTATTAGGAAGAAGAGAGGTGGCGTTTTTCTAGGGAAGAGAAACGCCTCTCATGCTCTCAAGTTTTCTCTCTCTAGATTTTGTGTTGTGTTTCATCATATCACCAAGAGTCAAGGCATGGACTTATTTATAGATGTAGTATCCTAGTCTTTAAGGAAACAAGAGCAATTGGAAACCAAGAAGGTTTAGGAAGCTTGCCTTAAGCTAATCCTATTCCTTTAGGAAACCAATTCCAAAAGAAAACCAAATAGCTTCTTAATTCCTTTTAGGAAACTAATTTCCATCAAGACTTAGAATATTTATAATTAAGTCCTTTAAGTTAATTTATCACATAAATTAACCCCATAAGTATCATATACTTATCTTAATAACAATTTAACCCAAAGACCATGTTCTTATTGTGTGTGACCCATTAGGTTCCATTCACGTTGGCAATAAGTACAAATTATAACTCATTAATTAATTAATTAAGAGCCAGATAAATTAACACTTTAATTTATCATTAATTCACTAATTAATTAATTTGCACTTATAGATCATGAGTGGCGTCTAGCAATGCATCATGACCACCCAAGTGAATAGGAAAGTCATATGGTAGACTACACCTATCAATGACAATGTTACCGTGTAATTAATATCCTTTCACCACACTATATCCCAATTAGTCTAAGAGTGTAGTGCGCACTCTTTAAATGACTAATTAACAATTTCTTGTTCCCGAAATATAACTTTCCATAAAAGTATAACCTTGAAACTCTTTCAAGTCATACTTTCACTTTTGCGCAAAAGATTCTTTAAGTCATATTTCAACAAGTGGCCAATCCGGGATATACTCTCCTATAATAAGGAGTGGTGAATCCTATATCGATTACTCACTATCCTTCCATGCTTCATACTATACCCAATCTCTACCGTATGGGCTACTCTTTTACGAGCACCGAGCAATAGAGTCAAAGCATAGCAATCCACACTCAGGATGCCATGGTAATCTCAAGTCTAAGGATCACTTACACCATTGCCATTAAGAGTATAATTCATTAGCACTATGAATAGTAACTCTTGGCGGATCAATCCAATGAACTTGTTCTCTAACAAGCATCCACATACCAGCTTAGGTGTCACACGCCATAGTTGACGAGATCAACTACTACTTACCATAAGTAGAGGCAAAGTATGTGCTAGTCTTCCCATATTAATGATGTCCAATCTCATTAATACTAGCGACTAGGGATATTTAAGAATATAACTTAATGTGTAATAAGAGTCTCATCATTGTAACTCTTACAATCTCTTATACACAGTTAATATTCTATGGACTTTATCAAATAAACAAGTAATAACAAGTATTAAATGACAAAGAAAATGCCACATATATAAGTATAACACGAAATAAGCGTAATAAATATCCCAAAAACCAACTTGGTTTTAGGGCATACACTAACAAACTCCCACTTGCACTAAAACCAATCACCTATAGGTTTTAGGCCATGAGCATGACTATCATGCCTATTCTAGGACAAGGCCATGGTGAAAGGATTAGTGACATTTACATTGTGGGAACTTCCTCTATCTTTTCATCATTTGTACCAAACTATTTCTACAAATAGATGGCGGCACGAACCTACACTTTAAGATCATGGATGAGACTTTAGTTCCTTGATTAAGCGATGGCACAATTGTTTTCATAAAACAATGGAAGGAACTATTCTTTGTCCAATAAAGAATCCCTTGATCCATAGTAACTTCTAAAGCTACCATGTACTCGCCTTTGTTGTAGAATATGTTGTAGTGTCTATCATAAAACGCTTTTATCCACTACAGTTCAACGTGAACACCAATTCATTTCATGATTTTCTTATCATCCCTATTGGATTAAAAGCTTGTATCTTTAAATCCCACACTTCTTAAGTGTAATCTCCATAGTCAAGAATAGTCTTTTAGTGCTTCTAGAGTACTTAAGAATATTCTTTGATAACTATCTAGTGACACTCACCAGAAATGCTCGTAACACTTAAAGTCAGAAGACATCGGGTCTCGTACATAGGGTAGCAAACAAAATAGAACCCATTGTAAAAGCATACGGGATCTATTAATGCTTTCAATCTCGACAAGTGTCAAAGGCACATGTCTCTCAAAAGAGTAATATCCTATCACATAGGTAAAACCCCTTCTTCGATTGCACTATGATAAACCCTTTAGCATCTTTTGCCTATGTACTTGGATCTAGTGAGACCAAGCAACTTCTTGGATCTATCTATATAGATCTTAATTCCCAAATTAGAGATCGCCTCTTACTTATTAAGAAATTCTTGGACAACCATATCTTTACCTTTAAAGTATGTTATTTCCATCAACGATATGTCGTCCACATATAGTATCAAGAAAATGACAATGCTCCCACTCAACTTTACATTTACACAAAGCGTGTCTTTGTTTTCAAGAAAATCCAAACTCTTTGATTATCTTATCAAAACAAATGCTCCAACACCTTGACACTTGCAAGAATCCACAAATGGACCCTTGAAGCTTGCGTACCCAATGACTATCAATGGAAGTGAAGGCCCAAGGGATGTGTCATATACATACCTTTTAATTCCCGTTAAGGGATGAAGTCTTCATGTCCATTTGTCATAGCCAAAAAGCAGCTATTGCAAGTAAAATCTTAAATGGATTTAAGCATGGCTATTGATGAAAAGGTTTCTTTCAAAACCAAGCCTTTGAATTGAATCCTTTTCCCATTAATCTTGCTTTATAGGCAACTACGTTACCATCCATGTCAGTCTTTCTCATAAAGACCTACTTGCACCCTATGGGTTTTATCCGATTAGGTGACTTGAGCAAGGTCTACACCTTGTTCTTGTACATGGAATCCATTTTGGATTTTATGGCATCTTGCCACGTCAAGGAGTCTACATTAGACAAAGCCTCTTCGTGACTAGTAAGTTTGTCATCATATATGACAAGTACAATATTGCTCTTGCTAATGAGAAGTCTATATCTCTCATGTGTGAGAAATCCATATTTCTCACGAGTATAATGCACTCTACCAGTCTTTTGAAGATTTTGTGTATTTTGAGCTTCCGTTGCGCCTCATTAAGATGTGGCACAAGCTGTAGTTCCAACTTTTGATCTTTGTCAATTCATGGTTCTTGAACCTTTCAAGTTCTATCTTGCTCCCACTGTCTCTTTTAAGAATAAACTATTTTTCTAGAAAAAGACATTTCTTGAGACAAACATTTTTCTCAAAGGAATTATAGAAGTGGTGTCCAATGTTTTCACAAGGATACCCCACAAATAGATACTTGTTGGAACATGGTTGAGTGTATAGAAGTTGGCGTCTAAGACAAGAACCCCTAAAATGAGGTTAGGAATTGTAGTATGGCTCATTATGGTTTGCACCATATCTCATAGGGTACAACTTCTTCTCTTTTATACATCATCAACAATGGTGTGTTAAGTGGAGACCATTGAGAAAGAATCACATTCTTCTTTAATTACTTTGAAACGCTTGACATTTAGTATTAGCCAAATAGATCAAATCTTTAGTGTTTTAATACTCTTGTCAACTTGTTTTTCTTACTTCAACTTTATTGACTTTGAACATTTCAAAGGAAACGGATGCGTGTATCATATGGTACACATAATCATATCCCATATGATCATCCATGAAAGTGATGAAGTATGATAAACAACCTCTAGCATGGATCGGCATTGGGCCAAAAACATCTATATGTTAAAGTTCTATGAGGATCACTAGCACATTCACCTTTTTCAAATAAAAGGTGTTTTGGTCATCTTTCAAAGTAAATGAGAATCACATGTCTCAAACGATTCATAATTGAATGAGTCCAAGTACACAACTATTATGTGATTTGGAAGTGCGTTTCTCTTTCACATGACCAAGTCTATAATCCCAGAAGGTTATTTGTTTCAAAATATAGAGTTTTTGTTTATGTTTGAGAATGGACTTATCAAGGTCTAGGATTTGTAAAACGTTGTTTTAGTGATCTAATACCACAAAGAACACCATTACGTAAAAGAACAGTATATATTCTCTTTTGAAATGGTAAATCTTTTCACATTTAATGTAAATTGATTTCATGTTCTTTTGTAAGAATCACATAATAACAATGTTTTAAATTCTAGAACAAGCCCAGTTGGTAAAGAGTGTATAAGTCTCTACAACGAGTGTAGCAACTCTTGCTCCATTCATCACACGTAGTTTGACTTTCTCTTTCCTTATTATCTACCATGCTTTAATACCTTGCACATTTTTGCAAATATGGGATCTATATCCGGTATCTTATACCCAATGGTCTTAATTAGTAGATGAATTTATCTCAAACATAAACATACTTAGAAGTAGAAGCTTTACTTGGCCTCTTCAACTTCTTAGTATTGAAACGAGCCTTACAATTCCCTTTCCAATAGAATTGGAAACATGTGCCTTTAGACTTGTCCCTTTTGATCACACCTTTAAGCTTTGTCATAGCTACTTGGTCTTCTCAAGACCATGCTAGGACTTTCCTTTAACAAGCAATAAAGTGCCCTTTTCTTCCTTGACAGATTACTCCTTAGATATCTCATAGGTAATGGTCCTAGATTGTGTATCAACAACTCTTTGAGATGCACAATCACAGACAAAAAGATCTATCAATTTGTGCTACTTTTATAGCTTAGGAATTATAGATGACATTATGATATAAGTAGTAATATCATTATCATCTTTTATGCATCTTGTATGCACATTATTTCCTAACTATAATTGTCACTATAGGATAGGTGGAAGTGGGTATCAAGGACATAGCCCATAGTGCTTAAGAACTATTCTCAAGTCTTACACTAGTCCAAGAAAATCGTATATAAATGGAGATATAGGGTGATAAGTGTGTTCATGTGTACATTCATTCTACAACAAATGAAAAGATAGTATAAGTATTTGTTTCATGTTATAATTGCAAACAAAAATGTGGGCTTCGAATTTATTTGGTTTGCTCCCACTATTTTACTTCAAATCAATAACCCTCAATCTATTGATTCGGGAATCCGTTGGAGATTCCTAGTGGGCTAGGATCCCATCTAATTAACTTTGGGTTTGACGGAGGCCAATGCCCCAAAGGTAACTTTCGATTAGGTAGATAACTTTTATCAATCACAACTCTTGTGACTCCTAGATAGTTGGGTATCAACTCTTGATATGCACATCTTATGTGTTTTCCAACAATTGCCTCAAAAATATCATAACATTGACGAAGGCCAAACTCGTTATGTATTTTTGTTAAGTCATACCCATTATTCAGAGATCACATCTCATAGCAAGAACATATTCCGAGTACGGTGACCTTGACGGAGGCCAACGTGTCAACACTTAATAGGAACTCTTCGTTTTTGCTATAATAATGGAAGGCAACTTATATATATTGACTTAATATCGCCTCAAAAACACCATAGCCTTGATGGAGACCAACAAGTTAAGCATTTTTGTTAAGTCAGACCCATTATTTGGAGATCATATCTCAGTAGTAAAAAACATGCTCTAGGTAAGATGACCTTGACGGTGGGCCAACAAGTCAACACTTAACAAAAACAATGATTTTTACTACAATAATGGAAGGCTAGTGACTTAATATTTTATTTGAGGGATTTTATTTTAATTATATAATATACAGTCTCATCATAGCATGTAATTAAAATATATCGACATATAAAATAAAACATGCACAATAAACCGTGGATGATTATGGACTTTACTAAGATATTTTCCTCGAGCCTTAAGGAAAATATATGGTCAAATTCCTAAGGGATGTGATCAACTCCTTGATGCATTCCTTGGGAGGTCTTCAACTCTTGACGAGCCTCCATGGTTGCTCCTTGGTTCCATCTCCATCTTCTTTGTACATTACACATGTAATTCTATTCTAAACAATTTAGAAAATTCAAAACCAAACTCTAACCTATACAATGTACATTACATGTATTGACTAAGAAACCTCGAGTTACTATTCGAGGGGAGTTAGGTGAGAAGAGAATTACATGAGAATAATAGAGAAGGCAGGACGCGCAGGCCCTATTTTAAAAACCAATACAAGCCAACCATCAAAATTGATAAAAATTCAACCATTCAATCACATTGGTCATAGTCCATAATCATCCACCATGCCATCATAATATTTAACAATTAAATAAATTACTCTATTTAATTCTAGTCATAAGTCACATGGTCTAATTTAATTAGATTAATATTCTTGAATTTATTTGTCTCAAAAATAAAGTTATAGAAGGTGTAGGTTTCCAAAATTTAACTTTCCAAATATTAACAATTAAAATTGGAAAGTGTTTTATAGAGAAAATTCCAAAAAATTCACGTTTTCCAAAAAATAGGAAAAATCTCGCTAGAACTCTGCCAGCAAACCGTGGGACAAACCGTGCGCGGGTTCATCCGCGGTTTACAAACCGTGGGACAAACCTTGCGCGGTTTCATCCGCGGTTTGTTGACAGAACGTACGAGTTTTTAACCGTGGGTAAAAACGCGCGCGAGTTTTCGCGCGGTTTGTGTCCAGAAAATACGATCTTTGAAATTCTTTGGTCTTTTTCAAAACTCTTTTGAATCAAAACATGTTAAAACCCTTTTAGCATGTAAAAATAATTTAGAAACCTTGAATACAACCATAAGAACTCATCTTAATTATTTAAAACACTTTTAAACAATTAAGAACTTATCTTAAAAATCAAACTCTTGATTTTTCTAAAACAATTTTGAGACAAATTTCATCAAGAACAAACCATCCATATTTATGACAATTAAATAAACACAAATCATATAGATATAATCAAAGTAGGCTCTGATACCACTGTAAGGTAATAAGGGGAGTAACGCAGCGGAAAATTTAAAAATTTATTACCTTAGCCATGGATCTCTTTGATGTAATCTATACGATTAAAGGGTGTTTAGCACAAATACCTCAAGCATAGAAGGTTTCTATGCTTCAAAGGGCAAGATCCTATTCGATGAAGGTGTTGATCTACCATGAAAAGCCCTCCAAGTGTCGAGCCTCCAACAGTATCCACACGAACACGATCTTTAGGAACCTTTGGGCTTGCTTGCCTTGCCTTTTGAGTGCTAGCTCCCTTGAATGATTCATGAAGAACACAAGAAGAAGAAAGAAACCCTAACTATTAGGAAGAAGAGAGGTGGCGTTTTTCTAGGGAAGAGAAACGCCTCTCATGCTCTCAATGTTTTCTCTCTCTAGATTTTGTGTTGTGTTTCATCAATCATCCAAGAGTCAAGGCATGGACTTATTTATAGATGTAGTATCCTAGTCTTTAAGGAAACAAGAGCAATTGGAAACCAAGAAGGTTTAGGAAGCTTGCCTTAAGCTAATCCTATTCCTTTAGGAAACCAATTCCAAAAGGAAACCAAATAGCTTCTTAATTCCTTTTAGGAAACTAATTTCCATCAAGACTTAGAATATTTATAATTAAGTCCTTTAAGTTAATTTATCACATAAATTAACCCCATAAGTATCATATACTTATCTTAATAACAATTTAACCCAAAGACCATGTTCTTATTGTGTGTGACCCATTAGGTTCCATTCACGTTGGCAATAAGTACAAATTATAACTCATTAATTAATTAATTAAGAGCCAGATAAATTAACACTTTAATTTATCATTAATTCACTAATTAATTAATTTGCACTTATAGATCATGAGTGGCGTCTAGCAATGCATCATGACCACCCAAGTGAATAGGAAAGTCATATGGTAGACTACACCTATCAATGACAATGTTACCGTGTAATTAATATCCTTTCACCACACTATATCCCAATTAGTCTAAGAGTGTAGTGCGCACTCTTTAAATGACTAATTAACAATTTCTTGTTCCCGAAATATAACTTTCCATAAAAGTATAACCTTGAAACTCTTTCAAGTCATACTTTCACTTTTGCGCAAAAGATTCTTTAAGTCATATTTCAACAAGTGGCCAATCCGGGATATACTCTCCTATAATAAGGAGTGGTGAATCCTATATCGATTACTCACTATCCTTCCATGCTTCATACTATACCCAATCTCTACCGTATGGGCTACTCTTTTACGAGCACCGAGCAATAGAGTCAAAGCATAGCAATCCACACTCAAGGATACCATGGTAATCTCAAGTCTAAGGATCACTTACACCATTGCCATTAAGAGTATAATTCATTAGCACTATGAATAGTAACTCTTGGCGGATCAATCCAATGAACTTGTTCTCTAACAAGCATCCACATACCAGCTTAGGTGTCACACGCCATAGTTGACGAGATCAACTACTACTTACCATAAGTAGAGGCAAAGTATGTGCTAGTCTTCCCATATTAATGATGTCCAATCTCATTAATACTACGACTAGGGATATTTAAGAATATAACTTAATGTGTAATAAGAGTCTCATCATTGTAACTCTTACAATCTCTTATACACAGTTAATATTCTATGGACTTTATCAAATAAACAAGTAATAACAAGTATTAAATGACAAAGAAAATGCCACATATATAAGTATAACACGAAATAAGCGTAATAAATATCCCAAAAACCAACTTGGTTTTAGGGCATACACTAACAAATTACAAAAGACCAAAATACCCTTGACTACAAATTACAACTTTATCCTTTAAATATCTATTCTTTCACAATAAAAAAAATCAAGAAAAATATAAATAATAAATTCATTAACACTAATTTACTCCGAGAAAAATTTAGAAACTTAAAAACATGCTTAAAACTTAAAAGCGAATTTAGGACCCAAAAATTAGTGAAAAATGAGTTTGGAATGTGAAATGACAATTTTGCCCTTGGATAAAGAAAATTCACAGAAAAATAGTTATTTACTTCAAAAAATTATCAAAAATTACAAATAAGCTTAAAACACTAGAAAATGCATTTTTGACTCAAAATTGATGAAAAATGAATTTAATTTATAAAATGACGATTTTGCCCTTGGGCAATGAAAATTCACAGAAAAATAGTTATTGTCCTCAGAAAATTATCCAAAATTACAAATAAGCTTAAAACACTAGAAAATGCATTTTTGACTCAAAATTTGATGAAAAATGAATTTAATTTGTAAAATGACGATTTTGCCCTTGGGCAATGAAAATTCACAGAAAAATAATTATTGTTCTCAGAAAATTATCAAAATTACAAATAAGCTTAAAATACTAGAAAGTGCATTTTTGACTCGAAATTTGATGAAAAATGAATTTAATTTGTAAAATGACGATTTTGCCCTTGGGCAATGAAAATTCACAGAAAAATAATTATCATCTCTGAAAAATCAAGAAAATTAAGAAACATGCCTAAAGAATTACAAAAATGAGTTTGAAACTAAAAATGAACTAAAATGGTATTCGCGAGGCGAAATTACCATTTTGCCCTTGTGTTAGTAAAAATACAAAAAATACCAATTAAATCCAAAAAAAATCATAAGAAATTAATAAATGCATATAAAAGTAAAAATACGAATTTAAAACTCCCAAAATTCGACAAAAATATATTTACAGATAAAATTACTATTTTACCCCCGAGATTATTAAAATTTAAAATTTGTCCTAAAAAAGTGCAATCATGCCCCCCCCAGTGTTTGAAAATAAATGGTGTGTCAAAATTTGGTGTCTACAGAATATATGTTCCCTATGCATCTCCTCTTCCTCCTCCTTTGGTTGGATGCTCAATGATCTTCTAGTCACTAACACTTCACCACTAGATGGAATGGCATCCTCGGGTACCCCTTCAACAGAATCATCATCACTAGGACCTTCGAGTGGAGGCATCTCATCATCACTTGAATGCTCACTCTCTACATCTCTATTATCAAGGATGATCATGTTTCTTGTAGTTGGACATTGAGATGAGATATGCCCATAACCTTGACACTTGAAGCATTTAACATCTCTTTGCCTCATAGGAGTTTCAATCTTACCCTTGCTTTGTGGCTTAGATAAAGAATTCTCACCCCTTGGCTTATTGCTCATGAAACTCAACTCACCCTTCTTCCAAGTCTCCTTGGGCTTTTGTGGCGTTTGATCAAACTTTCTATCTCGAGAGTCCCTCCATGTGCCACGGCTTTGAGCGCCTCCAAACCCTTGGTTCCTCTTGCTTTTGAGTTGGCGCTCCACCTTTTGTACCTTTTCCACTAAGTCTTGAAGCTCCACATAATGTTGTAATTCTACAATATCTGCAATTTTGAAGTTCAAACCAGCTATAAATCGGCCAATGGTGGCCTCTTCATCCTCTTGGATGTCAGCACGAATCAAGAGTGTCTCCAACTCCTTGTAGTATTCATCAACTATGGAAGAATCTTGCTTCAAAGTTTGTAGCCTCCTATGCAAATCCCGTGAATAGTGACTTGGAATAAATCTTTTCCTCATAATCACCTTCATGGCAGCCCAAGTGCGAATTGGTTCATCCCCACATCTCTTACGAGACTTCACAAGTTGATTCCACCAAATGCTAGCATACTCCACAAACTCAACTGCAACAAGTTGAACTTTCTTTTCCTCAGAATAATTGTGAACATCAAACACGTGCTCAACCTGGCTCTGATACCAGTTGATGTGTTCAACAGAAGAGATAATGGTCTAAGACTCTTGAATTCCAAGTATGCAACCCAATCTTCTTGACCCCTTCGTAACTTGTCGAAGACCCCAAGAACAACTTGGATTGTTTTGCTTCAAATTCAACTAGATTCGTTGAACTCCCCCCTTTAAGAAACGATCCTAGACCCCTAACCAACAACGTGGTGTAGACACCTAGTTGACAATCCTATTGGACAGATTCAAACCCTCAAAGATGAACCCTAAGCAAGATTCTTGAATACTTAACAAGATCTTTGCCAAGCAACCAAGAGTAGTTCTGTTGCCAAAGAACTAAGAAAGCTCAATATGCATTCACGCACAATTGAAGAGAAAAACTCAATATTATTGATTAATGTTGTTCCCACTCCAAGTATGCCTCTGGATCATTCATCCTCTTGAATGGTGGAATTTTCATCTTTATGCTCCCCAAATTGCTATCACATTGTTGAGAAACCCTTCTCCCTCAACGGGACACTACTTCCTTAGAATCATAGCCATCATCAAAATCATCACCTCGAGCATTTTGAGCCACATGTGATTTTCCCTTGACAGTCGAGTCAATGTCCTCCGACTTGGTGAACACACGCCTAAATTCATCTTGCATGGCACACATGTTAAACTCTAAAGCACTAAGTCTTTGCTCACTTTGTTCACCCATAATAGAAACCTGTCAAAATAAAAGTAAAAAACCTGCACAAAAATGTTAGTGGCACAAGAAAAGTCAAGAAAGATATCCTCACTCACTCTCTTTCGTGATTCACTCTTCACTCGTGTATCACACCAATGAAACTTGACTTTTACCTGATGATGAGCTCACACCTTAGCCTCTTACCACTCCTTGAGCTTACCTTGTATGTCTTTGGATAAGAACCTGCTCAATTGAGCTTGACAAAAACTCCAATCAAGTATTCAAGATGAGTAGTAGTAAAAATGGAAGCTTAGAGTAAGGTTTGAACCAAATAGAGATCAAGAAATCAAGACACTAGAAATTTTAGATTTAAGAAGCACGTATGACACCCCTAGTGTGTGGCTTTTCTTGTAGAAATTTTGATTTTCAAAAGTCCTTTAATAACTTTAATGCACTTATGTTCAAACAAAAATAACATGAAACTCCACCAAAATACCAAGAAACAAGAAGAGTAGAATCTGGTCAATTAAACTTTCGTACGTGGCGTTGTTCTCTGTCCAACAATCTGGATATTTCAACAGATCTATTCAATTGCACAAGGATAGTATTCCAGCCAAATATACTTCAATTTAATTGGTTTAGTTCGTGTGCTTGGCTTTTATCACCTTGCATGCCTCTTTCGCTTTCCTTTGTATTGCACGACTTTTCTTTGTGCAAGACTTTCTTTTTTTTTTTCACCCAACTTTTGGCTTTTCTTATAGAATCTCACAAATTTGCCTTTTTCCACTCACAAAATTTTTTTTTTCAATTCTAACAACCTCTCTTTTTTTTTTAACAACACAAACAACTCACAAAATACAAAATTCAACTCCCAAAAATAAACAAAAATTAAACTGAAAAAATTTTTGGAAGAAAAAAATTTGGATGAATAGTACCGGCGATGAACAGTACCTCCGTGCGAACAGTAATCCCATCAGTGAACAGTAAACACTAGCGCGTGAACAGTGACACCGAGTGAACACTGATGCTACAGTGCCAATGAATCGTGCGATTTTTTTTTTTGACCAAAAATCAAAAGTAACTTTCAGGAAAATTGTTTCAAGGTTTTTATTTAGGCCAAGATTCAATTTTCTCAAAAGTTTTAACATAAGAAACATTAAAACACCAAAGAACAATTAAAAATAGTCAAGAAAACAAGTTTAAACTACACAAAAACCTAGAATTCTTGATATGCAAATAGCAAGAACGACTCTATAGACTAGGATTACCCTAAAGCACGAACAAAAGACACAAAACACGAACTAAAGTCACTAGAAACACGAAGAAACGAAGCTGGACAGATTGGACAGCAAGAACAAACGCAAAAGGACACCACAAGAATAATAACAAAACACGAAAGAATTCAAGAAGAAAGAAAAAAAAGGGATATAACCGAAATCTTCCAAAGGAAAATTTGGCTCAGAAAACCTAGATTTCAAAATGAACCAAGGCTCTGATACCAATTAATGCGTTCAACGGAAGAGATGACGGTCCAAGACTCTCGAATTCCAAGTATGCAACCCAATCTTCTTGACCCCTTCGTAACTTGTCGAAGACCCCAAGAACAACTCGGATTGTTTTGCTTCAAATTCAACTAGATTCGTTAAACTCCCCCTTTAAGAAATGATCCTAGACCCCTAACCAACAACGTGGTGTAGACACCTAGTCGACAATCCTATTGGACAGATTCAAACTCTCAAAGATGAACCCTAAGCGAGATTCTTGAATACTCAACAAACGCCTTGCCAAGCAATCAAGAGTAGTTCTTTAGCTAAAGAACTAAGAAAACTCAATTTGCACTCGTGCACAATTGAAGAGAAAAACTCAATATTATTGATTAATGCTGTTCAAAATTCGGATGAATAGTAACACCCTCTATAAAGAGGCACATAACATCAAGATATAAACTAAATATGGAAACTAACTTAACCCTAGTTGCACCATAACATAAACGTACAACTAAAGATACAACTTGGGCTATTACACTAACGAATTAAGCCCATGAAACCCATAACCTCAAGTGGCAAATGGGCTCTTCAATCGAATCCAAGTCCACGACCTCCAAGCTCCTCCAACTCTAGCCCAAAATAGGTGAATAGCCTTGTAGGTTCTTGTTTCAACCAAGTAGCTTCATCTTCATATAATTCTATAATCAAACCTTGCAAAGCTTGTTTCATCCTTTTAGCTTTCAACCTAGTCATTGGACCTCCCATATCTTGAAAAGGACTCTTGGTAGCACCTCCATGATCATGAGCCTCTCCAACTTGACCACGACCATTGATGTCTTCATCACAAATGTATCTTCAGAACACAAGAGATATGAAAATTTGGCATTCAACATCCAAGTTTAAACATGAAACTTCATAGATTGCATCAAAATGCTTTAAGTTCAAAATCAAACTAAACTAATCAAACACACTAACTATAAAACACACATAAAACACAAAACACACCAAAGCAACTTAAAATACCAAAAACTGATGTGACCCTAGCAGTGCTTACAATCTTGATGCTTAGATTTTCTCATGAAGCAACTCATTGGACCAACATGAGATCAAATCATGGCTGATCATGAGGGGAACGTTCAAGCTTTGTGACTACTATGGTGTAATTCGTGACTTTGGGCCTCTCAATGGACTTGGTAATCAAGCTATTCAAGTGTGGTCATTGGGCCAAGAGTTTATGGATTGGTTATGGATTAAATATACATTAAAAAAAGGTCCAATTAAAGCTTCTAAGTGGTCCATAACATGTTTCTAAGGTGCTGGTTTGGTTGGACTTGTTGGAAGGCCTTTTAAAGATGCAAGATGGAGGCCCAATGGTGCTTAAAAGGAGGCATCCAACCCATGAACAATTTTTGGACAAATTTTTAAGTTTAATTCTTTTATGTTAGGTTTTCTATTTTGTTTACAAGTTGTAATCTCTTAGAAAGTTACCATATTGTGTTAGGTTACAGCTAGTGCTCTTTGTTAAATTTCTAAAACTTTCTACAAGTTGTTATGCATGTCTATTTATAGGCCAAAATACTATTACGAATTTTAGATAAGTTTGATGATTACTGAATTTGTGAGTTCTTAAATTGAGTGCTTTCTTTTGTTCTTTGCTGATTAAGAACAACCCCCGAACTTGTAGAGTGATTCCACGTTCAAAACCCTAGCTTAGAGTTACCTTATTGGTTTGATCAAGCATTCTAGGTGCTGATTCCTTGAGTTCTTGTTCGTTTCATAAGTAGGTTCAAAGCTTCCTTGAATTTTCAAGTTGTTCATCTTGCGTGTTCAAGGCTTTGGTGCTGATTTTAGAGTCCAGTTCATCCAAGGGGAAAGGTTCAAAATTCATACTTGGTCTTTCAAGCAACTTCATGTTTATCCACACGTATAAAAAACATTGGGATACCTCCTAACAAGCACTTCATTTAAGTCTAGAGCTAGACTTTCCTCCAAATTTCTCTCACGTAATTGGAGTGTCCCATAAATGATTTAATACACCATTAGTACTCAATGGATTGAGTAGGTAAAGAAGCATCCTTTGCCTCAAAATGAGTGCTCCCAAGTCTATGATTCGTTTGGCAATTGCACCTATTACATGGAAACACTTAAAAAGAACTTCATAGCTAAAATTGGCTATGCCTTTCTCTTGTATTAGTATTTTCTCAATACCAATAAAATCAATGTCATAAGTGAAAGGAAGATCATTAAACTCTTCATTTTCAATGTTTGAATTTTCAATTTCTTCATTAAGAGGAAGTTTATTATTGAGATTTGTGTGTTCAAAAGTAGGCAAAACAACTAATTTATTATTTTTCACATTTTCAACTACCTTTTCACACACATATGCATTTTCTTCAATTACTTGTTATTGGTCATGTTCAAAAGTAGAACTATCAAGCATTTCTTCACCATCATCACTTTCATGAACAAAAGAAGTATAAGACATCCTTTCCATCCTTGTACAACACATACCTATTTGATCACTAGAATCATTTTTTTCACAAGTTTGAGTACTAATGCTAACATATGAATCATTTTGAATATTACAAGGCTATACCTTAGCTAATATAGCACATTCATGATTTTCATGGTCACCTCCACATGTAGTACAACAAATAAAATTCAAATTTGACTTATAGTCAACATAATACATATCATATTTCTCTAGGAAAGCATTTGCTAATTGCTTCCAACTAGTGAAATAATTTGATCCATATGATCTCAACCAATCTTTAGCTTCATGTACTAAAGTTAATGGAAACAATCTTAATTTTATAGGATCCTTATTTATTCCATTGTATCCATCAAAACTAAGTAGATCATTTAAATTCGAAAAATTGGCTAAATGAGAATAAGCATGTTCATTTGGATTTCCTCCAAACTGGTCATGTCGAACTACACAAATGACTTTTTGATCAAATTCATAATCATTTACACTTTTTTCTTGTTCTTGCCTTTGATTTGTAACATATGACATTGAAACTTCCGGTAAGACCTCATCCATATGCATATTATTGAGCATGTCTACCAAGTGATTGATGAAATGTTTGAATCAACTTCAACTTTTAAATGCTTCCTTTGACCCTGGATGCAATTATTACCTACAAAAACACAACATAAGAGATATCAAAACAAGAAATACAAAAGCATCTAGAGTAATAAAGCTTGTATTTGCCTTGATATTGCCAAAGTTTCTTTGTTTCCCCGGCAACGACGCCAGAAACTTGATTGTGAGGTTTAAGTACTATCAAAACTAGGCAAAATTTACACAAACAAGTAATAAAATTTATAACCTAATACCCCTTTCCGCAAGTGCATGGATCAATTGTAGTAGGGGAACTATTAGGGTTGATTCCATGAGGAAACAATAATTTACAAGTACCAAAGCTACTAACTTGATCTATTAACTAGATAAAACATCGAATAGGTGGTGTGCAAGGTAAGAAAATTCAACTACTTGAATTGAAACAATTGGAAGAAATTCACAAACACAAGTAATAGGGTTTAGAATCTACTAATTGTCACTAATATGATTAAATGAATTAACACCTTGCTATGTTAATCTTGTCTTGCTTAGGATTGCAACTCCATTTGAAATCAAGACTTATTTTCACAATGAATTGACTAGAGTTCAATTATGTTCATGATGAACTCTTGTGAAATACATGAATTGTGGTATTAAACAACCTCAATCCATTTTCGAAATTTACTTAAAATTTTTAAGTCTTCATGATATTTCTTAACTTCTATTAATAACTTGGAGTATTCTAAATAATTCATTCTCCATAAGTATTCTCCATAGTCTTACTGTACAACATAAGTTTCATCTACCATTTTCCAATGTTATATGCATTTATTATTTTCAAATAACATCTAAATAATTTGCAATAGTTGACCAAGCTACTACAAATGTTAAACCTTGATAGATGAACAAGAAAATACAAGTTAAAGCAAGTATAATAACATTCAAATCATATAATTAGCTTCATCTAACCCTAAGACATGTATTTAGATAAACATAGCTTGAATGAAAACATATAATAGAAACAACACATAAACAAGTAAGAAATTAAAGAGGTCAGATAAGAAATGCTAACTTGTTGGTAGAGCATGGCTCTAAAGCTTCATTTCTCATTGATATGAATTAATACACTTGAATCCTCCAAGGGTTTTCTTACAAGTAATGAAAAATCTTCTAAACTACAAAGAAAACTATTACTATATACTACTTGGGAGTGCTTCTCCCTTCAAGACCTGTTCTAAATGTCTTGCAAGAGCTCCCTATTTATAGAAAAATTCACCCTAATCATCTAGACAACTTGCATGATAATTTGCAAGAAAAGTTGTCTTGAAATCACAAAAAGATTTCCATTGAATTTTGCAATGTTTCCCTGGGTAGTGCAGGTGCAAAGAATCTTCAAAAAGTCATCAAAAGGGGCTAGAAGATAAGCTGCAAGTTGAAGACATCATTTTTTGGCCGACATACTAGATTTGCGTGTCAGATGCATGGGCTGTTGGTCTGTGGATATTGACCCTCATATTTTTCCCTAAAGAAGGATGAATCAGCTTTTCTTTAAAACATGGAAGTTGTTGTCCTTTGCATTATATTTCCAAAACCACAAAAATTAGGTCATTTTGAGTTTTGGATGCAAAGATATGGACAAAATACTAATATGTGGTTGGGAGAGCTTTGTTCTTTAGTAATTTAGATGTTTGGCTATGAATATATGAGAACTGGATTTTGATGTCTCTATAAGATTTGTAGAGTATCCTCTTAGCTTTAAAATTCTATAAGAATCATCTCAATGCAGCATTTGTAGCTCAAATTATGGCCAAAATACTAAAATGTGTCATTGTTACTGACGCCTAGTCTTCTCCAATTCTTCACTTCCATTACTTCTTTGCACTTCTCTTTTGCTTGTTATGACTCTTATGCCCTTGAGACCTTTTTGTGATGTCGATCCTTTAATTTCATGGTGAATTTGTTGAAGAAAATTTTCCAAAAGTTGAGTAAAATAATCCTCCAAGTTTGAATATAAAAGTTGTTCTATTGAAATTACCAATCCAATCATTCTTGAATCCACTAAGAATAGGATGACCTTTGCTCCAATTGATCCAAAGTATGATTGAATGTATTAAACTTGAAAGATGTACAAAGATTGTGCATTAATTTGCTCAAAATATAAATTTTGTTTCAAAACCCTAAAAATCGGGTAAAAACCCTAATTTTTGAAAAATTCTTCAAATGGAAGAACAATTATGAATTTGAGCCATTTTTATATTAAAAATACTTAAAATATACTAAAAACACACTAAATATATATATAAAATACTTGCTAAAATAGGTAAAATTATCACTTATCAGTCTTGAGCACAAATCTTGAAGTTCTTGGATAGATTCTTGTAGTTCTTGATTGCTGGAAAATTTTTCTTGAAGAATTTCTTGAACGATTGCCAAGCTCAGATGGTTTTTCTTGGAGAATCTAGTCTGTCCAGATTGTTTCTTGATTGTAAGGGTGTTTGTGACATGTTTAGAAAGCAAAACAATTGAACTTAACTTAAACCAAACTTGTTTCCTTTCATAATACACCTACCACCAAGTTAGGGTTGCATGGGTGTTGCTGGAATTTTGTTGTTTGGAAGAACTTTTTTGGTTGTGATTTATTTTTGGTATTTTGACAACAAAGGGCACAAAATTTTGAAACCTAATTCAAGCTCAAAACCATGATATATATATATATATATATATCACCAATACATAACATACAAAGAAAAAAAGGGCTGCCAATTCCAATCCTATATGCGCTAGGATTGCTAGCTCTTGGAGTAAAAAGGAAAGTGCTGGCCAATATGGTTATTGGGTGTGATTTTCAGCTTAGGAAAGGGTCCTTTGGGTGTGGTTTTGAAGCTAAAAACCCATCCTAAAGTGGGTTTGATTTGTACTTGAATTTACAAAAGGGTTAGACCAAATCCTACTTGGTCTTGGAAATGTGAGTTTTTGTTTTTCTCAAAGAATTGATGCTTGCACTACTTTCTTTCAAGAAAGCACTACTCTTTAAGATTTCACACACAAGGAACCACACATTAGGATCTTATCTATTGTGTCCTTGAGTCATAATCTTGCTTTCTTTGACATTCTTGAATTCTTTGTGCGTCAAACCTAACTCTAAGCTTCCTATTCTTATTATTTGTATTATCTTCATTGAATTGGTTGTCTAAGGACTTTAGTAAGGCTTGATTGAGTAGGTTTTTACTAAAGAACTTATAAGAAGTGATCTCAAGAGTGGTAAGAGGCTTAGTTGGTGAGACTATCATCGGGTAAATGCCATTATACTTGAGGGATACACGAGTGAAGAGTGAAATACTAATGGTGAGAAGTTAGGCCACTCCTTCATATATATTTTTGGTGCTACTAATCTTTTCCTTGCAGGTTTATAATCATGTCTCAAGGAGGTGAGACACCACAAAAGGCTCCCATTGACATGAAGCTCTTCATGGAAGCTTTGGCCGGTGACGTGGTGTAGATTAGGTATAGAAAATCTAGTAAAGCATACACACAAAAGTCAAGTAATAAACCTAATCTCCCAACTTTTACCGCAAGTATACGGGTTGTTGTAGTATAGGAAATTAGGGTCGAATCCCTCAAGGAACCGAAAAGATGCAATTACTAGAGTTTTATCACGTTCTTTATTATCTAAGCAATGATTATATTGAACAAGTTTGAGTTGAAAATAAAAGTAACCATAAGAAACTTGTAAGAATGCATGAATTTTGTAGAAGAATATTTATGAAAGAATCCTAGGGTTATGAATCCACTAATGATCGATATTAAGTTGTAGAGATTAACACTTGCCACTTTGAACTTGCTTTGTTTAGGAATGCAATTCCATATATATCAAGACTTGCTTTCACAATGAGTTGACTTAATCTACCTATTACCGTGATAGAGTGGATGTGGTAATGCATGAATTGCTTTATCAAGTCCACATAAGCATAACACTATTTTCATGTGCTAGTGCTTAAGCTCAATCATTCATTTTCCATTATTAAGAACAAACTTAATTGACTCCTAATAACGAAGATGCTTTGCATGTGATGGCCCTTCAAGTACAAAGAGTTAAAGCTTGAATAATTGAAGAAACAAGAACAAGAAAGGGCAAGGTTGATCAAAAACAAATCTTAACATTAATGCATTAGTATCATCAAAACCCTAGAATATAGAATTTAGCTCAACATGATGGTTTCCAAATCAATACACATGAATCAAAAACAACTAGACATAGTAATCAAGTGGAATGAAATAGACAAAGTTGAAGAAAGCTTATTCAATTTGAAATGGCTTCAAGACTTGTATATCTTGCACAAAGATTGCTACAAGGATTTTGGAACAAAGAACTCTCTTGAGCTCACAATATTTCTATTTTGGCTTGAGAATTCTAGCAATTCTCTACAAATTCCCTATCCTTGCATATCTCCAACTCTTCACAAATGACTTCTATTTATAGACATAGACCCTACAAGTCATTTTCCAACTTGCAATTTACATTAAATGAGTTGGAATGATGAAAACCCTAGTTGAAGGCCTAAAAGTCTCCATTTGCACTTCTAATGCAATCTTCAACTTGCAAAACCTGGGTACAGTTCAAAAGTGTACAAAAACAGCTGGAGAATGAAGCAAGTTGCAACATTCGAAATTTGGCAAGTCAGTGGCAATACGCAGCTAGCGATACACGGCTGGTCGTCCGCGTATCGTCAGTCGTGGATCGCGTTTCCTGGTCCCACTTGTGTAAATTTTTGTTGAGTTGTCCCTCCAAATGTCCTAATCCCTTTTCATGACTTCCTTAGAATTTTTGCTAATTTTTTCTATTTTTTCACATTTTGCTCATTTCATCTTCCAAATAATTCTTTTACCTTTTTCACTTAATCATCTTGATCTTGGCCTTCTTTGATGAATCTACAAGAATAAATATTGGTTTGTAAATTAAATACTCAAAATAATAGTTTTAGATGCAAAAAACCCCAATTCTGGAAAATAAACCCTACTGAATGAAAGCAATGTTATTTAAAGTCAAAAAGTATAGTAACTTAACTAAAAATACACTAAAAATACCAACTGATATATATATATATTAATATAGCAAATTTTTCACTTGTCAGTCGGGGAGATGGATTGTAAGTTACGTCTCATGAAGGATGAGCTATTTGAGGAGTTTGATAGAATAGGAAGTGCTTATCAAGCCAGGGTCTCTAGGAATCCAGTGTTTGAGGAGGAAGAGCAAGCACCTGATAGTGAATCTGAGGAAGTGGTGCAACACAGAGGGAGGAGGGTGACAAGTCTTAAATTTAATTATATTATAATATCTTTATTATATATTTTTAGTGTGTTTTTAATGTATTTAAGTGAATTTGGCTCCAAAAATATCATTTTTCTCCAATTAGGTTTATTTTACCTAAGAATTAGGGTTTGGCAAATAATGACAGATTTTGGTATTTTATCAATAACTTCAGCTATATATATTGGATTGAGATGTTTCTGATGTCATTTTTAATTTAAGAGGATTCTCTACAATTCTTATGAAGACGTCAAAATCCATTTGTCAAGTTTTCATGGCCAAAAATCCTAATTACTGAAGTACATCTATGCTGTCAAGCTCTTCTGATCATGTCTTGGTATTCTAGTAATATCTCCATGCACCGACATTGGAATAAGCTGTTCTTTGTGGTTCTGGAAAGCCAACTCAAAGGGCTACAACTTTCATATTTTACAAAAGAGCTGATTTGTCCATCTTCAAGGCGAAATTTGTGGACCAATGTTACACAGGCACCTGGACAGGCTGACCAGTCAACATGTGTTGGTCAAAGAGAGAGTCAATGGCGGTTTTTGCAACTTAGAGTTATTTTAAAATTGATTTCTTGAGGTTTCCAGAGAATTTTAGGCTGGAATTTTGAAGAAAATTCTACACAAATATTTTTGACCATTCTAACCCTAAATATTACACCATTAGGACAAAATTTGTAAGAAATTGTTATCAAGGACTTGAACCCCAATGTTCTATAAATAGGGGTCCTTGGTTAACATATGGAGGGGAGGTTATTATGTGAGGATATACATGTTAGGTTAGGAGCTGTTATGTTAGGATATTGTGAAGAGAAATAGTGTAGTATGGTAGAAATCTTCTTGTAGTTTTAGTAGAAAATTCAATATTTGTAAGGAAGCTCTTGGAGATTTCATTTGTACCAATTCATCTTGAAGGAGGAAATGGAAGCTATGGAGCCTTGTTCATCCACCAAATGAGCAATTTCTATCCTTGTATTTTCATTTACTACTTGTTATGTGATAATCCTTTTCGCTATACTATGGATACTTTAGGCAAGTGCACCTATCGTTCCTAGTAGTACAGTGCACAGGAGTACCAAGTGTCGATCCCATAGGGACTATGTGAGTACTAGTACTAACCTTCTTTCTATTATCTAACCTCACAAAGTGAATGGCAAATTAATTAGAAAGACAAATTAATTAAATGAATTACCTAATTAAACCACAATCTAGAAGTCAGTAGAGAGAATGGACAAAAGTAGAGGCGAATCAAGATGAAGAATACCCTAAACCAAGCATGCTAAGACTATACCTTGATTAATGAATAACCCAATCACTTAGACCCTAGAATCCCTTAATTAGGCTTAATCTTTCTCAAGTATTAACCCCCTATCCCCTTGGTTGATTGATTGGAATCTGATGAGATCGCGCGTATGGAAGACTACCAAGACCCTTGGATTTTAGGCTTACTACTCGTTGAACTCAAGACCCCTTGGATGGATCTTCCAAGAACCCTTGAAGTGGAGTAGGTTGCTCGAACTTTTCCCCTTGAAGATGCCCTCGATCCTAGAAAAACCAAGATGAACCAAATTGAGCACGTTCAATCGTTCAAACCTAATTCTCTAAAGATCTTGAACAAAACCGAAAGGAAACTCTAAGCGAGATTGGATGGTCGCCACAAGCAAAGCTTGATAAGACCTATGGCGGTTCTCAGTCACCAAAGAACCAAGAAAATTCTGGAGAGAATTTCACTCAAAATATCATAAACGTTCTATCCAATGTTGTTCCCAAGAAACCCTTATATAGGGCGGCACAAAGACATAACCCAAGAAACTACGTTACCCTAGTTGTAACCTAACCTCAACTACTACAGATTACAACTCAAAAAAATTACATAAAACAACTAAAACGGACTTTCTGATGGTACCCGCGGCACCTATCCGCGGCGCGGGTACAGGGGCGCGGGTTCGGTCAGAAAGTTTGGCATTCCAAGCACTTCACGAACGAGCCTTCTGATGGTACCCGCGGCACCTATACGCGGTATGGGTTCATGGAGCGGGTTCGGTCAGAAGGTTTGGCACTTCATTCCCATGCTTGAATCATCCTTCCTTCCTTGGTCAGCCCATAAGCAAAGTACACTACGTGACAAAGGATCCATGTTGGTCGCCTTGCACACATTATCCAGCGTGTCCACAATGAGACCATGCAAAGCATCCTTCATTTTCCTAGCTCTTGACCTAGTCATAGGACCATCCAAGTCTTGAAGTACATCCTCAGTCACCTTGGAAGCTTGCTGACCTTGGGACCTATCATTCCCTCCTTCCTCAAAAGGATTCGTCCTCGAATCACCTACATCAAACAAAGACAAGTCAGAAACATTAAAAGTTGCACTAATGTTTCCATACTCACTAGGTAAATCCACTTTGTAGGCATTGTCCCCAATTCGTTCAAGGATCTGGAAGGGTCCGTCCCCTCTAGGATGCAACTTAGACTTCCTTTGTTGAGGAAATCTTTCCTTCCTCATGTGCACCCAAACCCAATCTCCGGGCTCAAATACGACTTTCACGCGACCCTTGTTTGCTACCTTTGCAAAATGCTCATTCTTTTTCTGCACATTCTCACGCACCTTAGCATGAAGATCCCTAACAAATTGAGCTTTCTTTTTACCTTCAAGATCAGCAACTTCATTAGTAGGCAAAGGTAAAATATCTAAAGGAGTTAGGGGATTAAAACCATAAACAACCTCAAAAGGTGAGTAAGATGTAGTGGAATGAACAGTCCTATTATAAGCAAACTCAATGTGTGGTAAACATTTTTTCCAATTCTTTAAGTTCGTTTGAATGATTGCACGCAATAGTGTAGAAAGGGTTCTATTAACTACTTCAGTTTGACCATCAGTTTGTGGATGTGCAACAGTAGAAAACAATAGTTTAGTACCAAGTTTACTCCACAAAGTGCGCCAAAAATGACTAAAAAATTTAACATCTCTATCACTAACAATGCTATGTGGCAAACCATGCAATCTAACAATTTCCTTAAAGAACAAATCAGATATGTAAGTGGCATCATTAGTTTTTGAACATGCAATGAAGTGTGCCATCTTACTAAATCTGTCTACCACAACAAACACACTATCTTTATCACTAGAAGATCTCGGTAATCCCAAACAAAATCCATAGAAATGTCCACCCAAGGTTGTGAAGGAACTGGTAAAGGTGTATACAAACCATGGGGTTGAACTCGAGACTTTGCTTGCTTGCAAGTAATACATTTAGCACAAATAGATTCAACGTCAACTCGCATGTTAGGCCAAAAGAAATGCTCATGCAACACGTGCAAAGTTTTCTTGACACCAAAGTGTCCCATAAGACCACCCCCATGAAGTTTCCCTAACCAACAACTCACGCATAGAACACCTAGGCATGCATAATCTATGACCTTTGAATAAAAATCCATCATGCCTAAAGTAATCAAGATGAGCACATTTAGAACATAAAGACTAGATTTTCGAAAAATCTAAATCATGCTCATATAATTCCTTAATACAATCAAAACCAAGCAATTTAGTTTGAAGAGTGGTAATAAGAGTATACCTTCTCGACAATGCATCAGCTACCACATTTTCTTTACCTTGCTTGTACTTGATCGTATATGGAAAGGACTCGATAAACTCCAACCACTTCGCATGTCTTTTCTTGAGCTTTCCTTGAGTCTTCAAAAACTTCAAGCTCTCATGGTCAGAGTGAATCACAAACTCTTTGGGAAGGAGATAGTGCTGCCAGGTTTGAAGAGTTCGTACAAGGGCATAGAGCTCCTTGTCGTATGTGGGATAATTCAAGGTTGCACCGCTTAGTTTCTCACTAAAGTACGCAATGGGCTTGGAATCCTGCATAAGAACAGCCCCAATACCTACTCCAGAAGCATCACATTCAACCTCGAAAAGCTTGTCAAAATTAGGTAAACACAACAAAGGTGCATTAGTTAACATGTCCTTTAATAAGTCAAATGCCTCTTGGTGTTTACTTTCGCACTTAAAAATAGAATTTTTCTTAACAAGTTCATTAAGAGGTGCAGCAATAGTAGAAAAATTTCGCACAAATCTCCTATAAAAACTTGCTAGACCATGGAAAAACCTAACATCATTAGCACTTTTTGGTGTAGGCCAATCACGTATGGCTTGTACCTTAGACTCATCAACATGTACACCCCTAGAGCTAACAATGAATCCAAGGAACACAATGCTTTCCGTGCAAAATGAACATTTAGCCAAGTTAGCATAAAGATGATGCTCTCGTAATACACATAAAACTTGGTGCAAGTGCTCAACATGATCCTCAAGTGACCTACTATAGACTAGAATGTCATCAAAATAAACCACAACAAATTTACCAATGAACGCCCTAAACACATAGTTCATAAGCCTCATGAATGTACTAGGTGCATTAGTTAAACCAAAAGGCATAACTAACCATTCATACAATCCATACTTGGTCTTAAATGCGGTTTTCCATTCATCACCTACTTTCATTCTAATCTGATAATATCCACTTTTAAGATCAATTTTTGAAAAAATAGTAAAACCATGCAATTCATCAAGCATATCATCTAACCTAGGAATAGGATGACGATACTTTACCGTTATCTTGTTGATGGCTCTACAATCACCACACATGCGCCATGTTCAATCCTTCTTCGACACCAAAATGACTGGTACGGCACATGGTGACATACTCTCACGAACAAATCCTTTCTCCACAAGTTCATCCACTTGTCTTTGAATCTCTTTTGTCTTCTCAGGATTTGCTCTATAAGCAGGGCGATTGGGTATGCTAGCACCAGGTACAAAATCGATTTGGTGCTCAATCCCCCTTAATGGTGGCAATCCATGTGGTATATCTTCAGAGAATACGTCTTCAAAATCCTGCAAAAGAGACACCACAATACTAGGTAAGTTAGGGTTAAGAACATTAAGTTCGCCAAAAGAGAGAAGAACATCTTTATATAGAACAAGTAGAAGTTGTTGCTTAGCCTCCAAAGCTGAAGCAATTTCACTCTTGGTAGCAAAAGCATTCACTTGCTTTGTTCTCTCTTTCTTCTCACTTATAACCCTATTTTGTTCACCATTTACTATGCCATTTTGGTCAACCTCATGACCAAACTGAAGCCCCTTCTTAACTTCTCCACGAGCTTGTGACTTTTGTTCCTCCCTTACCTTGAATTCCTTTGCAATTCTTACTTGGTCCGCGTGTGCCTCAGACGGTTTGATGGAATCCAAGGTGATTCTTCGATTGTCCCACATGAAGGAATACCTATTCTTGTAGCCATCATAAGTGACCCTCCTATCAAATTGCCAAGGATGTCCAAGAAGTATGTGACACGCTTGCATGGGAATCACATCACACCACACCTCATCCTTGTACTGGTTGATGGAGAATGGTACCCTAACTTGCTTGGTAACCCTCATGTCCCCAACCTCAGCTAGCCAATGCAATTTGTATGGCTTGGGATGGCGTTTAGTCTCAAGGCCCAACTTATCTACAAACAAAGTAGAAGCAACATTAGTACAAGATCCACTGTCAATAATCATGCTACATACCTTGTTTTGCACGGTACACCTAGTGTGGAAAATATGATCTCTTTGTAGATCCACTTCATCCTCCTTAGGTGCAATGCTAAGAGCACGCCTAGTGACAAGGACTTCACCTTGATCCCCAGCATACAGATTATCTTCATCTTCAAATCCTCCCTCCAATGGAGGCATCTCCTCGTTATCTTCACTTGAAGCTACACTAGCTACTTCACCATCTTAAAAAATAATCATAGTGCGCTTGTTTGGACAAGAAGCAGCTATGTGCCCGAACCCTTGGCACTTAAAACATTTAATCTCTCTTTGCCTAGGCTTCACAATTTGCTTACCCTTAGGATCTTGCTTTGTAGTTGGTTCAGCCCTAGGCAATGGTGCACGAGTTGCACTTTCTTTACCTCGGAGTAGTTCTGACACTCAAATACATGTTCCACCTTTCTCTCCCATTCAAGATATGCCTCGGGGTCTAATTTTCCTTGGAATGAAGGTATTTTCATCTTAATGCTTCCCAAATTTCCATCGGGCTCACATGGTACCCTTCTTTCTCTCCGTTGAATAACTTCATCAAACTCCGACCCTTCTTCAATATCATCATCATAAGCTGGATTTCGAGTCATTCTAGTGTTGGAACCAACTTCTCTACCATCATATTGATCTCCTCGAGCTCTAGATGCTTGCTCCACATTATCCATTCTCATGGACATGCTTTGCATTTGCTCCATGAGGCGTTGGAAGTTATCTTGCATGCCTCTAATCATGGCTTTAAGATCATCATATTCCGCCATAGTACCTTAAACCTACAAAATAAAAGGTTAAAACAATATAAACAAGAATTTGTAGATCACTCCCTTAGTGTTTGCACTCGCTTTCCTCAAATTTGTTGGCTTTTACCCTCCTTGTGCTCACCACTAAGCCTTTTTTTTTTCACTCAATGAATTTTCTTGTTGGCCCTTTAGAGAAGAACCAGCTCACTCAATCTTACCAAGGCTTATAGCAACACCAATATGTGAGAGTAAATGTAGAGGTCAAAAATAAGTATGCTTAGAGTGCTTTGTTCAAGAGAGTAACAAAGAATAACCAAGAATCAAGAACAGACACGATATAGACACCTTAATGTGTGATATAATTATGTGATGTTTCTTGATTTTTAATGTTCTTTGGAAGAAAAATAACCAAACTTATGCAAAAATAATATTCCAACAAAACACTAAGAATAAGAAGAATAGAACCTAGTCAATTAAACTTTCGTACGTGGCGTTGTTCTCTATCCAACGATCTGTTTGTTTCAACAGGTCTACTCGTTTGCACAAGGACAGTATTCCAGCCAAATATACTTCAGTTTAATTGGTTTAGTTCGTGTGCTTGGCTTTTATCACCTTGCACGCCTTTTTCACTTTCTTTTGTGTTGCACGACTTTTCTTTGTGCAAGAATTTTTTTTTTTAAAATTCAAAACCCAAATAACCCAAAAAAATCAAACAAAAAAAAAAAGTAAAATTCACCGAATGAACAGTGAATTCCGATGAACAGTAAACCCTAGTGTGAACAGTAGCGCCGTGAACAGTGATGCTACAGCACGTGAACAATACGCGATTTTTTTTTCCTCAAGAATCTTCAACCCTAGGATGGCAAATCCAAGAAACCAATTATTTTGAAAGATTTTTGCACAAGAATTCCAAGAAAATAATAAAAACAGTCAAGAAAATACAAAATACCACACAACTCTAGAATTCTTGATTGAGAAGCAACCAAGAACGACTCTAAACAAACCCTAAAGCATGAATTTAATAAGGAAACAATGAAAACTAAAGGTTGAAATTTTAAGAATGTCAAAGACGGACAGAAACAAAATTCAACGTAGGCAAACACAATTTGAAGAGAAAAAGGACAGCACGAAACAAACAAAATATTAGGGCTAGGCACGAAGCTCTTGCCTTAATATCACGAAACAACGAACAAAGGGATATATTCGCAATTCCAAAGGAACAAACGAATTGATAGAACCTGGAAATCCAAAGAAGTTGGCTCTGATACCAATTGATGAGATCGCGTGTACGGAAGACTACCAAAAGACCCTTGGATTTTAGGCTTACTACTCGTTGAACTCAAGACCCCTTGGATGGATCTTCCAAGAACCCTTGAAGTGGAGTAGGTTGCTCGAACTTTTCCCCTTGAAGATGCCCTCGATCCTAGAAAAACCAAGATGAACCAAATTGAGCGCGTTCAATCGTTCAAACCTAATTCTCTAAAGATCTTGAACAAAACCGAAAGGAAACTCTAAGCGAGATTGGATGGTCGCCACAAGCAAAGCTTGATAAGACCTATGGCGGTTCTCAATCACCAAAGAACCAAGAAAATTCTGGAGAGAATTTCACTCAAAATATCATAAACGTTCTATCCAATGTTGTTTCCAAGAAACCCTTATATAGGGCGGCACAAAGACATAACCCAAGAAACTACGTTACCCTAGTTGTAACCTAACCTCAACTACTACAGATTACAACTCAAAAAAATTACATAAAACGACTAAAACGGACTTTCTGATAGTACAAGCGGCACCTATCCGCGGCACGGGTACAGGGCACGGGTTCGGTCAGAAAGTTTGGCATTCCAAGCACTTCACGAACGCGCCTTCTGATGGTACCCGCGGCACCTATACGCGGCACGGGTTCATGGCGCGGGTTCGGTCAGAAGGTTTGGCACTTCATTCCCATGGTTGAATCATCCTTCCTTCCTCGGTCAGCCTATAAGCAAAGTACACTAAGTGACAAAGGATCCATGTTGGTCGCCTTGCACACATTATCCAGCGTGTCCACAATGAGACCATGCAAAGCATCCTTCATTTTCCTAGCTCTTGACCTAGTCATAGGACCATCCAAGTCTTGAAGTATATCCTCAGTCACCTTGGAAGCTTGCTGACCTTGGGACCTATCAGAATCTCTTCTCAATCAAAACCCCAAAGAGAAGCATTAAGTTTCTATGGATTCTATGGTTTTGGTTAGGTTTGAATCTAACCGGGGAGACTTATGTGATTCTATCTCTAGCAACCCATGAAAGCCTCTTTATTCAAGAGATGATCTAATCAAATAGGTGATTTCTCAATCTAACTATATGAAATCAATATTGAATCTAAGGATGCATGCAAATCCCAATTCAATAGCCAATAAACTCAAGAACAAATCTAAAACAAAGTGGGTCTTTTATTAAACAAAGAATAAAATCATAGACATAAGAATTTAGGGTTCATCCCATCTAAATCATAAATAACCCAATTCATAAGTACAAGAATACAATTAACGAAAGACAAGAAAGAAAGAGAAAGCTCATTCTCATGCAGCCCTCTTGAATCCCTCCTTGCATCTTGATAAAACCTTCTTGTTTTGCACCATTGAAGCCCTTGAGTTGTCCCTCTACTCTTGCTTTTCCCTCTCTACATCTCTCTAGATGTGTGCAAAAGTGTGTTTTTGATGTCTTTGGTGCGTGTATAATCCTCTCCCAGGAGGTAGGGTACTCTTTTTAAAAGATTCCACCCAAAACAAAGAAAATCGCAGGTATTCGTGACTGAGCCGCAGCACCATCCTGCGGCACGTCTGCATCCGCGAATGGAATATGTGACTTTCTGGTCCCATCCACGGTGTCATCCACGCTATGGGTGACGTCGCGGATGCAGACAGAAGCTCAATTTTCACTTCTATGTCAGATTTGACCTCAAGACGGCAGGAATTAGCTTTTCCTAAAACACGAAAGTTGTAGCCCCTTGCAGATAGATTTCCAAAATCAATAAAATCAAGTCATTTGAATCTCTGTAGCTCGAGATATAGTCAAAATACTAGGAACTAGGTCGAACTGCCTCACAATATAGATGTGCTTCAGTAACTTAGGAAATTGGACCATCGAAAACGTGAGAACTGGACTTGGATGTCTTCATATGAATTGTAGACCATTGTCTTAGCTTTAAAATGGCTCAAGAAGCATCTCAATACAATATCTCTAGCTAGAGTTATTGCCAAAATACTGAAATATGTCCAAGCTGCAACCCATTTCTTTCCCATTCTTGTTCCACCATTGATTCTTTGCACCAATTTGAGGGTTTCTTGACTTCAACTCATCACCAACTTTAAATCATCTTAAAATATCATCCAATTATCATCCAAATTGGTGACGCAATGTGCAAACCCTATGAAAACACAAGAATAATGCAAATAATTATCTTTAACACATGATTTAGCTATTAAACTCAAAAATAAGAAGAAATAGCAAGTAAATAGAGAAAAACTCATGGAAAACCCTATAAACCTAACCTAAAAGCCTACTAAAAACTAGTATAATTTAGCACTTATCAATTCCCCCACACTTAAGCCATTGCTTGTCCTCAAGCAATGAACCATACAAAACTCAAACATTGACTTAAACAAAGTAAAAGCAAAACATACACCTTCAAGAATAACTTCTCAACAACTATGGAACACAATTATGTAATCATCCATCTCATTTCAAATACTCATAATATTAAGCAAAGGAGAAAGTATTATACGTCAATTAAACAAGTTTAGTTCCATTTCTCTACTTTATTCGAAATTCATAAGTAAGTAGATCCTATAGCAAACAAGTACAACTATATGCCCATGATTCAATTCACTTTTCACAATTAGGGACTTTACTTACTAAGCTTAGCCTTTACTTAGAACATGAAGTTACCCTTTTACGCGAAGATCGACATTGGTCAGATGAAGATCCCCTGGTTACTCAACACTTCATCCGTCCAAGCTGCTATGCATACTCATAATTTTAGCAACTTTTGACGCGAAAGTCGACATTGGACAAATGAAGACCCCCAGGTTACTTAGTACTAAAACTAGCAGGAAGTAGAATCCTAAGCTTAATTACTCTTTCTTTCAAAGATTTTCTCTTTCAAAACACCAATCTTGCTTTTTTTTATTTTTATTTTTTCAAATACACTCATTTAGTCCCTTTTCCATAACACATTACTAATCATAGGCACAAGCCATACTTATAAACTACATTCACTACTTAACTCATGAAGAAAAATAAATAAAGCAGAAAAACTTCACTAAACTCACAAAAAATATTAAGCATAATCCAATCTACTTTACATAATATACGTTTCTTCAAAATAAAACTTCATAATCACATAATCACATTCCCTAGTCAATTAAGAAGACAATCCTCAAAAATGTACATAATTACTCTACTTGGGCAAGGAAAATTGAAAACTAACAACTTGGATATAGTAGTACTCATAAAACTTAAGATAAAACATTAATAACTCAAATAAGTTGGACAATTTCTGAAAAAATTTGACAGAGTTTCCCTAAAATAGGGTCAACCCCCTGTTAACACAAAATTCAACAATACCAATGAATCCAACAACAAATTTTTTCCAAATATTATCCAATAAGTAGCACACACCACGATACAATTTAACCTCCCCCCACACTTAATCCACACATTGTCCCCAATGTGTAAGAAAGAAAGAGAAAAGAGTGAAAAATAAAAATAGAAGAATAAAAACTAATACTCCCCTTACGTAATGGTAGCCACTCACTAGTACGATTCAACTGCAGGCAAGAGATTCAGAAATGAACGAGCTGCTGTAGCTGCATCATAAACATAAAAATACTACATCATCCAAGTTATTTGTAAATGCCAAAGTATCCTACATAAACATAAAAATAACTAAATAATGATAAAATAATGAAATAGATATTGGGTTGCCTCCCAACAAGCGCTTGTTTAACGTCGTTAGCTCGACGCCATGAAGTGAGATCACGTAACCCCTTGATGAAAAATGTCTCAGCCCATTCCTTCTTTCTTTTGGGCCATTGGATCTCAATCATCGGATGTCTATCATATTCAGCCCTTTGCAACTCATCACTTTTTAGCTCTGATGGTGGCAGAACCATGATAGGGTGGCATTCTTCCATTGTGGTCTTCGTCTCATATTCCTCTAGTCTCTTCTTACATGTCATGATATCATCAATAACTCCATAGTAAGAAGGAACCTGCAAAATATTAGTACCATAGAGAAAATTTATGTATAAAGGCTTAAAATTATAGACATGAGGTGCCTCCTGTGGAATGGAAGTAGTAATTGGAAGTGATGACTCTCCTAATTCTGTTGGTTCACTAGGTAACTCATCTTCACCTACAACTCGTACCTCCTTCACTTGTTCTTCTTTAACCCACTCATAGTTTTTCCCTTCTAATCACCATCAGAGGTGCACTTAATTGATCACCACAATCATTATGAATCATTTCTACTTGTCCACTAGGATTAAACTCATTGTCACTCGGTAGCTCATATGGATTCCTAGTGTTCATAGCTGCAGTGATTTGTCCTATGAGACTCTCAACAGCTTTGGTGATAGCAATAAGTTGTTGCCCCGATTTCTCAATTTCAGCCTCTATTCTATCCATCCTATCATTCGTTGCTTCATAAAGTTCACAATGGCCAAATTCTAACTCACAGGTTAGAGTCTATAGCGGGAGGAGATGATTCAAACATATACTCTTCTACTCTATCATGGACTAATTCTCTAGTAGGTTGTAGTTGGTTCTCATACTCCTCCCATCCATAAGAAGAATGATTCCACCACTCCGAGTTATAAGTATTGGGATAGGGATCATAAAGAGGAGGATGGGTGTAATTATCATTATAAGGTACTTGTCTAGAATGAAAAAATTCATAAGACTCGTGATTTCCACCACAAGAAGTACAAACGATAACAGTACCTTGGAATAAGAGAAACTACATTCAACCCGCTCATTATTTTTATTGACAATATCCATTAATTAGCCTCTCAAGAGCACATACTTTATCCATACCTATAGACTCCATGTTATTACCTTACTCATTAGGCCAATCATAGTAATCCGCCATCTTCAAATTAAACTTGCAGAATGAGATCTTCCCAAAACTCTAACTACAAGAAAAAATAGAGAAAAGTCAAGAAACAAAAATAAAGGAAATAAAACAAGAGCAACCAAAAAGAGACAAAATAGGTTAGAGTAATAAAAATATGGTGTTCCTAATATCCTAGTCCCATGCAACAGTGCCAAAAACTTGATAATCCTTTTCGCTATACTATGGATACTTTAGGCAAGTGCACCTATCATTCCTAGTAGTACAGTGCACAGGAGTACCGAGTGTCGATCCCACAGGGACTATGTGAGTACTAGTACTAACCTTCTTTCTATTATCTAACCTCACAAAGTGAATGGCAAATTAATTAGAAATACAAATTAACTAAACGAATTACCTAATTAAACCACAATCTAGAAGTCAGTAGAGAGAATGGACAAAAGTAGAGGCAAATCAAGATGAAGAATACACTAAATCAAGCATGCTAAGACTATACCTTGATTAATGAATAACCCAATCACTTAGACCCTAGAATCCTTAATTAGGCTTAATCTTTCTCAAGTATTAACCCCCTATCCCCTTGGTTGATTGATTGGAATCTCTTCTCAATCAAAACCCCAAAGAGAAGCATTAAGTTTCTATGGATTCTATGGTTTTGGTTAGGTTTGAATCTAACAGGGGAGACTTATGTGATTCTATCTCTAGCAACCCATGAAAGCCTCTTTATTCAAGAGATGATCTAATCAAATAGGTGATTTCTCAATCTAACTATATGAAATCAATATTGAATCTAAGGATGCATGCAATTCCCAATTCAATAGCCAATAAACTCAAGAACAAATCTAAAACAAAGTGGGTCTTTTATTAAACAAAGAATAAAATCATAGACATAAGAATTTAGGGTTCATCCCATCTAAATCATAAACAACCCAATTCATAAGTACAAGAATACAATTAACGAAAGACAAGAAAGAAAGAGAAAGCTCATTCTCATGCAGCCCTCTTGAATCCCTCCTTGCATCTTGATAAAACCTTCTTGTTTTGCACCATTGAAGCCCTTGAGTTGTCCCTCTACTCTTGTTTTTCCCTCTCTACATCTCTCTAGATGTGTGCAAAGGTGTGTTTTTGATGTCTTTGGTGCGTGTATAATCCTCTCCCAGGAGGTAGGGTTCTCTTTTGAAAAGATTCCACCCAAAACAAAGAAAATTGCAGGTATTCGTGACTAAGCCGTGGCGCCATCCGCGGCACGTCTGCATCCACGGATGGAATACGTGACTTTCTGGTCCCATCCACGGCGTCATCCGCGCCGCGGGTGAAGTCGTGGATGCGGACAGAACCTCAATTTTCACTTCTACATCCGATTTGACCTTGAAGACGGCAGAATTGTCTTTTCCCCAAAACACGAAAGTTGTAGCCCCTTGAGATAGCTTTCCAAATCAATAAAAATCAAGTCATTTGAATCTCTGTAGCTCGAGATATAGTCAAAATACTGGGACCTGGTTGGAACTGCCTCACAGTACAGATGTGCTTCAGTAACTAGGAAATTTGACCATCAAAATGTGAGAACTGGACTTCAATGTCTTCATATGAATTGTATAACATTGTCTTAGCTTTAAAATAGCTCAAGAAGCATCTCAATTCAATATCTCTAGCTAGAGTTATTACCAAAATACTGAAACATGTCCAAGCTGCATACCCATTTCTTTCACATTCTTGTTCCACCATCGATTCTTTGCACCAATTTGAGGGTTTCTTGACTTCAACGCATCACCAACTTTAAATCATCTTAAAATATCATCCAACTATCATCCAAATTGGTGATGCAATGTGCAAACCCTATGAAAGCACAAGAATAATGCAACTAATTATCTTTAACACACGATTTAGCTATTAAACTCAGAAATAAGAAGAAATAGCAAGTAAATAGAGGAAAACTCATGGAAAACCCTATAAACCTAACCTAAATGCCTACTAAAAACTAGTATAATTTAGCACTTATCGTTATGAATTTTTACTTTGATGTTTTGTTCTTTGAAGCTATGAATTCTATGTTAAGCTAAATACTTGTACTAGGGTTAGATGAAACTAATTTTATGTCTTCAATGAAATTTAACTTGCTATATCTTGATTTTACTTGTTCATCTATCAAGGTTAAACATTTGTGGTTGACTGATCACCAATTACAAAATATCTAGTTGTTAGTTGACAACTAAACTTGCAACATAACAATGGAAATATGATAGATGAAACCTTTGTAGTATGACATGAAAATAGTTGTACTCTTAGGAGGATTGAGGTTGTTTTAAACTACAATTCATGAATTTCACAAAACTTCATCACGTGAGTAGGTGAGTTTATGTCAACTCATTGTGAAAACAAGTTTTGATTACATATAAAATTGCAATCCCTAGTAAATCAAGTTGTTAATAGCAAGTGAGAATTAGTGGATTCTAAACCCTACTACTTGTATTTCGTGACTTTCTCCATTAGTTATCTTATAAAAAATTGAATTTTCTTTAGTTTTTTACTTTTATATTTTTTTTTCTACTAATTGATTTTTGATTGTTTAGATGATAAAGCAAGTTAAAAGCTTTGGTAATTGCCATATCAAGTTTCCCTGTGGGATCGACCCTAATATCCCTATACTCGTTTTGACCTGTATACTTGCAGTATTAGGAAATTAGGTTATATTCATAACTTGTTTGTGAGTGAAATTAGAAGGATTTATTGCATATTTTATAGACCTAATCCACCCGCATCAGAGGGTGCTAAACACCCAAGACAATAACATAGCAAGCATTAAAATGAAGATTCCACCTTTCAAGGGTATGAATAACCCTGAGGCGTACTTGGAGTGGGAACGTAAGGTGGATCATGCGTTCAATGTGCATAGTTACTTTGAGGTGAAAAAGGTTCAATTGGTTGCTATTGAATTCACTAAGTATGCTAGCTTATGGTGGGACCAACTAGTGAAAAATAGAAGAAGATATGATGAGCCGTCAATTAGTTCTTGGAGGGAGATGAAGTCCATCCTTCAAAAACATTTCATTCCTAGCCACTACTCGAGGGATTCACATAGGAGGCTACAGGAACTCACTCAAGGGTCAATATTTGTGGATGACTATCGTAAGGGGATGGAGATGCTCATGATCTAAGGTGATATCCATAAGACGAAGAGGTGACCATGTCTCATTTCATAGATGGCCTCAATCCTGACATTGCTAAGAAAGTCGAGCTGTAGAACTATGTAGAGCTTAAGGACTTGGTAAAGCAAGTTGAGATCATTGAATGACAACTCAAGGCTCGGAGAGCTAGTGGTTATTCTTCCAATCATGGTTATGGAGGTTCTTCAAATCTTGGTCCTTGGAGAGAGTCTCAAACCAATAAGACTAAGATAGTTCATGAGGAGCAAAAGCCAAAGGAGAAGAATAAGTATAAAGTTGAGTCATCATCTAGCAAAATGGCATCCACGGTGAAGGATGACGCACCTAAGCATCTACAGGAAATTAAATGCTTCAAGTGTCAAGGACAGGGACACGTTGCTTCTAGTGTCCTAATAAGAGAATAATGGTGATGATTAACAATAGAGACATTGAGAGCATAACTTCAAGCAATAAAGAGGTGCCTCCATTGGAATGTGGGAGTGATGAAGAGAAAGCCAAGTGGACCATACTTCATTATAGCTGATTCTGGAGATTTATTGGTTACTCGTAAGGCACTTAGTGTTGAACCAAAGGAGGAAGAAGATGGAGTGCAACGAGAGTAGATTTTTTATATTCGATGTTTGGTCCAAAACAAGATATGCACTGTGATTGTTGATAATGGTTGTTGTACTAACATTACAAGTACCTTGTTTGTACAAAAGCTCAACCTTCCCACAATGAGACATTCTAGGCCTTATTGTGTGCTTTGGCTTGCTGATACTGGGGATCTAAAGTCACCAAGAAGGTGTTAGTGTCTTTCGCCATAGGAGCGTATGAAGATGAAATTTGGTGTGACGATATGCCTATGCAAGCATATCACCTGATTTTAGAAAGACCTTGGCAATTTGATAGGAGGGTGACTTACGATGGATTCAAAAACACCTATTCCTTTATGTGGAAGAAAAGGGTGTTATCTTAGCATCATTGAAGCCAATTGAAGCTTATCAAGATAAACTTCGAACCGCTAATGAGTGCATGACGAGAGCTCAAGAAAAGAAAGGTAGTGAGGGAAAGAGTGTTGTTAGCATGAGTGAAGATCTTGAGGAAAATAAGAGAGTTAGTCAAAACAAGAGATATGACTTGTGAGGCCAACATTCTTTGTACCAATGTGCTCAAAGGAGAGAGTGTCAGTTACTAACTTAATTAACCATTTTGTTGCCAGTGTTTTTATTTCAATTTTACATGTTGGATCTCTAAAAGAAACACCATCCACAAGGAAATATCTTCATGAGGTTGAAGTTGGAAAGAGGAGGCATTGCTGGTCAACAAATTTGATGGAATTTCAAACACCACCACCTAAAGTTTTTTGTTTGATTGGGTTACTTGGTGGCGTGGGAAACTAAGTTCTCATATTTTATGTGCTTTTAATTTTTGTTCAAGCTTGCATTTCAGATCATTATTACATAATTATTCTATCTTTAATGTTCTATTAATTAGTTGATAAGTAATAAATTAACCATTATTATTATATGTGTTATTATGTATTTTTGGCATGAGTTTAGTATAATTATAATTATTTTGGTTACAAATAACTCATTTTCTAACTTTTTTATATTAGGTTTTTCTCCCAAAATTAAGGTTTTGAGCTAGAATTGTTATTTTGAGCAATTTAATACACAATTCTTGTACAAATTTGCAGGTTCATCATAGTTAAACTCAATTGGATCAATTAGAGTCAAGGTGAATCAAAATCAAAGATGATTCAAAAGGTTAGGATGATGGATTTCTTAGAGAAATACTTGGAGAAATAATTGTGCAAAAATATTTGGGAGACCTAATTCTTCACCAAAAATATGTAAAGATGCATGAAAAAGATATGCACACAAGGATTCGAGCTCAGCAAAGCTAGAAAATCAAGTGGGGACCACAATAAGTGATCAATGGGTGGCTAACCGCGAATTGGCATGTCGGATGGATTTTTTTAGGCTATGACTTGCATCTTCTTTCAACTATTTTTGTAGACATTTTCAAATAGGAATTGGGATTTTGGAGCTAGAGATTTCATTAAGCATGCAATTGAAGACTTTTATGTCCATTTGGAATCTTGATGCATGACGGTGTGCAAAAGCCTAGATCGCCTTGAAGATTCCACACTCAACTCGTTAAACTCTCGAAAACTAGTAGAATCCATCCAAAGCCCCTAATAAAGTGGAATTTTTTTTGCCTTAAAATTCCCACAAATTCATTAAAAGCCCTCCCTTTAGAAGCAACAAGATTCCCACACAACTTGTGTTCAAACTCCTTGTTGATGGTCTAAAGAACTGGAATCGAATCTATTGGAAAAGAATCTCTAAGCAAAAGATCGATCACCACAAGGTTGCCCTTGATAAGATCGAGAGTAGTTTTTGAATAGAAAATTAAGAACGAATCTCAAAATTAGAGAAAATACTCAAATTGTATTTATAAAATTCTGATGTCGATGTTTGACAAAGGTAGCCTTTTAATAGGCTAATCCCGTACAATAAGGTGTAAATCACTAATTGACAACTATCACTAGTCATAACCTATCACATGTTAGTGTATGCCCTAAAACCAAGATGGTTTAAGGTGTTTTGTGTTACGCTTATTTATGTTATATTTATCCATGTGGTATTTTTCTTTATCATCTATACTTGTGTTTCCATGTTACTTGTTTGATTGATAAAGTCTTTAGAATATTGACTGTGTATTAGAGATTGTAAGGGTTACAATTATGAGACTCTAATACATAAAGTCATATTCTTAAATATCCCTAGTCATAGTATTAATGAGATTGGACATCATTAATGCGGATAGACTAGAACATACTTTGCCTCTACTTATGGTAAGTAGTAGTTGATCTCATTGACTATGGTGTGCATGACACTTAAGCTGGTATGTGGATGTTTATTTGAGAACAAGTTCATTGGATTGATCCACCAAGAGTTTCAACTATAGTGCCAATGGTTGAACTCTTAATGGCTATGGTGTAAGTGATCCTTTGACTTGAGATTACCATAGTATCTTGAGTGTGAATTGCTATACTTTGACTCTATTCCTCGGTGCCCGTAAAAGGGTAGCTCATAGGTTAGAGATTGGGTATAGTTTGAAGCATGGAAAGGTAGTGAGTAATCAATATAGGATTCACCACTCCTTAATAGGAGAGTATATCCCTATATGGCCACTTGTTGGACTCATAAATCTTTTGCAGAAGTGATAGTATAACTTGGAAGTAGTTTCAAGATTATACATCATGGAGAGTTATATTTCTGGAACAAGAAAATATAAATTAGTCATTATTAAAGTATGCACTATACTTTTAGACTAATTGGGATATAGTGTGGTGAAAGGATATTAATTACAGGGTAACATTGTCATTGAAGGGTATGGTCTACCATATGACTTTCCTATTCACTTGGGTGGTCATGATGCATTGCTAGATGCCACTCATGATCTATAACTATGAATTGATTAATTAGTGAATTAATGATAAATTAAAAGTGTTTAATTTATCTAGCTCAATTAATGAGTTATAATTTATACTTATTGCCAACGTGAATCGAACCTAATGGGTCACACACATAAAGAACAAAATCTTTGGGTTAAAATGTAATTAAGATAAGTATGAGATACTTATGGGGTTAATTTATGAGATAAATTAACTTAAAGGACTTCTTTATAAATATTCTAAGTCTTGCAGGAAATTGGTTTCCTAAAAGAAATAAAGTAACTAATTGGTTTCCTTATGGAATAGATTTCCTAAAGGAGAAGGATTAGCTTAAAGTAAGTTACTTAAACCTTCTTGGTTTCCAATTAGCTTTATTTCCTAAAAGACTAGAATACTACCTCTATAAATAGGTTCATGCTATGATTCTTGAATTATTATTGCAACACAAAAGAAAACTAGTGAGAGAAAAATTGAAAGAAGAAGACACGCCTCATTCTCTCTCTCCTAACTGTTAGGTTTTTCTTCCTCTTGTGTTCTTAAATAATTCAAGGGAGCTAGCACTCAAAAGTCAAAGTAAGCAAGCCTACAAGGTTCCCAAAGAAGTTGTTCGTGTGGATATCGTTAGAGGCTCTACGCTTGGAGGGCTTTTCGTGGTAGATCTAACATCTTCTTCGAAGGATCTTTGCCTAGTAGCATAGAAATCTTCTGTGCTTAAGGTAATCTTCATGCAAACCCCCTTGTTAATCATATAGATATGTCAAAGAGATCCATGGTTAAGGTAATAAATTTTTATTTTTCTGCTGCGTTACCTATGCTATTACCTTACATCACAAATAACCTACCATAAAGGTTACAAAAATAAAAAATAGCAAATTCTTGAAGTTACAAACCGAATCGCAGCACGGCTTCGTCCGCCGCTTCGCTTCCAAACACAGTCTTCAAATTTTGACCTTCTATTTGAATCCATAGTGTGTAACCGCTGCACAATTTAATGGTGCGGGTTCAGTCAAAAACGTTTTCCCTTCATGCCAAACTCTCTGATTGTAGCCTCGACTGAACCCTTGGCGCAGGTTGGCCCACAAGTTCGATCAAAACCTCCTTTGAGCTCTAGCTTGATTATTTTGTTCAATACTCAAATAGTTAATCATTTTTTGGAGCCTTGTGAGCCTTCATCTAATGAATTTCTTCCTCTTGCAAGTGCGTTAGAAGGCTTTGAAGAGCTTGCTTCATCCTTTTGGTCCTAAACCTTGTCATTGGCCCTCCAATACCTTCCAACAGATCCTTGGAACTAGTAACCTCCATTGAAGCTCCTTGGACTCTATCATTCCCTCCTTTCTCAAAAATATTTGCCCTCGAATTGCCTGCATCATACGAAGAAAGATCAACTACATTAAATGAAGCACTAACGTTCCTATACTCACCGAGCAAATCAAATTTGTATGCATTTTCCCCAATCTTCTCGAGTACTTGGAATGGTCCATCTCCTCTTGGGTTCAACTTCGATTTTCTTTGCTAAGGAAACCTTTCCTTCCTCAGATGAACCCAAACCCCGTCACCAGGCTTGAAGGTGACCTTCATACGCCCCCTATTAGTTTGCTGCTCATATTGTTCCTTCTTTCTCTCAATGTTAGCCCTCACCTTCGCATGTAACTCCTTGACAAATTCAGCTTTCTTTCTACCATCTAGGTCTGGAATTTCATTAGTTGGCAAAGACAAAAGATCTAAAGGAGCTAGAGGATTAAAACTATAAACAATCTCAAAAGGTGACAATGATGTAGTAGAATGAACAGTGCGATTGTACACAAGCTCTATGTGTGGTAAATATTTTTCCCAAATTTTCAAATTGTGTTGTATGATTGCCCTCAAAATTGTAGTAAGTGTCCTATTTACTACTTCCATTTGTCTATCTGTCTGGCGATGTGCTACAACAGAAAATAGCAATTTAGTTCCCAACTTATTCCAAAATGTACACCAAAAATGACTAAGGAACTTTAAATATAAATTATCAATCCAATCATTCTTGAATCCATTAAGAATGGGATGATCTTTACTCCAATTGATCCAAATTATGATTGAATGTATAAAACCTAAAAGATTGTACAAAGATTGTGCACTAATTTGCTCAAAATATAAATTTTGCTTCAAAACCCTAAAAATAGGGTAAAATTTTTAATTTTTGCAAAATTCTTCAAATGGAAGAACAATTATGAATTTGAACCATTTTTATAGTAAAAATACTTAAAACATACTAAAAACACACTAAAAATATATATAAAACACTATGTTAAAATAGGTAAAACTATCACTTATCAGGCAGATCGTATCACGGGGCTTTAATGGGTAAGTCTACAGAGGAAGACCAGGACTTAATAGAAGAAATGGTTTCAAATAGCTACCAGTGGGCCAATATTCGGGGTGGTCAAAGAAGGGGTGCTAGCATGTCCATATCTGACCATGACACCCTAAATGCACTATCGGCTCATATATAAGATGTGCTTAGTCTTCTGAAAAATGGAGTTGGCCCTAGCTCACATTCTGTCATGGCATGTTGTACTATGTGTAGCGGTCAGCATGAAACAACTGATTGTGCTTCTAATGAGCAAGTGCAATATGCTAACTTTAACAATCAACCTCAGAACAACCCCTGCCCAACACTTACAATCCTGGTTGGAGGAACCATCCAAATTTTGGATGGAGAGATCGGGGTGCTTAGTAAATACTACCTAACCCTCTGAGTTTTCTGCCTAGAACTGCCCAACCTGCACAAAAGCCATATTAGGAGATAGCCTTTAAAAGGCTATCTCGAGAAATGGATAGAAAAATGGCTAATATGCAAAGAAATTTTGATACACAAATTAGGCAAATTGCTGAAGCAGTAAAGACTAGGAATAGAGGAGAGTTGCCTAGTTAACCTGAGGTTAATCCCTGTGAGCATATAAAAGCTATTATACTTAGTAGTGGGAAAGAGTTGAGTGAACCTGAGCAAGGAGATAATGAGGGTAGGACAAAAGACCCTAAGTTGACTCATGGGAAGGAAGTAATGACAAAAGGTGAGGGTCAAGTAAAGGGGAAGGTGAGTGATCCATCTAAGGTAGTCCATGTACCACCAGTCCCATTCCCACAAAGGCTTCAAAAATCCAAGAATAATGCAGATTTTGAGAAATTCATGAATATCTTTAAAAATCTGCATATTAATATTCCTTTTGTGGATGGCATAAGACAGATTCCCTCATATGCTAAATTCTTGAAAGAATTAATGTCTCACAAGAGGAAGTTAATGGATAATAAAATCATTGCTCTCACTGAAGAGAGCAATGCTCGTATATAGAATAAACTTCCTCCTAAGTTAAAGGATCCTGGGAGCTTTTCTATCTCTTGCACTATAGGTGAGTTAGAATTTTCTAAGGCTTTGTGTGACCTTGGTCCAAGTGTCTCTCTAATTCCTTTAACTATTACAAGACAATTGAGGCTTACTGAGTTGAAAAGCACCAACATGACACTCCAACTTACTAATAGGTCTATTCGTCATCCATGGGGGGAATATGTTGGTCGAAATTGACAAGTTCATTATACCTGTTGATTTTGTAGTCCTAGATATGGAGGAGGATATGCATATGCCTATTATTTTAGGGAGACCATTCTTGGCTAGATCAAGTACTATAATAGACGTGAAGAATGGAAAGTTGTTCAAATAGGTGATCAAGAGGTGGAGTTCAATTTGAATAGTATGGTTAGATACCCTTCATTCACTGATCACATGTATTCTATAGACTTAGTGGAAAATTTAGCAAAGGAATTTGAGTTAGCAACTCTTGGAACAGATACACTAGAGTTGTGTAGCTACTCTAGGAAAAGATACACTAGAGTTGTGCCTATCTGGTTTGGGTCAATCATTGGAGAAGTGTGAGGAAGTATAGGAGCTAGCGTTACATCTAGATTCTAGAGAATCATATTAGAGGAAATCAATATTTGAGAATTTAGGATTAAGTAAAGGGCTACCGCCACCATCTGATATCCAAGCTCCTAAGTTAGAACTCAAACCATTACCTAAGCATCTTAGGTATCAATTTCTAGGAGAGATGGATACATTACCTATCATTGTGTGCAATGAATTGAACTTTGAGTAAAATGACAAATTGCTTAGAGTTTTAAAGAAACACAAAAAGGCAATTGGGTGGTCAATCTTTGACCTTAATGGGATAAGTCTTTCTATATGCATGCATCGTATATTACTGGAAGACAATTGTAAGCCAACAATAGAAGCTCAACGAAGGCTTAATCCCAACATGAAGGAGGTGGTGAAATCAGAAATAATGAAGTGGTTAAATGTTGGCATCATCTACCCCATCTCTGAAAGTAAATGGATAAGCCCAATCCATGTGATACCAAAGAAAGGTGGTACTATAATAGTAAAAGGGAAAGATGACGAGCTTATTCCTCCTAGGCTAGTGCTTGGGTGAAGAGTTTGCATTGATTAAGAAGTTAAATTTAGCCACTAGAAAAAATCATTTCCCTCTGCCTTTTCTTGATGCTATGCTAGAGCGCATAGCTGATTATGCATTTTATTGCTTGTTGGATGGTTATTCAGGGTATAACTAGATAGGTATAGCACTTGAGGATCAAGAAAAGACCACTTTTATTTGCCCTTATGGGACATTTGCTTTTAGGCGTATGCCTTTTGGCCTTTGCAATGCACCTGCCACCTTTCAACGTTGCATGATAGCCATTTTCTGTGATTACATTGAGAGAATTATGGAAGTGTTCATGGATGACTTCTTAGTTTTTGGAAAATCTTTTGATGATTGCTTCCATAATCTAGAGTTAGTCTTAACAAGATGTGAAGAGACTAACCTAGTTTTGAATTGAAAAAAAATGCCATTTTATGGTCAAAGAAAGCATTGTCCTAGGCCATAAAATATCATCTAATGGGATTGAGGTGGATAGGGCAAAAATTGAAGTAATTGAAAAATGTCTCCACCTACTAATGTAAAGGGGATAAGGAGCTTCTTAGGTCATGCGGGGTTTTACAGACATTTTGTTAAAGATTTTTCTAAAATTGCAAAACCTTTGTGTGATTTACTTGCTAAAGATGCTCCTTTTGACTTCGGTGATAAGTGCTTAAAGTTAGTCAATAGGTTAAAAATGGAGTTGACCTCTGCCCCCATTATTGCATCGCATGATTGGAATTTGCCTTTTGAACTAATGTGCGATGCAAGTGATTATGCTGTAGGGGCAGTTCTAGGCCAACGACATGATGGTCGGTTGCATGTGAGCTATTATTCTAGTAGACTTCTCAATGAAGCTCAGATTAATTATGTAACTACTGAAAAAAGAGCTATTGCATGTTATCTTTTTTTTTTTAGATAAGTTTAAATCCTACTTAGTGGGGTCTAAGTAATTATCTTTATTGACCATTCAGTGCTCAAATACCTATTGAATAAAAAAGAAGCTAAATCGAGGTTAATAAGATGGATTCTCTTATTACAAGAATTTAATGTTGAAATTAGGGATAAAAAAGGGTTAGAAAATGTTGTAGCTAACCATGTGTCTAGATTGGAATATATTCCTAATGATGATTGAATTCCTATTCAAGAGAATTTCCCCGATGAATATGTGCTTGCAATAAGGAATTCCCCTTGGTATGCTAACTGATAATGACCGAAGTGACTAGGTTTTTAGGTGTGTTTAGGCTAGGATTTACATGTTTTTTGTTACAAGTTTTGCTTAATAATTGTGGTTTTTCTTTCTTTTGGATGCTTGAGTGAATTTGACAAGAGCGCCACTCATTTGGCTTGTTTCCCATGTTTTTATAGGTTTTTCTACCTTCTGCTGAATACCAAAGATGGTTGAGTGTACGTGAAATGGGGAAGAGAGATTATGAGTGCAAAACAATGGCTGAAGGGAATCGTAGATTTTGTTCCCATCTGCGTCTTCATCCGCGCCATGGATGAGGTCGCAGATGGGGACAGTGGCATGGTCAATGAAAATTTATGTTTCTGCCGGCATCCGCAGTGTCACCCGCGCCGCGGATGACGTCGCGGGTGACACCAGTCCCGAACTACTTTTCATCTGCAGCCTCGGCCGCAACGCGGATGAGTGGCATATCCCTATGATTTCTATATGTTTTCAAGGCGAAAAAAGAAAAAAAGGAACCGAAGTGGAGAGGGGAACAAAACTAGAGAATAAAGAGGGCTCTTCTAGTGCAAAACGGAGGAGGAACGGAAGGGAAGAAAACTCAAGAATTGAAGAAAGAGGAAGAAGAGCAGCAGCATAAGGAGAATTTTTGCAACAAAGAAGAGTGAAGAAACACTACATGAGAATGACTTTTTCATTACTTTCTTTGACGCTTGTTGAACTTTCTCCCTTTATTATGGAGTAGATTTGTTTAAAGACATAGAAAGGTTGAACCCTAACCTTTGTTTATGATGTTTTGATTTGCTGTTTTAATGGAAAAATCTCATCTTTAATTGGTTTATTTGTGAGTTTATTGATGAATTGGATTGGGTTTTTGCGCACGACTTCAATCTTAACAGTTGTATTGGTTGGGTAATTGAGAAATCACTCAATTGATGCAGAACAACCCTCAAGTGAAAGAACTTGCATGAATTGCTAGAAATAGAATTCCATAAGTTCTCCTATTTGGGTGTGAATCCATTCGTATGATAAAATCCATTGATTGTATTGCGTCTTCTAGGGCTTTTAAGTTGGGAAGAGATTCCAATCAATCAACCTAGGAATAGAAATTGTAGACACCAAATTTTGACACACCATCTACTTGTCAAACATTAGGGAGGTGTTTATATTTCTAGGGACAAATTTTAATTGTTTCAATAATCTTGGGGGCAAAATAGTAATTTTTATTTGTAAATACTTTTTCATTAGTTTTGGGGGTTTAAATTCACATTTTTACTTTCATACATATTTGTTTCATTTTTTATGATTTTTCTAGATTTAATTGTTATTCTTTTATATTTTACCAGCACAAGGGCAAAATGGTAATTTAGCCTCGCGAACACCATTTTAGCTCATCTTTAGTTCCAAATTCATTTTTCTACTTCTTTAAGCATGTTTCTAGATTTTCTTTTTTTTTTTTTGCCAGACGATTGCTATTTTTTCTGTAAATACTGCATTCAAGGGCAAAATCGTCATTTTACAGTTTAAATGTATTTTTTGTTAGTTTTGAGTCAAAAATCCATTTTCCAATGTTTTAAGCTTATTTTTAATTTTTGGTAATTTTTCAAGATCAATAGCTATTTTTCTGTGAAATTTTATTATCCAAGGGCAAAATTGTCATTTTACAGTTTAAATTCATTTTTTGTCAAATTTTGAGTCATAAATGCATTTTCTAGTGTTTTAAGCTTATTTATTATTTTTGGTAATTTTTTTAGGTTAATAGCTATTTTTTTTGTGAATTTTTATTGTCCAAGAGCAAAATTGTCATTTTACAGTTTAAATTCATTTTTTGTCAAATTTTGAGTCATAAATGTATTTTCTAGTGTTTTAAGCTTATCTTTAATTTTTGGTAATTTTTTGAGGCTAATAGCCATTTTTCGTGTATTTTTGTTGTCCAGGGATAAAATCGTCATTTTACACCCCGAGCGCGTTTTTATCAGCTTTAAACTCTAGTTTTTATTTTTGAAATCTACTGTGAATTCTTTTTGAAAACTTAGAGATTGTTGTCAGATTATTTGTATTAATTTTTAATTTTGGGGTTATAAAAAATAATTTTTTTAATAAAATTATTATTTTTAATACTAGTGGCATTTTTGTTATTTTATAGCATTCTTGGCCAACAAGACAAATGGCCTATAAATACCCCTTTTAATCAGCAAAGATGGAGGAAAATCAAAAAACTCTAAAAACACATTTTGATTTTATCCAAAAAGATCAAACACACACACAAAAACACCACAAAACACACACTGCAGCCATTCTTCACCAAAAGTTACTGTTCATCCTTCTTCAAGCTTAAAAGGTGAGTTCTTTTTCTTTTTCACTTTTCTTCTATTCTTAAATGGATTTGATCAATTGTATGTGTTTATTTGTAAATTTTGGTTGAATCTTTGGCATTTTCTTTTCTTTTTTCTTTCTATTTTTGTTTTCATTTTTGGGTTTGATCTCCAACTTTTCATTCTTTTTTCTTGCTTTATGTTTCTGCCTTCCACTGTTCAAACCTCCACCGTTCCACTACCTAACCCACAAGCAAAACAATTAAAAATCAGCGTAGCTCCTCCCTCACCATAGGAGCTCCAATCAGTAATAACAATTGCTCCACCAATCAATGCCCAGAATAGCCCCGGTTTCCCCCTAAAAAAAAAAAAAAAAAAAAGCTTTTCTCTACCACCCACACCTGCAGAAGACCACAGCTCCAGTCAAGCAACATCACAAGCCCTGCCAATCACCATCAGTAGCCATTGATGCCATCCTTGGCAGCTCCTGTAACCAAGAAGCCACTGCGTTTCTCATGACTTCAACCCATTACCGCCACACTAACGGCTTTCCCCTCTAGAACACCTACAAACTTAACCCCAAAAACAGCCATACCAACTACCCAACAATAGCCCATAAACGCTCCCAAATCACTAGAAAAAACAGCTAAAAATTGGAGCCAAAAAGCCATGCAACCAGCCCCAAATCCTGCAAAATCAATCCCCGTAATTCCTGCAAAATCGCAGCTCAAAATGCCCAAAAATTGCCATTCAAATCAACCATTAAACCCATCAAAACCAGCCTCAAAACTTCAGCAACAGCCGCAGTCAAACACCATCTCCCATCTTTGTATCACCCTCTCTCGATCAAGGTAAAGCTGCATCTTTCTTCTTTAGTAATTTCAAGTCAGCATCTAATGGTGAAGTAGAAACATCATGTTATGGATTTCTTCGTGGGTTTGCTTAGGAACTTTAGATTTTGGAGTATTGGTTTTGGATTTTTAACTTAAGTGAAGATCTGTTTGTGAGCTTGGATCTCCGTTAACTAGGCATAGCTTCGTCCAACTTGATTGTTGGATGTTTAATCATCTATTTTGGTTGAATAGCCGAATGGAGGGGGTGGGGGCCATTGTTTTGTATGGTTGCTTTATTGAAATTTGATTAATTGAAAGAACAATCAGGGTTAGTTTCATGCGGTCCATGTTTAGATTAGTTTAGTTTATTTATTATACATTATTTAATTAGTTGTCTTTGTTTCCTTTGTTTCTAATTTGAATAGTTTAGTTAACATTTTATACATTATTATTTAATTGTCTTTGTTTCCTTTGTTTCTAATTTAGTTAAAGTTAGCCATTAAGTTAGTTTGGTTATTTTATTTGGTTTAATTTAGCTTAACCTTTTTCTATTTTTTTTGGGTTATTTTTATCATAGAGTGAATATTTATATTTTAGCCCTTGTTCTTCTTAAATGATAGTAATAGTTACTGGAAATTGTATTTTAGTCCTTTACACATTTCTGGAATTTATTTTGGACCCCTCATCAGTTGCAGGAATTTTCATTAGCCCCTTAAGACTTGTTAGAATTTCAATTTTAGGCCCCATTAATTGCTGAAAATTGTATTTTAGTCCTTTATATATTGCTGAAATTTGTTTTAGATCCCCATTATATTGCTGGAATTCATGTTTGACCCCGTTAATATTGCTGGAATTTACATTTTGAGCCTCACACTTGCTGAAATTTTATTTTTTGCCCCTTTCTTAGATTTAATTTATAATTGTGCTCCATGCTTACTTGAATTTGTTATTTGGCTCCTAGATTTGTGTGAATTCGCTTTTGAACCTTTAATTTTATAGAATCTATATTTTTAGTCTAATTTTGTCAATATTTTATATTTTTAGCCTTTATCTCTTTATATCGAGGTGCCTTGACTCGTTTGTTAATTTTGGTTAGTATTTGTACCGGGTCTTAAAAAAAGTATTTTTGCTACCTTTTAATTGCTTCTTTATGTGCTCCAATGTGCTCTAATGTGATATTTTATACATTTTTCTTCATGCGTTTCTTGTTTTGTGCACTTTTTGCGTATTTATTTATTTTTGTGTTTTTGTGTTATTTAATTTCGAATTTTATTATTTTGACAAAAAATGTAATAGTTTTTGTATTTAGCTAGTCAATGTAATAGTTAGGCTAGATTTCTTATATTTTAGCAAGATTGTGTATTTAGATAGATAAATGTAATAGATAGGTAATTTTACTTTTTCACCCCTAAAATTTGTAATTAAACTCCTCAGTGTAATAGTTAGGGCTTATTTGTTTTTATGTGCTTATGTGCTTATATGTTTTACCATTTTCTTTAGGATTTTGCATCTAGATATCATGCTTACGTGTTAAGTGCTCTTACTTGACCTTACATGCCTTTATATGTTTAATTTGCTCTTAATTCATGTTTTACTATTTAATTCATGTTTTATGTTATTCCATCACCACACTAGTCCAACGCTAGTTCTGGTTTTCTCGTTTTCTCGCCAGTCCAACGCTAGTGGTAATGCCTAGAAAGGGGTAGTCCAACGCTAGACCCTTAAGGCATATTAGTGTTAGGTGCACTCGTGTGCATTTTTACATCCCACTTCACACATTTTTAGTTTTCTTTCCATTTTGCATGTTTTTTATTATTATTACTATTATTTATTTATTTTGACGCATATTCAAATGCATGACATTTAGGTTGTATTCTCGCTTAGACTTTTAGGACATTGGTGTGATCCAACTAGAGATAGCCACCTACTCACGTGGAAAGCGGTGGCGTACATGCCGTTCCTCCCTCCATGAGTAGAAATATTCAGTCATGAGTTATCAGTTCCCCGCACCTGTCATGTTGCATCACCACTTTCTTCAATTACTTATTATCTATATTACTATTTTTCTTTTCTTTTCTTTTTCTTTTTGCATTTCATTTTGCATAGACACTCATGACTCCCTCGAGGCAGTGATGTAGCAACAAACATAGCACTGCAGTCTTCCATATTGGCTTTGCTCTTGTTATCCTTTGGCTTCCTCTTACATGCCATGATATCCTCAAGAAACCTTGCATAAGAAGAAACCTGTAGATCTTCTCATGTTACCTCTTCCATTGGCCCAGTCACCATAATATTCCTCTGCCATCTTCTTCAAATCAAAGTTGCACAATTGAGATCTCTTCTCCTTCCACCTACAAAAATAAGAAAAATTAAAAAAAAAATTTAGAATAATAAAGGTAGCTTTGGCCCTAGTATTCTTTCCTTCTCCCCGGCAACGGCGCCAAAAACTTGATAGCTTTGGCCCTAGTATTCTTTCCTTTTCCCCGGCAACGGCGCCACTTATGTGATGTATGTTTTATTTATTTTTGCTTTATTCGACTGCGCTTGCATTTGGGGAGGGGATCAGTCACCCTTAGAGCCCACACTTTATCATTCCCCTCCTCTCATAAGGAGCACTCCATACGTGCATTTGATGTTTTTTACCCTTTTTCTTTTTTTGGTGGTTGCCACCCACCCATCCCTTTAGGACTAGGACCGATCTACCTAGACATGCGGCCATCGCATTCGTGCATGTAGCGGTGTCTAGGGGATCACTCGAACCACCGACCGGGGCCTTTGGAATTGATAGATTTGTTACTTTTGGGTCCCTAAGTCTGAAGGTTTGGGAGCCTTACGCCGTATCGCAGGCTTGATCCACTTGGGCATGTGACCGTGGCACGACATGCATGGAGCATTGTCTATGAGATCACCCAAACTCTTGGCTTGAGTTCACAAGTCTAAAGATTTGGGCTCTAAAAATCGATTCGCTTGGACATGTGGCCGTGGCCCGACATGCGCGTGGCAGTGTCCAAGGGATCGTTCGAGCCACCGACCAAGGGCTTTGGGTTTGATGACCCTTGCCCTTAGGTTTGAAGGCTTGGGAATCGAAGCCTTAATTGAGTCTAGATGCATTAGTGAGCCCAATCTCATACATCCATGTAGAATAACCTAGAGTAGAGTCAGTTTTACCTTGTTAGGCACATCAGGCACGAGAGAAGGGGATTTACCCCCTTATTTTCCCTATTTTACTATTTGTTATTTGTTTTGCCAATATGTTATGTGTTATTTGTTGAATAAACTAATGCGCTCATTCTTATTCTTTGATTGCATTCACAACCATAAAATAAAGAGCCCTGACATGGTTCTCGCGTAGGAAGCCAACCTCTTTTGGCACGTTTAAATTTCATTTTCATAATTAATTTCTTCGAGAAAGATGGAAATGGAATTTCATAACTTTTTGCAAATTGCATTTTGTTATAAATACCCAAGGGATCAATCATTGTGAATTTCTTAAAAATCTTGAAAATTTGATTTTTCGTCTTATACATTCTTGAATAAAAATTATAGTTTTTAAATCCTTTTCAATGATTACTCATTCTTGTTGTACACTTGTCAGTTTTATTCGAACTAAATTTTCTTATAGTCAATAAATGCACTTAGGTGGTCAAATTTTTGCACAGATTGCGTTTATCATTTTAAAAAAAAAGAATGATACATCATTTTTGCCGTATCCCCCGCTCTCCCATCCCACATTATACAAAAATAATTTCATACATTGACATTTTGACTTGTAAAGTCATAATTTTTTATTTCTTTCAATATTATGTCTCGTAATCTTTTGGAGGTTCGATTTTCAATCAAATATTTTCGGAGTCAATAATTTCTTTTGTACAGTTTATGGTCCGTCTTTCTCGAAGAATTTTTGCATCATCATTAGATAAAAATAATATATCTTTAGGACATTTCCCAAATTTGACATTTTTGCATACTTTAACTCGCTTTAATAAATTGGTATCATGCATAATCCCTAGAGGGAATGCCATTTCGGGAATCCCATGATAGGAAAGCCATCCTTTTGTCTTGGATACTTAACCATGAAAGACGTGCATGTTTATATTTTCGGTAAATCCTGGCGGGTGAGACCCTAGGTAAGGTAATACGAGCAAAATGGAGGCATCTCTTCCCGGTGGATCTGGCCCATCTACAATTAAAAAGGGGGGTCTCACCCTAAAGGATTACATTTCATGCTAGGCCTACCCTTGGCATAAAAAGGGCTCCCTTAGGACATGCATCCCTTTTTGTTTTTATTTACACTAATTTTGATTTTTTCATTTTTACAGGTCCTCTAACGGAGGCGGTAAAATGAGAAAGACATTTGATACATTTTGGTCTTACGTTCGAGTACTTTTAAATAATGGTCCAATTCAAATAAACCGTCACATGCTCGAGACACATAAGGCCATAAAAAACATGAGGGCTCTTTTGAATTATTTGAAGGATCATGGACGATCGATTTTTTAAGAATTGATAGTACTTAGAACCTAGATAAGTGAGTTTGGTTAGGATAAGCAAAGTGATAAATGAAATTGTATTTCATAGCTGGATGATTGTAACAAGAATAGAAATAATTTGGATGCTAATAATTGCACTCTTTCTGTAAATTTAAGATTGCCTTGTGTCCAAAATTTTTCTCAGATGAAGTGTTAAATAAATTGCTTTCTTAAATTTGTTTATGACATTTGATTTTCCCTTCATTTTTTTTTCGTATTTAGTTTTTGAAAATGATTTGATTCAAATCTTTTTGTTACATTGAGGAAATAATTCTTTGATGAAGTCTCAAAATAAATTACAAAGCCTAATGTTAGGTTTGTGTAATTGTAAAGTTTTCTTTTTTGATGAGATGATTAAAAAAAAATTTTTTTTGTATATTTTTTTTATGGTGAAAATAAATGCCCATGGTTTTCGAATGTCATCTTATTTGAAGCCGATAATTGCCACTTCGATATCTCTCTGGATTCCCAAATAACACAAGCCGTTAATGAGGAGCTAGAGTGATACCGAAAAGGAATCTGGACTCCATGTTAAGGATTCTGAATGGAACAAAAGGAAAATTCAAGCTTAACTTGAAAGAGGTCGAAACTACGAACATTGACACCAAGACATCGATCAGAGAGTTAAGTCAAAATGCACTTTTACTCTGAAGATCTACAAAATGTCAAGCCAAGTTCGGATGAATGTTGGGAAAATTCAAACACAACGAAAGGAATAAACGTGCAGGGGATATGACTTCGGCCAATTTATAAGGGGAGTTTTGTTGTCCACAATTTCTTACTCTTCTTGGGAATGTGTTGTTCAAGTTATTGTGAGATTAAGATATGGGATGTCACACGCTTGTGAATTATGGCTTACAATCTTGATGTTTGTCTAATTCTCCTACCGATTGAAGTTACTTTATGTGTTTTCGTAAACATTTCCTTCAAGTACTAAGAAATAATTATTATGTAGTTTGGACTTTTGTTCTTATAGAAAGTATATCTTGTAAAGTGGTTGGAATTATGTCTAAATTTTGCACGTTTGATGAAAATTTCTCTTCTTTACTTAAATTCACATGTTAAACGCTGATTATGATCAATTAGTGCATTCATGTAATATGTGTTCTGACATCTAACATGAGGGATTTTTATATAAAAAAAAAGAAAAGAAAAAAATGAAAGAAAGAAAAAAGAAGAAATAATGTAGTCTTTCTACTCCAATGGTTCTCGTGCTTAGTAACCGGAAGACTTCATAAAAAATGTTGACTTTCACGTCAAACGGTACTTGAATTATGAGTAATGCATTGCAAATTCGAGTAAGTAAATTGTTGAGTAACCAGGGATCTTCATTCAACCAATGTCGATTCTTGCGTAAAAAGGTAGTTTTACTTCTCGAATACAATTTTTGCTATTGGTTTAAGATCGAGATGTTAAGTAACTGGGAAACTTCATAACCAATGTCGGTTTTCGCGTCAAAAGGCACTCTCGTATTTTGAGTGATTAATTCACTAGGATAAAATTCCCTCATGTGAAAAATGAAATTGATCATAGACATGTGATGTTCTCCGATTGATCATATGATTTGTTTACTTGTGAAATTCAGTAAGGTGAAGAAATAAAGTTGAAGATGCTTAATTGTGGTATAATTCTTTCTCCTTTGCTTGATATTATGTGTATTAAAGGCAAGACAATAAATTGCATAATGTTCATTTACTGTTAGTGTATGCCCTAAAACCAAGATGGTTTAAGGTGTTTTGTGTTACACTTATTTATGTTATATTTATCCATGTGGTATTTTTCTTTATCATCTATACTTGTATTTCCATGTTACTTGTTTGATTGATAAAGTCATTAGAATATTGACTGTGTATTAGAGATTGTAAGGGTTACAATTATGAGACTCTAATACATAAAGTCATATTCTTAAATATCCCTAGTCATAGTATTAATGAGATTGGACATCATTAATGCGGATAGACTAAGCACATACTTTGCCTCTACTTATGGTAAGTAGTAGTTGATCTCATTGACTATGGTGTGCGTGATACTTAAGCTGGTATGTGGATGCTTGTTTGAGAACAAGTTCATTGGATTGATCCGCCAAGAGTTTCAACTATAGTGCCAATGGTTGAACTCTTAATGGCAATGGTGTAAGTGATCCTTTGACTTGAGATTACCATAGTCTCTTGAGTGTGGATTACTATACTTTGACTCTATTCCTCGGTGCCCGTAAAAGGGTAGCTCATAGGTTAGAGATTGGGTATAGTTTGAAGCATGGAAAGATAGTGAGTAATCAATATAGGATTCACCACTCCTTAATAGGAGAGTATATCCCTTTATGGCCACTTGTTAGAAATATTAACTCATAAATCTTCTGCAGAAGTGATAGTATAACTTGGAAGTAGTTTCAAGGTTATACATCATGGAGAGTTATATTTCTGGAACAAGAAAATATAAATTAGTCATTTTAAAAGTATGCACTATACTTTTAGACTAATTGGGATATAGTGTGGTGAAAGGATATTAATTACACGGTAACATTGTCATTGAAGGGTATGGTCTACCATATGACTTTCCTATTCACTTGGGTGGTCATGATGCATTGCTAGACGTCACTCATGATCTATAAGTATGAATTGATTAATTAGTGAATTAATGATAAATTAAAAGTGTTTAATTTATCTAGCTCAATTAGTGAGTTATAATTTATACTTATTGCCAACGTGAATGGAACCTAATGGGTCACACACATAAAGAACAAAATCTTGGGTTAAAATGTAATTAAGATAAGTATGAGATACTTATGGGGTTAATTTATGAGATAAATTAACTTAAAGGACTTGTTTATAAATATTCTAAGTCTTGCAGGAAATTAGTTTCCTAAAAGAAATAAAGTAACTAATTGGTTTCCTTATGGAATAGATTTCCTAAAGGAGAAGGATTAGCTTAAAGTAAGTTGCCTAAACCTTCTTGGTTTCCAATTAGCTTTATTTCCTAAAAGACTAGAATACTTCCTCTATAAATAGGTTCATGCTTTGACTCTTGAATTAGTTAGTTGCAACACAAAAGAAAACTAGTGAGAGAAAATTGAAGAAAGAAAAGATACGCCTCTTCCTCTCTTCTAGGTGTCTCTCTCTCTCTCTCTCCTGAGGGTTAGGTTTTTCTTCTTCTTGTGTTCTAAATAATTCAAGGAGCTAGCACTCAAAAGTCAAAGCAAGCAAGCCTACAAGGTTCCCAAAGAAGTTGTTCGTGTGGATATCGTTAGAGGCTCTATGCTTGGAGGGCTTTTTCGTGGTAGATCTAACATCTTCTTCGAAGGATCTTTGCCTAGAAGCATAGAAATCTTCTGTGCTTAAGGTAATCTTTATGCAAACCCCCTTGTTAATCATATAGATATGTCAAAGAGATCCATGGTTAAGGTAATAAATTTTTGTTTTTTCTGCTGCGTTACCTATGCTATTACCTTACATTTACTTGGTCTTGAGGAAATACATTTTAGAACGCACATGTGTGACTTCAATACTTGAATCACTAGTTGAGCTCGCATTTTTTGAATGATTTAGAACAAATAATGATTCAACTGTGGGGGAATTGACAAGTGTCAAAATGATGCATTCTAGCACATTGGTAGATGATGTTAGTATATCTATCCCAAATCAACAAGGGAAGATTGCATTACTGATGCCAAATATTCTTTGAGCATTGGTCTGTTTTAATGAAAAAAGGAAAGATCATCTCAATTTTGGACATTGTCGTTCATTCCATTTCTCCTCCTGAAGTCAGTAATCCGGAAGAACACTATGGTTAGGAGAATGTAACAAGTTGAAGGCTCACAGATGAGAAAACCAGTATGCCGACATGGAAGTCATTGGGAAATTGATGAGAATAGTTGTTTGAGGTTTTTCGTCTACATTGATCAGTTGTGTCAATGTCATAATTCAAATGGAAATGACATCCAAAGATCAAAAAGCATCCTTTAAACCATTATTCCAAAATTGACTTTTTTGAAAAATGTTTCATTTAATTGTATTTCATTTAGTCTTTGTGTGTTGTTTACTGTACATAATTTCTTTTACATTATTGCATGTGAAGCATTTTTCTTACCAATTCATGTTTTGAAAATTTTGACATTTGCTTTATTCAAATTTGAATAAAAACAAAGGCAATCCTAAGTTTATTAGAAGTCAGAGGCATGCATGAATTGAAAGACTATTTTAGGAGATTTTATCTGAGTCGTGAATTAGAATTCACTGAATTGAAAAACTTATGGAAGGTAAGGCAAGAGATTGGTCAAAGACTCAGAATGCCAATACTCATGTTTATATGCGCTAGCAAAGTCAAGGGACCACTAGATGGTGGCATCACTTTTGCAATTGTAGCTGCTTCCTCTTTTTTTATAGGTGCAATCATTGTTAGTGCATGCCCTAAAACCAAGATGGTTTAAGGTCTTTTGTGTTACACTTATTTATGTTATATTTATCCATGTGGTATTTTTCTTTATCATCTATACTTGTATTTCCATGTTACTTGTTTGATTGATAAAGTCCTTAGAATATTGACTGTGTATTAGAGATTGTAAGAGTTACAATTATGAGACTCTAATACATAAAGTCATATTCTTAAATATCCCTAGTCATAGTATTAATGAGATTGGACATCATTAATGCGGATAGACTAGCACATACTTTGCCTCTACTTAGGGTAAGTAGTAGTTGATCTCATTGACTATGGTGTGCGTGACGCATAAGCTGGTATGTGGATGCTTGTTTGAGAACAAGTTCATTGGATTGATCCGCCAAGAGTTTCAACTATAGTGCCAATGGTTGAACTCTTAATGGCAATGGTGTAAGTGATCCTTTGACTTGAGATTACCATAATATCTTGAGTATGGATTGCTATACTTTGACTCTATTCCTCGGTGCCCGTAAAAGGGTAGCTCAAAGGTTAGAGATTGTGTATTAGTTTGAAGCATGGAAAGATAGTGAGTAATCAATATAGGAATTCACCACTCCTTAATAGGAGAGTATATCCCTTTATGGCCACTTGTTGGAAATATTAACTCGTAAATCTTCTGCAGAAGTGATAGTATAACTTGGAAGTAGTTTCAAGGTTATACATCATGGAGAGTTATATTTTTGGAACAAGAAAATATAAATTAGTCATTTTAAAAGTATGCACTATACTTTTAGACTAATTGGGATATAGTGTGGTGAAAGGATATTAATTACACGGTAACATTGTCATTGAAGGGTATGGTCTACCATATGACTTTCCTATTCACTTGGGTGGTCATGATGCATTGCTAGACGCCACTCATGATCTATAAGTATGAATTGATTAATTAGTGAATTAATGATAAATTAAAAGTGTTTAATTTATCTAGCTCAATTAGTGAGTTATAATTTATACTTATTGCCAACGTGAATGGTACATAATGGGTCACACACATAAAGAACAAAATCTTGGGTTAAAATGTAATTAAGATAAGTATGAGATACTTATGGGGTTAATTTATGAGATAAATTAACTTAAAGGACTTGTTTATAAATATTCTAAGTCTTGCAGGAAATTGGTTTCTTAAAAGAAATAAAGTAACTAATTGGTTTCCTTATGGAATAGATTTCCTAAAGGAGAAGGATTAACTTAAAGTAAGTTACCTAAACCTTCTTGGTTTCCAATTAGCTTTATTTCCTAAAAGACTAGAATACTACCTCTATAAATAGGTTCATGCTTTGACTCTTGAATTGTTGTTGCAACACAAAAGAAAACTAGTGAGAGAAAATTGAAGAAAGAAAAGACACGCCTCTTCCTCTCTTTCTAGGCGTCTCTCTCTCTCTCTCTCCTAAGGGTTAGGTTTTTCTTCTTCTTGTGTTCTAAATAATTCAAGGGAGCTAGCACTCAAAAGTCAAAGCAAGCAAGCCTACAAGGTTCCCAAAGAAGTTGTTCGTGTGGATATCGTTAGAGGCTCTATGCTTGGAGGGCTTTTTCGTGGTAGATCTAACATCTTCTTCGAAGGATCTTTGCCTAGTAGCATAGAAACTCTTCTGTGCTTAAGGTAATCTTCATGCAAACCCCCTTGTTAAGTCATATAGATATGTCAAAGAGATCTATGGTTAAGGTAATAAATTTTTATTTTTCTGTTGCGTTACCTATGCTATTACCTTACAATCACATCGTCATCAATTGAGGCCTTCGTTAAGAATAAAAACTGGGGCAATTTTTTAAATTAGTGATGATTTAATTAAAGCCACAACTCAATTCAAAGATTGATTTCAAAATGGACACTGGGGCAAATTTTTTGAAAAAAAAATTCTAATTTTAAGATTGATTTTGAGATTGATTTATAGTGGAGCAAGTTTTCTGCAAAGGTTGAATTTAAATGAATTTTGATACCAAATCTCAAAAAGGGTGGTTTCGGATTAGTTTGATGTCGTACATTGGGGAAAAATTTTTTGAAAATTTTGTTTTTGAGATGATTTTGATGCAATGTTTGACAACTGTTCCAAGTTTTGATATGTCTCAAATTTCTTTATGCATTTTTTTAGCAGTCTGAATCTCATGTTAATCATTCTAGTCTGGTGCATCTTGTTCATCTGTTTAGGATCATGAATTCATGCATTTTGTCTAGTAGCCTATGCTACATCATCGTGTTTTAAGTCTCAACTCGTCTGCTGGGCCCCAACTCATCAATTGGATTTATTTTTCTGTTTAAGTCCCAACTCATCTGTTGGGCCCCAACTTGTCCATTGGGTTTATTTTTCTATTTAAGTTCCAGCTCGTTCATTGGGCCCTAGCTTGTCCGTTGAGTTTATTTTTCTACTCTTCCCAACTCGTCCGTTGGGCCTCAACTCTTCCATTGGGTTTACTTTTCTGCTTAAGTCCCAGCTCGTCCGTTGGGCCCCAACTCGTCCGTTGGGTTTACTTGTCTGTTTAAGTCCCAACTCATCTGTTTGGCCCCAACTCGTCTGTTGGATTTATTTTTCTATTCAAGTCCTAGTTCATCCGTTGGGCCGCAGCTCGTCCATTGGGTTACTTTTCTGCTTAAGTCCCAGCTTGTCCGTTGGGCCCCAACTCTTCCGTTGGGTTTACTTTTCTGTTTAAGTTCCAGCTCGCCTGTTGGGTCCCAACTCGTCCGTTGGGTTTACTTTTCTATTTAAGTCCCAACTCGTTCGCTGAGCTCCAACTCGTCCGTTGGGTTTACTTTTTGCTTAAGTCACAGCTCATCCACTGGGTCCCAACTCGTCCGTTGGGTTTATTTTTCTGTTTAAGTCCCAACTCGTCTGTTGGGCCCCAACTCGTCCGTTGGGTTTTAATTTCTATTTATTTTAATTTGGCCGCTTAAATTCTGTATTTTTATTTTTTATATATCATGCATTCATTTCTCCGTGCGTATCCCATTAGCATGTTTTACTGTTCTGAATTTTGCATTCATTTAGTAATTGTCTTGCATTTGTCCAACATACTGTATGGTGTTTCAATGTGTTTGGAAGTTCGCATACTGTGTTAGCACACTTGCATCTTTATTTTCAATTCTCGGTAGGCTCAATCCTTGCATTGGGTATCGATTTCATTTTCAGTTTGCGGTAGGCTCAATCATCAGCATTGGGTACCGTCTTTATTTTTAGTTCTCGATAGGCTCAATCTTTGCATTGGGTACCTGTCTCTATTTTTAGTTCTTGGTAGGCTCAATCTTTGCATTGGGTATCGTCTCTATTTTCAGTTCTCAGTTGGCTCAATCCTTGCATTGGGTACTGATTTTCATTTTAGTTTGCGGTAGGCTCAATCGTCGACATTGGATACCGTCTTTATTTGCAGTTCTCGGTAGGCTCAATCCTTGCATTGGGTACTGATTTTTATCTTCAGTTTGCGGTAGACTCAATCGTCAGCATTGGGTACCATCTTTATTTTTAGTTTGCGGTAGGCTCAATTCTTACATTGGGTACCGATCTTTATTTTAGTACTCGGTAGGCTCAATCCTTGCATTGGGTACCGATTTTCATCTTCAGTTTGTGGTAGGCTCAATCGTTAGCATTGGGTACCGTCTTTATTTTCAGTTATCGGTAGGCTCAATCTTTGCATTGGGTACCGTCTTTATTTTCAGTTCTCGGTAGGCTTAATCCTTGCATTGGGTACCGATTTTCATTTCAATTTGCGGTAGGCTCAATCGTTGGCATTGGGTACCGTCTTTATTTTCAGTTTTCAGTAAGCTCAATCCTTGAATTGGGTATCGATTTTCATTTTAGTTTGTAGTAGGCTCTATCTGTAGCATTGGGTACCAATTTGACATTTTCAATTTTCATTAATTATGTTTGCAACATTAGATACCATGTCGTTCTAATTGCATACTTATGCGTCTTAGTTTACTATTCTTATTCTTCTTATGTCATCATGCATTAGTCGTCATGTTAATTTATTTGCTTTCATATTTCTCAAAAAAAAAAAAAAAAAGAAAGAAAGAAGAAAAAAAAAGAAGAAAAAAAAGGGGAAAAAAAAAGGAAGGAAAAATTTTTGAGTTAGATTGCATCCCATGCTTAACAATTATTTTTCCCTTGTTTGAAATCTTTATCGCATTTATTTTGTCTAGCAGGCTGAACTCGCTTTTTGTCATTTACTTTTCCAAGTCTAACAACCCAAACTTTGCATCCCATGATTCCTGACAGCTCAGGATCATTCATTTGTTATTTACATTTTCAAGTCTGACAGCCTAGACTTTGCATTCTATGATCCCTGACAGCCCAGGGTCATGCATTTGTTATTTACTTTTCAAAGTCTGACAGTCCAAACTTTGCATTCCATGATTCCTGACAGCCCAAGATCATGCATTTGTTATTTATTTTTTCAAGTCTGACAGCCCAGACTTTACATTTCATGATCCCTGATAGCCCAGGGTCATGCATTTGTTATTTACTTTTCCAAGTCTGACAGCCCAAGTTTTGCATTCCATGATTTCTGACAGCCTAGGGTCATGCATTTGTTATTTACATTTCTAAATCTGACAACCCAGACTTTGCATTTATGATCCTTGACAGCCCAGGGTCATGCATTTGTTATTTACATTTTCAAATCTGACAGCCCAGACTTTGCATTCCATGATTCCTGACAGCCTAGGATCATGCATTTGTCATTTACTTTCCTAAGTCTGATAGCCCAGACTTTGCATTCCATAATTCTTGATAGCTCAGGGTCATGCATTTGTCATTTACTTTTCCAAGTCTAACAGCCCAGACTTTGTATTCGATGATTCCTGAAAGCCTAGGATCATGCATTTATCATTTACATTTCCAAGTCTTGCAGTCCAGACTTTCCATTCCATGATACCTAACAGCCCAAGGTCATGTATTTGTTATTTACATTTTCAAGTCTGATAGCCCAGACTTTGCATTCCATCATTCTTGATAGCCCAAGATCATGCATTTGTCATTTACTTTTCTAAGTCTGACAACCCAGACTTTGCATTCATTAACCTTGGCAGCTCAAGGTCATGCATCCATCCAGCAGCCTGGTCAGCATCTTTTTATTTATGTTTCGAAGTCTGGCAGCTCAAACTTTGCATTGCATTTTATGATTCCTGGCAGCCCAGGATCATTTATTTACCTTTTCAAGTTTGGCAGCCCAAACTTTGCATTCATCAACCTTAGCAGCCCAAAGTCATGCATCCGTCTAGCAACTTGGTCGGCATCTTTTTATTTACGTTTCCAAGTCTGGCAGCCCAGACTTTGCATTGCATTTTGTTGATTCCTAGCAGCCCAGAATCATTTATTTACTTTTCCAAGTTGGTAGCCCAACTTTGCATTCATCAACCTTGGCAGCTCAAGGTCATGCATCCGTCCAGCAGCTTGGTCGGCATCTGTTTATTTACGTTTTCAAGTTTGGCAGCCAAGATTTTGCATTGCATTTTATGATTTCTGACAGCTCAGGATCATTTATTTACTTTCCAAGTTGGCAGCCCAACTTTGCATTCATCAACCTTGGCAGCTCAAGGTCATGCATCCGTCCAGTAATCTGGTCGGCATCTGTTTATTTACGTTTCTAAGTTTGGCAGCCTAGATTTTGCATTGGATTTTATGATTCCTAACAGCCCAAGATCATTTATTTACTTTTTCAAGTTTGGCAGCCCAAACTTTGCATTCATCAACCTTGGCAGCCCAAGGTCACACATCCGTCCAGGTGCATGGTCGGCATTTATTTATTTATGTTCCCAAGGCTGGCAGCCCAGACCTTGCATTGCATTTTATGATTCCTGGCAGCCCAGGATCATTTATTTACTTTTTCAAGTTTGGCAGCCCAAACTTTGCATTCATCAACCTTAACAACCCAGGGTCATGCATCCGTCCAGTAGCCTGGTCGGCATCTGTTTATTTATGTTTCTAAGGCTGGCAGCTCAGACCTTGCATTGCATGTTATGATTCATGGCAGCCCAGGATCATTTATTTACTTTTTCAAGTTGGCAACCCAACTTTGCATTCATCAACCTTGGCAGCCCAAGGTCATGCATCCGTTTAGCAGCCTGAACAGCATATGTTTATTTACGTTCTCAAGTCTGGCAACCCAGACATTGCATTTAACTTATAGGTACTTATTTTGTTTAGCAACCTGAACTCATTTTTTGTCTGTTAGATTAAGCATTTTATTTTGTCTCGCAATCTCTTACCAATCTATGTTATCTTTGCTTAGCAGTTCGAATGTTACATTTCTTTCTTTTGATCACAAGTTTGAACTCTTGTGTTACCATTTGCAAGTGTGTTTCACATACACCGTTCACCTACATCTGAACTACGTTGACCTGATTCCCTTCACCGGGATACGTAGGTAACTCCTAGAGAGCTCGGTCGCATGTTTATATATGTGTTATCTGGTCATTAGTTACATCTCATCACATTTATACGCTATGCACAATTAGATGTTTTGTTTACAGTAATGTCTTTTTTCACATTTGGGTGAGTCAAAATTTGGTGTTGTCTACGTCTTTGTTTGAAATCTCTACGAGATTCCCGACAAAGAGGGGCAAACTGTAGACACCAAATTTTGACACACTATCTACTTGTCAAACATTAGGGAGGTGTTTATATTTTTGGGGACAAATTTTAATTTTTTCAATAATTTTGGGGGCAAAATAGTAATTTTTAGTTGTAAATAATTTTTCATTAGTTTTGGGGGTTTAAATTCACATTTTTACTTTCATACATATTTGTTTCATTTTTTATGATTTTTCTAGATTTAATTGTTATTCTTTTATATTTTACCAGCACAAGGGCAAAATAGTAATTTAGCCTTGCGAACACCATTTTAGCTCATCTTTAGTTCCAAATTCATTTTTCTACTTCTTTAAGCATGTTTCTAAATTTTCTTGTTTTTTGGGGAGACGATTGCTATTTTTTCTGTAAATACTGCGTTCAAGGGCAAAGTCGTCATTTTACAGTTTAAATGTATTTTTTGTCAATTTTGAGTCAGAAATGCATTTTCCAATGTTTTAAGCTTATTTTTAATTTTTTGTAATTTTTCAAGATCAATAGCTATTTTTCTGTGAAATTTTATTATTCACAAAGAAAGGTGAAGAAGTACTAGACCTTTATAAAGCTTCCTATTATCTAGACAACCAATTATCACGATTAAAACTAAACAAAAAAAACCAAAAAACTACTTTGTTAACACTCGACACTAAAGAAGTAAAAATAGAAATTAAGAGGACACTAATGATCGGAGTATCTAGGACTTAGAATCCCTAATGATCTAAGAGAAAGGAGCAATTTCTTCAACTTTGCAATCTCATTACCTCACCTAGAGCCCAATTCTAAATATACCTAACTTTCACTCTCGTGACGAACTAGCGATTACCTCCCTACTAAATCCCTTCTACTTTTGTGGTAGAGAGTATAGCGTAGATTAATTTAGCCTTATGAATTGATCAAGACTCACCTAGGAGTACCACTACTCTCGTGTGACATACTACCTAGGCTTCAATTATTCTTTGTCCACTACCACTATGAGCTCTCATTGAATAATAGTAATTGAGAAATTATAATTGGTGTTCAAGCAATTACAATTCAATTAACCAGAACAATGGATAAACAAAGTAACTCAATAGCATAATATCACAAATTACTCCATATCTCTTACAATCAAAAGTTCATCTAAACCCTAGATATGCAAATTAAGTACTCATATTTGAATCAATAAAAGTAAATTCTTTGCAATCAATTGACATAAGTATCAAAGACAAGAAATGTAAACAAAAAACTTATTGTCTTTATTGCCAATAAAAACCACAAGTTGCTGCCATTTTCCCCTTTTGAGTAGTACAAGTGATCTCCTTCAAAATTGTCTCTACGCACTCATCTATTTTATGCTTCCTTTCTAGATCTATGGAACTAGGGTTTTTGAACCTTGTTCCTCTCTTTTTTCTGCCCTAAAATACTCTCTAAAGAAGACTAAAAACGTTTTCCTTGTGAGTGCTGGTCCCCCTAGTTTTATCTCGTGAAATGCCTTAAAAATGTGCATCAGCGACCCGAATCCGCGACTGTACCCACAGAGAGGTTACATCCATAGGTTCACCAAGCGGACTGTCTGATCATACCCGCGGCACGTACCCACAGCGCAGGTACAAGCGCGGGTACGATCAGAAGCTTTATCTTCTGATCTTCCACCTTGCTTCTCACTTCACTCTTGCACCAACTCTTTGGCCTTCATCTCTGAACCATTTCTTCACTTCTAATCATCTATTTGAGCACTTTGATTCCTTCTAAAGCTCCATGTATGGATTCTTCAACAACCACCTACAAGATCACAGTAATAACATATATGAATAGCTTTTATTCTAAAATCACTTGTCCACTCAAAAGTAAGAGAAATTGCATCCCAAATAAATAAAAACTAATAAAAAGACACTAAAAACCTCTATTAAAAATCCACTTAAGACTACTTCACTTTGGCAATTATCAAATTCCCCTATGTAAGGTAATAGCATAGATAACGCAGCGAAAAAATAAAAATTTATTACCTTAACCACGGATCACTTTGACATATCTATATGATTAACAAGGGGGTTTGCATGAAGATTACCTTAAGCACAGAAGATTTCTATGCTACTAGGCAAAGATCCTTCGAAGAAGATGTTAGATCTACCACGAAAAAGCCCTCCAAGCGTAGAGCCTCTAACGATATCCACACGAACAACTTCTTTGGGAACCTTGTAGGCTTGCTTGCTTTGACTTTTGAGTGCTAGCTCTCTTGAATTATTTAAGAACACAAGAAGAAGAAAAAAACCTAACAGTTAGGAGAGAGAGAGAGAGACGCCTAGAGAGAGAATGAGGCGTGTCTTCTTCTTTCAATTTTTCCCTCACTAGTTTTCTTTTTGTATTGCAATAATAATTCAAGAGTCAAAGCATGAACCTATTTATAGAGGTAATATTCTAGTTTTTTACGAAATGAAGCTAATTGGAAACCAAGAAGGTTTAGGTAACTTACTTTAAGCTAATCCTTCTCCTTTAGGAAATCTATTCCATAAGGAAACCAATTAGTTACTTTATTTCTTTTAGGAAACCAATTTCCTGCAAGACTTAGAATATTTATAAACAAGTCCTTTAAGTTAATTTATCTCATAAATTAACCCCATAAGTATCTCATACTTATCTTAATTACATTTTAACCCAAAGATTTTGTTCTTTATGTGTGTGACCGATTAGGTTCCATTCACGTTAGCAATAAGTATAAATTATAACTCATTAATGGAGCTAGATAAATTAAACACTTTTAATTCATCATTAATTCACTCATTAATCAATTCATACTTATAGATCATGAGTGGCGTCTAGCAATGCATCATGACCACCCAATTGAATAGGAAAGTCATATCGTAGATGATACCCTTCAATGACAATGTTACCGTGTAATTAATATCCTTTCACCACACTATATCCCAATTAGTCTAAAAGTATAGTGCATGCTTTAATAATGACTAATTTATATTTTCTTGTTCCAGAAATATAACTCTCCGTGATGTATAACCTTGAAACTACTTCCAAGTTATACTATCACTTCTGCAGAAGATTTATGAGTTAATATTTCCAACAAGTGGCCATATAGGGATATACTCTCCTATTAAGGAGTGGTGAATCCTATATTGATTACTCACTACCTTTCCATGCTTCAAACTATACCCAATCTCTAACCTATGAGCTACCATTTTACGGGCACCGAGGAAATAGAGTCAAAGTATAGCAATCCACACTCAAGATACTATGGTAATCTCAAGTCAAAGGATCACTTACACCATAGCCATTAAGAGTTCAACCATTGGCACTATAGTTGAAACTCTTGGCGAATCAATCCAATGAACTTGTTCTCAAACAAGCATCCACATACCAGCTTAAGTGTCACACATACCATAGTCAATGAGATCAACTACTACTTACCATAAGTAGAGGCAAAGTATGTGCTAGTCTATCCGCATTAATGATGTCCAATCTCATTAATACTATTACTAGGGATAATTAAGAATATGACTTTATGTATTAGAGTATCATAATTGTAACCCTTACAATCTCTAATACACAGTCAATATTCTAAGGACTTTATCAATCAAACAAGTAACATGGAAACACAAGTATAGATGATAAAGAAAAATACCACATGGATAAATATAACATAAATAAGCATAACACAATCTCCTTCTTAGGTTTAGGCTCAGTAGTCTTGAGCATGTTCATCAATTCAGTCAACGTGCACTCAACTTTTCGCATGTTGAAGTGCAGGATGAATTGTGAATAGCTCTCAGGGAGGGACTGAAGAATTAAGTCAATACTTAACTCATTGTCAGAGACGTGCCCTAGATCAGCTAACTTTTCAATTAGCCTGATCATCTTCAGTACATGGGTAGTCACTGAAGTTCCCTCTGCCATCTTGCATTGATAAAGGTCCCTTGAGGTCTCATACCTCTCAGTCCTAGCTTGTGCGTCGAACATTTCTTTTAAGTGCACAATCATGGACAGAGCATCTGATAAGCGTCTAGTTTGCATATTTCTTAGTGTGTCTACATTAGTATTTTATGCTAGTTTTTAGGGTTTAAATAATGAACAATAGTCACTTTCATGTCTATTTCTTCCAATCTTAAGTTTGTAGCTAAAATGTGCAAATGTGTGGTTTAATATGCAATTCTTTGTATTTTGTAGGTTTTAGCTATAACGATCATCACTTTGGATCAAATGAAGCATATTGGGATGATATTAAATGTGATTTGAAGTTGATGAGAAGTGGCAAGAGAAGAGGACCAATGATGTGGCATGATGAAGCAACGATAGAAGAAGAATTGGTGATGAAAGGATTTCACTGCACCGATATGTTTTGGTATTTTGGTCAGAACTGGAGCTAGAGAGAGTGAATTGAGATGATTCTTGAAGAAATTTAAAGCTAAGAGAATTATCTACAATTCTTATGAAGACCTCAAAGTCTGATTCTCACGTTTACAATGTCAAATTGCCACATTACTGAAGCATTCTTGTGCAGCGATGCTCTTCCGACCATGTCTCGATGTTTTGGCCATATCTTTGTGTACACAACTCCAAATGACCTGATTTTTGTGCTCCTGGAAAGCTAACTCAAAGGGCTATAACTTTCATGTTCAGAGTAAAAGCTAGTTTGGCCAACTTTCTGACCGAACCCGCGGCTGAATCCGCGCCGCGGGTACGCACCGCGGGTACGGTCAGAAAGTTATTAATTGAAGCCGCGGCTGTATCCTCGCCGCGGGTTCCAGGCGCGGGTTCGGGGCGCAGACATACGATTTTGAGGCACTTTGGGGCTATCTTTCAAGGGGGCAATTCATACTCTTTGTGAATGATTAGACTACATCTTAGGAGGGTTTTAGAGTGCTAAAAACACAAGAGAGAAGCGTAGCATAGCATAGAGAGAGCATAGCATAGAATAGCAAGGGTCTCTCTTAGAGAGATTTTCTCTCTTTGAGAGAGCCACCCCTTTAGATTAGTAAATCTCTCTATAGAATAGTGCTATTTGGAGGATTCTCTTGTACACATCAAGATTGGAGGAAGAATAGAAGATTTGAACTTGTTCATCAATCAATAAGTTTTCTTTATTCTATTTTTGTCTCTTTCTTGATTTATATGGATTTGTCTATTAAAGTTTTGATCTTTTATGTGAAATCCACCATGGGTACGTGCTAAATTGTTAATCTAGGGTTAGAGGAAACTAATCGCTTCATGCATATGACTTGATTATGATTATTCATGTTATCTTGTGCTTGTTTGTTCTCTATTTTGGTTTGCATGGATTTGTAGTTGCTTGATCACCAACTATGAATTGATAGTTGTTATTATGCAACGAGAGTTGGTAATGATAATGGAAAAGGAATAGCTGAAGTCTAGGTTGCATGTCACACGAGAGTAGTGGTGCTCCTAGGTGGGTCAATTAGGCAATTCATGTGATTAATGAACCAATACTAGTATCTTTACCACGAGAGTAGGAAAGAACTAGTAGGGAGGTAATCGTTAACTTGTCACGAGAGTGAAGGTTAAGTATAATTGGGATTGGACCCTAACCAAGACAAGAACCAATAGCATGAGTTGATCTTTTCATTTATATGTTTGCTCATTAGTTAACTCTATGCCCTAGTGTCTTAAGATTGCGAGTTTTCTCCAATATTGTTATTCTATGGAGTTGTTAGTTTAGTTGTTTATTTTATACTTTGTTCTTCACATTGTTAATTGGTTGTTTAGATAATAAAGTGAGCAATAAAACCTTAGTACTTCAATAACCTTTTCCCTGTGGGATCGACCCTGTTGCCCTATACTCAATACGATCTGTGCACTTGCAGTATATAGGGTAATTAGGTTTTATAACTTGATTATTTGTGTGTGATATAATTGGATTATTTGCTATATTTTTAGACCTAATTACACGCCTATCAGCATCCATCTTAAGATGTTGCTTTTGCAATGCGGGGGACATAGCAACTAACATGATACATGTTGCAGCATCATTGTCGGCTTTGTGTATCTCATATGTATCTATGTCCTTAGGTGATGCATTAGCGGGTGGAGGAGGGGGCATGGGTTTATGGAGAACATACTCAATTTTTTCGTGTTTGAGAACAATTCTCAAATTGATATTCCAATCCTCAAAGTTGGTTTCATTGAGTTTGTTGTCAAGAATCAGTCGCAAATTCACATTAGACATTCTACAAAAAGTAAAGACAGAAAATAAGTATTTGTTTTATGTTATATATGCAAACCAAAAATGTGGATTCGTAAATTTATTTGGCTTGCTCCCACTATTTTACTTCAAATCAATAACCCTCAATATTGATTTGGAAATCCGTTGGAAATTTCTAGTGGGCTAGGATCCCATCTAATTAGCTTTGGGTTTGACGGAGGCCAATGCCCCAAAGATAAATTCGATTAGGTAGATAACTATTTATCAATCACAACTCTTGTGACTCCTAGATAGTTGGGTATCAACTCTTTGAAAATTTACATCTTATGTATTACCCAACATTGCCTCACAAATATCATAACATTGACGGAGGCCAAACTCGTTATGTAATTTTTGTTAAGTCAAACCCATTATTTAGAGATCATATCTCATAACAAAAACATATTCCGAGTAAGGTGACCTTGACGGAGGCCAACATGTCAACCTTAATAGGAACTCATCATGTTTGTTATAATAGTGGAAGGCAACTTAGATAGATGACTTAATATTTGAAATTGAGGGATTTTAGTTTAAATATTAATGTCTCATCATATTATGCAATTAAAATATATCAATCTTATAAAATAAAAGCATAATAAACGTGGATGATTATGGACTTTAACTAGTAATATTTCCTTTGAGTCTTGAAGAAAATATTTGGTTAAAATTCCTAGGGGACATTTCAACTTCTTGATGTGCCTCCTTGGTTGCTCCTTGGTGCCACCTCCATCTTCTTGTACATTACATATGTAATTCTAGTCTAAACAATTTAAAATAAACCTATTCCTAACCTATACTTTGTACATTACAAGTATTGATCAAGAAACCTCGAGTTACATTCAAGGGGAGTTTAGGTGAGAAGAGAATTACATCAGAAAATAGAGAGGGAAGGACACGCAGGCCCTATTTATAAAACCAATACAAGCCAACCATAAAAGAAGTAATAGTCATTCAATCACATTGGTCTAGTCCATAATCATCCACCATGCCATCATACTATTTAACAATTAAATAAATTAATTTATTTAATTCTAGTCATAAATCATATGGTCTAAATAAATTAGATTAATGCTCATGAAATTTATTTGTCTCAAAAATATAGTTATAGAAGGTATAGGTTTCAAAATTTTAAATTTCCAAATATTAACAATTAAAATTGGAAATTGTTTTAAAAGAGAATTTATCAAAATTCACATTTTTTAAAAAATTTAGGAAAAATCCCGCTAGGATTCTGCCTACAAACCGTGCGACAAAACGTGCGCGGGTTCATCCGCGGTTTGTAAACCATGGGACAAACCGCGTGCGGTTTCATCCCTGGTTTGTGGACAGAAGTTACAGGATTTTGACCGTGGGTCAAAACGCGCGCGAGTTTTCACGCGGTTTGTGTCTAGAAAATACGATCTTTGAAATTCTTTGATGTTTTTCAAAACTCTTTTGAATCAAAACATGTTAAAACTCTTTTAGCACGTCAAAACAATTTAGAAACCACAAAAACAACCTTAAGAACTCATCTTAATTATTTAAAACACTTTTAAACAATCAAGAACTTTTCTTAAAAATCAAACTCTTGATTTTTCTAAAACAATTTTGAGACAAATTTCATCAAGAACAAACCATCCATATTTATGACAATTAAATAAACACAAATCATATAGATATAATCAAAGAAGGCTCTGATACCACTGTAAGGTAATAGCATAGGTAACGCAGCAGAAAAATAAAAATTTATTACCTTAACCATGGATCTCTTTGACATATCTATATGATTAACAAGGGGGTTTGCATGAAGATTACCTTAAGCACAGAAGATTTCTATGCTACTAGGCAAAGATCCTTCGAAGAAGATGTTAGATTCATCACGAAAAAGCCCTCCAAGCGTAGAGCCTCTAACGATATGCACACGAACAACTTCTTTGGGAACCTTGTAGGCTTGCTTGCTTTGACTTTTGAGTGCTAGCTCTCTTGAATTATTTAAGAACACAAGAAGAAGAAAAAAACCTAACAGTTAGGAGAGAGAGAGAGAGACGCCTAGAGAGAGAATGAGGCGTGTCTTCTTCTTTCAATTTTTCCCTCACTAGTTTTCTTTTTGTATTGCAATAATAATTCAAGAGTCAAAGCATGAACCTATTTATAGAGGTAATATTCTAGTTTTTTACGAAATGAAGCTAATTGGAAACCAAGAAGGTTTAGGTAACTTACTTTAAGCTAATCCTTCTCCTTTAGGAAATCTATTCCATAAGGAAACCAATTAGTTACTTTATTTCTTTTAGGAAACCAATTTCCTGCAAGACTTAGAATATTTATAAACAAGTCCTTTAAGTTAATTTATCTCATAAATTAACCCCATAAGTATCTCATACTTATCTTAATTACATTTTAACCCAAAGATTTTGTTCTTTATGTGTGTGACCGATTAGGTTCCATTCACGTTAGCAATAAGTATAAATTATAACTCATTAATGGAGCTAGATTAATTAAACACTTTTAATTTATCATTACTTCACTAATTAATCAATTCATACTTATAGATCATGAGTAGCGTCTAGCAATGCATCATGACCACCCAATTGAATAGGAAAGTCATATCGTAGACCATACCCTTCAATGACAATGTTACCGTGTAATTAATATCCTTTCACCACACTATATCCCAATTAGTCTAAAAGTATAGTGCATACTTTAATAATGATTAATTTATATTTTCTTGTTCCAGAAATATAACTCTCTGTGATGTATAACCTTAAAACTACTTCCAAGTTATACTATCACTTCTACAAAAGATTTATGAGTTAATATTTCCAACAAGTGGCCATATAGGGATATACTCTCCTATTAAGGAGTGGTGAATCCTATATTGATTACTCAGTACCTTTCCATGCTTCAAACTATACCCAATCTCTAACCTATGAGCTACCCTTTTACGGGCACCGAGGAATAGAGTCAAAGTATAGCAATCCACACTCAAGATACTATGGTAATCTCAAGTCAAAGGATCACTTACACCATAGCCATTAAGAGTTCAACCATTGGCACTATAGTTGAAACTCTTGGCGGATCAATCCAATGAACTTGTTCTCAAACAAGCATCCACATACCAGCTTAAGTGTCACGCACACCATAGTCAATGAGATCAACTACTACTTACCATAAGTAGAGGCAAAGTATGTGCTAGTCTATCCGCATTAATGATGTCCAATCTCATTAATACTATGACTAGGGATATTTAAGAATATGACTTTATGTATTAGAGTCTCATAATTGTAACCCTTACAATCTCTAATACACAGTCAATATTCTAAGGACTTTATCAATCAAACAAGTAACATGGAAACACAAGTATAGATGATAAAGAAAAATACCACATGGATAAATTTAACATAAATAAGCATAACACAAAACAGCTTATACCATCTTGGTTTTAGGGCATATACTAACACCCTACACTTAAGTCTTTGCTTGTCCTCAAGCAATAAGCTTTTAAAACAGGGACTTATGTGTGAAAACACGACTAACCACTTTGATACCCAGCATACTCCAATTATAACCTTGATTGATCAATCCTAAATACTCATGACATCAAGTAAAGAAATTGCAATTATTCACAGTCATATTCCTTTTTTATTTCATCAATCATCTCTACTTGAGTCCATAAAGCAGTAAAGCAACAAGATCAAAGGTGCTTTCATCTATTCATCGCTTTCAACTGTAAAAGTTTAGGATTTTATTCACTCGTGGCTACACAGAAGACTAGGCCTTTCACCAATCAGATGGGACAACCTTTTTACGCGAGTGTTCACATTTGTAAATGCAAACCCCCGGTTACTCAATTTCTCATCCTCATGGGTTGCTATGTGTACTTATAACTTTGACACCTTTTTACGCGAGTGATCACATTTGTAAATGCAAACCCCTGGTTACTCAGTACCAAAATTAGTGGAGTAATCCCTAAGTCTTCACATTCTATTACTACTTTTTCCCTTCATTCCTTGTTCTTTTTCTTTTTTTCTTTTTCTTTTCTTTACTTTTCTTTTTTTTTTTAACAGAAAACTTATCCCTCACTCTTACGTCTACTTACCGTAAATAGACTCAGTCACCAATCAAAATGTGGTAACTCACTCATTGACTCTCGCAGAGATGACAATTACAGTCCTTTCATTATACTTCCTCAACATTAGACATACTTACTCTACTCCACTCAACATCACTTTCTCTAGAGTCAGTCATCAAACTTATAACCGAATGTACTGGGTATCTCACAAAAATTTTTAACAGACCACAACGAACAACAACTGATATCCAACCCCATTCAAGTTCCCCCCACACTTAAGTATCACATTGTCCTCAAGGTGTGCAATATAAAAATGAAAAAGAAGACATTATAAAAATTTCAAAATAATACTTCCCTATCAAAACCGTAGAAGGTCATGCACTGTGGGTGTAGGAACTTGATCTAAACCGTAGAGACGATACGGTACTTCATCAAAAACACATACTACATTGCCAAAGGGTTAGTCCACACCAATGTAACAAACAACGAAGCATAAGCAGATAGATAACGAGATCAAATATCCCAAATGAAGCAAAACAAAGTAAAAACAACCTAAATAGAAAGAAAAACATAAAAAAAAACTAAATAAGCAGGTCATAAGAGAAATGAGATAAGCTTTAAGCTCCCGGTCGATATGGCCTTCAAGAGGCCAGTTCGGTCTCCATAGATGTCATTCTTGCTTCCATGGCCTCCATCCTTCCTTCCATCGTATCCATGGATGCTCTGGTGCCGCGGACTTCATCTAAGATTGAATTCAACATTTCCCGTGTCCTAGAGGAGCCTTCCTCTTGATCCAATTGAGTCATTTTGTCCTCTTCATTCTCCTCCATTTGATCTCCACCTTCTTGTAGTATGGCTCTTATGGCATAAGCTTTGACCTTAATATTGCGGAGTGCCTAAATATTCACTGTGTTAGTGGTATCTGTGGATTGCTTCCACTGACCCTGTAAATTGACACCATACCGAGCAAAAACCAGCGAAAGGAAGACGTTGAAAACCGAAACCAATGTCCTCCTCCGTCACACGTGCAGTGATCCTCATGTAGCTTATGATGATACTAGCTAATGGACTAGGTCCCAATATTTCTGTTTGCACATACTCATGACCATCTCATCTAAAAAATACATGTCACTTGCGCGACACTCATTCTTTGAACTGCGTTTTGGATGGACATTGTGACATATCACGAACAACGCAACATGAATATGGAGGAAGAAACTTATTGGCCCTGTAGACTAGCCTTTGATCTCGTCGTGTATACTCAACTTCCACATTGAACCTTGTAGAACATTTCTGTTGTGTCCACGGTCCTAGCCATTGAAACCGACGTGTTAATGCGACCCCTTCACCTTCATCCCTACAGCCCAATAATTCAGCCAATCTCGGGCGGGTTAGTTGAATTGGACGCCCCCGGAACTATAGATGTCAATGAATAATTGTGTGGTCCTCTTTATCCTCTATGTTTGCATAAAACTCCCGTACCAATTCAGGATAATAATAATCGGGAAAACTGAGGATTGGAGCCCATCCTAAGCGTGTGAACATCTCTGTGATACGCAAATGCGCATCTACATTTGGAGCAATGTCTTTCTCAATGATAAATCCATTATGCTTCCTGGAATCATACCAGTGCTAATTCTCAAAAGATGTGAAGCGGTCTTCATCCCACTGACATTGTGGAGGTTGGTGACTTGAAGATCCACCATTACTCCTTTTGGATGGAGTAACACGTTTGCTGGGCTGACCAGTTATTTTTGTCCTAGGCATGATATCTAAACATCAAGCATAGCAAAATTAGCACAAATTCAGCATAATTAGATGTAGATATTTAGCACAAGAGCACTATCACAACATCCACGCCTCGAACTAACACCTATTCCATACTATAGACCTCACTTTTCACAATTAGATGCACATGAATATACATAGCATGAAAGGCAAGTAATTAATCACCAAGACTAAAAACAGATTATTACTCCTCTACAAGCCATTCCTCATGAACTCTTACTACAAAGCTTGTACCATCATCAAAAGAACACAATAACCTCTAAAGAGCATCTCAAAAGCATAAATTCTTGTGATTTTGCACAATCTCAATGGGCACAACAAGTTCAATAGGCATAACACATTTTTCCACATTATTAGACAAATGCCAATCAAGAACACAATTCCATGGTGTATTATTGATGCATCTAACAAATGACTCCATAAAATTCAAAGCCCATGACATATAGAGTGTAAAACTAGTCAATGGATGTCAAGATGTTCAACAAAATCATCAATGAAAAACAAAGGCTGCAAATCCTTATTAACACCCATAAAAATTCAAAAATTAGGGAGCAAATAGGAAAAACTTACCTTAAAAGAGGAATTAACTGCAAAGGATGTCAGATTAGTCCACAATTTTAAGAAGCAAAACCCCCCTCAAGAATGCCCACAAGTCACAATCCCCAATTTAGATGAATGGTAAAATCAAATCTAGGAAAGATTCCTCTACCAATCATCCAAGGGATGCAGTAGGACAAGTGTTAAGGTGAAAGATTAAAGGTCAAAGTGGGGAGAATTTATGTGTGAACTTAGAGTTACAAGGAAGAGAATGAAAACGAAGGAAGGAAATCAAACAAAATGAGGGTTATAACCCTATTCAGAGCGTACCCGTGGCACATACCCGCGGCGTGGGTATGGGCGCGGGTTCGTCTCCTCGAACAGCCATGCTTGGGCAACTTATTGATGACACCCGCGGCACGTACCCACGGTGCGGGTATGGGCGTGGGTACTATCAGAACACTTTTGTTACCCTTTTGACTGAATCCGCGACCCAACCCGCGGTGCGGGTATGGGTGCGGGTTCGATCAAAAACTGTTAACTTCCATTCTGAACCCCCTCAAACATCCTTTTTGGAACACCCTAACACATTGACACATTTTCACTCCAAATGTAAAACAAAACAAGAAAATTTAATCGTTAAAAAGATTAAAACACCATTAACTGACAGTAATTTCCTTGCTTATGCGTAATTGACATCTACTCTCGCTCGCATGGATATCAATTTCATCATTTCCTTCAGAACCTGCAACACCACAAATATAACCAAAGAATGAGTAAAAGACAATATCAAAAAGACATAAAATTAAACTTAAACCAAACAAATTGACTTAAAATTCCAAACCAATTGTTGGGTTGCCTCCCAACCAGCGCTTTAGTTAAAGTCTAAAGCTAGACTTCTCTACTTCCATTCTTAATGACACTCAAGTTCACCCAAGGAGAATACTTCTCCTGTAGGTATTAATTCCCCCACCAGATATACTTTTAGGCGCTGCCCATTTACCTTAAAACTATTTCCTTGTCAGATTGAATCTCGACTACCCCATATGGGAACACTTGATTAACAACATAAGGCCCAAACCAACGTGACTTTAGCTTTCCTGGAAAAAGTTTGAGGCGTGAGTTAAACAATAGTACCTTATCACCAACTTCAAACTTTTTGTGGGAGATATGCTTGTCATGCCAAGCTTTAACCCTTATCCTTATAAATTCTTGTGCTCTCATATGCATTTAATCTCATCTCTTCTAACTCACTCAATTGCAATCACCTTAAATTGCCTGCTAAAGCTAGATCAAAATTGATCGACTTAATAGCCCAGTAAGCTTTATGTTCTATCTCTACAAGCAAATGACACCGTTTTCCATATACTAACTTATTAGGAGACATTCCTAATGGTGTCTTGAAGGCAGTCCTATATGCCCATAAGGCATCATCTAGTTTGAGAGCCCAATCTTTCCTAGATTTATTCATTGTCTTCTCAAGAATGAGCTTCAACTCTCTATTGGCAAGTTCAGCTTGCCCATTGGCTTGGGGGTTATACGGAAGAGACATCTTATGCCTACAACCGTACTTGAATAACAAGGATTGAAATTGTTTGTTACAAAAATGCTTCCCCTCATCACTCAATATGGCTTTGGGAACAACAAACCTATTAAAGATATGTCTCTTTACAAACCTAAGCACTACCTTAGCATCATTGGTTTGGGTAGCAATTGCCTCTACCCATTTAGAGACATAGTCCACAGCCACTAAGATGTACCTGTGGTTATGCGAACTAGGAAAAGGACCCATGAAGTCCATACCCCAAACATCAAATAATTCTACTTCTAAGGCTGAAATTTGAGGCATTTCGTCCTTTCTAGAGATATTTCCTATTCTTTGGCATTCATTGCACCTTAGAATGAAATTTCTAACATCTTTATACACCGAGGGCCAGTAAAAACCAGATTGCCACACTTTTGCAACTGTCTTAGTCGTACTGAATGGGCCTCCAGTCTCAAGACCATGACAATGCAAAAGAATACTTTGAACCTCATCTTCTGGTACACACCTACAAATCATCCCATTTGCACAATGCCTATAAAGAAGAGATTCTTCCCAAAAGTAGTTCTTCAAATCATGAAAAAAAATTTTCTTTTGATTATACCCGAACTCTTTGGGAATTATTCCACTGACTAAGTAGTTAACAAAGTCAGCATACCAAGGCGATTCCCTCACAGTCAACACGTACTCATCAGGGAAGTTCTCTTGGATAGGAATTTGATCATTAGAAGGGATGTAATCTAACCAAGAAAGGTGATCAGCCACTACGTTCTCTAATCCCTTTTTATCTCTGTAAACACCAAATTTTGACACACCATTTATTTTCAAATATTGGGGGACTTTTTTTCTACTATTTGGAGTCAAATCCTGATTTTTTTTTTTGGTAAAAATGAAGAAGTCAACAATTTTGGAGGGCAGAATAGTAATTTTTTAATTGTAAATATTTTTTTCATTAATTTTGGAGTGTTTAAATTCATTTTTTGTACTTTTATACACATTTTTAAATTTTGAGATTTTTTTGGGTTCAGCCGATATTTTATGCATTTTCGCTAGCACAGGGGCAAAATGGTAATTTCGCATCGCGAATGCCACTTTTGCCCATTTTTGTGTACCAAATTTATTTTTAGGTTTTTAAGCATGTTTCTAAGTTTTTCTAACTTTTTTTTCGGAGTGAATTTCTATTAACAAATTTATTATTTACATTTTTCTTAATTTTTTCTATTTTTTGTGAGAGAATATAAATTTTGATATTTTTTAAGGGCAAGGTTGTAATTTTTGTAGTCAAGGGCGTTTTGGTCTTTTAATCATTTCTTGGAGGTTAAGACTTGTGCACTATAAATACCCCACTTGGGGATTTTAGAAAAAGAGGGGGAGAAAAATAAAAATTCTAGGGAGGGCCTTTAGTTTTTAATTTTAGTTTTTAGTTTTTTCATTTTACCAAGAATACCAAGAACACACTTTTCTCTACACACATCTTCAAGTTCTCACCTAGAACACCTAGAACACACACTAGTACATCTTCAAGTTCTCACCTAGAACACCAAGAACACACACTTTTCTCTACACACATCTTCAAGTTCTCACTTAGAACACCAAGAACGCACACTTACTCTCTCTCACACACTACACACACTACTCACTCTCTCTCACACACTACACACACTACTCACTCTCTCTCACACACACTACACACACTCACACTCTCTCTCACACACTACACACACTCCATACATTTCTTGCATTTTCTCTCTCATACACTAGTTCATAATCTCACACACAGCCACGCACACTCACATTTGCACACAATACACATACAACCCCTTCACAAATACATCCCAATCACACACACTCACACCACTAAACACGCAGTCATCCTCACACAATCACACACAGTAATTTCACATACACACACGGCCCAAAACACACATTTCACACACAGTCATACACTCAAAACACACTCATTCACACACATTCACAACACAGCCCCAGCCACGCATACAATCACAGATTCTCTGTCACACACACACTACTCACACTCGAACACGTACTTATACATTCAACAAACCCAGATTCACTACACACACATTCACTAACACACAAATCTCACGTTCATTACACACATTCACACACCACACTTACAAGCACACGGTCACATTTACACACAGCCAGGAATGAACACACCAGCAAACAAACAGCCATAAACCTTAAACAAATAGCCCACGAATTACCACCAATTTTACCAGTTTCAACCCAATTCCATTACCACCAATCTATCACTCAACCAAATCTCATAACTATTTCACAATTACCAACATGATTAGGTATCACATTACACAAAAATCACTAAAAACAGAATAACAAAAACCCCACCCTCATCAGAACTATCACCGACTACATGGCCAGAAACCAATAGCCCACTAACGACCAAATTCATCACCAAGCTCAACCCTCCACAACCACAAAATAGGCCCCTGTAAATAGCTTCATTCATCACCGCCATTCAACTTCCAAATTTCAATAGAACAGCCTCTTCATTCAATAGCTAATTGCCACCCACAATCAACTGTCCTCCCCACCACGTTCTCCATTTACATTTCACATTCCCACTTGCTCTTGTAGTTACATAGCCCACAAGATCATGAATTCATTGACCCACACACCACTGCCCTCAACTCACAGTTAGCCTAATTCACCAGCTCCTGCCCACAACGGTAGTTCATCTCTATCAAGAGAACAACCACAACAGTCCCAATTCATGTCCAAAATCCAACTTGAAACAACCCAAAGTACCCAAACGACCCATCCTCCACCAATTCACCCCTCCCATCGCAAGCTCCACAATCAGCATCTCCATCATCCTCCACCTGCAAATTCAACCACCAACCATCTGCCCCGTCACTTGCAGAAACAACAAAGAAGAAACAACACGCCAATCTGCAGCACCACCAGCAACAATACCACTAGCTCAAGCCATTCACCAATTTTCACAACCTGTGAAACAAAAAGCAATAGAAACAACCACTCGCCAGTGGAGTCGCCAAAAATCCTGTCGCGTCCTAAAAATTGTGAAGTAAAAATGGGTAAAAGGATGCTAGTGGAGACGTTGACTGTCGCGTCCCGAAAAGACGGTCCGGTCTCAGTGACCCTTTTGAAAATAAAGGTTTTTTGGAAAAAACCGTGCGTGTGTGAGAAAAATCAAATTTTAGTAGAAAAAGTGTATTTTAAGACAAATGACATTTTAAAAGAAAACAAGGCCGAGACTAAAAGTGCGACAGATTTGATCAAATAAATTTTGAAAAAGGGTTTTATTTTAAAAATGGAGTCGCCACTTGGTACTGAGTTAGGGTGTACCAAGTCACCCGAAAAATTATTTAACAAAAATTTTAGAAAAATATTTTAAAACCCTTTTTCGACTCCGGTCTAGGAAAAATGAGAGAAAAAGGTCCGGGAGTCACATTTGAAGAAAGGAAAGGCAAAAGCTTGCACCTAAGGCACCCTTTCTACCTAGTCGAGGCTAGTTGCGAGGTTTAATCAAATTTTCCTAAATTAACCCTAAATTCTATTACGTTTTGGATGTGTGTAAATGAATGCAAATCCTAATTCTAAATGTGAATATCGGGAGGGTCGGAATGTTCCGTCGAGATTTGATTGGAATTATCGCATTAATTGCGAAACCCGAGTCAAGGTCTCGAGGGTGCCATGAGCAGCTATGCAAAATGAAATGCAAAAAAGAAAAGAAAATAATAATAGATAATAAGTGAAGAAAGAAGGTGGGTATGCAACATGACGGGTACGGGGAACTAGTATCTCGTGACTGGATGTTTCTACCCACGGAGGGGGGAACAGCATGTACGCCACCGCTTCTCGCGTAAGTAGGCGACTATTTCTAGTCGAATCACGCAAAATGTCCTAATTTCTAAGTGAGATGCAACTTAAATGTCATGCATTTGAAGATGCGTCAAAATAAGTAAATAAATAATAGTAATAATAATAAAAATCATGCAGAATGGAAAGAAAACTAAAATGTGTGAAATGTAAAATACACACGAATGCACCTAAAACTAAAATGCCCTAAGGGTCTAGCGTTGGACTTGCCTGTTCTAAAAATCCCACTAGCGTTGGACTAGCAGGAAAAGAATAAAGCCACAACTAGCGTTGGACTAGTGTGGTGACGGAATATCATAAATCACGAGTTAAATATTAAAGCATGAATTAAAAGCAAATTAAACATATAAAACATATAAGATCACATAGGAGCACATAACACATAAGCATAATATTCTAAATGCAAAATCCTAATGAAAGCGGTAAAATAAATATAGCACGTAAGCACGCAAAAAGCAAATAAATCCTAACTATTACACCGGGGGCTTGATTTACAATTTAAGGGGGGAATTTAAAATGCCCTATCTATTACATTTTCTATCTAATTACACAGATTTTTGCTAAAAATATGAGAAAAATAATCTAACTATTACATTGACTAGCTAAATACAAAAAATATTACATTTTTATCAAAATAATAATAAAGAAATAATAAGATTTAAAATGAAATTGCATGAAAGAAATAAATACACAAAGAACATACCAAATAGGAAATATGTGAATAAAATGCATAAAAATCACATAAGGCACATTGGAGCACATAAAGAGAAAAATTAATGAGGATTAGGGATACCTTTTTGAAGACTCGGTACCAATACTCAAGAAAATAAAAACACACGGCAATGTATCTCGGTATAAATAAATAAATAAATAAAGCCTAAGAATCTGTAAATGTTGACAATTTTGGGATAAAACAAATAACTAAATAAATAAATAAATTCTAGAAACTAAAAAAATAAAATAAAATAAAATAAAAAATAAAAATAAAATTCTATAAAACTTAAAGCATAAAATTAAATAATTCACATAAGTCTAAGGGGGTAAAAATGCAAAATTAAAGTGACTTGGGGTTTGAAATACTAAATTCTAGGAGGTAAAGAAAGACACAAATTTCAGCAAAGTTAATAAGGATAATGTAAAAATACAGGACAAATTAAAAAGAAAACTATAAAATGTGAAGGATAAGGACTAAATTGAAAAGAAAAAATTGAGGAATGCTGCGTGTACAATTACACTACCTAAAACTCTAAGGGCTTAAACATAAAATCTTGCAAAAATTTTACAATTGCCGATTAAAACATCCCTCCCCCCCCCCAACTCGAATCTGTTCTTCCTTTTTCTCCAAACCCCTATTGTTTCTGAATTTTCTTGGACTGATCCCCTCTTTCTCTTTTCCTTCCGGTTTATGTATCTCTTTCTTTCACTCTCCATCTTATTCTCTCTTTTCTTACTTCCTGGTCTCACTTCTATTCTTCTCCGATTTTCCCATTTGCCTTCACTCGCTCTCACTCTCACTCTCACTGCTCTGAAATTCCCCTGTTCTTCTTCTTCTCTCTTGCGCCCCTTCCTCTATTTCTTTTCATTCTTTCCTCTCTTCTATGCAGTTTCTTCTCTCTCTCTCTCTCTCTCTCTCTCTCTCTCTCTCACCGTTTCAGCCCTCTCAAATTGATTTTCTTTCAAATTCCCAATTTCTTTCAACCCCCAAAACACAAATCATTTTCTGCTTAAATCCCCCCCCCCCCGAATTAAACAACGTAATATACTGATTCCACCCATAAAAAATGCAAACAGAAATTGAAAGGAAAGCTGCAAATCTTACAGATTCTGGGCTGTGAAAGTGAGACGAAGGTGGTCTCAGCGTCGGCGATGGTGGTTATGTCTGTGACCGGTGGTTGGTGGTGGAGGTGTGGCTTTATGGTGGTGATCGCAGGATTGTTGGAGCTGTTGTGAAGCTGAGTTGCTTGTAGTGATTTTTTTTTTTTGTTTTTTTGTGAAATTTTGGTTCTCTTTGTGATTGCAAGGTTGGTGAATTCTGGCAGGAATGAGGGGCAAATTGCTGGTTTTCGTGTGAATTGGGTCTGGCAAGTGGTTGTTTCTATTGCTTTTTGTTTCGCAGGTTGTGAAAATTGGTGAATGGCTTGAGCTGGTGGTATTGCTGCTGGTGGTGCTACAGATTGGCGTGTTGTTTCTTCTTTGTTGTTCCTGCAGGTGACGGGGGCAGATGGTTGGTGGTTGAATTTGCAAGTGGAGGACGATGGAGATGCTGATTGTGGAGCTAGCGATGGGAGGGGTGAATTGGTGGAGGATGGGTTGTTTGGGATACTTTGGGTTGTTTCAAGAGGGATTTTGGACATGAATTGGGACTGTTGTGGTTGTTCTCTTGATGGAGATGAACTACCGTTGTGGGTAGGAGCTGGTGAATTAGGCTAACTGTGAGTTGAGGGCAGTGGTGTGTGGGTCAATGAATTAATGATCTTGTGGGCTATGTAACTACAAGAGCAAGTGGGAATGTGAAACTGTAAATGGAGAACGTGGTGGGGAGGACAGTTGATTGTGGGTGGCAATTAGCTATTGAATGAAGAAGCTGTTCTATTGAAATTTGGAGGTTGAATGGCGGTGATGAATGAAGCTATTTACAGGGGCCTATTTTGTGGTTGTGGAAGGTTGAGCTTGGTGATGAATTTGGTCGTTAGTGGGCTATTGGTTTCTGGCCATGTAGTCGGTGATAGTTCTGATGAGGGTGGGGTTTTTGTTATTCTGTTTTTAGTGATTTTTGTGTAATGTGATACCTAATCATGTTGGTAATTGTGAAGTAGTTATGAGATTTGGTTGAGTGATAGATTGGTGGTAATGGAATTGGGTTGAAACTGGTAAAATTGGTGGTAATTCGTGGGCTATTTGTTTAAGGTTTATGGCTGTTTGTTTGCTGGTGTGTTCATTCCTGGCTGTGTGTAAATGTGACCGTGTGCTTGTAAGTGTGGTGTGTGAATGTGTGTAATGAACGTGAGATTTGTGTATTAGTGAATGTGTGTGTAGTGAATCTGGGTTTGATGAATGTATAAGTACGTGTTCGAGTGTGAGTAGTGTGTGTGTGTGTGTATGACAGAGAATCTGTGATTGTATGCGTGGCTGGGGCTGTGCTTGTGAATGTGTGTGAATGAGTGTGTTTTGAGTGTATGACTGTGTGTGAACTGTGTGTTTTGGGCCGTGTGTGTATGTGAAATTACTGTGTGTGATTGTGTGAGGATGACTGCATGTTTAGTGGTGTGAGTGTGTGTGACTGGGATGTATTTGTGAAGGGGTTGTATGTGTATTGTGTGCAAATGTGAGTGTGCGTGGCTGTGTATGAGATTATGAACTAGTGTATGAGAGAGAAAATGCAAGAAATGTATGGAGTGTTTGTAGTGTGTGAGAGAGAGTGTGAGTGTGTGTAGTGTGTGTGAGAGAGAGTGAGTAGTGTATGTAGTGTGTGAGAGAGAGTGAGTGTGCATTCTTGGTGTTCTAAGTGAGAACTTGAAGATGTGTGTAGAGAAAAGTGTGTGTTCTTGGTGTTCTAGGTGAGAACTTGAAGATGTACTAGTGTGTGTTCTAGGTGTTCTAGGTGAGAATTTGAAGATGTGTGTAGAGAAAAGTGTGTGTTCTTGGTGTTTTTGGTGAAATGGAAAACTAACTAATAACTAAAGGCCCTCCCTAGAATTTTTATTTTTCTCCCCCTCTTTTTCTAAAATCCCCAAGTGGGGTATTATAGTGCACAAGTCTTAACCTCCAAGAAATGGTTAAAAGACCAAAACGCCCTTGACTACAAAAATTACAACCTTGCCCTTTAAAAATATCAAAATTTATATTCTCTCACAAAAAATAGAAAAAATTAAGAAAAATGTAAATAATAAATTTGTTAATAGAAATTCACTCTGAAAAAAGGTTAGAAAAACTTAGAAACATGCTTAAAAACCTAAAAATAAATTTGGTACACAAAAATAGGCGAAAGTGGTATTCGCGATGCGAAATTACCATTTTGCCCCTGTGCTAGCGAAAATGCATAAAATTCCGGCTGAACCCGAAAAAATCACAAAATTTAAAAACGAGTATAAAAGTACAAAAAATGAATTTAAACCTTCCAAAATTAATGAAAAAAATATTTACAATTAAAAAATTACTATTCTGCCATCCAAAATTGCTGACTTCTTCATCAGGATTTGACGCCAAATAGTAGAAAAAAGGTCCCCCAATATTTGAAAATAAATAGTGTGTCAAAATTTAGTGTCTGCAATCTCTAATTTCTATATCAAATGCCTGTAGCAAGAGAATCCACCAAATTAACCTTGGTTTGGTGTCTTTCTTAGACAACAGGTATTTGAGAGCTGAATGGTCAGTAAAAATGATAATTTTAGACCCTACTAAATAGGATCTAAACTTATCTAGAGTAAAAATAACTGCCAAAAGCTCTTTTTCCTTGGTTGCATAGTTAATCTGTGCTTTATTCAAAATCCTACTAGCATAATAGATTACATGCAACCGACCTTCCCTACGTTGACCTAAACTCCCCCTAATGCAAAATCACTGGCATCACACATTAGTTCAAAAGGCAATCTCCAATCAGGTGATGCTATAATAGGGGCCGATGTCAACTCAGTCTTTAACCTGTTGAATGCATTCAAGCATTCTTCACCAAAGTTAAAAGGAGCATCTTTAACTAACAAATCACATAGGGGTTTAGCTACTTTGGAAAAATCTTTAACAAATCGCCTATAAAACCCCACATGTCCCAAGAAACTCCTAATTCCCTTAACATTGACTGGTGGAGGCATTTTTTCTATGACCTCAATCTTGTCTCTATCAACCTCTATCCCATTTGAAGATATCTTATGGCCAAGCAGTATGCCTTCCTTGACCATAAAATGGCACTTTTCCCAGTTTAAAACCAAATTGGTTTCTTCACTCCGTGTCAATTTATGGAGGCACTCATCAAAAGATTTTCCAAAAACAGAAAAATCATCCATGGAAATTTCCATAATTCTCTCAATATAGTTAGAGAAAATAGCCATCATACAATGCTGAAATGTGGCAGGGGCATTGCACAAACCAAAAGGCATGCGTCTAAAAGTAAAAACTCCATAGGGACAAGTAAAGGACGTCTTTTCTTGATCCTCAGGTGCTATAGCAATCGGTTATACCCAGAATACCCATCCAAAAAATAATAAAATGCATAACCAAATATTCTCTCTAACATAGCATCAAGAAAAGGTAAAGGGAAATGATCTTTCCTAGTGGCAGAATTCAACTTCCTATAATCAATACAAACTCTCCACCCAACCACTATCCTAGATGGAATGAGTTCCTCATCTTTCCCTTTAACAATGGTAGTCCCTCCTTTCTTTGGCACTACATGTAAAGGGCTAACCCATGTGCTACCAGAAATTGGGTAGACAATGCCCGCAGCTAACCACTTCAAAATTTCTGATCTCACAACCTCCTTCATGTTGGGATTAAGCCTTCTCTAAGCCTCTACAACTAATTTACAATTGTTCTCCAGTAGTATACGATGCATGCATATAGAAGGACTTACCCCCTTCAAGTCAGAAATTGACCAATCTATTGCCCGTTGGTGTTGCTCAGAATCCAACTCGGTACTCACTATAACGGGTAATGTAACCTTTTCTCCCAAAAATTCATACCAAAGATGTTTAGGTAATGGCTTTAATTCCAATCTAGGAGATTGAACATCAGAAGGAGGTGGTATCCCTTTACTCACTCCTAGATCCTCGAAAGATGATTTCTTCCTAAATGGCTCTCTAGAATCCAGAAATAGTGCCATCTCTCCCTTCTCCTCACTGCTTTTCACTTGTGGACCTGTCTCTGTCAAGCACAACTCTAGTGTGTCACAATCTAGAGCAACTAACCCAAATTCCTTAGTAAGCTCCTCTACAAGGTCTACTGAATAGACATGATCAGTGAATGAAGGATACTTAACTATGTTGTTGAAATTAAATTCAACCTCTTCATCACCTATTTGAAACTTAAGTTTTCTATTTTTCACATCTATAATGGTACCTGCTGTGGCTAAAAATGGTCTCCCTAAAATAATAGGCATTTGGATATCCTCCTCCATATCTAAAACCACAAAATCAACAGGTATTATGAATTTATCCACTTTGACCAACACATTCTCTAGTACCCCCCATAGGTGACGAATTGACCTATCAGCTAGTTGAAGGGTCATGTTGGTCTTCTTCAACTCAGTAAGCCCAAGTTTTTTCGCAATAGTTAAAAGAATCAATGACACACTTGCACCAAGGTCACATAAGCTTTAGCAATCTCTAACTCCCCTATGGTGCAAGGGATAGAAAAACTACCCGGATCCTTTAACTTAGGAGGAAGCTTATTTTGGATACGAGCACCACTCTCCTCAGTGAGAGCAACAATCTCATTATCCACTAACTTCTTTTTGCGAGATATAAGTTCTTTTAGGAACTTTGCATAAGAGGGAATTTGCATGATAGCATCCACAAATAGAATATTAATATGCAAACTCTTAAAGATATTCATGAACTTTTCAAAATCTGCATTATTATTTTCCTTTTATAGCCTTTGTGGAAAGGGTATAGGAGGTGACTTGACATTGATAAATGGTTTACTAACTTCCACCTCTACTCGTCCCTCTCTCATATCATCCCCTACTTTCTCTAAATTCCCATTTTGATTGCTTACCCTAACATCATCATTTATTCTCTCAAGCTCATCTAATTCCTTCCCACTACGAAGAGTAATAGCCTTTATATGCTCATGAGGATTGACCTCAGGTTGACTAGGTAATTCATCTTTGTTCCTAGTCCTAATGGCTTCAGCAAGCTGCCCAATTTGGTTATCAATGTTTCTCTACATATTAGCCATTTTCCTATCCACATCTTGAGACAGCTTTTCAAAAGCTATCTCCCAATCTGGCTTCTGTGCAGGTTGGGTAGGTCTAGGTAGAAAACCTAGCGGATTAACTAGCCTTTGCTGTGCACCCCTCTCTTTCCATCCAAAATTTGGATGGTTCCTCCAACTAGGATTGTAAGTATTGGAGTAGGGGTTGTTCTGAGGTTGACTATTGAAATTGGCATATTGCACTTATTCATTAGAAGCACAATCAGTTGTTTCATGCTGACCACCACACATAGTGCAACATGCCATGACAGGTTGTGAGCTAGGGCCACTACCATTTTTCAGAAGACAAAGCACATCCTACATCTGGGTTGATAGTGCATTTAAGGTATTATGGTCAGATATTGATATGGTCATTCCCCTTCTTTGACCACCCCTAATATTGGCCCATTGGTAGCTATTGGCTGCCATTTCCTCTATCAAATCTTGGGCTTCCTCTGCAAACTTACCCATTAAAGCCCCTCCCGCTGCAGCATCTACATTCTGCTTAGTAGAATATGTTAAACCATTGTAAAATGTTTGTACAATGAGCCACTCTGGTAATCCATGATGAGGACATTTCCTAAGTAACTCCTTATACCTCTCCCATGCCTCATACAACGACTCTCTCTCTAACCGCCTAAAACTAGTAATGTCCATCCTAAGCATGCCAGTCTTAGCAGGTGGGAAGTACTTATTTAAGAATGCTCTAGATAACTCAACCCAAGTGGTGAAAGAGCTAGGTGCAAATGAATGTAGCCAAAGCTTAGCTTGCCCTCTCAAAGAGAAAGGAAACAAACGCAACGTTATAGCATCCTCTGTGCCCCCATTTACTTTCAGGGTGTCACAGATTTCAGAAAAATTAGCTAAGTGAGCATTTGGGTCCTCCATGATAGTTCTTCCAAATTGCTCCTATTGGACCATCTGAATCAAGGCTGACTTGATTTCAAAATTATTGGCATTAACTGCGGGTCTTGAGATGCTTGATTGGGTGCCAATCCCATCAGGCAGAGCAAAATCCCTCAATGCTCTCTGCTTAGCCATTTGCACTTGTGGACCATTAGATTCGGAGTTTTCTGCTTCAGATTCTAACTCAAGTCCTACTCACTGAGAATTTACTCCTAAAGTAAATAAAATAAAATCTAAACAAAAATGAAAAAGTACAACCTAGATTAATAGAGTACTTACTAGACCTAATATTCCAATTACCATTCCCTGGCAACGGTGCCAAAAACTTGGTAGGGTTTTAATTAGGCTAAGAAAAGACTCTAGCTATAGTTGACCCACCAAATTAAAATTGCCAAATTCACCTATATCTGCAAGAGGACAGATTGCTAATGAGTATTGGGAACTAGGCTCGATCCCACAAGGAAAGTTGAAGAAGTAGTAGACCTTTATAAAGCTTCCTATTATCTAGACAACCAATTACCACGATTAAAACTAAAACAAACCAAAAAACTACTTTGTTAACACTCGAGACTAAAGAAGTAAAAATAGAAATTAAGAGGACACTAATGATCAGAGTATCTAGGACTTAGAATCCCTAATGATCTAAGAGAAAAGAGCAATTTCTTCAACTATGCAATCTCATTACCTAACCTAGAGCCCAATTCCAAATGTACCTAGCTTTCACTCTCGTGACGAACTAGCGATTACCTCCCTACTAAATCCCTCCTACTTTCGTGGTAGAGATTATAGCGTAGGTTAATTTAGCCTTATGAATTGATCAAGACTCACCTAGGAGTACCACTACTCTCGTGTGACATACTACCTAGGCTTCAATTATTCTTTGTCCACTACCACTACCAACTCTCGTTGAATAATAGTAATTGAGAGATTATAATTGGTGATCAAGCAATTACAATTCAATTAACCAGAACAATGGATAAACAAAGTAACTCAATAGCATGATATCACCAATTACTCCATATCCCTTACAATCAAAAGCTCATCTAAACCCTAGATATGCAAATTAAGTGCTCATATTTAAAGCAATAAAAGTAAATTCTTTGCAATCAATTGACATAAGTATCAAAGACAAGAAATGTAAACAGAAAACTTATTGTCTTTATTGCTAATAAAAACCACAAGTTGCTGCCATTCTCCCCTTTTGAGTAGTACAAGTGATCTCCTTCAGAATTGTCTCCCCACACTCATCTATTTTATGCTTCCTTTCTAGGTCTATGGAACTAGGGTTTTTGAACCTTGTTCCTCTCTTTTTTCTACCCTAAAATACTCTCTAAAGAAGACTAAAAACGTTTTCCTTGTGAGTGCCGGTCCCCCTGGTTTTATCTCCCGAAATGCCTTAAAAATGTGCACCAGCGACCTGAACCCGCGGCTATACCTGCGGAGAGGTTACAACCGCAGGTTCACCAAGCGGACTGTCTGATCGTACCCACGGAGCAGGTATGATCAGAAGCTTTATCTTCGGATCTTCCACCTTGCTTCTCGCTTCACTCTTGCACCAACTCTTTGGCCTTCATCTCTGAACCATTTCTTCACTTCTAATCATCTATTTGAGCACTTTGGTTCCTTCTAAAGCTACATGTATGGATTCTTCAACAACCACCTGCAGGATCACAACAATAACACATATGAATAGCTTTTATTCTAAAATCACTTGTCCACTCAAAAGTAAGAGAAATTGCATCACAAAAAAATAAAAACTAATAAAAAGACACTAAAAACCTCTATTAAAAATCCACTTAAGACTACTTCACTTTGGCAACTATCAAAATAAATGAAAATCATGTAAAAAAAGAAATATATGAAGAAAAATGCATAAAAAAAATCACATAAGGGCACACTAGGGCATATAAAGAGAAATTAACGATGAATAGGAATGCCTCTTGGAAACCCGGTATAAATACAAATCAAAATGACCAAACAAGTCAAGCTACCTCGGTATAAACAAAAAAAACCTAAAATATATAAATATTAACAAATTGAGATAAAAAAAAATTCTAGCAACTAAGGGGGCCAAAAATAAAATTCTATAAAACTTAATGGGTAAAATTAAAAAATTCACATAAACGGAGGGCAAAAAATATAAATTTCAACAAGGGAAAAATTGCAATTATGGGGCTTATTTGACAAGAAAATCAAATCTAAGGGGGGTCAAATTGCAAAATTTGGGATCTAATTGCAAAAATGAAGAATATGCATGGGTACAATAATACTACTTGGCATCCTAAGGGCTAAAACATAAATATCGTTTTTATAATAAAAACACCTAAGAAAAAGATAAAAGAAAAAGAAAAAAAATGCATGTCAGACTGGATAAATACCAAATTGATTAGCTATATTAAATTGACTCACATAAGTTAATTACTAAAATTAAGACTAAACTAAACCGAATTGGAAACAAAGAAATCAGAATAATTAACCCAATAACTAGCTAAAAAGAAAAAATACAGACTATTTTAAAATCCCTTTCTCCTTAAATAAAGAACTAAACCTTTAAACAGCCCCAAATTTCCAATTTCTTCGTCTCTCTTTTCCTCTCAATCTCTCTTTTCTTCTCTGGTTCTCTCTTCTTCTCACCATTTTTCTTTCCTTTCTTGGCTTTCTTCTCTTTTTTCTGGCTATCTCTGTGTTCTACTTCTTCTCTTTCCCTGCGTCTCTATTATCTCTCTCTATTACTTCCCTCTTTCCCACGTTTCTCTCTTCTATTTCTCCTATCTCTCCTCACTCTTCTCTCTGTCTCACTCTCTTTCACCATTTCTCTCTGTCTGCTCCTCTCTTCCTTTGTTCTCCCTATTTTCTCTCACCTTCCCTCTCTCTCTCTCTCTCTTTCTCTCTGAAATTCATAGAGTCAATTCCCCCAAGTCAGTGTTATGTGGTGGTTTATTGTGTGGCTTTCGAGGCGTGTGAAGGGGCAGTGGACTAGGCATGGGTTAATGGTGTTTGTACGGCCAGCTATGGTGGCATGGCAATGGCCTGGCCGTGGTTTGTGGGTGGCTTGGTTGTCGATGAGTAGCTGGGGGTACTTGATTGACGGATTTAATTGGGCGTTGATAGTGGGCTTGCAATGGTTGGGCCATTGAACCTTTGTGTGGCTGTGTTTGTTGAATTGGGATTGTTTTTCTGCAGGTGTTTGTGGTGAAGACAAGGGAGAGTTGTTGGTACTGGTGTGAATTTGGGTTTGGGTGACTGGGTGTGGTAGGTGATGGCTGGGTTGATGGGAGTAGCAGTGGTTTGCTATCAGAGGTTGGACTGTTGAGAGCTATGGTTTACAGGCATGGTTCGCCATCGTGGATCGCGGTCGTGTCGTGGTTGTGGTTGTTCCACATCCGTTGCGGTGTATCGGTTGAATATCAGGTGATATGCACATTATAGTATATAAAAATTTTTAAAAAATTTAAAAAAATTACTAAAAATAAAAAATACCATAACTAACACAATTATCTAATTAAATTTACTAAATACTTACATTGTCCTATATAGTCACTAATTATTTAAATAAAGTAATGCTGCGTAAGTGTAGACCTATAACAGTAGTAATAAATGATTTTAGCATCAATTTTATATGACATCACTTAAATATAAGAATAAAACCACTATATCTTATATAATACAATAAAAATTATACAAAGAAAGTAGTAATGTTTACTTGAATACAAGAAAAGAAAGAAATACATATCAAATAATATTACAAAATAAAAAAGACCTAAAAAAGCAAGCGTTCTTACCATATTTCAATAACAATTTCCATCATAAATTGATCAACTGTAATGCTCAAGTGATTGATCTCAAATTTCTAAAATAAAAATAAAAATAATAAATATCATTGAAATATTAAATTCAAGATGTATGTATAGATCTTGAATTCTATCAAATATAGTAACAATATATTTTTACTTTCTTTACATACCTCTTAATACCATGTAGAATGACGAGGAGGTTCAAAATCGTGCTCATCTCTCTGCTTATTATAGTAAGAATAAGGCATTTGCACTTAGTTTCTTTCATGCGAATGTATGAACCATATTGTTCGTCCCTTAAATTTGATGATGCACTAGATGAACCATGATCAAAATATGGCAAAGGTGGTGGATTTGCTCCAAATTCCTAACCTCCGTGGTAGTAACTGAACCCTTGATAGGGCAAGCTATCATTGGTGCTATTGGATGAACCATAGTTATTTCCATAATAACCAATGCTACTTGAATCAGATGCAGATTTCCCATGATATGTTCTAATTGGTCGATTATAATATCCACTAGTAGAAACACTAGTGGACCTCTGAAGATGGCTAGGTCCACCGTATGATCCGTAGTTAGAGTAATAACCAGTGAAAGGTACATATGATCGCTCAAACTCATGTCCTAGCCTTCTAGAATCATAGGCTCTGTATGAATGATCTATATTCAAATCTTGCATATGTTCATGAACTCCAGAGTATCTCCTAGAATTTGAGTAGTAAGAAGAGTCATGTTTGCTTGAGAATTCAGTTATCCTGCTCAAATGTTGCCGCTGTGCTTCTAAGCCAGGATGATAACCATGATCCGTATCTTGAGTAGCATAATAGTTATTATTTTCTCGAGCTCATGACATGTAGCAGCCCCACCTTACCCAGAGGCGCACCAAAGGGCTTAGCGGACTGCCTGCCTAGCTCTCGCCAGGACTCAAATCACGCACTCGCTCAATACATACACATAATTAATGCAAAATAAAACACATTCGTAAAGAAATATATTCATAAAATTCATTTGAAGTACAAATATTACAAAATGTTTTACACACTAAAATTTACACAGTATGTGCAAGAATAGCCTAAACAAGTGGCTATTAAAATATACAAAACAAAACATGTACACTGTCCAAACTCAGCTTTTCCAGCTTTAGTATTTTTGGGAAACCTGCTTAAGGAAAACAAATGAACGGGATGAGCTATAATAGCCCAGTGAGTGCTCAAGTCATGCAACCATACCAGTAAAATGTGATTTTGTTCAATAAAATATTTAACGAGTAAATAAATAATTTGTGAACAATTTAAGTAACAAGTAGTCAATGGCGGATACGAGGCTCAACTACGGAAGCAAGCTTAGCCGCAGAAGGAGCAAGCACTGATCATGTAACCAAGACGTTCAGACCGAGATAATAGCTCAGGTCTTTGCCAAGGAACATTCCAGTATAAACAAGCAAGACCCTAGCCACCATTCACCTTATAACCTCCAAACAAGCTACCACCTCCAGGAAGAAATTTCAACCTTGGAAGGGCCAACAAGCATGATAGTTCAATCCGGAGTTGGCCTCTTAGAGGAATTCAACTCATTTTGGGAAAGAACAACACGCCCTAAAACACCCAGCACCTTATAACCTCCAACTCATGATAGGGTTGACCAACCGTGAAGTAACGGTGAAGTTAGTCACAGAAGTCTCAATCACAAATAACACATATAATAGTGAAAGCATATAACACATTGCGGAATAGATGCGATAAAGTACACATCTTTCCTCAAGTAACACATATCACTAGATAATCATGTCAAGTATATCGTATCATTTTATGCATCAAAATAATGATGTCAAGTAGTACATGGCATTTCATGCATCATACACACATAAGAACACTCACCTGAAGCCTAAGAAAATATTTCATAATACGATCGGGTCTCACTTTCGGATCCTAAAATTCAAAAGAAATAATAGTATAAAAATCCTGAATAAAATCTAAGAACTTTCATAAGGAAATTCAAGAAATACCCCAAGTCTTTCTAGGGTTTAATTTCTAGGGTTTTGGAGCTTAGGGTTTTACCCTAGGGTTTAGGGTTTTGCTCGGAAAGGTTTAACTCACTAATAGCTAATCTACAAAAATTTCTGCACGCTTAAATCACTAAATTACAGCTTATAAAGTCTTAAATCATAGCCTAATTACTTTTATTTCCTAGGTTTTACCGAAATTTAGGCAGCAGTTCCCCTATAATCGGACTAACCCAAAAATTTTTCCTGCAAGAAAATCCAACAATCCAACCCAATTCAACAAGTTCTACAACTTTTATATTCAATTTAAACCCAAATTCAATCAAGATTCCACTCAAATTCAAAATCCCTACTCCAAGAATCATCACCCAAATCTGCACAGTGTTGGTTTTCAGCCAACTTCGTGCCATTACTGGGGTCAATCCACTAAGAACTAGGGAATTGTGATTACATTTTTTGAAAGTAAGTTTATAGGGCTACAACTTTTGTGAAGATCATCAATCCAAATTCCAACTAGAACAGGTTCAAAATCAGCCCTCAATTTGGCTCATCATAAAAACTGTTTTACGCAGAATCAAATTTTCAGCCAACTTTGAAAGCTTTCTGCGGTTAATACGCAATGAACCACCATGCAAGCCTTATACCGTTTTAAATCCCTATGAATCTAGTTTCTAAAACAACAAGAATTATTCGAATCCAAGTTATCTACACCAAGTTATGAAAGTTTTACTAAAACTGGTACAGCATGACTGTTCAAGTAGTTCTACCAATTTCACATCAAACTCACTTTAATTTCACTCAAATTTATCACAAAAACACCTAAACTACTCCAAGGTTCTTCAACCAAATCAAACTTAAATCATGTCATTTCAAGTTTAAATCACTATCTACAAGTCATACAAGTCCATAAACCTCATATTCATGGAATAAAACTTCATATTTCATGGCTAAAATAAATCATACTTAACTTTAAAGATATGGGTAAAAGCTATAAAAACTACAAATTGTGCTTGAAATAATAAGAGAAGTTCTTGGTTAATACCTTTAATAAGGCAAGATCTTTGCTTAGGATGAAGATTAACTCACTTTCTATGGAAGAAATAGGATCAAATTGGAGAGAAATACTTCAAGAAAATGAAAGCAAAAGAGAGGAAAAAGGAAAAATAGGGGCCGGCCAAGATGAAGAGGAAAAGAGAAAAAAAATGGCTAAGTAATATGGAAAAGAATTGAAGAAAAATTGGAAAAATGTTGGTCCAATCAAAGCAAGACAAAACCAAAGTGATCTTGACTTTCTTAACCATGGAAGACTACACTTGGCTAAGGGTCATTAGAAGAGATTTTTGTGATTTATCCTACAATCATATCTTGCAAGAGATGCTAGGTACAATTCCTAAAAGCAATGGTACAACATGCTAGTAAAATAGAAAATCAATTCCTTATTTCTTCTCACTAATTTCGGCCCTCTCTTTTTTTTTTCTAATGAACATAATACAAAATAAATGGTTTTGGCATGAATTTCTAGGGTGTTACATGACATGCCACCGGTATATTGGCTATCCTGATAGTTTCCACCACCACTACTAACATTTCTTTGATGAGAATCTCTTGTGTTTGCCACTCCATTATCATCATCATCGTTTCCGCTATTATCTTCTCCACTACTAGAGTTGTTAGTAGAGGAAGATGAAATGGGTTTTGAAATAAAAATTTTCTTCCCAGTAGTCTTGCTTTTGCTTGTAGATACTTCCTCCTTATTCTACACAATTGGCCTGTCATTGTAATTCCTCCTTAGAATTTAAAACTGGCTATCGATCAATTGAAATCTTGCAAGTTTAACTTAATTCTTGCAAGTTATTAGAGAAAAACATTGGGAATAAGAAGAACATACAATTGGCCCGTCATTGTACCCAAAGGCATATGCTCCTTGCCTTTATGTGTATGACATGTGTTTAATAATTACTATAATTTACAATATTGTTTGGTAGATTATTCTAGCATATGACTATTATTCTTCAACTTTTTTGTTTTCCTTTTAGTAAGGAGAGTTATGTTTACGTCTGTAAGTTTTTGGGTCCATAATGGTGCATACCGGTACATATTGCCGAGATCTCGGCGGATATTCACCGATACGGTGTTATACCATTCATATCGGTGGATATCGCCAATTTCTCGATGATATGTATCCGATATAGTTCAAAAGATGATGCGGGTAACGATATCGTAACGGTAGGCTCCGTTCTAGTTACGACTCGGGAGATACATCGCGGACTCGGGTGATATGGCGAACCATGTTTACAAGTGGTTTTTGGGCAATTGAGTGGTTTTGGGACTGCTTTGACTATGATTTGGTGGTTGCAAGTGGTTGATATAGGGGGATGACTGACGGTGGTGAAACTGAGTTTGGTTTTGTGGGAAATTGATGGCAATTGGCCACAGGTTGTATTGGTTGTGTCTGATTTTGGGATTGACTGATTTGGATTGGGGCTTGTGGATGGTCGTTTGATAAGCTGCATTTGGTGGTTATTTTGTTGCGGTGGTGCCATTGGGTAGAAGAGGAGCTGTTGGTGGTGGAACTTTGGGTTTTAGTATGGCGGTGGTTTCTGGTTGTTGCTATGGAGTGATTGAAATGTGTGCTACTGGTGAATCTCCAGTGAATTGTTTTTGTGCTGTTCATGATTGCCGGTGGCTGTGATTGCGATTGTGGTGGTAATAGGTGATGGGCGATTGAAGGTAGTTTTGTTTTGGGGCTGGCAAATGGCAAAGGTTAAGGTGGAGTGCATGATTGATGGCTAATGACCAGGGTCTATTTCTGATTGGGGTTGTGAGGAAGGCTGGTGATTGCTACATTTGAGGGACTGAAACTGGCTTTGCCAAGTCGCTGTTTGCTTTGCAGGTTGTCTGTGGTGGAGGTCTTGATTGAGATTTGTAGTTTTACTGACTGTGGCTATGGTGGCGAAGTGGGCTCTGACCTAGTTGAGAAAAGCGTTGACGATGGTTCTTGTCTTAATTACTGAGGGTTCTGTGATTTGAGGGTGGAAAATAGGGGCGGTTGTTGGTAGGTTTTTGGCGATGATGGTTATGAGGGATAGTCTGGTGGAAGAAAGGAGGGGAAAAGAGAATAAACGGTGGGAGAAATGGAGAAGAAGAAAGAACTATAAACCCAGAAAGAGAAAAGAGCAAACCCAGAAACAAGAATGGCGCACAGAAATCAAAACAAAAGAACAAAAGATTCAACCAGAATCCTAAATAAACACATTCAATTAATCAGATTCACATAGGTAAATTGAAGAAAATAAAATGAAACAAAGAGAAGGACTTACCTAGAATGATGATGAATAGAAGATGACGTGAACAGTCACTTGAAATGAAGATGGTGGCTCCAAGTGTGTGTAGATTTGGTGATTTAGTGTGTGTTTTTTTTATTCCCAAACGGATAAAAGGACATGTGTTTTAGGATTTTTCTCCTTTTTTTCTGATTTCAATGGAGGTATTTATAGAGTCTAGTAGTCTTGCCCTCCAAGGATACCCCAAAATAACCAAAATGCCACTAGTAATAAAAATCCTAATTTTATCTTAAAAAAATTATTTTTGACACAAAAAATCAAAATTAATACGAAAATGACAATGAACTCCAAAATTTGCCAAAAAATTCAAAATAGATTTTAAAATTTTAAAAATAAAGATTAGAGCTTAAAACTAGCCAAATATTGCATTCGGGCTGTGAAATGACTATTTTGTCTGTATAATGACAAATAAATAGAAAAATAGCTATTGGCTACAAAAAAATTATCAAAAATTAAAAATAATCTTAAAACCTTATAAAAAGAATTCAGGACTCAAAAATTAGTGAAAAATGCGCTCAGAGTGCGAAATGACTGTTTTGCCCTTATACTAACAAAATGCACAGAAAAATAGCTATTAGTCTCAAAAAATTACCAAAAATTAAAAACAAGCCTAAAACCCTAGAAAAGACATTTAGGACTCAAAAATTGATAAAAAATGCATTTGGAGTGCAATGTGACTATTTTGCCTCTGAACGAGTATTTACAGAAAAATAGCAATCGTCCTCTTAAAAAAATAAAAAAATTTAGAAATATGTTTAAAAGCTTGAAAAATAAAATTTGGACTTGACATGAGCGAGAATGGTGCTTGCAGGGTAAAATGACTATTTTGACCCTATGCTGGCGAAATATAGAAAAATAATAGTTAAATCTGAAAAAAATACAAAAATTTAAAATATGTATGAAAGTACAAGAATATGAATTTAAAACCTCAAAACTAATAGAAAAAAATTTACAGCTAAAAATTGTTGTTTTGCCCCCAGAAATTGTTAATTTTGCCTCTTTTTGCTCAAAAATCAAATTTGACCACAGAATTAAAAATGAAAAGCCCCAATGTTGGAAAGATAAACGGTGTGTCAAAATTTGATGTCTACAATTTGCCCCTCTTTGTCGGGAATCTCACAAAGATTTCAAACAAAGACGTGGACAACACTAAATTTTAACTCACCTAAATGTAACAACAGATACCCATGTAAACTAAAACATCTAAACATGTATTGTGGTGAGATATAAACCAATAAACAAATGAACAAAGAGAAATATGCGACCAAGCTCTCAAGGACCTACCTACAAATCCCGGTAAAAGAAATCAGGTCAAACGTAGTTCATATGCAAGTGAACAATAAATGCGAAACACAACTGCACATGATAACACAAGGATTCCAGTTTTTCAACACTTGAGATCAAAATAAAGAAATGCAATACTTGAATTGCTAAACTAAGATAACCTACAGCGATCCAAGTTATTTGACAATAAACATCATAAACTAAATGCAAAAAACATGCCCAAGCTATTAGACAAAATAAATTCATAAATTAAATGCAGAAAGCGATGCCCAACCTGCTGAACAAAATAAATTCATAAACAAAAATGCAGAAAGCGGTGCCTAGGCAGCTGGACAAAATAATTTCATAAACTAAAATGCAGAAAGTGGTGCCTAGGCTGCTGGACAAAATAAATTCATAAATTAAAATGTAGAAAGTGGTGCTCAAGCTGCATGACAAAATAAATTCACAAACTAAATACAGAAAACGGTGCCCAAACTACTGAACAAAATAAATTCAAAAACTAAAATGCAGAAATCAGTGCCCAGGTTGCTGGACAAAATAAATTCATAAAGTAAATGTAAAAAATGTTGTTTAGGATGCTAGACAAAATAAATTCAAAAACTAAAATGTAGAAAGTAGTGCCCAAACTGTTGGACAAAATAAATTCTTAAACTAAAATGCAGAAAGCAGTGTACAGCCTACTGGGCAAAATAAATTCATAAACTAAAATACAGAAAGTGGTACCCAAACTGCTAGACAAAATAAATTCATAAACTAAATGCAAAAATCGGTACCTAGGCTGCTGAACAAAATAAATTCATAAAGTAAATGCAGAAAGCGGTGCCCAAGCTGCTGAACAAAATAAATTCATAGACTAAAATGCAGAAAGCGATGCCCAAGCTGTTGGAAAAAATGAATTCATAAATTAAAATGCAGAAAGCGGTTCCCAAATTGTTGGACAAAATAAATTCATAAACTAAATCTAGAAAGCGGTGTCTATGCTGCTAGACAAAATAAATTTATAAACTAAATTGCAGAAAATAGTGCCTAGACTGGTGGACAAAGTAAATTCATAAATTAAAATGTAGAAAACGGTGCCCAAGCTGCTTGACAAAATAGATTCAAAAACTAAAATACAAAAAGCGGTGCCTAGGCTGCTAGACAAAATATATTCATAAACTAAAATACAGAAAGTGGTGCCCAGACTCCTGGACAAAATAAATTCATAAATTAAAATATAGAAAGCAGTGCCTAGGTTGTTGGACAAAATAAATTCATAAACTAAAATACAGAAAACGATGCCCAAACTACTGGATAAAATAAATTCATAAAGTAAATGCAAAAAGCAATGTCCAAGCTGCTTGACAAAATAAATTCATAAACTAAAATGCAGAAAAAGGTTCCCAAACTGCTGAACAAAATAAATTCATAAACTAAATGTAGAAAGTGGTGCCCAAGCTCCTAGACAAAATAAATTCATAAATTAAAATGCAGAAAGCAATGCCCAGGCTGCTGGACAAAATAAATTCATAAATTAAATGCAGAAAGCAATGCCCAGGCTGCTGGACAAAATAAATTCATAAATTAAATGCAGAAAGTGGTGCCCAGGCTACTGGACAAAATAAATTTATAAACTAAATGTAGAAAGTGGTGCCCAGACTCCTGGACAAAATAAATTCATAAATTAAAATGCAGAAAGTGGTGCGCAAGCTGCTGGACAAAATAAATTCATAAACTAAATGCAGAAAGCAATGCCCAGGCTGCTGGACAAAATAAATTCATAAATTAAATGCAGAAAGTGGTGCCCAAGCTACTAGACAAAATAAATTTATAAACTAAATGTAGAAAGTGGTGCCCAGACTCCTGGACAAAATAAATTCATAAATTAAAATGCAGAAAGTGGTGCCCAAGCTACTGGACAAAATAAATTCATAAACTAAATGCAGCAAGCGATGCCAAGGCTACTGAACAAAATAAATTCATAAACTAAAATGCAGAAAGCGGTGCCAAGCTACTAGACAAAATAAATTCATAAAGTAAATGCAGAAAGCGGTGTTCAGGCTGTTGGACAAAATAAATTCATAAAGTAAATTTAAGACGTAGAAAATTTAAAAACAACTGTTGAACATTGCATCCAGATCCATTTGAACAATAATCAAAATTCTTTTTATTTTTTAAATTTTGCCCCAGTGTATGGATCAAATTAATTGGCAGTCACATTTTTCAAACTTGAGATTTATGTAAAACATTAAAATTTATTTGAACTCAGTTCTTTCTAAAAAAATTTTCCGAGTATAAATCAGTTTTTCACAAAATCTTAACTCAAGCACAAGGCATCAAAATCAATCTTAAAAATAAAATTTTTCTCAAAAAATTTGTCCCATTTCTGACAAATGCTCCAAATGGTGATAGTGTGGTCCCACCTGCAAAAGAGAGAAAACAGCAGCAATTGCAAAAGTGAGGCCACCACTTAGCGGTCCCTTAACTCTGCTATCACGTAAAAACATAAGGATTGCCATTGCTAAAAGCTGATACCGTCTCGTGCTTCCTTTTCTACAATTTTTTATTTCAATAGATTATGGTTCATGATTCAAATTAGATACTTATATAGTCTTTCAATCCATGTATACTTCTGACTTCGAATAAACTTAGGATTGCCTTTGCTTTTATTCCAACTTCGAACAAATTAAATATCAAATTTCAAACACGAATCGGTGAAAAAACACTTCGCATGCAGCAGTTTAAAAGAAATTCTATACAGTAAATATTTTTTCAAATGAAATGCATGAAACCTTTTATTTTAAAAGAAACAAACAATAAATTGTTAACTTGGTTGAAAAATGAATTTTCAGGTGATAGCTTTGAAACATCTGTTACTTTGATCCTTTGGATGTCATTCCACCAAAACTTTCAAGATTGCTACAAGATGATCAATACAAGAGAAAAACCTCAAGTAACCATCGTCACCAACTTCTGTGAAGAATTCCACGTTTCATGCAGACATATCTTACTTCCTTATTTGTGAGCCTTTAACTATAGTTACTTGACCTCAGAGCCCTTTCGGGTTTTCACCTAGGCTTCCCCCACCCATTTTATTTCTTTTCTTTCTCTTTTTTTTTTTCTTTTTTTCTTCTTCTTCTTCTTCCTTTTTTTTCTTTTTTTTTTTCTTCTTCTTCTTCTTTTTTTTTTTTTTTTTTTCTGAGGCGCCCTTTTGGGTTTTCGCCTTTGTAGAGGGAAAAGAAAGCAAGCAACATTCAAGTCCTGATTAGTCATCCCCCTTTTCATGAAATCAGACTGGCATTAAAATATTTGGCATGAGTAAGACAATCTTCCCTCGATTGATTAGAAATGGATATATTAACATCATATACCATATTGATTTGTAAATTTTCATTTCAAAATTATCACAAAATAAAGAAGGAGGTCGGTAACATTTTTTACTTTTGTAACGGGGTCAAGTAAGGTGTTCGAAAGGTTAAGGCTGGAAAGCATTTGTGAAAGGGTTGATTATCTTGAGGTCGCATTTTCAGGATGACTTATCCCAATTTTTATTCCTTGCTTTTTGGGAATTTCTTTTCTTCTTTCTTCTTTTTTTTTTAATTTGCCCCAGTTTAATCACTTTCTCATGAGGTTTTCTTTTTGTATCATTTTCATTTTTCACTTCGTCTCTTCTATTTTTTTAACAAACAAAAATAAAATTTTCCCCAATGTGGGGTGCAACCATCAAATGGGTTATGAAACGAAGATTTTTAATTTCTGAAGGCTCAAAAGGGAGAATTAGGGGAATAAAATGTTTAAGGAAAAAGAAAGAAAGCCTGCCTTTGATCCGTCCTCTTTTGCAATAATTTTGAAAGAAAACTTATTAATCAAATGTAAAACTTTTTCACCATGTCTGAATTGATGATCTGGGGAAAGTCTTGACTGTCTATATTTCTGCCAAAACAAGACCTCCACCTGATAATACCTTCTTCACAATGAATGTACCCTGCCAATTTGGAGTGAATTTCCCTTTTGCCTCCTCCTAAATTGGAAGAATTCGCTTCAAAACTTTGTCCCCTACTTCGAACTGGCGAGGTTTGATCTTCTTTTGATAAGCACGGACCATTCGTTTTAGGTAGCACTGCCTATAGCAAACAACATTCAAACGCTTTTCATCAATCAATGATAACTGCTCATGGCACTTCCTAACCCATTCAGCTTTGTCCAACTAGGCCTCCATCAATATACACAGGGAAGGAATCTCCACTTCTGCCGGTAAGTTTACCTCCATTCCATATATAAGAGTATAAGGAGTCAACCCAGTAGAAGTCTTGATAGCAGTGTTGTATGCCAAGGGTGCATAAGGCAACTTTTCATGCCCAATCTCGATGTGTTTCAGTCATCTTGCGACTAATTTTCTTTAAATTCTTATTAGCAGCTTCCACAGCTCCATTCATCTGAGGTCTGTATATGGCAGAATTTCGGTGTTTGATTTTAAACTGCTCACATAATCCATCAACCATGTCATTATTGAGATTCCTTGCATTGTCCATGATCAACGTTTCTGGAACTCCAAAATGGCAAATAATGTGATTCTTTAGAAAAAAAGTCACAACTTTCTTAGTTATATGTTTATAAGACTCAGTCTCAGCCTATTTAGTGAAATACTCTATTGTCACCAAGACAAATCGGTGCCTATGCAAAGCTGGAGGATCAATGGCTGCAATCACATCCATTTCTTAGATTGAGCACGGCTAAGGAGTATTCATATGTGGAGTTCCAAAGGAGGGGCATGTATTACATCACCATGCACTTGACATTTAACGCACTTTCTGAGGAACACAACACAATCAAGCTCCATGGTGAGCCAAAAATATCGTGTTCTCATGATCTTCTTGGCCAGCAAGTGTCCATTCATATGCAGTTTGCACACACCACTATGTACCTCCTTCAGCAAGTACTCAGCTTCTTTCTCGTCGACGCATCTTAGGAGGCCCAAATCACTTGACCTTTTATATAGAACTTCTCCATTTAGAAAAAACCTTATAGACATTCTTCAGAGAAAATTCTTAGACACTGTATTGGCGCCTGGGGGATAAAATTCGTTTCTCAAATATTCCTTTAAATCATGAAACTAGGAAAGGTTGTTAGGTTCCGGTTCAATGTGCAAACAATGCGCCGACTCCTCTTGAAGCTGAATTTGGACAGGCTCGATCATTAATTCATTGAGGTGTTTAATCACGGAAGATACCGTGGCCAAAGTGTCTGCAAAGACATTATGAGTTCGCGAGAAACTAAATTGAGTAGACTATAATGATACAAAATGATTTTGGAATCTCGAGTCGCCCAATGTTTAAGCATCCGATGCACCAACAAGTGAGAATTGCTGAACACTTTCAAATCCTTAATCTCCATCTCTAAAGCCATCTTCAACCCTAAGGTACAAGCTTTATACTCAGTCATGTTGTTGGTATAAGGAAAACATAACTTGGCAGTTGCAGGATAATGCCTCCCTTCAGGTGAAACCAGAATTGTCCCAATTCCGATCCCCAAGAATTTGAAGCATCATCAAAGAATAATCTCCACTCTGTGTACAGCTCATTCACGTCTTCCATTGTCTCAATGAAAAAAATCTCTTCGTTTGGAAAGTAAGTGTTGAGTGGCTGATAATCATCATCTCTTGGATTTTCTGCCTAGTGATCTGCTATAGCCTGTCCTTTTAATGCCTTTTGTGTGGTGAAGACAATGTTGAACTCTGAAAGGATCATTTGCCATTTGGCCATGCGTCCAGTGGACAGCGGTTTTTCCAACAAATATCTTAAAGGATTAGAACATAAAATGAGATGAGTGGTGTGATCAAGAAGATAGTGCTTAAGCTTTTGGGTAGCCCAAGTTAGTGCACAACACAACCTTTCCAAGAACAAATAATTTGGCTCATAAGTTGTGAATTTATTGCTCAAATAATAGATTGCCTACTCCTTTTTGCTTGAATCATCATGCTGGCCCAAAATACAACCCATTGCTCCATCTAGAACTAAGAGATACATGATGAGTGATCGACATGGCTTTGGTGGCACTAAGACAAGAGGGTTCAACAAATAGCCTTTAACCTTATCAAAAGCTCATTGGTAATCCTCATTCCAATCTATCAGGGCGTTCTTTCTTAATAACTTAAACAGTTTCTTACAAGTGAGAGTTAATTGAGTAATGAATCTACGAATGAAATTTATCTTTTTCAAAAAACTTTTCACGTCCTTCTGTGTCTTTGGAATCGGCATTTTTCGAATAGCCTTTATCTTTATAGGATCTATCTTAATACCTTTCATGCTAATAATGAAACCTAACAATTTGCCAGTAGGAGACCCAAAAGCACACTTTACAGGATTCAACCTCAGGTTATACTTCCTTAATCTCTCAAACAATTTCTTCAAATTCACCAAATGATCCTCTAACCTCTTAGACTTGACTATGATGTCATCCACATGAACTTCTATCTCCTTTTGAATCATGTCGTGGAGCAATATAGTCATAGTCCTTTGATAAGTAGCTCCAGCATTTTTCAGTCTGAAAGGCATGACTCTATAACAAAATGTGCCCCATGGAGTGATGAATACCGTCTTCTCCTTATCTTCTTCTGCTACCAACAATTGATGGTACCCAGCGAAACAATCAATGAACAAGTCCATTTCATATCCTACTGTGTTGTCCAACACAATGTGAATATTGGGCAAAGAAAAATCATCTTTTGGACTAACTTTGTTTAAATCTCGATAATCTACACAAACCTACACTTCTCTTGACGTTTTGGGAACTGAAACCATGTTTGATAGCCAAATAGGGTAGTGGGAAACAATAATAATTTTTGCATTGAATTGCTTGACTATCTGCTCTTTAATTTTAAGGCTCATTTTGGATTTAAATTTACAAGGTTTTTGCTTCACTGGAGGAAAATTTGGATCAGTGGGAATTTTTGCACTACAATGTCTATGGAAACTCCAGGCATATTATCATAAGACCATGCGAATACATCTTGGAATTGGGTGAGGAATTCAATCATTTCTTTTCTTTGCTTCTTGTTTAAATGCACGCTGATTTTAACTTCTTCAACTTCTGTCTTAGTGCCAATATTGATGGTTTTTGTTTCTTCTAAGTTTGGCTTGAGTTTTTCTGAAGTATGGAATCATAATCTTCATCGATATCGCTCTTATTCTCATCAGCAGTTTGCATTATTTCAGAATTCAGAGAGATATCGAAATTGCATTTATCAGTTTCAAGCAAAGTGACATCCAAAGGATCATAAGTAGTTATTTTCGGCCATCTGAAAATGTGGTATACATGCAAACCAAAAATGTGGACTCATAAATTTATTTGGTCTGCTTCCACTTTTTTACTTCAAATCAATAACCCTCAATATTGATTCAGGAATCCATTGGAAATTCTTAGTGGGCTAGGATCCCATCTAATTAGCTTGAGATTGACGAAGGCCAACAACCCAAAGTTAACTTCGATTAGGTAGGCAACTTTGACCAATCATAACTTTTGTGACTTCTAGATAGTTGAGTATCGACTCTTGATATTCACATCTTATGTGTTACCCAACATTGCCTCAAAAATATCATAACCTTGACGAAGGCCAACAAGTTATGTATTTTTGTTAAGTCATACCCATTATTCAGAGATCTTATCTCATAACATAAACATATTTCGAGTAAGGTGACTTTGACGAAGGCCAACAAGTCAACACTTAATAGGAACTCTTCATTTTTGTTATAACAATGGAAAGGCAACTTTTATTGATGACTTAATATTTAGCTTGAGGGATTTTATTTTAACTATTAATGTCTCATCATATCACGCAATTAAAATATATCAAAATATAAAATAAAAGCATAATAAACGTGGATGATTATGGACTTTAATTAGTAATATTTTCTTCGAGCCTTGAAGAAAATATTTGGTCAAAATTCCTAAGGGACGTTTCAACTCCTTGAGGTGCCTCATTGGTTGCTCCTTGGTGCCATCTCCATCTTCTTGTACATTACATAAGTAATTCTGGTCTAAACAATTTAGAAAATAAACCTATTCCTAACCTATGCTATGCACATTACAAGTATTGATCAAGAAACCTTGAGTTACATTCGAGAGGAGTTTAGGTGAGAAGAGAATTACATCAAAAAATAGAGAAGGTAGGACACGCAGACCCTATTTATAAAACCAATACAAGCCAACCATAATAGAAATAATAACCATTCAATCACATTGGTCTAGTCCATAATCATCCACCATGCCATCATTCAATTTAACAATTAAATAAATTAATTTATTTAATTCTAGTCATAAATGACATGGTCTAAATAAATTAGATTAATGCTCTTGAATTTATGTCTAAAAAATATAGTTATAGAAGGTATAGGTTTCCAAAGTTTAACGTTCCAAAAATTAACAATTAAAATTGGAAAGTATTTTTGCAAAGAAATTTCAAAAAATCAAGTTTTTCAAAAAATTAAAATTTTCCTTGCAGAACCTCTGGTCACATCCGCGCCACCAATCCAAGGGACTATTCCCATGGATCCGTCTGCAGATTGATGTGGCACAATAGATCCGTGGGTCTGGCAGCGGCCAATCCAGCTGTGGATCAGCCCACGGATCGTGTGGGGTAACTAATTTGCTGGTCTAGCTGTGGCCAATCTGGTTGCGAATTGTCCCGCGGATCAAGCTCGTAAAAATCTTGAAAAATGATTTTTGTGAATTTTTTGAAACTTCTTTTGATCTAAATCGTGTGAAAACCCTTTTAACACAAAATTAATTTAGAAAGCATAAATACAACCTTAAGAATTCGTCTTAATTATTTAAAACACTTTTAGACAATTAAGAACTTATCTTAAAAATCAAACTCTTGATTTTTCTAAAACAATTTTGAGATGAATTTCATCAAGAACAAACCATCCATATTTATGATAATTAAATAAACACAAATCATATCGATATTATCAAAGGATGCTTTGATACCACTGTAAGGTAATAAGATAGGTAACGCAACGAAAAAATAAGAAATTATTACCTTAACCATGAATCTCTTTGACATATCTATATGATTATTAACGTGGTTTGTATAAAGATTACCTCAAGCACAAAAGATTTCTATGCTTCTATGGCAAAGATCCTTCAATGAAGCGGTTAGCTCTACTATGAAAAGCTCTCCAAGCGTAGAGCCTCTGACGATATCCACACGAACAACTTCTTTGGGAACCCTGAAGGCTTGCTTGCTTTGACTTTTGAGTGCTAGGTCCATTAAATTAATCAAGAACACAAGAGAAGAAAAGGCCTAACATTTAGGAGGAAAGAGAGAGAGCAAGAGAAACTGATGCCAAAGAGGAGAGAGAAAGTGTCGTTTCTTTCTTTTCAATTTTTCTCTCACTAGATTTTCTTTTGTGTTGCAATAACAATTCAAGAGTCAAAGCATGAACCTATTTATAGAGGAAGTATTCTAGTCTTTTAGGAAATAAAGCTAATTGGAAATCAATAAGGTTTAGGTAACGTACTTTGAGCTAAACCTTCTCCTTTAGGATTTCTATTTCATAAGGAAACCAATTATTTACTTTATTTCTTTTAGGAAATTAATTTCCTACAGGATTTAGAATATTTATAAATAAGTCTTTTAAGTTAATTTATCTCATAAATTAACCCCATAAGTAACTCATACTTATCTTAATTATATTTTAACCCAAAGATTATATTTAGTTCCATTCACGTTGGTAATAAATACAAATTATAACTCATAAATTAATCAATGAAGAGCTAGATAAATTAAACACTTTAATTTATCATTAATTCACAATTAATTAATTTGTACTTACAGATCATGAGTTGCATCTAGCAATGCATCATGATCACCCAAGTGAATATAAAAGTCATATGGTAGACTACACCCATCCATGAAAATGTTATTGTGTAATTAATATCCTTTCACTATACTATATCCCAATTAGTCTCAAAAGTATAATGCATACTTTTAAATGACTAATTTATATTTTTTTATTCCAGAAATATAACTCTCCATGATGTATAACCATGAAACTACTTCCAAGTTATACTATCACTTTTGCAGAAGATTTATGAGTTAATATTTCTAACAAGTAGCCATAAGGGGATATACTCTCTTAGTAAGGAGTGGTGAATTCTATATTGATTACTGTCCATCCTTCCATGCTTCAAACTATACCCAATCTCTAACTTATGGGCTACCCTTTTACGAGCATCAAGGAATAGAGTTTAAGTATAATAATCCACACTCAAGATACTATGGTAATCTCAAGTCAAAGGATCACTTACACCATTGCCATTAAGAGTTCAACCATTGGCACTATAGTTGAAAACTCTTGGGTGATCAATCCGATGAACTTGTTCCCAAACAAGCATGCACATACTAGCTTAGGTGTCACACACACCATAGTCAATGAGATCAACTACTACTTACCATAAGTAGAGACAAAGCATGTGCTAGTCTATCCATATTAATGATACCCAATCTCACTAATACTATGACTAGGGATACTTGAGGATGTGACTTTTGATAAGCACAGAATTGGAGTAATATTTAGGTGTTTATTTAGATGGTTAAGTATAGATTTTTAGTTGATTATGTTAATTTTTGATTGATTTTTCCTTTTGTTTTAAATTGAGTTGATATTTATAGTTTTTCTTTATTTTTGTTATAAATTGCAGGTTTGACTAACTCTGGAGCACCAAAAGAGTCCAACTGGTAGGAACATGGATGATGGTGAAGGAAGAATGAAGAAGGGAGGATGAGTTGTGTAGAAATTTGTGAAAGTAGAAGAAAAGCTATACCATGACGGTATCCATGCGCGGATAGGCGTCGCGAGTATTTTCTTGTCTGAGAAGGTTGAATGTCGCGAGAAGGGGTATTCACGATAGTATCTGGTCATGGATACATGTCGCGGATATGACTAACTTTCTGTTTTGCTATAGATGGGAGCGAGAAAAACAGGGGATTTTTCTATTTTTGAAGACTTCTACTGCAGCTCAGCTATTTCCTTTCAGAATAGTAGTCTATGGCATGAAAAACTCTGTAATTTTTACACATACCGTAGTTTTTAGTTTTCTCTCAAGAGATTCAGTAGTTTTCTCTATCGCTAGCCATAGTAGAGAATAGCAAGCAAGAGAGGATTGTGCAGTGACTTTTGATGATGTCCAAACATCAATAAGTTTTTCTCTCAATTTCTCTTTGTCTTATTGATTAATTATGTCTTTTGATATGAAAGGTTGCATCTTTATGGACATAGTTATGAGTACTTAATTTATTTTTGTCTAGGATTTGGATGACTATTATGATTGATGGTTGTTTGATTGACTGAATAGTATGCCTATGTTGCCTTATTTATTCATTGTCTTGACTTAATTGGGTTGTAATTGGGTGACCAACGATTATAACTATTAAAATTACTCCTATGCCGCGAGAGTTGATAGTGGTAGTGGAAAGGAGGCAAGTGGAGTTTAGGCGATATTTCACACGAGAGCAGTGGTATTCTTAGTTGAGTCACGGGCAATCCATACTATAAATGAGCCAATATTAATCACTTTACCACGAGAGTAGGAGAGGATTAATATGTTGGTAATTACTAATTTGTCACGAGAGTGAAAATCAGATAAAAGGGGATTGGACACTAAACAAGGTGATGTGGGGTAGATTAGTGATACGATCGGGGGGGGCCTTCTCGTATATCATAGGAATATCTTCCCTAAAGGACCGTCTTGAAAAGAAACCTACATAAAAACAACCCAATCTTCTTGACCCCTTCGTAACTTGTCGAAGACCCCAAGAACAACTTGAGTTGTGGTAACCACTCGATCTTCTTGACCCCTTCGTAACTTGTCGAAGACCCCAAGAACAACTCGAATGGGTTGCTTCGAAGATTCAACCAAGATTGTTGAAATCCTTCTTTTGCGTCGCAAGTTAGACCCCTAACCAACCCGTGGAATAGACACCTAACCAACCTGTGGAATAGACCCCTAACCAACTCGTAGAATAGACCCCTAATTGACAAACCCAAAAGAATGAATCAAATCAAGTGGAAGAAACTCTAGGCGAAGGTTTTGGTCGCCATGGAATCACTCCAATAAGACCAGGATTTAGTTCTATCCCAAGAACTAAGAAAGCTCTCGTAGAGAGAAAACTCACAATTTTATTGATTCATCATAACATCGTTCTTAAAATAATACAACAAATGCCCTTTTATAGACTCATGAAGAATATTCTAGAAAACTTTCTAAAAACCTATTACTATTTGTAACCTATCACAATTAAATAACTAGCATAAAGATTACAACTTAATCATAAAGTAAAACACGAAATTAAAAACGCATCCACACTTTTTGATGAAGGCTGTGGCACGGCCTTGGGCACGGCCTTGGTTAGAACCCTTTTTTTGTGCTATTTTCTTCACGCCTTACTTCATCCAACCGTTTCACGATGCTCTAATCTTTTGCCTCTTGAGTAGATGTTAAGTTGGTCATTTTTGTCATGCCCTAGGCTCTTGAACTTCTCAAAATAGCATAGACGAATGATCAAACCTGTTGAGGCTTGAATGATACGTTTGGAGCTACCAGGAACGTATCAATTAGGTATAGCAAATATGAACAAATACACACAAATCAAGTAATAAAAACCTAATCTTCCAACTTAATCCACAAATGCACGGGTCTATTGTAGTACTTGGAGTATTAGGTGTTGAATCTCATGAGAAATCATATATGTACAACTACTAAAGCTTTTTTTTCACTAACTTTTATTATTTAAACACAATTAAAATAAGATGGATAAGGGGTCCCTTCAATAGAATAGATATATGATTGAGAACTTTTGTTGAATCCAAACAAAGAAGCCTAGAACATAGAATCCACTAATGAATCATGCATGATTTACTTACTAAGTTTTACCTTGCCTTATTTAGAATCCAATTCCATCTCTGTGAAATGACAAGATTCCAACTATTCTCATGATGAAACCTTATAGAAATATGAATTGTATTGATTCACTTAAGCATTCATTATGCTCATATAAACTACTTAAACAGTATTTGAAAAAACTTCTCTCCTCTCTCTATAACCGAAACTCTTCTTTTGATTCTCAAAATTTTCAGGTGGCTGCCACGGTTGATCAGTGGCCAGCCACCTCCAACCTCCTTTCCAATCAATCAGGAAACAATTCTCCTATGACCAAAAAATCTTTCTCTCAACTTTTTGCTGCTTCTACGTTGACTGCCATGGTTCTTAAGCCTCCTTCTTCCTACAAAGGGAAGGTGGCTGTTTTCTTTTCTAAATAGGAGATTGAGAATGCTTCTTCACCTTTTAAGCTTTCTATTGTTGGGAAATTCTCTCATGGGAGACCAAAATTGGAAGGCATCAGAAATTTTTGCTTTTCATTGGATTTAAAAGTGGTTGTTACAGTTGGACACTTAGACTCTCGGCATGTGCTTATTCATTGCTCTTCTAAGGCTGACTTCCTTCGGCTTTGGACTAAGGGAGTATGGCATGTTGGAAGGTTCCCAATGAGAACTTTTCGATGGTCATCTTCCTTTCATGTTGAGAAAAATCATCTTTGGTTCTTGTGTGGTTCTCTTTGCCACGTTTGCTGATTCATTTTTTTGACAAGCAATGTCTCTTTTCAATTATTAATGCTGTTGGAAGACCACTTTATACAGATTTGGCCACTGTTTCTTTATCTCGCCCTAGTGTTGCTAGGGTTTGGATGGAAGTCAATTTGCTTAAGGCTATTCTAGAGAGTGTTCGGATTGGGGTTAAAGGGGAGGCAAGTAATGGTTTCTGGTAGAACTTGGAGGTAGAAAACTTGCCAAACTATTGTTCTGCATGCTGGAAATTAGGTCACTCTAGGGAGGTTTACAAGAAAGAAATGATGGATGAGGAGCCTTTTAAAAAAAAATCTGATGTTTCCACCTAGTAGTATGTACCTGTAACAAAAGGCATAGATGGCGTGAGTGTGAGGGAGGGAGATGGCAGCAGTAGTGATATTTCGCAGCATACGAGGCAGGTCTTGATGGAAAAACCTACTGGTGACATATGTGTAGCTACTGATGATCGGGACACTATCACTAAGGGGAACAATAATATCTCTGCAGAGATTAATGCCCACGGGGATGTTTTGGAGACAAATGTGCAGGTTGTGGCTGTATTTGAGATGACAAATACCAAGGAGGGTGATCAGGAGCTTGTTTATGAGATGACAAATGTGTAGATTCCTGTAGTGGATGCTGCTGTGCAGTCAACTGTGTTGGAGCTTGCTAGTGCAGCGTCTGCATCTGTCAATGATGGTATGATTATTTTGCATGACCAATAGGGGGTGAATAAGCAGGTTGTGGATGACCTACAGCCTGTTGAAGGAAATGTTGTGTAGGCAAATTTGAAGGAGATTGTGGCTACTGAAGCTTCTATGACAAATGTGTAGGTTCCTGTAGTGGAAGCTGTTGTGCAGTTGGAGCCTGCTGATGCAGCGACTATTGGTGTAGCGGCTGTGTCTGACAAGAAGGATGTGCTGTTATTTCATGACCAAGAGGGGGTGAATAAGCAAGTTGTTGATGACTTGCTGCCTATTGAAGGAAATGTCGTGCAAGTAAATTCGAAGAAGATTGTGACTCCCGAAGCGACTAGCAATCAAAGGGATGGGTGGGTACATTCAGTAGCAGGGATATTGGACTTTTCTTTGGAGAAATTTCATCTACCTAGCAAGGTCACAAAGGAATCCAGGCTTAGTTTCCTTCAGATAGGGAGTTGAGATCCATGGTAAAATCCTCCCATAACTCATTTTCTCCATTATCCAATGATTAAATCTCTATTTTGGAATATCCGAGGGCTATCTAAAGCTTCTCATTTTTGTCATTTAAAGAAGTTAATAAGGATGTTTAACATCCAATTCTTGGCTTTATGTGAGGTTGAGTTAGAAGAGAATAAATTGGAAAGCTTCCGTTGTAAGTTAGGGTTTGATTGTGCTGTTAATAATGAAGCTAATTCTTTATGGGTTTTTTATAATAATCCTTTTAGTTGTTTGGTGGTGGATAATGGTAGTCAACATTTATCTGCTTTGGTAGAACATCCGTAGTTTGAGTCTCCTATTCTTGTTTCAATGGTTCATGCGAAATGTCTAGCTCAAGATCGGGCTCCTCTTTGGGAAGGTTTACTTCATGATATGTGGTAGGGATAACCCATGGATGGTCATTGGTGACTTTAATCTTATCATTGATAAATCTGAAAAAAAGGTGGGAGGCCTTTTAATATTGGCCATGCATTTGAGTTTTTGGATTTTTTGAATCATGCTAATTTGACTGATGTAGGCTTCTTGGGGTTGCCTTTTACTTGGTGTAATAATAGGATGGGTTCGGCAAGAATTTGGAAGCGGCTCGACAGGCTCTTGGTGGATAATAAGGCCTTGGAAATGGGATTGAGAGTCATAGTGAAACTCCTGTTTGTATTCCATCGACCATGCCCCATTGCTGATTACTTCTAGTGTCAGATGTGATGATAAGCCTAAATCTTTTAGGTTTATGAATTTCTGAATTGATCATAGTGAATTTTTGCAGGTTATAAAGGATGCCTGGGAGGCTCCTTTCTCTAGTTCTCCCATGAGGGTTTTAGCTTCTAAGTTGAAACAAACAAAGGAGGCGTTGAAGAAGTGGAACAAAGACACCTTTGGCAACATTTTTTTCTTTTTTTTTTTTTGGCAAACCCTGTATGTAGGGGTGGGATGCCAGCCCAAATTTTATTAAAATATAAAGACAGAATTACATAAATAGAGGGGGGCATAAAACCTTACCTCTAGATGAAAAAATGATATAAAGAGAGGATTATTGCTCCTTATTACATGTGAATAAAATTAAATACTATTTCTGAATTTTCTAATAGATGGGAACCCAAGTCTATCTACTCTAATCTCTCCCTTTGTAAGACGTGGTAGAGTCAATTCATCATAGATAACGAAATCAACAGGCAAAGAACATCCTTCATTGGCTTGCAAGTCCGCAACTTTATTTGCTTCACGATAACAATGGCTGAATGAAATGATTGTAGAACTAATATTGAACAGCTCTTGAATTTCTTTTGCAATAGACCATGGACAGGATATTTTATTTTGAAGGACTGATATGAGGATCTGAGAGTCACATTCCACCATGATTCTAGAAAAGCCCTTTTGATTACATAATTGAATACCCCAGAGTAAAGCCCTAGCCTCTACTTGAATGCTTGTAGCCTCAACAAAATAACAAGAAAAACCAAATATCATCCTACCCTCATAATCACGTAGCACCCCTCCTCCACCACTAATTCCCAGATTCCCCTTCGAGCTCCCATCCATGTTTAACTTAAAAGACATGTGAGAAGGTGGCAACCATTTCAATAGATTGGATAAAAGAAGACCAATTTTCCTCCTCCAATTGAACATTTTTAAATTGTAAATGAAAGTCAAGATTTTTCAGAAAGTCAATTTGGCTGAGAAAGAGGTGGACGAGGCGGAGGCTAACCTTTTATCGAATAATTCTGAGGATAACCTTAATTCTTTATGGAAGGCTCAAAATGTCTTATAGAATTAGTTGGCAATTGAAGAACGATTTTGGAAACAAAAGGCCCATGTTAAATGGATGAAGGAGAGGGATCGAAACACTTAATTCTTTCATTCTACGGTGAAACAAAGGCAATCGATGTCTATTATTCATAGAATAAGGGATGGTCATGGTCATGGTCAATGGCTGGAGTCAAATGATCAAATTGGTCAAGAGGCATCCTCCTTTTTTGAGTCTCTCTTTTTAGATGAAGGTGTCGATAGTGATGTCCCCCCTGGATATGATTCCAAAGTTAATAGAAGATAATGTGACACTTGAGGCGTTTCAATCTGAAGAAGATGTTTTCCAAAAGATTAAGAATATGGATAGTGAGAGTATGCCAAGCCCTGATGGCTTCACGAGATTATTCTTTGTTAAAACTTGGAGTATTATTAGAAAGGATGTCTTCAAAGCAATTTTAAGTTTTTTTGCAAGGGCTAAATTGCCTAGGTGTCTAACGGCTACAACACCAGTTCTAATTCCAAAGATGAAGGTGCCACAATATTTCTCTGATTTCAGGCCCATTAGCCTTTGCAATTTTGTTAATAAGGTTATCTCGAGCATTCTTTTAGATCGGCTAGCAGGTATACTTCCTAGGATTATTTCCCCTCAACAGAGTGGGTTTGTGCAAGGAAGAGTAATTTCTGATAATTTTTTATTAGCTCAAGGATTGCTTTTGGGAATTGGCAAGAAGAACTTTGGAGGTAATGTAGTGTTAAAATTAGATATGGCCAAAGCTTATGATAGGGTGTCATGGCTTTTTTTGGTAAGGGTATTAAGGGCTTTTGGGTTTAGTGAAAGGTGGATCGACATGGTGTGGAGAATTGTCTCTAATGTGTGGTTCTCGGTTTCAGTCACTGGGACTCTAATGGGCCTCTTTAAATCTTCTTAGGGCTTGCGACAAGGGGACCCGTTATCTCCTGCATTGTTCATTATTGCTGCTGAGGTGTTTTCCCATTCCCTTAATGGTTTGATTCAACATAAATCGTTTGTGGGTTTCAAAGTTCCAAGAGGCTGCCCTCAGATTTCTCATTTAGCTTATGCTGACGATGTCGTCATGTTTTTTAGGGTGGGCAAGAGGTCATTGCAATTGGTTATGACTTGTTTGTGAGAGTATGAAAGTATGTCCGGGCAAAAAATTAATATCCATAAAAGCTATTTTTTGGTTGATCACCGCATGAAGCTGGAGAATAGGAGGAAACTTGCTCATATTTCTGGCTTTACCTACAAGTCTTTTCCTATGAAGTATCTGGGTTGTCCATTGTATATTGTTTAAAGAAAATCAAAATATTTCTTAGAGGTTGTTCATTCTATTGCTTCTAGAGTTATGAATTGGAAGAATAGATTGTTGTCTATGGGGCGAAAAATTGTCCTCATTAAGCATGTTTTATCTTTTATCGCTATGCACATTATCGCATCCAAAAATCGATGGAGTAGTAGTGGGGTCGTTGACTATCGCGCCCCGAAAAGCGGTCTAGTTTGGTGACCCATTTTGAAAAAATAGATTTTTTGAAAAATTGCGCGTGTAAAAATATCGAGTTTTTAGTAAAAAAGTGTTATTTTGGAAAAATGGTATTTTAAAAGAAAATAAGGCCAGGACTAAAAGTGCGACAGTTTTGGCCAACTAATTTTTGAAAAAGGGTTTTATTTTGAAAATGGAGTTGCCACTTGTTATTGAGTTAGGGTGTACCAAGTCACCCGAAAAATCATTTATCAAGAGGAAAATTTTTAGAAAACATATTTAAAACCCTTTTCGACTCCAGTCTACAAAAAAAACGAGAGAAAAAGGTTCGGGAGTCACATTTGAAGAAAGGGAAGGCAAAGGCTTGTGCCAAAGGCACCCTTTCCACCTAGCTGAGGCTAGTTGCGAGGTTTAATCAAATTCTTCTTAAATTAACCCTAGATTCTATCGCGTGTGGATGTATCTAAATGAATGCAAATCCTAAATCTAAATGGGTATCGGGAGGGTCAAAATGTTTGGTCGAAGCTTGGTCAAGATTACCGCATTAACTGCGAAACCTGAGTCGAGACCTCGAGGGAGTCACAAGTGTCTATGCAAAATGAAATGCAAAAAGAAAAGAAAAATAGTAATATAGATAATAAGTGGTCAAAAAAAGTGGGTATGCAACATAACGGGTATGGAAAACTAATAGCTCGTGACTAAATGTTCCTACTCACAGAGAGGGGAACGGCATGTACGCCACCGCTTACCATGTAAATAGGTGACTATTTCAAGTCGGAGCACACAAAATGGCCTAACTTCTAAGTGAAATGCAACCTAAATGTCAAGCACTTGAAGATGTGTCAAAATAAACAAATAATAATAATAATAATAAAATCATGCAAAATGGAAGGAAAACTAAGAGTGTGTAAAATGGGATGTGAAATGCATGCAAATGGTGATACTAACACTAAAATGACCTAAGGGTCTAGCATTGGACTAGCCTTTTCTAGAGATTTCCCACTAGCGTTGGACTAGCGGGAAAGCGATAAAGCCACAACTAGCGTTGGACTAGCGTGGTGATGAAATAAGAAACTGATAAAATATAAATCAAAATAATAAAATATAAATCAAAAGCAAATAAGCATATAAAGACATATAGGAGCACCTAGGAGCACATAACACATAAGCATGATATCTAGATGCGAAATCGTAAGAAAAGCGGTAAAACATATAAGAACACAAGCACACGAAAGCATATAAACCCCAATATTACACCGGGAGATTAGCTACAATTTTTAAGGGAAAAAAGTAAAAATGACTTATCTATTACACTTGCTATCTAAATACACAAATATTTGTAAAAAATATGAAATATACTCTAACGATTACATCGGCTAGTTAAATACAAAATATAGAGCAAAAATAAAGGAAATTGTGATCTAAATATTACATTTTTGCCAAATAATAAAAATCAAAACTAAACAACATAAAGCCAATAAATACACAACAAAAATGTATAAAATAAAAAGCGCATAAAGAAAATGTATAAAAATATCACATCGGAGCACATTGGAGCACATAACAAGAAATTAATGAGACATAGGGGTACCTCTTTGAAGACCCGGTACAAATACTAATCAAAATAAACAAACGAGTCAAGGTACCTCGTTGTAAACAAATAAAACCTTAAATACATAAGTATTGACAAATTGAGATAAAAAATAAATTATAGCAACTAAGGGGGGCAAACATGTAAAGCATGACAACCAAGGTGACTAAAAGTGAATTTCTATAAAGCTTAAGGGGTAAAATTGGGAATTCAGACTAATCAAGGGGTAAAAAATTAAAGATTCAAGCAAGCCTAGGGTCATAATTATAAATTCTAGTAAATGTGAGGGGACAAAATAATAAATTTTAGCAACTAATGGGGCCTAAACTGAATTTCCAACCATTTAAAAGGGCTAAATTGAAATTTCTGGCAATAGATATGAACAATAATGTGAACAAATAAGGGCCATTTAATAAGGTTAGGACCAAGAGGGGTTAATTATGCAACAATTAAGGATCAATTACTAATGGCATAACTAGTAAATTCTAGAACAATGAATAGAGAAAAATAAATTGCTGAAATAAAATAAATTAATGAACCAAATAAACTTGATTAATGAACACAAGTAGTTAACTCAATTAGTTATTAAAGCTAAACTAAACCCAAAATAAGAAACTAATAAAAAATTAACTAAACTAACAAATGCAAAAAAAAAAAAATGAAAACAAAATGTTAGGCCCACCCCTAATTCCATCATTCTCATGCAGCTAATCATCACAGCACCACGTCAAATTCCTATAGAATCCATAACCCACAAATTGTAATTGAAACCAAAGACTTCCCCTGCCAGCAACAGAAAGCTGTCAAACCCAAATTAAAGCTTCAAATCGTCTTCTTCAACCTTCAGACTCCAATTTTCCAGTTTCTTTTTCTCACTGACTCACTCACACACAAGCGCGCACACGCACACACACTCTCTCTCTATCTCTCTCTACCCCTTAACCTATTTTCCTAAACCTCCAAATTCCTACATCATTTTCTTCTAAAACTCCTAAATCACTCTTCAATGATTCAACTTTCACAACACTTCAATCCATATTCATGCAGAAAATTCATTAATTGAATACTTAAATAAAGAACATCAAAGAAGGTGGACCAAGATCTACTTGCCTTTTAGGCCAAAGAAGATGCTGGATCTTTGGTGGTTCTGATAGCTGCTCCTAGAGCTGATCTTGGGCAGTGAATGAAGTAGTGTGGCTGTAATTGGTTGACCAGGGGTGGTAGATGGGTGACGATTCTGGTTTTGTTCTAGAGATGCTCATGCAACTTTGGGATGGCAGAGGTGGAGATAGTTGAAATTGGAAATGACAATTGGTAAATCGGGGCTATTATGTCTCTATTTTTTTGTTTTTTCTTGTAGGTCGTGTGGGTGTTTGGAGATTATGATTTTGCAGGTTGTGATGGTAGTGGTGGTGTTAAGGAGCTGGTTGTGATGACTAATTGGAGACTGAACAAGGGCATTTCTGGATTTTGGAATGGCAGTGAAGGGAATGACTGTTAAATGCAGGGGGGTCTGTCATGTGGTTAATTGGCCGTCTGGTTGTTGTCTTCTTGTTGTTCATTTTGCAGGTGATTGATGTGTCGCGTCCTAAAAATCGTGAGCAAAGAGTGCTAGTGGGGTCATTGACTGTAACATCCTGAAAAGACGGTCCGCTCTGGTGACCCTTTTTGAATAGATAGAGTTTTGGAAAAATCGTGCATGTGTGAGAAAAAATCGTGTTTTAGTGAAAAAGTGTTATCTAGTAAAAAAATGGTATTTTAAAAGAAAATAAGGCCGAGACTAATAAAATGTGATAGTTTTGGCCAACTAATTTTGAAAAAGGGTTTTATTTTGAATAATAGAGTCGCCACTTGGTACTGAGTCAAGGTGTACCAAGTCACCCGAAAAAAATCGTTTAAATAAAACAAAAGTAAAATTTTTGGAAAAATTATTTAAAAACCCTTTTTCGACTCCGATCTACGAAAAAAACAAGAGAAAAAGGTCTGGGAGTCACATTTGAAGAAAGGGAAGGCAAAGGCTTGCGCCTAAGGCACCCTTTCAACATAGCCGAGGCTAGTTGCGAGGTTTAATGAAACTTCCTAAATTAACCCTAAATTCTATCGCATTCGGATGTATCTAAATGAATGCAAATCTTAAGTCTAAATGTGAATATCGGGAGGGTCGAAATATTCCGTCGAGGCTTGGTCGGAATTATCACATTAATTGCGAAATCCGAGTCGAGACCTCGAGGGAGTCATGAGTTTTTATGCAAAATGTGATGCAAAAAGAAAAGAAAATATAGTAAGTGAAGAAAGAAGGTAGGTATGCAACATGACGGGTACGGGGGACTAATAACTCGTGACTAAATGTTTCTACTCACGGAGGGGGGGAACGGCTTATACGCCACCGCTTCCCACGTGAGTAAACGACTATTTATGGTTGGATCACACAAACGTCCTAATTTCTAAGTGAGATACAACCTAGATGTCATGCATTTTAAAAGTGTGTCAAAATAATAATAATAATAATAATAAATAATAATAATAATAGTAATGATAAAATCATGCCAAATGGAAGGAAAACTAAAAGTGTGTGAAATGTGAAATGCACATGAATGCACCTAACACTAAAATGTCCTAAGGGTTTAGCGCTGGGCTAGCCCGTTCTAAAAAATCACACTAGCATTGGACTAGTGGGAAAAGAAGGATGCCACAACTAGCGTTGGACTAGTGTGGTAACGGAATACCATAAATCATGAATTAAATATTAAAACGTGAATTAAAAGCAAATTAAACATATAAAAACATATAAGATCTCATAGGAGCACGTAACACATAAGCATAATATTTTAGATGCAAAAATCCTAAGGAAAGCGGTAAAAGAAATAAACACGTAAGCACGCAAAAGCAAATAAACCCTAACTATTACACGGGGGCTTAATTTACAATTAAAAAGGGGGGAAATTGAAAATGCCTCATCCATTACACTTTCTATCTGATTACAAATATTTGTAAAAAAATGAAAGGAAAATAATCTAATTATTACATTGATTATCTAAATACAGAATCTTCACCAAACAATAAGACTTGAAAATTAAATAGCATAAAGCAAACAAATACGCAAAAGCATGTAAAAATAAAAAATATGAAGAAAATGCATAAAAATCACGCAGGAGCACATTGAAACACGTAAAAGAGAAATTAATAAGAAATAGGGATACCTCTTTGAAGACTCGGTGCTTAGTGCTATCAAAATAAACAAACAAGTCAAGGTATCGCATATAATTAAATAAAGTACGAAATATATAAATATTGACAACTTGGGGTAAAATGTAAAGTTTAGCCACTAAGGGGACTAAAAAACAAATTTTCATAAAGTTCAAGGGGGATAATTGGAAATTCACGAAAGTCTATGAGGTCAAAATGCAAGATCAAAGTAAATTGGGGGGACAAAATAGTATATTCTAAAAATGTGGGGCAAATCGCAATCAGGAGCTTGATTGATAGAAAATAAAATCTGAGGGGGTCAATTTATAAATATGGGGAACTCAATTGCAAAAAAAGACTAATTCATGTGGACCTAAGAACACAAATTACAATCTAAGGTCTAAAATGTATATTTACATTCCTATATAATCAAACAGTTGACAACGTTGACAATCTGAGTTGATTAAATACTAAATTCGTAAAGTAGATTAATTACTAAATCAACAATCAATTTAGACAAAACTGAAATCAAAACATGAATAATATCCACCGTTAACTAAAAAAGAATAAACAATAATGAAGGAAATCAAAAATTGAAATGAAAAGAAAAACAAAGGAATAAAAGAAACTTATCTCTACTCCTGGTGTGCTGCCTTCATCCGAAAAGAAAATGTGTTCTTCCCCCAAATCGTCACTCTTTTCTTTAACCAGAACCAGTCCAAATCCCTTCTCTCTCTCTCTCTCTCTCTCTCTCTCTCTCTCTCTCTCTCTCTCTCTCTCTCTCTCTCTCTCTCTCTCTCTCATTCTTTCTGCCCCTGTTTTCTCTTTTTCACTCTTTTTCTCTTCTCTTTTTCTTCTCTTTTTTTTTTCTTTCGAAATTCCCTTCTCTCTTCTTCTCCTTTTCTCTTTCTTTTACCTCCAATTTTCCCCTCTATTTTTGTAGACACCAAATTTTGACACACCATTTATTTTGAAATATTGGGGGACATGTTTACATTTTTTGGGGTTAAAATTTAATTTTTCAATAATCTCGGGGGGCAAAATAGTAATTTTCATTTGTAAATACTTTTTCATTAGTTTTGGGGGGTTTAAATTCACATTTTTACTTTCATACATATTTTTTATTTTTTATGATTTTTCTAGATTTAATTGGCTTCTTTTTATATATTTTACCAGTACAAGGGCAAAATGGTACTTTTGCCTTGCGAACACCATTTTAGTTCATTTTTAGTTCCAAATTCATTTTTCTAATTCTTTAAGCATGTTTATCAATTTTCTTGATTTTTTCAGAAATAATAGCTATTTTTCTATAAAATTTCATTGACCAAGGGCAAAATCGTCATTTTACAAATTAAATTCATTTTTTTTCAATTTTTGAGTCATAAATGCATTTTCCAGTGTTTTAAGATTATTTTTAATTTTTGGTAATTTTTTGAGGTCAATAGCTATTTTTCTGTAAATTTTTATTGTCCAAGGGTAAAATCGTCATTTTACAAATTAAATTCATTTTGTTATCAATTTTTGAGTCATAAATGCATTTTCCAGTGTTTTAAGCTTATTTTTAATTTTTGATAATTTTTTGAGGTAAATAGCTATTTTTCTGCAAATTTTCATTTTCCAAGGGTAAAATCATCATTTTACAACTTAAATTCATTTTTTGTCAAATATTGAATCAAAAAGGCATTTTCTAATGTTTTAAACTTACTTTTAATTTTTGGTAATTTTTTAGACTAATATCTATTTTTTGTGTATTTTCGTTGTCCAGGGGCAAAATCGTCATTTTTACACCCCGAGCGCGTTTTTATCAGTTTTGAGCTCTTGTTTTTATTTTGAAATCTACTGTGAATTCTTTTTGAAAATTTAGAGATTGTTGTCAGATTCTTTGTATTAATTTTAATTTTGGGGTTAAAAAATATTTTCTTAATAAAAGCAGCATTTTTAATACTGGTGGCGTTTTCATTATTTTATAGCATTCTTGGTCAACAAGACAAGTGGTCTATAAATACCCCTTTTTAATCAGCAAAAAGAAGAGAAGAAATTTAGAAACCCTAAAAAACACATTTGATTTTTACCCTAAAAGATCAAACACACACATATACACTACAAAAACACACACAAAGCTGCCGTTTTTTCTTCTTCTGGTTATTGTTCATCTTCATCAGCGCGAGACTGTTCATCTCCACTACTGTTCACTACTAGATCAGTTTCAAAATCCAAAAAGTAACATCTTCAATTCTTCTCTTTTATCTTTCATTATCATGATTCCATTTTCATTATGAATAATCTGATTCTTAAGTTTATGTTTTTATTGATTTTTTTTCTTTCTTCTGAGTTTTATTGTTTCTTAGTTTTTGCTGTTTGTTTTTTTTTTTTTTTTTGGTTTTCTTTCTCTCTGGTTGGTTTCTTTGTCTGATTCTCATTTTTCTGGGCTTATGTTCTGTTCTTCTAGGTTTGTTTTTTACTGTCTCTCTTCTCTTTCCCTCCTCCCTTCTCCACCACCGTAATTCACCACTCCACTGCCCTGCAAAGCTACCCAGAAATGGCTTAAATTACCCACCAACTCCAATTTTCCACCATAAACTCCATCCAAAACCAAGACAATTACCACTCCACCAGGTCACCAAATCAGAATTCTAAATGATCAACAACCAAGGCTTCATCGTCTGACATCCAATTTCATAACTCCATCAACATCCCCAAACCAAAAACCTGCAATCATAACAAAAGCACAATCAAAACCACACCCAGTCTTCACCTCCATCACCATGACAACCTGCAAAAGAACAGCAACACACGCACACACAGAGCCATAACGCACACACATTCACATATACAGATAGCCAAGATGTAACACCCTAGAAATTCACATCAAAACCCATTTAATTCATGTTATGTCCATTAGTTGGAAGAAAAAAAAGAAAGAGAGAGAAGAAAAGAAAAGGAAAACCGAAATGCATTTTATAAGGAGATTTCTTTTATTTAGGGTTTAGTGTTAATCTTTGATTTATTAGTTGGAAGATTTCTTAAGTAAATTAGGTTAAGTAAATGAGATTCTTTCATGATTAAGTGGGACACCTAAGTACCCAATCTGGATTAATTTCATTGGATCATTAGTTTATAATAGTGTTTAATTTTGACTACTTCATCCTACCATTTTCTAGTCTTTTGACCAATTCAACTTTCGCTCAATTTTATCCAAAAATTTCACTTCTTCTTTTGCTTTCTTTTCTTTCTTCTTGGCCGAAATTATTCTCCCTATTTTTTCTCTCTTTTTGCTTTAATTTTGTGCCATAAAGTTTGTTAATTACTAGTGTGGTAGCCCCACCTTACCCAGAGGCGCACCAAAGGGCTTAGCGGACTGCCTGCCTGCCTAGCTCTCGCCAGGACTCGAATCACGCACTCGCTCAATACGTATACACAATTAATGCAAAATAAAACACATTTATAAAGAAATATATTCATTAAATTCATTTGAAGTACAAGTATTACAAAATGTTTTACACACTAAAATTTACACAGTATGTGCAAGAATAGCCTAAACAAGTGGCTATTAAAATATACAAAACAAAACATGTACAATGCCCAAAATCAGCTTTTCCAGCTTTAGTATTTTTGGGAAACCTGGTTAAAGAAAACAAATGAACGGGATGAGCTATAATAGCCCAGTGAATGCTCAAGTCATGCAACCATACCAGTAAAATGTGATTTTGTTCAATAAAATATTTAACGAGTAAATAAACAATTTGTGAACAATTTAAGTAACAAGTAGTCAATGGCGGATACGAGGCTCAACTACGGAAGCAAGCTTAACCGCAGAAGGAGCAAGCACTGATCATGTAACCAAGACGTTCAGACCGAGATAATAGCTCAGGTCTTTGCCAAGGAACATACCAGTATAACAAGCAAGACCCTAGCCACCATTCACCTTATAACCTCCAAACAAGCTACCACCTCCAGGAAGTAATTTCAACCTTAGAAGGGCCAACAAGCAAGATAGTTCAATTCGGAGTTGGCCTCTTAGAGGAATTCAACTCATTTTGGGAAAGAACAACACGCCCTAAAACACCCAACACCTTATATCCTCCCACGTGCAGCCGGGTTGACTATCCGTGAAGTAACGGTGAAGTTAGTCACGGAAGTCTCAATCACAAATAACACATATAATAGTGAAAGCATATAACACATTGCGGAATAGATGCGATAAAGTACACATCTTTCCTCAAGTAACACATATCACTAGATAATCATGTCAAGTATAACGTATCATTTTATGCATCAAAATAATGATGTCAAGTAGTACATGGCACTTCATGCATCATACACACATAAGAACACTCACCTGAAGCCTAAGAAAATATTTCGTAATACGATCGGGTCTCACTTTCGGATCCTGAAATTCAAAATAAATAACCGTATAAAAATCCTGACTAAAATCTAAGAAATTTCATAAGGAAATTCAAGAAATACCTCAAGTCTTTCTAGGGTTTAATTTCTAGGGTTTTGGAGCTTAGGGTTTTACCTTAGGGTTTAGGGTTTTTAAAATTAGGGTTTTCTAACTTTCTAGGGTTTTTCTCGGAAAGGTTTAATCCACTAATAGCTAATCTATGAAAATTTCTGCACGCTTAAATCACTAAATTACAGCTTATAAAGTCTTAAATCATAACCTAATTACTTTTATTTCCTAGGTTTTACCGAAATTTCGGCAGCACTTCCCCTATAATCGGACTAACCCAAAAATTTTAACTTGCAAGAAAAACAGCCATCCAAGCCAATTTCAACAAGTTCTACAACTTCTATGTTCAATTCAAGATCAATTCCATTCTTCTTTGTTAACTCATGTTTTCAAGTTTACCAACTAGGGGTATTCAACAGAACATAACTTTCAATTAATATGTCGTATGAGAAAAGTGATTATATGGGTAGAAACTATACTTTAAGGGATAAAACTTTTATGAAGAACACTATGTCAAATTCTGACAAAAACCATCCCAAAATCGGTCCACAACCTAGTGCTTCATCAACCTAATCTGCACAGGGTTGGTTTTCAGCCGCGTTCATGCCATTGCTGGGGTCAATCTACTAAGAACCAGAGAATTGTGGTTAAATGGTTTGAAAGTACGTTTATAGGACTACAACTTTTGTGAATATCATCAATCCAAATTCCAACTAGAACAAGTTCAAAATCAGCCCCCAATTCGGCTCATCATCAAAACTGTTTACGCAGAACCGAATTTTCAGCCAAGTTTGCAGACTTTCTGCGATTAATACACAATGAACCACAGTGCAAGCTTTACCCCGTTTGAAAGCCCTATGAATCTAGTTTCTAAAACAATAAGAATCATTCGAATCCAAATTATCTATACCAAGTTATGAAAGTTTTACTAAAACTGGTCCAGCATGACTGTTCAAGTATTCTTAAGTTCAAGCTTAAATCTTCAAGTAGTTCTACCAATTTCACATCAAACTCACTTCAATTTCACCCAAATTCATCACAAAAATACCTAAACTACTCCAAGTTTCTTCAACTAAATCATCCCTAGTTCATGACATTCCAAGTTTAAATCACTAGCTACAAGTCATACAAGTTCATAATCTCATATTCATGGAAGAAAACTTCATATCTCATGGCTAAAACAAATCATACTTAACATTAAAGACATGGTTTAAAAGCTACAAAACTATGAATTTATACTTGAAATAAGAAGAGAAATTCTTGGGAAATACCTTTAGTAAGACAAGATTGTTGCTTAGGAGGGAAATCAACTTAATTTCTATGGATGAAAAGTGATTAAATGGAAGTAAGAGCTCCAAGAAAATGAAAGAAAATGGAGAGAAAAGAGGGAGAAGAAGGGCCGGCCAAAGTGGAGAGAAAAAGAGAGAAAAATGCCTAAGTAAAGAAGAAAAGAAATGGAAAAGAATTGGAAAAAAGTTTGACCAATCAAAGCAAGACAAAACTAAAAGTAAAACTTGACTTTCTTGCAAATTAATCTCCACTTGGCCAAGTGTAATTAGGAGAGATTTTTGTCACTTATCTTATATTTAATCTTGCAAGACTTCTTGGTACAACTCTTAAAGGAAATGGTACAACATGCTAGTAAAATAGAAAATCATTCCTTATTATTTTTTTTTCCACAAATTTCGGCCCTTCAAAAAAAAAATTTTTTTTTTCTAATGAACATAATACAAAATAAATGGTTTTGGCATGAATTTCTTGGGTGTTACAACTAGGAGATAAATGATTAAAATTATCACCAATCAAAATTGACCAAGTTGGTCACTATTTCATTAAAAGCATAACACCTAGCATGACTCTTGTCTTGCTATAATTGGTCATTCTTTTTCCCATTATTTTCTCTATTTCTCTTCCATTTTCTTGGTCTATTTCTTTCTCTTTTTTCTCTTATTTGGCCGGCCCTCCCTACTCCTTCTTTCCTCTCTTTTGCTTTAAAAATTTATGTCATAAAGCTTGTTAATTATTAAGTGATAAGTGATTAAAATTTGCACCAATCATATTTAACCAACTAGTGACTATTATGTCAAAATATCTAAACCCTAGGATGACTCTTGTCTAGCTTTGATTGGTTGCACTTTCTTCCATTATTCCTTTTATTTGTTTTCTACTTTCTTGACCTATTTCTCTTCCATTTCCCCACCTCCTTGGCCGGCCCCCTCTTATGCTCTCTTTTCCTCTCTTTTGTTTTCATTTTCTTGAAACTTTCTCTCTAATTTTAGACAATCTCCACCATAGAAAGTGAGTTCCTCTTTTTCCTAAGCAAAGATCTAAGCTTGTTTGAGGTACCTACTATGAACTTTTGCCATTAATTTCAAGTTTTAATTAGCCTTTTGTTCAAGTTTTATACTAGGTACTTGTTATTAGTACTTGAAGATAAGTTTGAAATGAAGTTTTACTTGCTAGTTGAAGTGTTTTCTTGGTTAGATGGACTAGTAGATAATGTTTAAACCTTGAAATTTCATGTATTATGTGATGAATGGTTGAAGAAACTTGGGCTTGAAATCTTGGATTTGAGTGGAATTTTGAGTGAAATTAAGTTTGATTTAAATATGGAAGCTATAGAACTTGTTGGAAATTGGATTGGTTGGTTGATTTCTTGCAAGTAAAAATTTTGGGTAGTCCAATTTTAAGGGGAGATGCTGCCAAAATTTCGGTAAAACCTAAGAAATAAAGTGATTAGGCTATGATTTAAAGCTTTATAAGCTGTAATTTAGTGATTAGAATGTGCAGAAATTTCCGTAAGATGAGCTATTAGTAAATTGAACCTTTCCGAGCAAAAACCCAAAAATTTAGAAAACCCTAATTTTGAAAACCCTAAACCCTAGGGTAAAACCATAAACTCCAAAACCCTAGAAATTAAACCCTAGAAAGACTTGAGGTATTTCTCGAATTTTCTTATCGAATTGCTTAGATTTTAGTCGGGTTTTTATACGACTATTTTCTTTTGAATTTCAGGATCCGGAAGTGATTCCCAACCATATTACGAAATATTTTCTTAAAGCATTTCAGGTGAGTGTCTCTATGTGTGCATGATGCATGAAATGTTATGTTATACTTGAAATTATTATTTCATGTAATGTGTTACTTGAGGAGAGATGTGTACTTTATCGTATCTATTCCGCAATGTGTTATATGCTTTCATTATCCAATGTGTTACTTGTGCGTGAGACTTCCGTGACTAACTTTACCGTTACTTCACGGATAGTCAACCCAGACAGGCTTGGGAGGATATAAGAGGCTGGGTGTTTTAGGACATGTTGTTCTTTCCCCTTGAGTTGTGAATCCTCAAAGAGGCCAACTCCGGATTAAACTTTCTTGCGTGTTGGCCCTCCAAGGTCGAGATTACTCCCTGGATGTGGTAGCCTATACGGAGGTTATAAGGTGAACGGTGGTTAAGGCTTGCTTGTTAATACTGGCATGACCTTTGGCAAAGACCTGAGCTATTATCTCGGTCCTAACGTCATGGTTACATGATCAGTACATGCTTCTCCTACGGTTGAGCTTGCTCTCGTAGTTGAGTCTTGTATCCGCCATTGACTACTTGTTAATTAAATTGTTCATACCCTGCTTATTTAATCTTGTCAATTACTTTGTTCCATAAAATAATGAATTCCTGGTATGATTGCATGACTTTGGCACTCACTGGGCTATTATAGCTCATCCCGTTCATTTGTTTTCTTTAACCTGGTTTTCCAAAATACTAAAGCTGGAAAAGCTGATTTTGGACATAGTAAATGTTTTGTTTCATGTATTTTGATAGCCTAATTGTGTAGGCTTTTATTGTAAACACTATGTATATTCTGGGATGTAAACTTCTTGTGATACTTGTACTTTCGAATGAATTAAATGAATGTATTTCATTATGAATGTATTTCATTTTGGGTTAAATACGCTTGGATGTTTCGAGTGAGTGCGTGATTTGAGTCCTGGCGAGAGCGAGGCAGGCAGTCCACTAAGCCCTTTAGTGCGCCTCTGGGTAAGGCGGGGCTGTCATAGTAATGTGATATCCCACATCGGTGGGAGTAAGAAAAAAAGAATAGTATATAACATCCTACGTTTGGGCCACTAAATAATTTGGCTTAAGCATTTTTAGCCCGTGGTTTAAAACTCAAAAGTTATTAGGCCAGCCCAGACGCGGTGTCACGGGTCGTTCGTTCCCTCAGCGTAACGAGCCGTGTGGCAAGTGACGTCCCCGCACCGTCACTTCCGCCTATCCGACCGACTGTGTGTCGCACTCACAAATATAGCAAACAAATGCATATATATGCTTTAGAGGCACAGTGGTTTAATAGGAAATAAGATTTCATTAAACAATCGCAAGATTTACAACTTTCGTTTACACCCGTTCTTCGCATCAACTCCTTATCACCCCCTATAGTAGTCCTGGCAAAATAACCCTAAGTGACAGGAGTAGACACTGTTTTTCTGTGCAAAAGGGAAAATACACTAACTAAGCTATTTACATGTACAGGAAGAACTAGCACCTAAAATTACATCCCTATGCTTCTGGTACTTGGTTCTTCATGCCCGTCAGATATCGCACCGATCTGTGACCGGTGGTCCCATGCGTTCCGGGCGCTGGTGGTGCCGGGCGTGCGACTCCGTCCTCCTGTGAGTCACGATAGGCATCGGTGAGCACGGTGCTAGGCGTGCGGCTGCGACAGATGTGCGACAGGTTGTACCAGCTACTACACAAGTGCAATAAGAAGGGATGCACGAGTGCGATAGGGCACGAGAGCTGCGGCACGGACGCGCCAAGCAACGACCGCACGACTCTGGGTGCGGACTAGGCAAGCGCACGGGCGCGATCGGCAACATCTTCCTCTCTTGGGCAACGTACTTAGGGGACTTTTGTAGGTCACGGGACATAACGTTTGGCCACCCCGTGACATTCTCCCCCACCTGATTTGGCGACGTCCTCGGAGCCGTTGGAGCATTGCAAGCATAGAATGTCTTTTGAAGGGCTCTGAGGTTTGTTGGTTGTTCCCAAGAATTCTCCTTTTCTCCGCATCCTTTCTGCGCCTTTCGTCCCTTGAATGGATTTTCCCAGTCTTTGTGATATGGCTTTAAAAGACTACCATGGAAAATCGAATGATCTTTCAACCCCATTGGGACTTCCGATTCTTTCACAGCATCCACCGTTTTAGCTCGAGGTTGTTGCCCTGTAATGATTTCAAAAGGACTCTTATTAGTTAAAGAACTCCCTTGAGCATTAAAGCAACTCTGGGCCACCTCCAACAATTGCACCCATTCTTTCGGATTGGCCATTACAAAGTGCCGGAGATACTCCTCCAACATTGCATCGAATCGATCCGTCTGGCCATCTGATTCAGGATTCGCTGTGGGACTAGTATTCAATTTGGACCCGAGCATTTCTTCGAGTTTGGTCCAAAAGTTGTCAGTGAACCGCGGATTGCGATTACTAACAATCTCCCGCGGAGTGCCCCAGTATTTAACAATGTGTTCGAAGAAGAGTCGAGCAATCTCTTCAGCTGTAATGAACTGGGGTGCAGGAATGAAAGTCACATACTTAGAAAAGCGATCCACCACCACCAAAATCGTTGTGAGATGTCCCACTCTGGGTACGTCCGTGATGAAATGGAGAGATACGCTTTCCCAAGGTTTGAGTGGAACCGGAAGTGCCTCCGGCCCCGAAGCATTTAATCCCTCTTCCCAGCGCAGGTGCGCCAAGAAGCATGTTTCCCTCGATTCTAGGCTTTCCTTCAGTTGTAGCGTCGAGAGATTCGTTCCATCAGCTCTTCCCACTGAGGCCCGAATCATACATGGATTGCTGCCTAGAACAATTAGAGCGTTGCCATGAGGGTATATGGCGATCCTTGCATCTCGTAGAAACTCCAACCCAATGATGAGTTTGAAGTCATCCATTTTAACTGCTGTAAAACTAGTCCGTGTAGTTAACGAACCAGCCTTTATGGATACGCCGTTGGCAACTCCCACGACCGGTTGTGCGGCAGAGTTGATTGCCTTCACTCTGCCCCTGGATTCCTCCAACACCAAGCCCAGTCGCTCTACCTCAGTGCTGGACAGGTAATTATGGGTTGCCCCTGTATCAATCATTGCCCGTATTGGCTTCCCATTCACCATTAGATCCACGTACATTAGGCCATTATTTTTGCCCCTCATTGGCCTAACCTGCTCAATTTCATCCTCCTCAAGGGTTGGCTTAGTCGCATCCTCCACGGTCGGCCTTCCCGTTTTGATAGCAGTGTGATTTTCTTGTTTGGTAAGTACCTTTGCGTGGCACTTGGCAATCACCTTGTCAATTTTGTCCTGGAGGGGTCTTTCGGCTTTTGTCATCCCCGTCGAGCTCTCAAGTGCATTGCACCAGTAGGAGAATGCCCCCATAGCCTGCTCTTCCTGGTCGCACAACTCCTCGCCACCGTCTTCCTCTGAAGTCGGCTCCTCTTGGCTAAGAAGATTGCCTTTTGCGATCAATGCGTTCACGAGTCTCTTCGTTGGACACTCGGCCATTTTATGGGGACCCTGGCAAATATAGCATCCGTATCTTTGTTGGTCCCCATTATTGTTGCTGGTAATTGGGCCTCGGCCCTTGGACTGTGTTTGAGCATCATTTTGTGGTGTGGAGGGCCGGTCTCCCCCACCGTTTCCCCCATTTGCTCGATGGAATCCGTTACCGGATCCCTTGGACTGATTGACCCCTGGTCTCGTTTCTCGTCGCAGTTCCAGCTGGTAGTCAACCAATCCCTCGGCCTGTGCAATGGCTGAGTCCAGATTCTCAACCCTTGCTCTTTGTAGCTCTGCCCTCGCCCACGGCTTCAGGCCTTCTTTGAAAAAGAAGAGCTTATCCTTCTCCGACATGTCCGTGATGCTCAGGAGATAGGTCTGGAAGCTCTTAACATAGTCTCGAATGGTGCCCGTCTGCCTCAATCCGCATAAGGCACGACGAGCTTCTTCCTCAACATTGTGTGGAAAGAACTGTCGCTTCATCCTCAGCTTCAGTTCCTCCCATGTGTCCACTCGAAGGCGTCCAGCTTGGATCTCCACCTTCTGGGTTCGCCACCACACTTTGGCGTCCCCCGACAAATACATGGATGCAGTCGTCACCTTTGCGGCCTCTTCCCCCACATGGGTTGCCTCAAAGTACTGCTCCATGTCAAAAAGAAAGTTTTCGAGTTCCCTCGCATCTCTTGCCCCGCCAAACGTCTTTGGCTCGGGGACTTTCGGCCTACTGAATGCCCTAGCCATCTCTGGAGCATCGGCCGTCATCTGGTTGTTGGCAACCGCCAATTGGAGCACCCGCACCTCTGCACGGAGCTCCATCATCATCTCTCGCAATTCGGCAATTGCGTTGGTGTTCCCCACGACACCTCCCTCAAGGGCCTGGGTCTCCACCGAAAGTCTTTGAGTGGTCCCTTGCTGCCTCTCAAGGTCCGCACTCAGATGGGCAAGGTCCGTCTCTGCCTGACCCACTCGCAGGTCCAGGGTAGCGGCACCTTCGTCCCCCAAACAGATAGAAGAAAGCCGATTGACTGCCCTCTCTAAGGCAACAATCCGGTCTCTATGTGTAGCCATCTCGAAGTAATCACAAGCCTGGTTCCTCCCCCAAAGCTCTGATACCAACTGTCACGGGTCGTTCGTTCCCTCAGCGTAACGAGCCGTGTGGCAAGTGACGTCCCCGCACCGTCACTTCCGCCTATCCGACCGACTGTGTGTCGCACTCACAAATATAGCAAACAAATGCATATATATGCTTTAGAGGCACAGTGGTTTAATAGGAAATAAGATTTCATTAAACAATCGCAAGATTTACAACTTTCGTTTACACCCGTTCTTCGCATCAACTCCTTATCACCCCCTATAGTAGTCCTGGCAAAATAACCCTAAGTGACAGGAGTAGACACTGTTTTTCTGTGCAAAAGGGAAAATACACTAACTAAGCTATTTACATGTACAGGAAGAACTAGCACCTAAAATTACATCCCTATGCTTCTGGTACTTGGTTCTTCATGCCCGTCAGATATCGCACCGATCTGTGACCGGTGGTCCCATGCGTTCCGGGCGCTGGTGGTGCCGGGCGTGCGACTCCGTCCTCCTGTGAGTCACGATAGGCATCGGTGAGCACGGTGCTAGGCGTGCGGCTGCGACAGATGTGCGACAGGTTGTACCAGCTACTACACAAGTGCAATAAGAAGGGATGCACGAGTGCGATAGGGCACGAGAGCTGCGGCACGGACGCGCCAAGCAACGACCGCACGACTCTGGGTGCGGACTAGGCAAGCGCACGGGCGCGATCGGCAACATCTTCCTCTCTTGGGCAACGTACTTAGGGGACTTTTGTAGGTCACGGGACATAACGTTTGGCCACCCCGTGACACGCGGGATGTTACAAATGGTATCAGAGCGAACCTCGTGTGGTCTCTGCACGAGGTGAGACTGGGCCTATGGTATTTGGGCCGGACTACGCAAGGAAGTGAAGGAACTAAGTGCTGTGCGAGGCTAAGTGCTACGTCGATCTAAGGGCGGGAGCCACCTCTAGAGCCCGTACGAGCCACCTCTAGAATCCAACACAACCGAGTGGACAATCCGGATATGAATTGGGCTTTGCGAGGACGCAAAGGCCTAAAGAAGGGGTGAATGTGATATCCCACATCGGTTGGAGTAAGAAAAAAAGAATAGTATATAACATCCTACATTTGGGCTACTAAATAATTTGGCTTAAGCATTTTGAGCCCGTGGTTTAAAGCTCAAAAGTTATTGAGCCAGCCCAGACACGGGATGTTACACAAGACACACATAAACACACACAAATACACATAGCTTCACACGCACATAACAAATTCACCACACACAGATACACAGCTCCACACACACGCCACACACAAAATCATCAATCAGCCCCCTATTCCATAAACTGCAATTAAACCTACAAGAAGAAATAGAAACAAACGCAAAAGCAACTCTTAGCTTTTCTCTCACCACTCTACCGCCAACGCTACCAATAAAACCCATCGTCCCCTGCCATCTTCAATTGCACCCCGGATTTCCTCATATACCACAGCAATCACCCCCAATTCAGATTCAAAATCACCAAAACGTGTAGAAAAATGCAGCAAACCATCGCCAGAACCTCAACACAACCACCTAATTCTCCACCTTCACAGCCCCAATTCACATAGCCATTCAAAGCCACACAAATCCACCATTGCTTAGTCATAAACTTCCCCAATTACTACCAGCGCCACTACCAAAATTTGTCACAGCAAACACCCAAAATCTCCAAGCAGCACCACCTAATTCACTGGCCCAAATCCCTCCAGTGTCAATACACACCCACAGCCGTTGTTATCACCTGCAAAAAACATTACAAACAATCAGCCAAAAATAAGTCAAACTGCCCAAACACAAATCGCAACATCTCAAACACAACAGCCCACCCCTGTCGCCCTTTCTCACCCAATCTCCTTGCCAATCCCTCTACTGTCAACCAGATAGTTGTTGTTGCACAAGGTGTGGGAAGGAGTACGAAACGGAGAGCCAAAGAGAAGAGGGAGTGCGGGCCAGTGAAGAGAGACAAAAACCAGAGAGACTGAGGGGAAGAGTGAGGGCAGGAGAGAGATAGACGCAGAGGGTGTGGAGAACAGCTTGAAGAGAACAGAGAGGGAGCGGTGGAGAAGAAAATTGTAAGAGAGAGAGAGAGAGAGAGAAACTAAGAGAGAAGAACGGTGAAAGAGAGAAAATAAAATCAGAAGAAAAGAGAAGAAAATTGAGGAGGAAGAAGAGAAGGAAATCAGTGGGGAGAGAAGAAGAAAGAATGGAAAGACAAAGAGAAAGAGATCAGAGGGAGGAGAGAAAAGAGAGACGGCGAGGTGTAGATTGAGTGAGAGGAAGAAAATCAAAGAAGATCAGCAAAGGAGAAAAGAAAACAGGCGGCGAGAAAAATTGGAAAAGAAGAAATAAAAGGGGAGAGAAAATAGAGGAAGAAGAAATTGATTAGAAATTAAGTAATATGGGATTGGGATTTTTGGGCTTTAGGTTTCAGATTATGAAAATATATTTTTTTTTATTATGTAGTTTGATTAATCTATTGTTTTGCTTTAATTTGCTTTTCTTAATTTAGTTAATTAATGTGTTTGACTAGTTAATTTGGTTTTAACTTAATTAATTGATTACATTAATTTAATTTATTTAGTGAAGTTATCTAGTTATTATTATTATTATTATTATTATTTAAAATATTTAGTTTGGGATTTCTTTTTTCTGCCTAATTTATTACAAGATAATTATTTATATTTTAGCCCCTTAGGATTTTTGAGTAGTCTTAATGTGCCCCTTAATACTTTTGATTTCTGCAAATTAGTCCTTACTATTATAGATTGACCCCCTTTAGGTTTAATTTCTTTCAATCAAATCTTTATTAATTGCAATTAAGCCCATTAGTTGCTGGAATTTATATGTTTGTGCCACACTTGTTAAAATTTATGGTTTTGTCCACCCGATTTACTTTAATTTTGCATTGCCACCTCACTAGATTTATTTGTTTTTTTTGCCCCTCAAGTCTTATAGAATTTTATTCTTAGTCCCCTTAGTTGTTAGAATTTACTATTTCCCCCAATTTGTGTTAATTTATATTTTTGCTCCTAGATTTGTGTAGATTTTTTTAATTGTTGCCCCCATTAATTTAAGTTTACTATTTGGCCCCAATTTACTCTACGTTTTATTTATTTATTTATTTATTTTCCCCCTCTAACTTGCTATAATTTACATTCTTCTAATGTGTTAGTATTTCGTATTTTACTCTTTATTTTATTAAATAGTTGTCCCTTTAACTTGTGTGTTCGTTTTTAAGCTTTGGTACCGGGTCTCCAAAGAGGTATCCCGACTTCTTGTTGTTTTCCTCTTTATGTGCTCCAATATGCTCCAATGTGATTTTATGCATTGTTTTTATTATTATTATTTGTTTATTTCTTATTTTTACATACTTTTGCGTATTTAATTTATTTAATTTTGAATTTCTTTTATTATTTCAGAAAAATATAATATTTTGTATTTAGTTAGTCAATGTAATGGTTAGATTATTTTTCTCATATTTTAGCAAAATTGTGTAATTAGATAGAAAGTGTAATAGATAGGGTATTTTTAATTTCCCCCTTTTAAATTGTAAATTAAGCCCCTGGTGTAATAGTTAGGGTTTATTTGCTTTTGCATGCTTACGTGTTTATTTCTTTTACTGCTTTCCTTAGGATTTTTGCATCTAGAATATTATGCTTATGTGTTATATGCTCCTATGTGATCTTATATGTTTAATTTGCTTTTAATTCACGCTTTAATATTTAATTCATGATTTATGGTATTCCGTCACCACACTAGTCCAACGCTAGTTGTGGCTTCATTCTTTCCCCGCTAGTCTAACGCTAGTGGGGCTTTTTAGAACGGGCTAGGCTAACGCTAGATCCTTAGGACATTTTAATGTTAGGTGCACTCGTGTGCATTTTTACATCCCATTTCACACATTTTAGTTTTCTTTCCATTTTGCATGATTTTTATTATTATTACTATTATTTATTTATTTATTTTTGACATCTCTTCAAAATGCATGACATCTAAGTTGCATCTCACTTAGAATTTAGGTCATTTTGTATGATCCGCTTAGAAATAGTCGTCTACTCACGTGGGAAGCGGTGGCATACAGGCCGTTTCCCCCTCCGTAAGTAGAAACATTCAGTCACGAGTTATTAGTTCCCTGTACCTGTCATGTTGCATACCAACCTTCTTTCTTCACTTACTATACATTATTATTTTCTTTTCTTTTTGCATAAAAACTCGTGACTCCCTCGAAGTCTCGACTCGAGTTTCGTAATTAATGTGATAATCCCGATCAAGCTTCGATGGGACATTCCGACCCTCTCGATACCCACATTTAGACTTAGAATTTCAGTTAGATATATTCAAACGTGATAGAATTTAGCGTTAATTTTGGAAGATTTGATTAAACCTCGCAACTAGCCTCGACTAAGTTGAAAGGGTGCCTTAGGCGCAAGCCTTTGCCTTCCCTTTCTTCAAATGTGACTCCTGGACCTTTTTCTCTCTTTTTTGTAGACTGAAGTCAAAAAAGGGTTTTAAATGATTTTTTTAAAATTTTTATTTTTGTTTTGTTAAACGATTCGGGTGACTTGGTACACCCTAACTCAGTACCAAGTGGCGACTTTATTTTTCAAATAAAACCCTTTTTCAAAATTAGTTGGCCAAAACTGTCGCACTTTTAGTTCTGGCCTTGTTTTCTTTTAAAATACACTTTTTCAATAAAAATCCAATTTTTCATACACAAGCACGATTTTTTCCAAAAACTTGCTTTTCAAAAGGGTCATCGAACTAAACCGTCTTTTTGGGACGCGACAGTCACGACCCCACTAGTACACCTTTTTACTCACGATTTTTAGGACGCGACAATTTTCTTCCGTTTATTCGTTCTCTTATTTTCTTTCTGTTTCTATTCCCTCTGATTCTTTCTTTTCCTCTGATTTTTCTCTTCACTCGATTCCTCTATTTCTCTCTGCCTAGTCTCTTTCGTCACTCGATCTCGTCTCTCATCTTTCTCCTCTATGTCCCACTCTCTCTAATTATCCTAGCTACCCGAATTCCTAGGCCCTTTCATTCACAAATTCTTCTATTCAAAACTCAAAACCTCAAATCCCCTATTCGAGCAAGGAGATGATAATTCTGGCGATGTAAGGCCTCCACCAGTGGCTTGCAGTGGTGACGGATCAATTGGAAGGGATAGAGGTGGAGCTTTTTGGAACTCCAGTCGCTACTAAGCTACTAAGTAGCTCCCTATGGTGGTGCTTGATTTCCAGAGGCGCAGTGGTGAATTGGGATAATTTGGGGATTGGGTAATGGTGATTTGGTGATGTAGGGCTGTCCAATGGGGATGGAAGTAGTGCTGTGTGGAGAAACTCAGGGTGCAGGTATCAAGGAAGGTGCGAATAGGGGCTTGCTTTGAAGGGATTGAATGGTGGTGGTTCCAGTCTGAATTTGAAGGTTTAGGGGTTGAAGATAGCATTTGGCTAGCGGTTATTTAGCTGTTTGCAGGTTTTGGGGTGACTAGGAATTAGTGATGATTTTTGAACTGTTTTGCAGGTTTAGGTGATGTTTTTCAGCTATTTTTTGCTAGGAATTGGACTGTTTCTGATTTGGTTTCTGTAGGATTGTGAACATATTGGAGTGGTAGTTTGAGGGATAGCGTGTGCAGATTGAATTGATGGTTGAATGATGGTTAATGGTGGTTGGCTGATGAACTTCTAGCACTGAAGGTTTACTGTGGTGGTGGTTGCAGATGGAATCAGGGGCAGTAGATGGGGGTTGGGACTGCTGGTAGTGACTGGGTATTAGTGGGCAGGAGTGGATTTAGACGGTGACTAAGGGAGCTGGTCGAAATTGGCGTTGCAGGGGCTTGGGGGTGGTTGATAGGGCTTATTCAGTGATTATTTGTGGTTCGCTTTGTGTCTGTATTGTATTTTGTGACTAATTGTGTGCTGATGTAAATTGAGAGAAAAACAAAAGGGAGAGTGGTGTGATTTCGATTGGAATTTGTGTGTGTTTGGCTTGTGTGTGTTAATGTGCATGTATGTGTGTGTACTGTGTTGTGTTTATATGTTTGAATTTGTGTGTTGTTTGTGTGTGTATTAGACTGTGTGATTGTCTGAAACTACTGTGTGTGATTGGTGTGTGTTCTATGTGTGCTTGTGTGTGTTACTGATGTATATGAGTGAAATAATGGAACTGTGTTTGGTTTTGGTGTGTGTGAGTATGTGTGAGTGTGTGTGATTGTGTGCTTCAGCATGTGAAGGTGTGTGAAATATGTGTGCAGATGTGTATGTATGTGCGTGGGTTGCTATATGTAAGTGTGTGCTTTGTGTGTGAGGTTGTGAGAGTGAGTAGTGTAGTGTGTGTGAGAGAGTGAGTAGTGTGCGTAGTGTGAAGAGCTATATGCGTTGTATGTGTGTGAATTTTTGAATGTGTGTGAAGTGTGAAGAACTGTGTGAGTTGTGTGTGTGAGCAGATTGAGTTTTATGCGTGTGTGTGTGAGTGTGTGTAAATGATCGTGAGAGAGAAAGCGTAAAAGTGTGTGTTTTGAACTGTGTGTAGTGTGTGTGAGAGAAAGTGAACGTGTAAAGGTGGAGTGTGTGTAGTGCGTGAGAGAGAAAGTGAATAGGAAGTGGAAGAGTGTGAGTGTGTGTAGTGTGAGAGAGAGTAAGTGTGTGTTTTTGGTGTTCTAGGTGTGTGGTTGAAGATGTGTGGTGTGTGTTCTAGGTATTCTAGGTGAGAACTTGAAGATGTGTGTAGAAAAAAAAAAGTGTGTTCTTGGTGTGGTGTGTGAAAACTTGAAAATGTGTGTTCTTGGTGTTCTTAGTGTAAGAGAATAAAATCAAAAACTAAAAACTCTCCCTAGGCTTTTTTTTTTTTTTAAATCCCCAAGGAGGGGTATTTATAGTGAACAAAAGACTTATCTTCCAAAAAATGGCTAAAAGACCAAAACGCCCTTGACTACCAAAATTACAACTTTATCTTTAAAAATCTATTCTCTTACAAAAATAAAAAAATTAAGAAAAATGTAAATAACAAATTTGTTAATAGAAATTCACCCCAAAAAAATTAGAAAAAACTTTAAAACATGCTTAAAAACCTAAAAATGAATTTGGGACCCAAAAATTGGTGAAAAATGAGTTTAGAATGTGAAATGACAATTTTGCTCTTGAATAACGAAAAATAAAAAAAATAGCTATTGGTTTTAAAAAATTATAAAAAAATTAAAAATAACCTTAAAACTCTAGGAAATGCATTTATGAATAAAAAATTGACAAAAAATAAATTTAAACCATCAAATGACGATTTTGCCATTGAATGTAGTATTTACAGAAAAAATAGCAATCGTCTCCGAAAAAATTAAGAAAATTTAGAAACATGCTTAAAGAATTAGAAAAATAAATTTGGGACCTGAAATGAGCTAAAATGGTATTCGCGAGGCAAAATTACCATTTTGCCCTTGTGCTGGTAAAATATAAAAAGAATACCAATTAAATCTGAAAAAATTACAGAAAATTCAAAAATATGTATGAAAGTAAAAATATGAATTTAAAACCCCCAGAACTAATAAAAAAATATTTACAGATAAAAATTACTATTTTACCCCCTCGAGATTATTGAAAAATTAAAATTTGACTCCAAAAATAAAAACACCTCTTCAATGTTTGAAAAGTAAATGGTGTGTCAAAATTTGGTGTCTATATGGTAGTTGTGGATTGAGACTAGTTGGGAAAGGAGTTGGGGTTGCCATTGATGACGATTTGTAACTGGTTTTGAATCTGGAGTATGAGGGTGGAGGAAATAGAGAGAACGGCTGTGGAAGAAGAAGCCAAAAGAAGAAAGAAACATAAAAAAACAAAACCTCAAAACTCAAATCATCCTGATGGCATTGAAGCTTGAAGATGATGAACAGCAACAAGAACGTGACGACAAATATGTGTGAATTTGGCTGGATGAGTGTGTGTTTAATCCCCAAATGGACAAAAGGACATGTGTTTTAGGGATTTTTTATTTTTTTCTTTGATTTTAATGGAGGGTATTTATAGAGTTAGTTGTCTTGGCCTAAAAAAATACTACAAAATAACAAAAATGTCACCAGTAATAAAAATTCTAATTTTATTTTAAGAAAAATAATATTTTTAATCCAAAAAATCAATACAAAGAAATGACAGTCAACTCCAAAATTTGTCAAAAAATTCAAAATAGATTTTAAAATAAAGGTTAGACTTTAAAACTGATCAAAAATGCGTTCAGGGTGTGAAATGACGATTTTACCCCTATAATGACAAAATTTACAGAAAGACGGCTATTGGCCACAAAATTTGTCAAAAATTAAAAATAAGCTGAAGTCTTAGAAAATGCATTTATGACACAAAAATTGGTAAAATATGCATTTAAAATGTGAAATGATGATTTTACCCTTGACAACAAAAATACACAGAAAATAGCTATTAGCCTCGAAAAATTGTCAAAAAGTAATAAGCTTATGTAAGGTAATAGCATAGGTAACGCAGCGGAAAAATAAAAACTTATTACCTTAACCATGGATCTCTTTGACATATCTATATGATTAACAAGGGGGTTTGCATGAAGATTACCTTAAGCATAGAAGATTTCTATGCTTCTAGGCAAAGATCCTTCGAAGAAGATGTTAGATCTACCACGAAAAGCCCTCCAAGCGTAGAGCCTCTAACGATATCCACACGAACAACTTCTTTGGGAACCTTGTAGGCTTGCTTGCTTTGACTTTTGAGTGCTAGCTCCCTTGAATTATTAAGAACACAAGAAGAAGAAAAACCTAACCCTTAGGAGAGAGAGAGAGAGACGCCTAGAGAGAGAGAGAGAGGCGTGCCTTTTCTTTCTTCTATTTTCTCTCACTAGTTTTCTTTTTGTGTAGCAATCATTATTCAAGAGTCAAAGCATGAAGCTATTTATAGAGGAAGTATTCTAGTCTTTTAGGAAATAAAGCTAATTAGAAACCAAGAAGGTTTAGGCAACTTACTTTAAGCTAATCCTTCTCCTTTAGGAAATCTATTCCATAAGGAAACCAATTAGTTACTTTATTTCTTTTAGGAAACTAATTTCCTGCAAGACTTAGAATATTTATAAATAAGTCCTTTAAGTTAATTTATCTCATAAATTAACCCCATAAGTATCTCATACTTATCTTAATTACATTTTAACCCAAAGATTTTGTTCTTTATGTGTGTGACCCATTAGGTTCCATTCACGTTGGCAATAAGTATAAATTATAACTCATTAATTGAGCTAGATAAATTAAACACTTTTAATTTATCATTAATTCACTAATTAATCAATTCATACTTATAGATCATGAGTGGCGTCTAGCAATGCATCATGACCACCCAAGTGAATAGGAAAGTCATATGGTAGACCATACCCTTCAATGACAATGTTACCGTGTAATTAATATCCTTTCACCACACTATATCCCAATTAGTCTAAAAGTATAGTGCATACTTTTAAATGACTAATTTATATTTTCTTGTTCCAGAAATATAACTCTCCATGATGTATAACCTTGAAACTACTTCCAAGTTATACTATCACTTCTGCAGAAGATTTATGAGTTAATATTTCCAACAAGTGGCCATTAAGGGATATACTCTCCTATTAAGGAGTGGTGAATCCTATATTGATTACTCACTATCTTTCCATGCTTCAAACTATACCCAATCTCTAACCTATGAGCTACCCTTTTACGGGCACCGAGGAATAGAGTCAAAGTATAGCAATCCACACTCAAGATACTATGGTAATCTCAAGTCAAAGGATCACTTACACCATTGCCATTAAGAGTTCAACTATTGGCACTATAGTTGAAACTCTTGGCGGATCAATCCAATGAACTTGTTCTCAAACAAGCATCCACATACTAGCTTAAGTGTCACGCACACCATAGTCAATGAGATCAACTATTACTTACCATAAGTAGAGGCAAAGTATGTGCTAGTCTATCCGTATTAATGATGTCCAATCTCATTAATACTATGACTAGGGATATTTAAGAATATGACTTTATGTATTAGTAGTCTCATAATTGTAACCCTTACAATCTCTAATACACAGTCAATATTCTAAGGACTTTATCAATCAAACAAGTAACATGGAAATACAAGTATAGATGATAAAGAAAAATACCACATGGATAAATATAACATAAATAAGTGTAAAACAAAACACCTTTAAACCATCTTGGTTTTAGGGCATACACTAACAGCTTAAAACCCTAAAAATTACATTTATGACTCAAAAATTGGTAAAAAATGCATTAAAAATGTAAAATAATAATTTTGCCCCTGATCCAACAAAAATACACAAAAAATATCTATTGGTCTTGAAAAATTTTTTAAAAATTAAAAATAAGCTTAAAACCCTATAAAATGCATTTATGAAACAAAAATTAGTGAAAAATACATTAAAAATATAAAATAACGATTTTACCCCTGAACGCGATATTTACAGAAAAAATAGTAATCGTCCCCAAAAAAATAAAAAAAAATTAGAAACATGCTTAAAGAGTTAAAAAAATACATTTGGAACCTAAAATGAGCGAAAATGGTATTCACGATGCAAAATTACCATTTTATCCTTGTGCTGGTAAAATATATAAGAAAACAATTAAAACCGAAAAAATCTCAGAAAAATAAAAAATATGTATGAAAGTAAAAATATGAATTTAAAACTCCCAAACCTAATGGAAAATATTTACAGGTAAAAATTACTATTTTGCCCCCCCAAGATTATTGATTTTGTTTTCCATTTTTATTAAAAAATTAGAAATTGACCCCAAAAATGTAAACATGCCCCAAATGTTTGAAAAAAAAATTGGTGTGTCAAAATTTGGTGTCTACAGTTTGCTCCTCTTTGTCGAGAATCTCATAGAGATTTCAGACAAAGACGTAAAAAACACCAAATTTTGACTCACCTAAATATGAAAGCAAATGCACATGTAAACATGTATAGTATGAGGATATAATGCACTGAAACCAATGAACAAAGAAAAACATGTGACCGAGCTCTCACGGAGCTGCGTACGTATCCCAGTGAAGGAAATCAAGTCAAACTTAGTTCGGATGTAGGTGACCTATGGGTGCGAAACACAATTGCAAATAGTAACATAAGAATTTAAAATTTTCAAAACTTGTGATAAAAAAAAAAGAAATATAACATTGGAATTGCTAAACAAAAATAATTTAAAGCGATCCAAGCTACTTGACAATGAATATCATAAACTACATACAGAAAGCAATGCCCAGACTGCTGGACAAAATAAATTCATAAACTAAATGCAGAAAGCGGTGTCCAAGCTGCAAGACAAAATAAATTCATAAACTAAATGCAGAAAACGGCGCCCAGGTTGCTAGACAAAATAAATTCACAAAGTAAATGCAGAAAGCGGTGTCAAGGCTGCTGAACAAAATAAATTCACAAAGCAAATGCAAAAAGCAGTGCCCAAGTTGCTGGACAAAATAAATTCATAAATTAAATGCAGAAATCGGTGCCTAGTCTACTGGACAAAAATAATCCACAAAGTAAATACAGAAAGCAGTGCCCAAGCTGCTAAAAAAAATAAATTCACAAATTAAATGCAGAAAGCGGTGCCCAAACTGCTGGACAAAATAAATTCATAAAGCAAATTCAGAAAGCGGTGCTCAGGCTGCTGGACAAAATAAATTTACAAATTAAATGCAAAAAACGGTATCCAGGCTGTTGGACAAAATAAATTCATAAAATAAATACAGAAAGCGGTGCCAAAACTGTTGGAAAAAATAAATTCATAAAGCAAATGCAGAAAGCGGTGCCCAAGCTGCTGAACAAAATAAATTCATAAATTAAAGGCAAAAAGCGGCACCTAGGCTACTAGACAAAATAAATTCATAAACTAAATATAGAAAGTAGTGCCTAGGCTGCTGTACAAAATAAATTCATAAACTAAATACAGAAAGCGATGCCCAGGATGCTGGACAAAATAAATTCATAAACTGAATACAGAAAGCAGTGCCTAGGCTGCTAGACAAAATAAATTTATAAAGTAAATACATAAAACGGTGCCCATGTTGCTAAACAAAAGAAATTCATAAATTAAATGCTGAAAGCGGCACCCAAACTGCTGGATAAAATAAATTTATAAATTAAATGCAGAAAGCGATGCCAAAGCCGCTGGACAAAATAAATCCATAAATTAAATGTAGAAAATAGTGCCAAAACTGTTGGACAAAATAAATTCATAAATTAAATGCAGAAAGCGGTGACAAGGCTGCTGGACAAAATAAATTCACAAAACAAATGCAGAAAGTAGAGCCCAAACTATTGGATAAAATAAATTCATAAATTAAATACAGAAAGCGGTGACAAGGCTGCTGGACAAAATAAATTTAGAAAGCAAACGCAGAAAGCGGTGCCCAAGCTGGTAGACAAAATAAATTCATAAATTAAATGCAAAAAGTAGTGCCCAAGCTACTGGACAAAATAAATTCATAAACTAAATACAGAAAGTGATGCTCAGGCTGTTGGATAAAATAAATTTATAAACTGAATACAAAAAGCAGCACCTAGGCTGTTGGGTAAAATAAATTCATAAAGTAAATGCAGAAAACGATGCCCATGCTATTAGACAAAATAAATTCATAAATTAAACATGAAAAGCGGCGCCCAAGCTGCAGGACAAAATAAATCCATAAATTAAATGCAGAAAACGGTGCCAAGGTTACTGGACAAAATAAATCCATAAATTAAATGCAAAAAGTGGTGCCAAGGCTACTCGACAAAATAAATCTATAAATTAAATGTAGAAAACGGTACCAAGGCTGCTGGATAAAATAAATCCATAAATTAAATGCAGAAAGCGCTGTCAAGACTGTTAGACAAAATAAATTCACAAAACAAATGCAGAAAGCAGTGCCTGGGCTGCTGGACAAAATAAATTCATAAATTAAATGCAGAAAACGACACCCAAGCAGCAGGACAAAATAAATTCATACAGCCAAAGTGGAAAGCGGAGCCCAAGCCGCTGATCCAAATAAAATTATAAACTAAATGCAAAAAGCGGCGCCCAAGCTCCTGGACAAAATAAATTCATAAAGTAAATGGAGAATGCAGTTCCTAAGGTACTAGACAAAACAAATTCATAAAATAAATGCAAAAAATAGTGCCCAGACTGCTGGACAAAATAAATTCATAAATTAAATGTAGAAAGTGGCGCCAAGGTTGATGGACAAAATAAATTCATCAAGCAAATACAGAAAGCGGCGCCCAACCTACTAGACAAAATAAATTTATAAACTAAATGCAAAAATCGACACTCAAACTATTGGACAAAATAAACTCATAAACTAAATGCAAAAAGTAGTGCCCAGGCTACTGGACAAAATAAATTTATAAACTACAAGCAGAAAGTGATGCCCAAACTGTTGGACAAAATAAATTTATAATCGGAATACATAAAGCAGTGCCTAAACTGCTGGACAAAATAAATTTAAAAAGCAAATGCAAAAACCGGCGTCCAGGAAGCTAGACAAATTAAATCTAGAAATTAAATGCAGAAAGCGGTGCCAAGACAGCAGGACAAAATAAATTCACAAATTTAATGCAGAAAGCGGTGCCAAGAATGCTGAACAAAATAAATCCTTAAATTAAATGCAAAAAACGGTGCCAAGACTGCTAAACAAAATAAATTCACAAAATAAATGCAGAAAGCAGTGGCCAAGCTGCTGGACAAAATAAATTCATAAATTAAATGTAGAAAGCGACACACAAGCAACAGGACAAAACAAATTCATACAGCAAATGCAGAACACGAAACCCAAGCTATTGGACAAAAAAAATTCACAAATTAAATGCAGAAAACGACGCCCAAGCTGCTGGATAAAATAAAATTATAAAGTAAATGCAGAAACCGGTGTCCAGACTACCGGACAAAATAAATTTATAAACCATATGCAGAAAGCGATGCCTAGGCTACTAGACAAAATAAATTCGTAAACTGAATACAGAAAGCAATTGCGTAGTTGCTGCATAAAATAAATTCATAAAGTAAATGTAGAAAGTTGTGCCTAGATTGGTGGACAAAATAAATTCATCAATTAAATGTAAAAAGTGATGCCCAAACTGCTAGACAAAATAAATTCATAAAATAAATACAGAAAACAGCATCCAGGTTGTTGGATAAAATAAATTCATAAACTATATGTAGAAAGCGATGCCCGACCTGTTGGAAAAAATAAATTATGAACTGAATACGGAAAGTTGTGCTAGACTGCTGGATAAAATAAATTCATAAATTACATGAAGAAAGCAGTGCCTAGACTCCTGGACAAAAAAAATTCATAAAATAAATGCAGAAAACGGTGCCCAAGTTGCTGGACAAAATAAATTCATAAATTAAATGCAGAAAGCGGCGCCTAGGTTGCTGGACAAAATAAATTCATAAAGCAAATACAGAAAGCGATGCCCAAGCTGGTGGACAAAATAAATTCATAAATTAAATGCAGAAAGCGGTGTCAAGGCTGCTGGACAAAATAAATTCACAAAGCAAATGCAGAATGCAGTGCCCAAGCTGTTGGACAAAATAAATTCATAAATTAAATGCAGAAAGCGGTGTACAGGTTATTGGACAAAATAAATTCACAAAGCAAATGCAGAAAGCAGTGCCCAGGTTATTGGACAAAATAAATTCATAAATTAAATGCAGAAAGCGGTACCCAGGCTACAGGACAAAATAAATTCACAAAGCAAATGCAGAAATCAGTGCCCAGATTACTGGACAAAATAAATTCATAAATTAAATGTAGAAAGCGGTGCCCAAACTACAAGACAAAATAAATTCACAAAGCAAATGCAGAAAGTAGTGCCCAGGTTATAGGACAAAATAAATTCATAAATTAAATGCAGAAAGCGGTGCCAAGACTGCTGGACAGAATAAATCCATAAATTAAATGCAGAAAGCGTTGCCAAGACTGCTAGACAAAATAAATTCACAAAGCAAATGCAGAAAGCAGTGCTTGAGCTGTTGGACAAAATACATTCATAAATTAAATGCAGAAAGCGACGCCCAGGTTGCAAGACAAAATAAATACATACAGCAAAACTAGAAAGCAGAGCCCAAGCTGTTGATCAAAATAAAAATATAAACCAAATGCAAAAAGCGGCGCCTAAGCTATTGAACAAAATAAATTCATAAAGTAAATAGAGAAAGCGGTGTCCAGGTTATTAGACAAAATAAATTCATAAAGTAAATGCAGAAAGTGGTGCTCGGGCTGTTAGACAAAATAAATTCATAAATTAAATGTAGAAATCGGCGCCAAGGTTGTTGGATAAAATAAATTCATAAAGCAAATGCAGAAAGCGGTTCCCAACCTAATGGACAAAATAAAATTAAAAACTAAATGCAGAAAGCAGTTCCCAGCCTAATGGACAAAATAAAATTAAAAACTAAATGCAAAAAATAGTGCCCAGGCTGTTGGATAAAATAAATTCATAAACTACAAGCAGAAAGTGATGCCTAAGTTGTTGGACAAAATAAATTTATAAACTGACTACAGAAAGCAGTGCCTATGCTGCTGGACAAAATAAATTCAAAAAGTAAATTCAGAAAGCGGCGTCCAGGCAGCTGGACAAAATAAATTTAGAAATTAAATGCAGAAAGCGGTGCCAAGGCTACTGGACAAAATAAAACCATAAATTTATTACAGAAAGCGGTGCCAAGGTTGCTGGACAAAATAAATTCTTAAATTAAATGCAAAAAACGGTGCCAAATCTGCTGGACAAATAAATTCACAAAGCAAAGCCCAAGCTGGTGGACGAAATAAATTCATAAATTAAATGCAGAAAGCGGCGCACAGGCAACAGGACAAAATAAATTCACACAGCAAATACAAAACACGAAACCCAAGCTACTGGATAGAATAAATTCACAAATTAAATGCAGAAAGTAGCGCTCAAGTTGTTGAACAAAATAAATTTATAAAGTAAATGCAGAAACCGATGCCTAGGCTACTGGACAAAATAAATTCATAAACTGTATGCTGAAAGTGATGCTCAGGCTGCTAGACAAAATAAATTTATAAACTGAATGCAGAAAGCAATGGCGAGATTGCTAGACAAAATAAGTTCATAAAGTAAATACAGAAAGTGGTGCTTAGGCTGTTGGATAAAATAAATTCATAAATTAAATACAGAAAGCGACGCCCAGATTGCTGGACAAAATAAATTCATAAACTATATACAGAAAGCGATGCCCGGCCTGTTGGATAAAATAAATTATGAATTGAATACGGAAAGTTGTGGCTAGATTGTTGGACAAAATAAATTCATAAAATCAATGTAGAAAGTGGTGCCCAAGCTCCTGGATAAAATAAATTCATAAAGTCAATGCAGAAAGTGGTGCCCAAGCTACTGGATAAAATAAATTCATAAAGTAAATGAAGTAAGCGGTGTCCAGGCGGCTGAACAAAATAAATTCATAAAGTAAATGCAGAAAGCGATGCCCAAGTTACTGGACAAAATAAATTTATAAATTAAATGCAGAAAACGGCGCCTAGGCTGCTGGACAGAATAAATTCATAATGCAAATATAGAAAGTGATGCCCAAGCTGGTGGACAAAATAAATTTATAAATTAAATGCAGAAAGCGGTGCCAAAACTGCTGGACAAAATAAATTCACAAAGCAAATGCAGAATACAGTACCCAGGCTACTGGATAAAATAAATTTATAAATTAAATGCAGAAAGTAGTGGCCAGGTTACTAAACAAAATATATTCACAAAGCAAATGTAAAAAGTGGTGCCCAAGCTATTGGACAAAATAAATTCATAAATTAAATGCAGAAAGTGGTGCCCAGGCTATGGGACAAAATAAATTCACAAAGCAAATACAGAAAGCAGTGCCCAGACTGATGGACAAAATAAATTCATAAATTAAATACAGAAAGTGGCGCTCAAGCTGCTAAACAAAATAAATCCATAAATTAAATGCAAAAAACGATGCCAAGGCTGCTGAACAAAATAAATCCCTAAATTAAAAGTAGAAAGCGGTGCCAAAACTGCTGTACAAAATAAGTCCATAAATTAAATGCAAAAAGCGATGCCAAAACTGCTGAACAAAATAAATTCGTAAATTAAATGCAAAAAGTGCCGCTCAGATAGTGGGACAACATAAATCATACAACAAATGCAAAAAGTGGAGCTCAAGCTGCTGAACAAAATAAATTTGTAAAATAAATGTAAAAAGTGGCGCCCATGTTACTGGACAAAATAAATTCGTAAAGTAAATAGAGAAAGCGGTGCCCAGGCTGCTAGACAAAACAAATTCATAAAGAAAATGCAGAAAGCGGTACCCAAGCTGCTGGATAAAATAAATTCATAAAGTAAATAGAGAAAACGGTGCCCAGACTGCTGGACAAAACAAATTCATAAAGTAAATGCAGAAAGCGACGCCCAGGTTGCTGGACAAAATAAATTCATAAAATAAATGCAAACATCAGCGCCAAAGCTACTGGACAAAATAAATTTATAAACTGAATACAGAAAGCGGTGCCTAAGCTGCTAGATAAAATAAATTCAGAAAGTAAATGCAAAAAGCGGCGCCTAGGCAACTGGACAAAATAAATCCATAAATTAAATACAGAAAGCGGTGTCAAGAATGCTGGACAAAATAAATCTATAAATTCAATGCAGAAATCGATGCCAAGGCTGCTGGACAAAATAAATCCATAAATTCAATGCAGAAAACGATGCCAAGATTGCTGGACAAAATAAATCCATAAATTAAATGCAGAAAGAGGTGCCAAGGCTGTTGGAAAAAATAAATTCACAAAGTAAATGCAGAAAGTAGTGCCCAGGTTGCTGGACAAAATAAATTCATAAATTAAATGTAGAAAACGGTGCCAAGGCTGCTGGACAAAATAAATTCACAAAGCAAATGTAGAAAACAATGCTCAGGCTAATGGACAAAATAAATTCATAAAGTAAATGTAGAAAGTGGTGCCCAAACTGCTGAACAAAATAGATTCATAAAGTAAATGCAGAAAGTGGTGCCCAAATTGCTGGACAAATAAAATTCACAAAGTAAAATGCAAGGCGTAGGCAACTTAAAGGCAGCTATCAAACATTGCATTCAAACCTTTTTGAAAGGAAAATCAAAGGCTTTTTTTTTAACTTCCAGTGTATAGATCAAATTAATTTAAAATCATATTTTTCAAACTTGGAATCTGCATAAAACATCCGAATTCATTTGAAATCAATTTTTCTAATAGAGAAATTTTGTCTTAGTATAAATCAAATGAAATTAATTTGGAATCTACTTTCCAAATTTGTCCCAATATAAATCAATATTTCACAACATTTTGCCCTAAGCCCAAAGCATAAAATTAATCTCCAACGAATCAAATTTTTCCTCAAAAAAAAAATTTGCCTTAGTGTAAATTAGTTTTTCAAAATTCTACCCAAGGCATAAAGCATACAATTAATCTAAAAAAGAACCAAATTTTTCCTAAAAAAATTTGCCTCAGTGTAAATCAGTCTTTCAAAATTCTACCTAAGGCTTAAAGTATAAAATTAATCTAAAAAAGAATCAAATTTTTCCTCAAAAAAAAAAAAAAATTTTTCCCCAGTGTCGATTTGAATGCCACCTTTAAATTGAATTGTGCCACTGACCAAACCGTCAATACCTTAAAATTATCCCAGTTTTCATCCTTGATGAAGGTCTCAAGCGATAGCAGCGTGCTCCCACCTACAAAAGAAAACAAACGGCTATATTGCGATATGATGCCACCACATGCCGGTCCCTTACTCTATTAGCACGTACAAACATGAGGATTGCCAGCTCTAAAAGCTGATGCTATCTCGTGCTTCACTTTTTGCAAATTTTCGATTTCAACAGATTCTAGTTCATGGTTCAAATCAGATATCTATATTGTCTTTCATTCATGTGTACTTCTAATTTCTGATAAATTTAGGATTGCCATTGCTTTTATTCCAAGTTCAAACCAATCAAGCATCAAATTTCCAATCATGAATCAGTGAGAAAATACTTCAGATGCAGTAGAGTAAAAGAAATTCTACACAGTAAATATTATTTCAAATAAAATGTGTGAGACTTTAGATTTTAAAACAAAATAAAGAATAAATTGTTACACTTGGTTGCAAAATGAATTTTCGGGCGACATAACATCTACTATTTTGATCTTTTGGATATCATTCCCATTTGAATTCTGACATTACCCCAAAATGATTAATGCAGAAAAGGAGTTTTAAGCAACTGTAGTCATCAACTTCCAAAGAAATCCCATGCCTACATACTGACTTTCTCATTTGTAAATCTTCAACTGTTGCATTTTCCTAGTTACAGTGTCTTTCCGAACTATCGACTTTAGAGGAAGAAACGAAATGAACAACAGTATCCAAACTTGAGATAGTTTTTCCCATTTTCATTAAACAGACTAGCATTTGAAAAATATTTGGCTTCTGTAAGACAATCTTCCCTTTGATAATTTGCAATAGATATATTAACATCATATGCCAATTGATTTGCAAATTTTCATTTCAAAATTGTCGCAAAATACAGACGGAAGTCGGTGATAATCTTGGCTTTTGAAATAGGATGGGTAATGTGTTGAAAATGTTGAGGCTAGAAAACAGAATTCATGAAGGGTTTAAACAACTTGGAACCGTATTTGCAAAGAAATTTGCCTCAAATTTGGCAGTTTTCACCTTTTCTTTTCCTTTTCCAAACTTTTCATCCCAGCTTTGCCATTGACTTTTAGGGTTGTTCTTTTCATTTCTCTTTTCTAAAAGAAAATTTGCCCCAGTTTATTGTTTTCTTTAGACTTTCTCTCTCTTTTTTTTTTCTTTCAATTGTCCCTTTTTCTTCTTTTTTTTCTTTTCTTCTTCTATTTTTTTTTTGAAACACAAGTTGAATAAATTTTGCCCTGGTGTAGGAAAATTGTCATATTGTGAGAGGTGTGCGACCTTCAAGTGGGTTGTCATATGAAAAATACATATTCTGGAGGCTCAAAGGGGAAAACTAGAGGAAGAAAATGTTTAAGGAAAAAGAAAGAAGGCCTGCCTTTGATCCGTCTCTTTTACAATAATTTTTAAAAAAAATTTACTAAATCACATGAAAAGGCCTCCTTTTCCATCTGAATTAATGATCGAGGAAAATATTCGACCATCCACTTATGCTAGAACGCAGTGATGCTTCTCCTCTTTTCCTTTTTAATAAGAAAGGCCATGCTCCAACTGATCCAATCTGTTTGAATGTCCTTAACCTGCAAAAATATCAAAAGTTTGTGTGTCATTCTGCTCAATATATTGTAGCCTTAAAATTCTAAATTCCAATGAAAAATATACAAAATGAGTTAGATTCACACTAAAACAAACAACTTAGAAGCATAATTTTGACATTTGTCAATTCCTCCACAATTAAATCATTGCTTGTCCTCGAATTATTTGAAAAATGCGAGATCAACTAATGATTCAATAATTGAAATCACATATGTGCATTCTAAAATTTATTTCCTCAAGACCAAGTAAATAACCATTACGTAATTTATTGTCTTGTTTTTAATACTCATAATATCGAGCAAAGGAGAAGGAATTATATCACAATTAAGCAAGCTCAACTTAATTTCTTTGCCTTACCGAATTTCATAAGCACATGAATCATATGATCAATCAAAGCGCATCACATGTCTATAATCAATTTCATTTCTCACATGAGAGAATTTTATTCTGGTGAACTAATCACTCAAAATATGTGAGTGTCTTTTGATGCAAAAATCGACATTGGTTATGAAGATTCCCGATTACTCAACATCTCAATCTTAAGCCAATAGCAATAATTGTATTCGAGAAGTAAAACTGCCTTTTTATGCAAGAATCGACATTAGTTGGATGAAGATCCCTGGTTACTCAACAATTTACTTACTCGAATTTGCAATGCATTACTCATAATTCAAGTCCCGTTTGACGCGAAAGTCAACTTTTTTGGATGAAGACTCCCGGTTACTAAGCACACGAACCATTGGAGTAGAAAAAACTGCGTTATTTCTTTTCTTTTATTCTTCTTCTTCTTCTTCTCTCTTTTTTTTTGTGCAGTATAAAAATCCCTCGCAGTAGACTTTACATCACAAATTACATGAGTGCACTAATTGACCATAATCAACATTTAATATGTGAAATTAAGTAAAGAAGAGAAATTTTCATCAAACGTGCAAAATTTAGACATAATTCCAACAACTTTATAAGATATACTTTCTATAAGAACAAAACTCCAAACCACATAATAATCATTTCTTATTGCTCAAAGAAAGCATTTGTCGGCGCACAAAGTAATTTCAACTAGTAGGGGAATTAGACAAAATCACGATTGCTGCGTGTGACATCCCCTATCTTAATCTCACAATAACTTATACAACACATTCCAAAGGTGAATAAGAAATTGTGGACATGAAACAACAAAACTCCCCTTGTGAATTAGTCGAAGTCATATCCCCTACATGTCCATTCTTTTGTTGTGCTTGAACTCTCCAAACATACATACAGACTTGTTTTGTCAATTCACGGTGGTCCTCTTTCTTAATGATTTGAATGCTCACAAACGAGAGTCTGAGCAATCATTCTTGCTAATTGAATTTATGCTTTTAAGAAACTATCCCCATCTTTTGGGGCCTTCATAACTAAAGGGTCTACTGACTCAAACTTCCTCGACCCTTGCCTTAGTATCGATATTGATAGCTTCTATCCCTTCCAAGGTAGGCTTGGCTTCTTTTTTAGATTTGCTCAGAATACTTAACACAAAATCCTTATTCCCCTTCGATATCACTCCAATTCTCATTAACAATTTGCACTATTTTAGAATCCAGAGGGATATCGAAGTTGCAATTATCGGCTTCAAGTAAGATGACATCTGAAGATCATGGGCATTTATTTTTACTGTCAAAACATATAATGTTTTTCTTTTTATTCAATTTGAACTTGCATTGACTCATCAAAAGAGAAAAGTTTCCAATTACACAAACCTAGCATTAGTTTTTGAGGAAAAAAATGTGATTTATTTCGAAGCCTCATCAAATAATTATTTGCTCAACCCAACAAAAGATTTGAATAAAGTTTTTCAAAAGCTAAATGCAACACGTGAATGGAAAATCAAATGCCACAAACAAATTTGAGAAAACAACTTGTTTAGCACTTCATTTGAGAACGAATTTTAAACACAAGGCAATCTTAAATTTACAGAAGCAGTGCAATTATTAGCATTCAAATTATTACTATTCTTATTACACCTAAAATGAACAATTATCTAGCTATGAAATACAATTTTATCTATGATAAGTGCTAAAATATACAAGTTTTTAGTAGGTTTTTAGGTTAGGTTTATAGGATTTTCCATGAGTTTTCCTCTATTTACTTTCTATTTCTTCTTATTTTTGAGTTTAGTAGCTAAATCGTGTGTTAAAGATAATTATTTGCATTATTCTTGTGTTTTCATAGGGTTTGCACATTGTGTCACCAATTTGGATGATAATTGGATAATATTTTAAGATGATTTAAAGTTGGTGATGAGTTGAAGTCAAGAAACCTTCAAATTGGTGCAAAGAATCAATGGTGGAACAAGAATGGAAAAAAATAGGTTTGCAGCTTGGACATATTTCAGTATTTTGGTAATAAATCCAGCTAGAGATATTGGATTGAGATGTTTCTTGAGCCATTTTAAAGCTAAGACGATGGTCTACAATTCATATGGTAAATTGCGTGAAAGTAGGATACTCCAAATTCGGGGGCCAAAGAGTTTTATAAAATGTTCTTGTTGGAGAAAAATGTGAATGAGACATCCAAGTCCAATTCTCATGTTTTGATGGTCCAATGTCCAAATTACTGAAGCACATCTGTTTTGTGAGGCAGTTCTGACTAGTTCCCAGTATTTTGACTTTGTCTTGACCTACAGAGCTTCAAATGACTTGATTTTTATTGTGTTGGAAAGCTATTGCAAGGGGCAACAACTTTAGTGTTTTGAGGAAAAGCTAATTCCACCGTCTTTGAGGTCAAATCTGACATAGAAGTAAAAATTGAGCTTCTGTCCGCATCTACTACGTCACTCGCGGCGCAGATGACGCTGCGGATGGGACTAGAAAGTCACGTATTCCATCTGTGGATGCAGCCCTGCCGCGGATGGCACCGCGGCTCAATTACAAAAACCTGCGATTTTCTTTGTTTTGGGTGGAATCTTTTAAAGGGAGAACCCTACCTCTTGGGGGGGTATTACACATGCACTAAAGATATCAAAAACACACTTTTGCACACATCTAGAGAGATGTTGTGACAGCCCCACCTTTGTTAGTGTATTCCCTAAAACCAAGTTAGTTTTTGGGATTTTTATTACGCTTATTTCGTGTTATACTTATATATGTGGCATTTTCTTTGTCATTTAATACTTGTTATCAATATTACTTATTTATTTGATAAAGTCCATAGAATATTAACTGTGTATAAGAGATTGTAAGAGTTACAATGATAAGACTCTTATTACACATTAAGTTATATTCTTAAATATCCCTAGTCGTAGTATTAATGAGATTAGACATCATTAATATGGGAAGACTAGCACATACTTTGCCTCTACTTATGGTAAGTAGTAGTTGATCTCGTCAACTATGGCGTGTGACACCTAAGCTGGTATGTGGATGCTTGTTAGAGAACAAGTTCATTGGATTGATCCGCCAAGAGTTGCTATTCATAGTGCTAATGAATTATACTCTTAATGGCAATGGTGTAAGTGATCCTTAGACTTGAGATTACCATGGCATCCTGAGTGTGGATTGCTATGCTTTGACTCTATTGCTCGGTGCTCGTAAAAGAGTAGCCCATACGGTAGAGATTGGGTATAGTATGAAGCATGGAAGGATAGTGAGTAATCGATATAGGATTCACCACTCCTTATTATAGGAGAGTATATCCCGGATTGGCCACTTGTTGAAATATGACTTAAAGAATCTTTTGCGCAAAAGTGAAAGTATGACTTGAAAGAGTTTCAAGGTTATACTTTTATGGAAAGTTATATTTCGGGAACAAGAAATCATTAATTAGTCATTTAAAGAGTGCGCACTACACTCTTAGACTAATTGGGATATAGTGTGGTGAAAGGATATTAATTACACGGTAACATTGTCATTGATAGGTGTAGTCTACCATATGACTTTCCTATTCACTTGGGTGGTCATGATGCATTGCTAGACGCCACTCATGATCTATAAGTGCAAATTAATTAATTAGTGAATTAATGATAAATTAAAGTGTTAATTTATCTGGCTCTTAATTAATTAATTAATGAGTTATAATTTGTACTTATTGCCAACGTGAATGGAACCTAATGGGTCACACACAACAAGAACATGGTCTTTGGGTTAAATTGTTATTAAGATAAGTATAAGATACTTATGGGGTTAATTGTGATAAATTAACTTAAAGGACTTAATTATAAATATTCTAAGTCTTGATGGAATTTAGTTTCCTAAAAGGAATTAAGAAGCTATTTGGTTTCCTTTTGGAATAGGTTTCCTAAACGAATAGGATTAGCTTAAGGTAAGCTTCCTAAACCTTCTTGGTTTCCAATTGCTCTTGTTTCCTTAAATACTAGGACACTACATCTATAAATAAGTCCATGCCTTGACTCTTGATTGATGGATGAAACACAAGATAAAATTTAGAGAGAGAAAAATTGAGAGAGGCGTGTTTTCTCCCAAGAAAAACGCCACACCCTCTTCTCCCTAAGGGTTAGGGTTTTGTCTTCCTCCTCTTCTTGTTCTTGTGTTCTTCATGATATTCAAGGGAGCTAGCACTCAAAAGGCAAGGCAAGCAAGCCCAAAGGTTCCTAAAGATCATGTTTGTGTGGATACCGTTGGAGGCTCGACACTTGGAGGGCTTTTCATGGTAGATCAACACCTTCATCAAATAGGATCTTGCCCTTTGAAGCATAGAAACCTTCTATGCTTGAGGTATTTGTGCTAAACACCCTTTAATCGTATAGATTACATCAAAGAGATCCATGGCTAAGGTAATAAAATTTTAAATTTTCCGCTGCGTTACTCCCCTTATTACCTTACAACTTTACCCTAAGGCATACCAAAGAGCTCAGCGGACTGCCTGCCTAGCTTTGGCCAGGACTCGGGTCAATCATGCACTAGATTCCATGAAACAATCGATATTTTACAGAAAACTTGTAAATACATTCATATGATTTAAACTTAAGAGTAAGGGTACCAGTTAAGTAGTTTACATCGTAAACATCTAGCTAATATAATAAAGCCTCAAACATCCTTTTACTAACAAAATCCTACCTAGAACTATTCTTGAATCCTCACCACCAGCCTTAAGAGTGGGAGCCTGTTTAAGGAGAACAAATAAAAGGGGTGAGCTATAATAACCCAGTGAAGTTTCCACACATGCAAACACACAGGCAGAAAAATTAGAAAACAAATAAATAAATGACAATGCCATAAAACAGTATAAGAATAAGTTAAGTAAACAATTGATCAAATAAAGAAGGATACATCTCAACCACGGGAGCAAGCTCAACCGCGGGAGTATCAAGTATATAATCATGTGGCAATAGTGTTCGGACTAATAGAGAAAACCAAGTCCTTGCTGTAACACCCTAGAAAATGCACATATAAGAAGCATTTTTTTTTTTATATTTAGGGTTAAGTGCTAATCTTAGAATTATTAGTTGGGAGATTTCTTGAGTTAATTAAGTTAATTAGTTAAGATTTTCATTCTAAGCAAGAACACTTAAGTACTAAAGTTAGAATAATTTTTCTTGACCATTTAACTTATAGTAGTGTTTAAATTTTTACTAGTTCATTTCACTATTTTCTAGTCTTTTGACTACTTGAAATTTTGCTCAATTTTATTCAAAAGTTTCACTTATTTTCTTACCTTATTTTCTTTTTTCCCTTGGCCGAAATTTTTCTCTCTCTTTTCTTTCTTTCTTGGCCAAAATTCTCTCTCTTTTCTTTTCTTTTCTTTAGGCCGAAATTCTTCTTTTCTTTCTTTCTTCATGTGGCCGGTTCTCTCTCCCTAATTTACCCTATTTGTGTTTTAATAATTTATGTTTCTTTATTGTTTATATTAAATGATAAGAGTTGATAATTTTAACCAACTAAATTAAACCAAGTTGCTAAACTTGCATTAAATGCTCTCTTTTTACTTTATTCTTGTAATGATTTTATTGGCTAATTATTTTCTCACCTTTTCTTCAATTCTTTTCCATTTTTCCTAGACTATTTCTTTCTCTTTTTCTTCTCACCTTGGCCGGCCATACCTTTCTTCTTCTTTCCCCATTTTTGCTCTCAACTTCTTGGACTTTCATCTCTCAAGTTGGCACAAATCAACCATAGGAAGTGGATTTCTATCTTTTCTAATCAAAGTTCTAAGCATATCTAAGGTATTTACCATGAACTTACCTTATTAATTTCATGTTTTAATTAGTTTTTATTCAAGTTTAATACCAAGTTTCTTGTTAAGACTACTTGAAGCAATTAGTTAGAACTTGATATATACTTGTTAGATAAAAGTGTTCTTATGGTTGAATAGACTAGTATGTGGCTTTGGAACCTTGAAATTTCATGAAGAACATGTTGTTTGGGTGAAAGTTCTTGGAGCTTAATCCTTGAGATTTAGTGAGATTTTGATTGAATTTGAGTTTAGATTGAACTAAGAAGTTGTAGAACTTATTGAATTATGGGTTTGATGATTGAAACCTTGATGAAAAACAAGATTGGTAGGGCCGAATTTTAGGGGAAATAATGCCCAATTTTTGTTAGAAAACCCTAGAAAAACCCTAGAAAACCCTAGAATAAAAACCCTAAACCCTAAACCCTAAACCCTAGAAAAAAAAAACTAGAATTTAATGGGGTATTTCTTGAATTTTCTTACTAGGTTAATTAGGGTATAAATTGGGTTTTTCATTAGATTATTTCTTTCAAATTTGCAGGACCCCATAGTGAGACCCGACCTTTCTACGAGATATTTTCTTAGGCACCATGTGAGTGTCTTTATGTGTGCATGATGCATGGAATGTGATAATTTTATTTGGTGACTATTATGCTTAACTTGCAATTATTATGTGAGTACCTGTGTTATTTGAGGAAAGATGTGTACTTTATCGCATCTATTCCACAATGTGTTACACGCTTTTATTATTTAAAATGTTATTTGTGTGTGTGAGACTACCGTGACTAACGTCACTGTTATTTCACGGTTAGTCAACCGGGCTGCAAGTGGGAGGACATAAAGTGCTGGGTGTTTTAGGGTGTGATGTTCTTTCCTTTTGAGTTGTGAATCCTCAAAGAGGCCAACTCCGGAATGAACTTTCTTGATTGTGTGTTGGCCCTCCAGGGTTGAGATTTTTTTTCTCCCCCGGATGTGGTAGCTTGTACGGAGGTTATAAGGTGATTGGCGGTTAGGGCTTGTGATTGATAAAACTGATATGTTCCTTGATAAAGACCTGAGCTATTATCTCGGTCCAAATATCGTGGCTACATGATCAGTACCTGCTCCTCTACGGTTAAGCTTGCTTCCGTAGTTGAGCCCTGTATCCGCCAGTGACTACATGTAAATTAAATTGCTCATATATTGTTTATTTAATTTATTGATTATTTTAATGACCCGAAATCATGAGTGCTTGGTATGATTGCATGAATTGGACATTCACTGGGCTATTATAGCTCATTCCATTTTTATTTGTTTTCCTCTACTCAGGGTACCTGAAAAATTGAGCGAGACCAACTGGTTTTTTTTGGGGTTATTATAAGTGTTTTAGTTGTTGTAATAGTCGCACTGTGTTAGGCTATTATTGTGAAAAATTATGTAAATGATGACTTGTAACTTTTTGCTATGACTTGTATCTTTAAGTTAAATAATAAGAGTTTGTTTTATTTTATTCCATTTCAATTCATGTTATTTTATTTTAAGTTAAGTACGTTTGGATTTTCACGTGAGTGCGTGCATCGAGCCCTGGAGAGAGCTAGGCAGGCAGTCCGCTAAGCCCTTTGGTGCGCCTCTGGGCAAGGTGGGGCTGTCACACTTGCTAATGATCAGGTAAATATCAGATAACACTACCCGAAACCACCCATGCACCTTTACCTCATCAATACCTCCACTTTAAGGAGAAATCTCAACATTGGAGGGAAAAATAGTTTGTTCAATCCAGAGCTTGCTTCTTTGAGGAATCTCAACTCAAAGGAGAGAACATGAACCCCACTGCCTAAACACCTTATATCCTCTTAACTAGTAAGACTAACCGTGGTGTAACTGGTGAAGTGTGACCATGGAAGCCTAGTCCGAAGGCTCAGTTCAGTTGAAAGGTTACAAACAAGTATATTCACATTTGATAGAAGTTGTGCATGTAACAAATTGCGGGATAGATGTGATAAAGTATACATTTTACCCTCATATAGCACATTGTAGTAGCTAACAAGTATCAGATATAAAAGTGGAATTAACACTTAAACATGCATCAGGCGCACAAGGAAACATTCACCACAAAATTTCAAGAAAGTGCCTCGTAAAATGTGCGAGGTTCAGACTCGGATCCTGAAATTCAAAAGTAGCCTAATTAACCTATTGGATTTTCTTTTAAAGGAATTTTGTAAAATATACCCAAGTTTAACAAGGGTTTTAAAATTAAATGTAAATTGGTTATAAGGAAAATCAAGAAGTTGTAATAAAGGAATCTGGGTAAAACCCTAAATCAACCGATAAAGAAATTTAAGAAATTTCCTTTTTGAAAGTAATTTGGTTCTAAGGGCAAATAATTCATTAGGTGTCAAAATTAAGGTTAAATTCAAAAGGAATGATTAATACAAGAAATTTGTTACTGATTTCTGCTTTATTTACTATTATAGTTGCAAAACTTTACTAATTCGTTATAAATTCCGGACCAAAAGAAAATACTACTAAATACTATGAAATAAAGAGGTTATTTAACAAATTTTGATTAGGGTTCAAGGTTTTTGGTGTAAGAAGAAATTTTGTCCAAAATAGTTAATTTATAAGTAAACTAATTGTTAAAGTCCAAGAAAGATTTATTGGTAATAGTCAAGTATAATTTAATTACTAAGCAAAATTAATGTGAGTTAAAATGAGAAAACTCCGAAATATCCTATACTTAGGTAAATTAATGGTTTTAAACTAATTGATATCAAACTAATGATATTCAATTAAACTAAGACTAGTTAAATAACAGATTAGGGTTATTTGGTGAAAAACATACTAGAACCGAGTGTAAGGTTAAACTAGTCAAAATTTTCACTTACACATTTAATAAAAGTCAATCTTCTAACTAGTTTAAATCTTCAAAAATTTATAAGAGTTTCTTCCTAAAATTGATTAACAAGGTTCCAAAATTCATTGCACAACGTTTCCCTAAAACCGGTTAAGTAGATTAAGCTTAAGGTGCTCAATATTTGGTGTCACTTCAACCAGTTTACAAGTTGAAATTTTCAGTAGTTTATATCATCAAAACTTGGCCAAAACAAGGTTAATATAGCTGGAAACATTAGGTTATGAAAGCTGGAATTTGGTAAACTAGTAAAGCTGAAATTCCAGCAACTTTAGCTCACTAAACAGGCCTTAAATGCTGAAATTTTTCTAGAATTTTTCCTCTGACAAGGCTAACCAACATGCCTTCTAACTCTAGTCAAAATTTCAGCCATAAATTCCAAGATTTTCCACTCAAATAAAGCATCAATTTCTTATACAACTCAACACTAATCAAGTAAGTCATAACATAGTTAATCTACTATCAAGGAAAGGATCAAAACAAGGGAAACCTCATAATCATGAGCATAAGTATTCATATGTATGATAAGAGAACAAGATATAATCATAAATCTTAAGTACTTAATGAAATCATAAGAAAAACATAAGAAATCTTCTATTGAAACTTGAAAGAACTTGAAGTTTCTTGATGAATACACCTCAAAATAGGTAGCTTTTTAGTTGAAGAAGAGTGAATGGTCAGTCCCTTAAGAACCTTGAACTTTGAGCAAGAACTTGAGATTGAAACTTAGAGAGAATTTGATGAAATTGAGGGGATTTCTTTTCTAATTAGGTTAAGCTTTTGGGAAAGATTAAGTTAGTCTTTTAAGTGTTTAAAATGGTTGAAATTGAAGAGTGTTTCTTGGCTTTATGGTGGCCAGCCAAGAGAAAGAAAATTGCAAGGAAAATTGAGCCAAAAATTTGAAAAGAATTGGTAAAAGTAAAAGCAAATGATAGGTGGCCATTCTTGGGTGCTAGGTGACATTAATCTCCAAAATATCTAAATGATAGGTGGCATAAATTTCCTAAATATCTAAGCTTGGTTGGTAACATTTAATTGGTGGAATTTTCTATGATTATCATCAAACATGTATTAATAATAAATCAAGAAATCAAATTGTAAAAGAAAATTATACAACAACAACTAATAAGGAAATTTTACAATTAACAATCATAACATAGAAAATAAGTAGTTTAAAGCTTTTAGGGTTTTACATTCTCCCCCCCCCCCCTCTTAAAGGGTTTTACGTTCTCGAATAGCTCGGAATATTTTCTTCGCATCTCTTCTTCCATTTCCCATGTGGCCTCTTCCAAACCATGATGTTTCCAAAGAACTTTAACCAAGGGGATTTGATTATTTCTCAATTCCTTCACCTATCAATAAGATCTGTACTGGCTGTTCTTTGTACAATAAAGTCTCATCAAGTTTGATTTCATCGGGCTGAAGTACTTGACTAGGGTCCGGGTGGTACTTCTTCAATACAGACACATGAAAGACATTGTGCAGTCTAGACAACTTTGAAGGTAAATCCAATTGATAGGCAACATTGCCTACACGTTTAGTGATTCTAAACGGTCCCACATATCTCGGTTGTAGCTTTTTCCTTTTTTCAAACTTGATACCTCCTTTTAATGGAGAAATATTGAGAAATACTTCATCTCCAACTTCAAACTCTAACTCCTTCCTGTAGACACCAAATTTTGACACACTATTTATTTTCAAACACTGGGGGGCATGTTTGCGCTTTTTGGGATAAATTTTAATTTTTAATTTTTAATTTTCAATAATCTGGGGGGCAAAATAGTAATTTTATCTGTAAATATTTTTCTATCAGCTTTTGGGGGTTTTTAAATTCATGTGTTTACTTTTATGTGAATTTATTAATTTCTTATGATTTTCTGAATTTAATTGGTATTCTTTATATTTTTACCAGCACAAGGACAAAATAGTAATTTCGTCTCGCGGATACCATTTTAGCTCATTTTAAGTTCCAAACACATTTTTCAAATTTTTTGAGGCATGTTTCTGAATTTTCTCAATTTTTTCAGAGACGATTACTATTTTTCTGTGAATTTTCATTGCCCAAGGGCAAAATCGTCATTTTGCAGTTTGAATTTATTTTTCACCAAATTTTGAGTCAAAAATGCATTTTCTAGTGTTTTAAGCTTATTTGTAATTTTTGATAATTTTTTTAGGACAATAACTATTTTTCTGTGAATTTTCATTGCCCAAGGGCAAAATCGTTATTTTACAGTTTGAATTTATTTTTCACCAAATTTTGAGTCAAAAATGTATTTTCTAGTGTTTTGAGCTTATTTGTAATTTTTGATAATTTTTTGAGGACAAAAACTATTTTTCTATGAATTTTCATTGCTTAAGGGCAAAATCGTCATTTTACAGTTTAAATTCATTTTTTGTCAAATTTTGAGTCAAAAATGCATTTTCTAGTGTTTTAAGCATACGATTATTTTTTTGGTAATTTTTTTGATGTTAATAGCTATTTTTTGTGTATTTTCGTTGTCTATGGGCAAAATCGTCATTTTTACACTCCGAGTGCGTTTTTATCAGTTTTGAGCTCTAGTTTTTATTTTTAAAATCTACTGTGAATTCTCTTTTGAAAATTTAGAGATTGTTGTCATATTTCTTGTATTAGTTTTTAATTTTAGGATTAAAAACATTTTTTTAATAAAATTAACATTTTTTTAATACCGGTGGCATTTTCGTTATTATACAGCATTCTTGGCCAACAAGACAAGTGGGCTATAAATACCTTCTTTAATCAGCAGAAAAAAGGAGGAGAAAAAAGAGGAAAACCCTAAAAACACTTTTAGTTTTATGCCTTAAAGATCAAAACACACACCAAAACACCACAAGAACACACACTTATCTGTTCCTTTTCAAGAGGCTACTATTCATCGCTTCTTCAAGGAAACTTTTACTGTTCACCATCAGATTCTCTTCCAACTTAAAAAAGGTGAGTTCTTCTGTTGTTTTGATTCATTTTCTTCTATTTTCCTATGTGAATTTGATTAATTATATGGGTATTTGAAATTTGGGTTGAATATTTTGTTCTTTTTTATTTTTATGTTCTGTTTTTGTTTTTTGGATTTGATTTTTTCTGGTTTCTATCCTCTGCTAAATAACCAGAACTTCCCTTTGTTTTGTCCCTTCATCACCGGAAAACCACAAATCACCACCAATTGCCATTGCAAATCCCTCCCCTGCCACTACTACTTCTTCCCGGAACCACCATCAGTTCATCCAACATCACATCTCCAACCCCCGGAACCACCATTAGCAAGTCAACCACCGGACCTCCCTCTCCACCTAAGTCACCTGCAAGAAAAACACAGCAGACAAATTCCATGATTTCAGTCACCATTAATCCCAATTTCATCAACAAACAAACATTAGCCCTCAGCTTTGCTTAAACCACCAGGGACCCTTGCAAACGCATAACCATCAATCTGTCATCAACACCATTCAACCATCAACAGCGTCTTTCATCAATCCAGAACCACCAACAAACATTAGTCCACAATTCAACCAGTCAGCAATCCTTCTGTCACATTCTCTCATCCCTCACAACCATCGCCAAAACCTCCATCCCATTAGTCCAACCCCAGACAATAATCGCAGAAATAATCACACAATCCCTACAAAAAAAAAAAAAAAAACAGCAACGACATCCCCTCAACAGCAAGCACATCTCCACCCAAACCAATTCGCAATCAAAACCACAAAATTTCCTCCCCTGTCCTCACCTCCACCAACAGCTCCTCACTAAACTGCCAAACCAATCCACCCGGAGTCTCAGATCACTGCCAGGCCCCCCTGCGATGACAAAATTCAGTGTCAAGAATTCCATCATCGAACCACCTTGCAAAACAGTCCCCAAATATCCATTAAGCGGCCCCAAGCCAGTACAAATGGACTCCAAATCGTCATCCAAAAGCAGTTCTAAACCATCATCAAAACAGTCCATCGCACCATCAGTACAAAGCAACCACCCTCAGTTAGTTTGTTCAACCACCATAGCCTTGCTCGCAAACCTGCACAAAAGAAACAAAATAATAGCAAACCATCCCAAATTTACAGTCACAGCACACCAGAGTAACCCATCTCTCCATGGCCCTCAGTCATCACAAATCAGTCGCGTAGACACCAAATTCCACCACAATCCATTCACCTATGGCCACTGTCACAACCACATACATACACGCACCACAATCCTCCCTCCACCACTGCATCTGCTTCTTTTTGTTCAATTCGAAATAGAAATTAATCATGCTGTGATTTTTGGGGAAGTAACATAGAGATGATAATAGAGCCGGAGGAAGGAGCAGAGAGAGAGTGAGCAATAGAGCAGAACGAGAGAGAGAGGGAGAGAATAGAGAGACGGCTGAAAAGAGGGAACCAAAAAAAAAAGAAAAAAAAAGAAAAGCAACAGAAAATAGAAACTGAAGAGAGAAAGGAGAAGAAGGAGAATACAAGGGAAAACCAGAGATCGAGCTGGGAAGACAAAAAAAAAAAAAATCAGAGAGAATCCACGGAGAATAGAGAACAATTAGAGAGAGAGAGAGAGAGAGTCAAGAAGAAAAATCTGGGGAAAAGACAGAACTGGAGAGTAAGGGACAAAACAAAAGAGAGCAAAGAAAGAAACGGAAAAATAGAAAAGGGGAGGACCAGAGTGAACCGAGCTGGAACAGAGAAAAAGAAAGAGAAAGAAAGAAACAGGGGAAATCTAATTGAAAACTGAAGAAGAAGACCAAGATTTAGTCATTTGAGTCGAGACGTAATAAAATATATTTGTGAATCGGGTGGGTTTTCATTTTTGGGAACAAAGGGTCCGACGCGAGTTTGGTGCTTCAGGCTTTGAATTGTTTTAGTTTTTTATTATTTGTTCTTATTCCTTTTGATTTGTATAGTCTGTTTGGCTTTTGTTTTCTTTTAGTTCTTTTATTATTTTATGCATTGTTCAAGTTACACAATAATGTACTGTTTAAGTTAAATTGGTTCAAGTAGTCAGTCTAGTCATTTTAGTTAAGCGTTTTTTTTTATTATGTTAATGTGGAGTTTTATTTATTTATTTTTAATCTCATGCTTATCCTGATTTTACAATTAGCCATCTATTGTTGCTAGAAAAATTAATTTAGTCTTTTCAAATTGCTGGATTTTAATTTTGTGACCTCCAAATTGCTGTAAATTTTTGTTCTTGCCCCCCCCAACTTGCTGGAATTTTGATTTTAGACCCTATCAATTGCTGAAAATTGTGTTTTAGTCTTTATGTGCTGCTGGAATTTTGTTTTTAATCCCTCTAATTGGCTGGATTTAATTTTAGCCCTTAATACTTTGCTGAAATTTTCAATTTTACCTCCATACTTGCTATAAATTAATGTCCTTGTCCCCAACTTGCTGGAATTTTTTTTTTTTTAAAGTCCTATACCGCTGGAATTTATCCTAAAAGTCTTTAGGCTTGCTGGAACTTTGGTTCTAAGTTCCCATTAATTGCTGGAATTTTTATTTTAGTCCTTTTATATAGCTGAAAATTGCAATTAGTGTAAGGTAATAGCATAGGTAACGCAGCGGAAAAATAAAAATTTATTACCTTAACCATGGATCTCTTTGACATATCTATATGATTTACAAGGGGGTTTGCATGAAGATTACCTTAAGCACAGAAGATTTCTATGCTTCTAGGCAAAGATCCTTCGAAGAAGATGTTTGATCTACCACGAAAAGCCCTCCAAGCGTAGAGCCTCTAACAATATCCACACGAACAACTTCTTTGGGAACCTTGTAGGCTTGCTTGCTTTGACTTTTGAGTGCTAGCTCCCTTGAATTATTTAAGAACACAAGAAGAGGAAAAACCCTAACCCTTAGGAGAGAGAGAGAGAGACGCCAAGAGAGAGAGAAAGAGGCGTGCTTATCTTTCAATAATTTTCTCTCACTAATTTTTCTTTTTGTGTTGCAACAACAATTCAAGAGTCAAAGCATAAACCTATTTATAGAGGTAGTATTCTAGTCTTTTAGGAAATAAGGCTAATTAGAAACTAAGAGGGTTTAGGTAACTTACTTTAAGCTAATCCTTCTCCTTTAGGAAATCTATTCCATAAGGAAACTAATTAGTTACTTTATTTCTTTTAGGAAACAAATTTCCTGCAAGACTTAGAATATTTATAAATAAGTCCTTTAAGTTAATTTATCTCATAAATTAACCCCATAAGTATCTCATACTTATCTTTATTACATTTTAACCCAAAGATTTTGTTCTTTATGTGTGTGACCCATTAGGTTCCATTCACGTTGGCAATAAGTATAAATTATAACTCATTAATTGAGCTAGATAAATTAAACACTTTTAATTTATCATTAATTCACTAATTAATCAATTCATACTTATAGATCATGAGTGGCGTCTAGCAATGCATCATGACCACCCAAGTGAATAGGAAAGTCATATGGTAGACCATACCCTTCAATGACAATGTTATCGTGTAATTAATATCCTTTCACCACACTATATCCCAATTAGTCTAAAAGTATAGTGCATACTTTAATAATGACTAATATATATTCTCTTGTTCCGGAAATATAACTCTCCATGATGTAAAAACCTTGAAACTACTTCCAAGTTATACTATCACTTCTGCAGAAGATTTATGAGTTAACATTTCCAACAAGTGGCCATATAGGGATATACTCTCCTATTAAGGAGTGGTGAATCCTATATTGATTACTCACTATCTTTCCATGCTTCAAACTATACCCAATCTCTAACCTATGAGCTACCCTTTTACAGGCACCGAGGAATAGAGTCAAAGTATAGCAATCCACACTCAAGATACTATGGTAATCTCAAGTCAAAGGATCACTTACACCATTGCCATTAAGAGTTTAACCATTGGCACTATAGTTAAAACTCTTGGCGGATCAACCCAATGAACTTGTTCTCAAACAAGCATCCACATACCAGCTTAAGTGTCATGCACACCATAGTCAATGAGATCAACTACTACTTACCATAAGTAGAGGCAAAGTATGTGCTAGTCTATCCGTATTAATGATGTCCAATCTCATTAATACTATGACTAGGGATATTTAAGAATATGACTTTATGTATTAGAGTCTCATAATTGTAACCCCTTACAATCTCTAATACACAATCAATATTCTAAGGACTTTATCAATTAAACAAGTAACATGGAAATACAAGTATAGATGATAAAGAAAAATACCACATGAATAAATATAACATAAATAAGTGTAAATATAAAACACCTTAAACCATCTTGGTTTTAGGGCATACACTAACAATTAGTCCCTATGACTTTGCTGGAATTTGTATTTTAATACTTATGATTGCTGGAATTTGTGTTTTAATCCTTAGACATTGCTAGAACTTGTATTTTAGTACATATGATTGCTGGAATTTGTGTTTTAATGCTTACACATTGCTGGAATTTGTAATTTTGTGCCTTCTTTTGCTGAAATTTATTGTTTTGTCCCCCCAAGTTATTTTAATTTTACATTTCTTCCCCTTTAGACTTAAGTGAATTTCTAATTTTTACCCCTTCAGTTTTATAGAATTTTATTTAGCCCCTTAGTTACTAGAATTCATTTTTTTTGTCTCAATTCGTCAATAGTTATATATTTTAAATTTTGTTTGATTATACCAAGGTGCCTTGACTTGTTTGTTCATTTTGAGTAGTATTTGTACCGGGTCTTCAAAAAGGTATTTTCGTTACCTTTTAATTGCTTCTTTATGTGCTCCAACGTGCTCTAATGTGATATTTTATGCAATTTTTTATGCGTTTCTTATTTTATGCACTTTTTGCGTATGTATTTATTTATTTTGCATTATTTAATTTTAAATTTTATTATTTTGACGAAAAATGTAATATTTTTGTATTTAGCTAGTCAATGTAATAGTTAGAATATTTTTCTTATATTTTAGCAACAATTATGTAATTAGATAGAAAGTGTAATAGATAGGGCATTTTTAATTTCCCCCCTTTAAATTGTAAATCAAGTCCCCGGTGTAATAGTTAGGGTTTATTGCTTTTTTGTGCTTACATGCTTATTTGATTTACTACTTTCATTAGGAATTTTGCATCTAGATAGCATACTTATGTGTTATATGCTCCTATGTGATCTTGTATGTTTTTATATGTTTAATTTGCTTTTAATTTATGCTTTAATGTTAAATTCATGTTTTATGATATTCCGTCACCACACTAGTTCAACGCTAGTTGTGGCTTCATTTCTTTTTCTCGCTAGTCCAACGCTAGTGAGACTTTTTAGAATGGGCTAGTCCAACGCTAGACCCTTGGGGCATTTTAGTATTAGGGGCACTCGTGTGTATTTTACATCCCACTTCATACACTTTTAGTCTTCTTTCTATTCTGCATGATTTTGATTACTATTATTTATTTATTTATTTATTTATTTTGGCACGTCTTCAAGTGCATGACATTTAGGTCGCATTTCACTTAGAAACTAGGACATTTGTGTGTTTTGACTAGAAATAGTCGTCTACTCACGTGGGAAGCAGTGGCGTACATGTCGTTCCCCCCTCTGTGGGTAGAAATATTTAGTCACGAGATATAGTCCCCCGTACCCGTTATGTTGCATTCCCACTTTCTTCGATCACTTACTATATATTATTTTTTTCTTTTTCTTTTTGCATTTCATTTTGCATTCACACTCATGGCTCCCTCGAGGTCTCGATTTGGGTTTCGCAATTAATGCGATAATTTCAACCAAACCTCGACGGAATATGCCGACCCTTCCGATATCCACATTTAGATTTAGGATTTGCATTCATTTAGATACATCCAAAACGCGATAGAATCTAGGGTTAATTTAGAAAATTTTGATTAAACCTCGCAACTAGCCTCGGCTAGGTTGAAAGGGTGCCTTAGGCGTAAGCCTTTGCCTTCCCTTTCTTCAAATGTGACTCCCGGACCTTTTTCTCTCGTTTTTCGTAGATCGGAGTCGAAAAAGGGTTTTTAAAATATTTTTTTAAAATTTTTCATTTTTATTTTTATTAAGCGATTTTTCGGGTGACTTGGTACACCCTAACTCAGTACCAAGTGGCGACTCCATTTTTTTAAAATAAAACAAAACCCTTTTTCAAAATTAATTGGCCAAACCTGTCGTACTTTTTAGTCCTGGCCTTGTTTTCTTTTAGAATACCATTTTTCTTGAAATACACTTTTCACACACGCGCACGATTTTTTTCAAAAACTTGCTTTTTCAAAAGGGTCATTAGACTAGACTGTCTTTTCGGAACGCGACAGTCACGACCCCACTTAGCACACTTTTACTTTTATGATTTTCGGACGCGACACTTCCTTCTGTTGTCAGCGTAGCTCTTCTGTCGACTCTGTGCAGATTGAATTCGTTGTTGTATTAACTTGACCTTATCATATGCTTCTTCTATCCACGGTACCCTTTTCGAACATAGTACATTTCACTCTTCTACTTCATCCCAGTAGCCAGGTGTTCTACATTTCCTTCCATATAACGCCTTGAATGGAGCCATCTAGATGGAGGACTGGTAGTTATTGTTATAAACAAATTCTATTAGGGTTACATGTTGATCCCAACTATTCCCAAAGTCCATCACACATGCTCGTAGCATATCTTCTAAGATCTGAATTACTTGTTCTGATTGTCCATCGGTTTGGGAATGATAGGTCGTGCTAAAGTTCAATTTTGTTCCCAAAGCTTCTTTCATTTGTCTCCAAAGTCAGGATGCAAATTGAGGATCTCGATCTGAGACTATACTTACAGGAATCCCATGGAGTCTAACGACTTCGTCTATATACATTCGAGCAAGCTTTTCTAAAGAATAGGTCATGTTTATCGGTAGAAAATGAAAAGATTTGGTCAATCGATCAACTATCATCCAAATGGCGTTATGCCCTTCTGAGGTCTCGGTAGTCCCGAAACAAAATTCGTAGTGATATTTTCCCATTTCTACTCTGGGATTTCTAAAAGTTGTAGCAACCTTGACGGTTTCTGATGCTCGGCTTTCACTTATTGGCATGTAAGGCAGGTTTGGATGTACTGGGCTATATCTCTCTTTATATTGTCCCAGTAATATAGTTTCTTCAAGTCTTGATACATCTTGGTACTACCTGGGTACACAGTATATCTGGAATGGTGAGCTTCATCCAAAATTACTTTCTTCAATTCTTTATCCCTCAGTATGAATATCTGATTTCGAAATCTCAATAATCCTTCTAGCCCAATATTATACTCAGGTAGGATCCCTTCTTTAGCCTTTGCTATCTGTTTTTGTAAGGTAGAGTCCTTACCTTGAGCTTTCGTAATTTGTTTCAACAATTTAGATTTTACTTCAATATTTTCACAAATCACCTTAGAGCCAACTATACGTGGATTACTCTCACTAAACTGCTCTAACAAGCTCCACTCATGTATGGCCAGGCTAGCTATTTGAACTTTTCTACTTAGGGCATCTGCGACAATGTTAGCCTTACTCGGATGGTAATTAATAGTGCAATCGTAATCTTCTAGGAGTTCTACCCATCTACGTTGCTGCAAGTTTAGCCCCTTTTGAGAAAATAGATACTTCAAGCTCTTATGATTCGTGTATACCTCAAAAGTAATTCCATATAAATAATGTCTTTATTTCTTAAGTGCAAACACTATAGCTGCCAGTTCCAAATCATGGGACTGGTAATTCTTCTCATGGGGTTTTAACTTACGGGAGGCATAGGCAATTACTTGCTTTCCTTGCATTAGCACATATCCTAAACCTTCCCGTGAAGTATCCATATATACACTGAAAGTCTCCTTCCCACTTGGTAGGGCTAACACTAGGGCTGATGTTAGTCGCTCTTTAAGTTCATCGAAACTCTGCTCACACCGATTATTCCAAATAAACCTAACATTCTTCTGGGTCAAAGTGGTAAGAGGTGCTACTATTTTCGAGAAATCCTTAATAAATCACCGGTAGTATCCAGCTAACCCCAAAAAACCACGGATCTCAGTTGGATTATCAGGTCGTTTCCAATTAACCACCCTTCTACCTTGGAGAGATCGATTGCTATCCCTTTCCGGAGATTACATGATCTAAGAATGACACCTGATCTTTCCAAAACTCACACTTACTAAACTTGGTATACAACTTATTTTCTCTTATAGTTTTTAACACTATTCTTAGGTGTCGCTCATGCTCATCGTGAGACTTAGAAAATACTAGAATATCATCGATGAACACTACCACAAACTGATCCAAATACGGCCTAAAGACTCTATGCATCAAGTCCATGAATGAGCCAGGGCATTGGTCAGTCCAAATGGCATTACTACAAATTTATAATGGCCGTATCGAGTATTAAAAGCAGTCTTGGATACATCTTCCCTGTCTAAGATCTATCTTGGAAAATACTACTGCTCCCTTCAACTAGTCGAATAGTTCATCAAAGGATACTTATTTTTTATTGTAACATTGTTTAACCCTCGATAATCAGTACAAAGTTTCAAAGTGCCATCTTTCTTCTTTACAAATAACACTGGAGCTCTCCATAGAGACACGCTTGGCTTCACAAATCTCCGTTTTAACAAGTCCTGAAGCTAGATCTCAAGCTCTCTAAGGTCGGCTGGAGACATACGTTAAGGTGTTTTAGAAATAGGCGTGACTCCTGGCACCAACTCTATCCCAAAATCTACTTCTCTTTCAAGGGGTAGGGAGCTTAACTCCTCAGGAAAGACATCAGGAAATTTTCTTACTACTGGCACATCCTCAATTCTAACCTTATCTTCAGGGGTATTAATCAAGTAAGCAAGGTAGCCCACTGCCCCTCTAAATATTAACTTCCTCGCTTGTATTCCAGAAATAAGGATTAAAGAAGCTAGGGCTTTCTTTACATCTATTCTTAAGGTAGCCTCTCCTGGTATACTAAAATCTACTACTTTCGTCCCACAATTTAGCTGTGCATGGTACCGGGTTAAGAAATTCATACACAGAATCACGTTATAACCTCGAATAGGAAATACTATGAAGTTAGTTAAAAGCTTTCTTTCTCCTATCCAGAACTCACAATCTTTATAAACAAGATTAGTCGTCAAGCAATGGTCCCCAATAGGAGTCCTAACCTCTAATTCATAAGGTAACTTAACAGGTTGCACTTCAATAGCAGACATAAATTGAAGATTTACAAATGAATGAGTAAAACCAGGATCTACCAGTAGTCTAGCTAGACGATGGAAAATAGGAATCGTACCTTCAATTACCTCAGAATCCCTTAGCGTTGTGCTTATCCATAGCATACACTCGAGTCGGTACCTTCTACTTATTTCCACTTTCCTTGACTTGACTAGGTCCCTTGCGTCCGCGCTAAGCTATACTTGACCTATTGGCAGACTTGGCTGGACATTGGCTGATCTGATGTTTTGCACTATCGCAATACAAGCACTTTTGTTCTTTCCTCCAACATTCGTCTATGGTATGATTGCTTTTCCCACAATATCCATAGGCAACCTGAGCAGTTGGAGGTTGGGTTCCCTTTTGGATCTCCTCTTTTCGTCCTTCACCTTGTGGGGTTCTTTCCGTCGGAGCCCCTCTCACCCTTTCGGGGTGTACACTTTATCCAATTGTCATGCCACCAGCTTCCCTTCTAGCTTTAGGGGCTGGGACATTTCCAGTTGGTAGCCAAGAAGCACTAACATTTTCCTATTTCCGTGCATGAGCAGTCTTAACTAAAGATTTTGTGTCCTCTACCTGTTGTGCTTTTTCCATCGTGACTCCATAAGTCTCAATAGTAGCGGTAGCAAAGGCATCTTGAATTTCTAGGTTCAAGCCCTGAATAAATCTTCTTTTCCTCCTTCGTTCTGTAGCCACTAACTCTGGAGCGTATCGGGATAATTTGGTGAATTAGGCCTCATACTCAGCCACGCTCATTAATCCTTGTCTTAATTTTAGAAACTCATCCTCTTTATTTTCTTGAACCCGTGTAGGGATTTTTTTTCCCTAAACTCCTGGGTGAAATTTGCCTAGGTTCTTGTGATACGAATCCTGTGGCCATGATTCCTATCATCCAAGTTTCACCAATGAATAGCATCATCTTGTGCAAATTGGAGGTTTCAATGTGGTCAAAACATGGCAAAGGAGCATGGAAGATAGCTTACTTAGCATCCATTCGAGAGGCCACAGGCTGGTGGTCGCGTTTTAGGTCTAAAGTGCGAGGACGGATTTTCAAAGGACAAGACTAGAAGCCAATCGCAGACGTTCTGATAGAGGCCGCACCCCAGGCCGTCCCGCGGCCTTCCCCACGAATTGGATCAGAATGCGTGCCAAGGCCAGAATTGTTTCTGACCAAGGCCGCCCCGCAGCCTTGCCCGCGGCCTTCGTCTGCAACTTGAAATTTTAATTGTTTTAATTAGTTTTAGTTTAATTTTATTTAATTTTTATTTAATTTAAAATTTCTATGTTTAGTTTTAGGGTTTGTACGCCTATATAAGGCTAACTATCATCGTTTATTATTTTTTTCAAGTTAATGTTGAATTATGATTTGAAATCAATGAATTGATTTTCTCCCTTTGAGGGATCTCGTTAGTTCTTGTGATGAGAACTATCTTTTCCTTTTCAAGAGTGATTCTTGTTAGGTTTTCCTATACCTTAAGTTCTAGTCAACAAGTTTGATTAGGGTTTAGGTTTTCTTCTTGTTAGATTCAAACGGTTTCATTCCACGGGGTTGGCTTGGGGTCGAGTGATTCAATCAGAGTTTGTATTATTTGATAATTTGATTCAGATCTGCGGGAGGGTTTGAGTTAGATTATCACCCTAATTTTCAAGACGGTCCATTGGGGATAATCCTGTGACACACGAAAAGGGAGATCAACCCGGATCGTGTCATCTTGGAATCTGGTATTGGTCCCATTTGGCATTCACTAGATCCACCAAGGAGTAGCGGCCCCTCCTAACTGGAATACTGCAAAGGTCACTTGTCTCTCTTCCAGATATTTCAAAGCGGCAAAAATTTTTTCTATGTCTTCTAACCACTTCTTCGCTATTTCGGGATCTGGCCCACCAATAAACTTAGGAGGGACGAACTTCTGGAACTTTTCTAATGCAACATCCTCCCCTACAACTGGATTTCTATGGGGATTACTGGTCCCCCCTCTAGGGTTCGACCGATTTCCAATCTGAATAAGGACGTCAGTCATACGATTTAAAATGGCTACCATCGGGTCGCCTCTATCAACCCCAGGGTTAGGGTTCATGCCCGACGTTGCCCCCTTGTCCCAGATCTGCCTACGTGGGCGTCCTCGGCCTCAACTTTCTATAGCTTAATATTCTAGAACCAATTAACTAATTATTTCAGGATTTACACGATAGTTAACAAGACATATATCATAAAATGTACAGATGTATTAATAAGACAAAAGATACAGTATTAATGACAAGTAGAGTTATATACAAACAACAAAAGTAGTAACATCTCAAGAGCTCAAAATACAAAACATAGCAAAACAAGCACAAGTCCCTACATAGGCTCCTATTTAGAAGTCTAACCTAACTACCTACAGAACTATTGGAGCTCACTCACTCTGTGAGCTCCCTCTCGGCCTCCTCCTCAACCTCGGGAGATGGGTGTGCTGGCTTACCAGGCTCCATGTGAACTCCTCCATCTCTCGCCTCGCATACCACCCTCTCTTACATCTGAATGCACTCACTGAAGACACTCCCCGTATGGTCATGTATGTGCTGTATGACTCAGGTGAGTTGGGCACGGGCTCTAGAGGTGGCTCCCGCCCTTAGGTCGACGTAGCACTTAGCCCCGCACAGCACTTAGTTCCTCCACTTCCTTGTGTAGTCCAGCCCAATATCATAGGCCCAATTCACCTCGTGCAGAGACCATACGAGGTTCGCTCTGATACCATTCTGTCACGCCCTAGGCCCACAGGCCCAGCGCGTGATCAGAGTCTGAGCAACCAAGTCCAACTTTTGGGCTCCGTCCTCGCTAGTACAAAATGGATATCCCAAGTTGGACTTCAATGTTTAGACTCAATTTATACATTGGTTCATGTTATTTCAGTTTTTTGATGTAGGACGGGGTATCACAGATGTAGAGAGGAAAAAGCAAGAGTAGAAGGACAACTCAAGGGCATCAAAGGTGCAAAGTAAGAAGATTTTATCAAGATGCATGGGAGGATTCAAGAGGGCTGCATGAGAATGAGCTTTCTCTTTCTTTCTTGTCTTTTGTTAATTAATTCTTGTAATTATGAATTGAGTTGTTTATGATTTGGATGGGATGAACCCTAGATTCTTATGTCTACAATTTTATTCTTTGATTAATGAAAGACCCACTTTTTTCTTAGATTTATTCATGAGTTTATTTGTGTTTTGGATTGGGATTGCTTGCGTCCTTCAATTCAAGTATTGATTTTGTATGGGTATATCGAGAGATTGCACATATGAGTAGATCACTTCATGAATAGAGAGAACTTGAATGAATCGCTAGAGATAGGATTACATGAGTTCTTCCTAGGTTGAGTTTTAGGGTTAAAACTTAACCACAAATAGAATTCATTGATTAGAATTGCATCTTTTAGGGGTTTTAATTGAGAAGAGATTTTAATTAATCAACCTAGAATATAAGAATTCTATTACTTGAGAAAGGATATAATTCACGTAAGGGATTCTAAGGTCTATGCAATTGGGTTAATCATTAATCAAGTTAGCATCTTAGCATGTTTGTTTAGGGGGATTGTACATTTAGATTCGCCTCTACTATTGTTAATTCACTCTATTAACTTCTATATGGTCATTTAGTTAGGTAGTTGTTTTAATTAGTTTCATTCACATTTGATTTTATCCTTCACTTGGTGAATTAGATAATAAAAAGAAAGCAAGTACTAGTACTCATATAGTCCTTGTGGGATCGACACTCGGTACTCCTATACACTGTACTAATGGAAACGATAGGTATACTTGCCTAAGTATCCATAGTATAGCGAAATAGATACCAATCTATCACACTGATCATCCTAGTCAAACTCATATATTTGGACCCTCAGCATTATCAATTCTAAAAAACTGGTTTCCCCTAGTCCTTCGTATAGTTCGAAAAGAGCACTGGCATTGTAAATGTCAAGTGTATGGCACTTTACTGGAGTAAAACTATGATTTAAAATGTTTGAATCAAATATGTATCTGATGTGTTTCCCAATTTGTTGCCTCCCTAGAGGACCTATAAAAATGAAAAAAAAAATCGAAGTTAGTATAAGTGAAAACAAAAACAGATGCATGCCCTAGGGAGGAGCCCTTATTATGTCAAGGGTAGGCCTAGCATGAAATGCAATCCTTTAGGGTAAGACCTCCCTTTAACAAAAGTGCACCAGATCCGTTCGAAAATAATGCCTCTATTAATCTTTTACTACCTTACCTAAGGTCTCACCCGCTAGGATAGTACTGAAAATATAAACGTGCATGTCTTTTTAGGGTTATGTATCCAAGACCAAAGGACGACTCTCCTATAATGGGATTCTCGAAATGGCATTCCCTCTAGGTTTTATGCATGATGCCAGTTTATTAAAACAAGTTAAAATATGCAAAAATGCAAAAATGTTCTAAAATTTTTATTCTAATAATGATGCATAATTTCCCCGAGAAAGATGGCAAATGAACTGTACAAAGGATTATTGACTTCAAATTTATTTGTTTGAAAAAAAAAATCAAGCCTTTATGACGTTTATAGGACATAACATTGAAAGAAAATGAAAATCATCACTTTATCTAGAAATATACAAGTCAAAATGCCATTTTATTAAAGTCAAATGAAATATGTGTAAAAATCACTTTTTGTGTAATGTGGGATGGGATGGTGGGGGATACGGCAAAAATGACACATTGATTGTTTTGAAAAAAAGGATAAATGCAAATTGTGCAAAAGTTTGACTACTTGAGTACATTTATTGGCTTTGAGAAAATTTTAGTTGGGACAAAACCGTCAAGTACAACAAGAGTACAACAAGGATGAGTAAATTTGAAAAAGGTTTAAAAATAAAATTCTTATTCAAAAAGACACAAGTTAAAAAAAATGAATTTTTGAGATTTTACAAAATTTACAATGATTGGACCCTTGGGGTGCTGTGTTTACAACCAAATGCAATTTCTAAAATTTTATGAAAATTTCATTTCCATCTTTCTCGAAGAAATTAATGGTAAGACAAAAATTTAAACGTGCCAATAATGGGTTGGTTTCCTACGAGAGCACCATGCCAAGGCTCTTTATTCTATGGTTGTGAATGCAATCAAAGAATAAGAGAGAGTGCGTTAGCTTATTCAACAAATATCACATAACACACTAATAAAGCAAATAGTAGTATATAGTACAACAGAAAAATGAAGAGGGGTGGATTCCCTCCTCTCATGCCTAGTGTACCTAATAAGGTGTGTGATGTGATCCAAGGAGCACTCACAATTGTTAGACTTGGGCTTGAACATGGTGAGCTTAGGAAAGGCATGTTCTTGATGGAAGATGATTCTACATGGTTGCTGGTTGAAGATTATACATGGATTTGGGCTTGTTTACAAGCTTGAAACTCACATTAATCAAGCTAGCACATTGGGCCAAGGATTGGAGCATTGGCTTTGGATCAAATCTAATTACGAAGACAGGTCCAATTGACGTTACTAAGCTGTCCATAACATGCATACAAGGGGCTGGTTACTTGGACTTACTTGGAAGGGCCCTTGAAGTTGCTAAATGGAGGCTCAATGGAGCTTAATGAAGGATGTCTAGCCCATGATGTGATTTTGGATGAATTTTTATGTTTTTTTATTAGTTTCCTAAGTCTTACAAGTTGTAACTTTTAGTTAGTTACCCAATTGTGATAAGTTACAACTAGTTTTAGTAGTTTACTTTATTTTAAGATTCTAGACTTTTCTTTATAAGCCTATAAATAGGCATGTTACTGTTCATACGATTTTCAAGCATGAATTTATGAATAAAATTTGAGTGTTTTCACTTAATTGAGATTCTTCTTGGTTCTATGTTGATTTAGAACTACTCTTGGTCTTATCAAGCTTGCTTGTGGTGACCACCAACTTCGTTTAGAGTTTTTCTTGAGTTTTTGATCAAGTCTTTAGAGATAATTAGGTTCGACGATTGAACTCGCTCAACTTGGTCTAGTCTAGTTGTTCCATAGGCGTGCTCATCTTCAAGGGAAGATTCAAGGCAAAACAACTCCACGTCAAGGGTTCCTTGGTTCACGAATCAAATGAGGTCTTGAGTTCAACAAGTTGCATACCTGAAATCCAAGACTTTCTTGGCAACGCAACCATGCGCACATCAAGTGGTATCAAAGCCATCTTCTTGGATTTTTCCAGGTTTTTCCAATCCAATTTTTCTCTTGAAAAATTCAGATATATCCCTTCTTGTTGTGTCTTTGTGTTCTTGTGTATTATTGTGGCAAAGAGCTTCGAGCCTAGTCATAATAATTTGTGTTTTGTGTCTAGCTTTCTTTTAATTTTCATCCAAAGAAAAAAATTCTGCAATTTTTTTTTTTGTTGTTTTCTTTGATTAAAATTCGTGCTTTAGGTGTTTAGAGTTGTTCTTGGTTGCTTCTCAATTAAGAATTCTGGGTCTTGTGTGGTATTTTGTGATTCTTGATTGTTTTTGGTGTTTTCTTGAATTTCTTGTGTAAAAAATTTGCAAGAAAAAGGGTTTCTTGAACATAAAATTTCATACAACCAGATTTCTTGGAGATTTAATTGTGTCCTTGGTGTTATTTACGTGGAAAAAAAAATCGTTTGTGAAAAAAAAAAGTCGTGCGAAAAAAAAAAGACAAAGCACAAAGAAAAAGAAGGAAAAAGGAGAGTAAAAAGGAGTGCACAACAAGTAAAAACCGTGCACAAATTGTTTCTCAACAATTTCTTGAAGTTTCTTGGTGTACTTGATACAAATCTTGAAGTTCTTGCACTTACTTGTCAAGTTCTTGAAGTTCTTCAAGCTGTCCAAAATTGTTTCTTGAGTTCTTGAATTTTTGGAAATTTTTTGTTCAATTTCTTGAGGTTCTTGAACAAGTTCTTGAGCTTTCTTGAAGTTCTTGATAATTTTCTTGCACTTCTTGATTTGCAAGTTGAGTTCTAGAAGTTTGTGAGTTGCTGGAATTTTTCTGGACTGATTTCTTGAAGTGTTTGGCTGATTTCTTGAACTTTTCTGGTTAAATCTTGAAGATCTTGAAGCCAAAAAGTGTTGGTCAAAGGGTCTTGTTCATCAACTAGGATTTGTTAGGGTTTTCCTTCATAAATTGTTGCTGAATTTGTGGCCTTTTGCTGGACGAATTTCTGTTACGATTTTTGCAGAAATTTTGGTGTTAAAAGGAGTCTAAAAGGTGTTAGTTTGGTTTATATAGAAGTTATTTGGCTTTGGGAAACCAATTGGGAAAGGGAAAGTAGTTACAAAGGGGATTTGGAAACTAATTCTACAAAAACCAGTAGTTTCCTTTTTCTTCTTGGCAAGTGGTGATTCTTGTTTCCTTTTTCTTCATTTAGAATGTGTTTTCCAGCTGGTTAAGGTGTCTTGGCCGTGTCTTCTTGTTTCCAAATTGGTTGTGCTTGGTTTTAGTTGCTATTAGTTCAAGAATTCATTTTGGAAAGTGAATTGGACTGTTGGAGTGTTACTTTTTGCACAAGAATATTATTATTTTTCAAGAGAACATTAAAATTCAAGAATTTTTTACACAATTATACCACACATTAGGGTGTCTATTTTGTGCTAATTCTTGATTCTCATCCATTCTTTGATTTATTCTCCTGATCATAAACACTCTAAGCTAATTTTTCTTGGCCTCTACATTTACTCTTTACAAATTAAGGTTGCTATAGGTCCTTGGTGGGATTGATTGTGCTGGTTCTTCATCAAAGAGCCTACAAGAAGATTCTTTGAGTGGAAAAAGGCTTAGTTGTGAGCTCATTTGACTTGTAGGTTTTTAAGGCATAATGGTGACTCCACAAGAGGCGAATAATGATCTTAAATTGGTTAGGGAAGCCATTGTTGGTCATTTTGAAAGAAAGATACGCCTTATGAGAGATAAGATCTATGAAGAGCTAGAAAGGCGTACAAATACATCCAATGTAAGGGGTTCTGCATCCAAAAATCCTTTTCAAGAGAAGGATAAACCATCAATTTCAAGACATAAGGAGATGCCTTCATTGGAGAGAGGAAGTAATGATGAGGAAGTTCCTTGGGGAGGTGACCATGGAGAGGTTCTATTGACTAGAAGAGCACTTAGTGTTGCACCTATGGAGGATGAGGAGAACATTCAAAGAGAGCATATCTTCCACACTAGGTGTACCATCCAAAACAAGGTATGTAGCATGATTATTGATAGTGGTTCACGTACTAATGTTGCTTCTACTTTATTTGTAGATAAATTAGGACTTGAAACAAAGAGACATCCCAAGCCTTACAAATTGCATTGGTTGGCTAAAATTGGAGACATGAAGGTGATCAAGCAAGTGTTGGTGAAATTCTCCATCAACAAATACAAGGATGAAGTATGGTGTGATGTGGTTCCTATGAAAGCATGCCATATTCTTCTTGGGCATCCATGGCAATTCGATAGGAGGGTGACCAATGATGGCTTTAAAAATAGGTACTCTTTCATGTGGAATGGACGAAAGGTGACTTTGGGTTCTATTATACCATCTGAAGCATATGCTGACCAAGTGAGGATTGCAAAAGACTTCAAAGCAAGGGAGGAACAAAGCCAACTAGCAAGTGGCGTATGCACCAATGAAGAAGCAAAATCACAAACTAATCTTGAAGGGGTGCAAAGTGGCATAACTAAGGAGAAAGCAATAGCCATCCAAGATAGTGAGAAGAGAGAAAAGAGCAAGAGTGTTATGCTTCTAACTCTTATGTCCATGTACTCCAAAGAAGAAGTGAACTTTGCTAACTCACTTAACCTATCTTTGCCTAGTATTTTTGTAGCGTTATTGCAGGTTAATACTCAAGCAAAAATGCCACATACTTGCCACTTTAGTGTTCAAATTCCTTCAATGAGTAAAGAGCATCCAATCGTGGAGAAGGAATTACAACCTTGTTCAAGCGCCACAACATATAGCGAGCATTTGATGAATCCAACCGATTTGTGGCCTAAGTTTTTATGTTTTAATAGCTTTAAGTTGCATCTTAATTCTGTCGTATGTGTCTATTCTATTAGGGTAGATAGTTATGTTTTGCATCAAAGTTATTTTACTTCATCTAGTGCAATCTGTCTTAGAAGTTCTCCTATGTTTTTACATCAATGTTTGGATGAATTTCAACATTTTTTATGTGATTTTCCATGCCAAAATACTTGTATTAGGGATCTTGTATTTGTTTATACATTTTGCCCTATACGTTTTGGTGATTTAGTTTTTGATAATTTTCAGATTCTTGAGTCTATATTGCATCATGCAAGTCATTTTGTTGTTCTAGTTAGTGGTAATATTTATGTTTTGTGTTGTTCTTATACACGAATTATAGGGAGTCATATAAATGATTTTCAATGTGTTTATCTTAAGTGTTTTACCTCTAAAATTCGTTTTTGTCATAAGTTAGTTCATTTTTGTTAGTGTATGCCCTAAAACCAAGATGGTTTAAGGTATTTTGTGTTACACTTATTTATGTTATATTTATCCATGTGGTATTTTTCTTTATCATCTATACTTGTATTTCCATGTTACTTGTTTGATTGATAAAGTCCTTAGAATATTGACTGTGTATTAGAGATTGTAAGGGTTACAATTATGAGCCTCTAATACATAAAGTCATATTCTTAAATATCCCTAGTCATAGTATTAATGAGATTGGACATCATTAATGCGGATAGACTAGCACATACTTTGCCTCTACTTATGGTAAGTAGTAGTTGATCTCATTGACTATGGTGTGCGTGACACTTAAGCTGGTATGTGGATGCTTGTTTGAGAACAAGTTCATTGGATTGATCCGCCAAGAGTTTCAACTATAGTGCCAATGGTTGAACTCTTAATGGCAATGGTGTAAGTGATCCTTTGACTGTGGTGAAAGGATATTAATTACACGGTAACATTGTCATTGAAGGGTATGGTCTACCATATGACTTTCCTATTCACTTGGGTGGTCATGATGCATTGCTAGACGCCACTCATGATCTATAAGTATGAATTGATTAATTAGTGAATTAATGATAAATTAAAAGTGTTTAATTTATCTAGCTCAATTAATGAGTTATAATTTATACTTATTGCCAACATGAATGGAACCTAATGGGTCACACACATAAAGAACAAAATCTTTGGGTTAAAATGTAATTAAGATAAGTATGAGATACTTAAGGGGTTAATTTATGAGATAAATTAACTTAAAGGACTTGTTTATAAATATTCTAAGTCTTGCAGGAAATTGGTTTCCTAAAAGAAATAAAGTAACTAATTGGTTTCCTTATGGAATAGATTTCCTAAAGGAGAAGGATTAGCATAAAGCAAGTTACCTAAACCTTCTTGGTTTCCAATTAGCTTTATTTCCTAAAAGACTAGAATACTACCTTTATAAATAGGTTCATGCTTTGACTCTTGAATTATTATTGCAACACAAAAAGAAAACTAGTGAGAGAAAAATTGAAAGAAGAAGACACACCTCATTCTCTCTCTAGGCGTGTCTCTCTCTCTCTCCTAATTGTTAGGTTTTTCTTCTTCTTATGTTCTTAAATAATTCAAGGGAGCTAGCACTCAAAAGTCAAAGCAAGCAAGCCTACAAGGTTCCCAAAGAAGTTGTTCGTGTGGATATCGTTAGAGGCTCTGTGCTTGGAGGGCTTTTTCATGGTAGATCTAACATCTTCTTCGAAGGATCTTTGCCTAGTAGCATAGAAATCTTCTGTGCTTAAGGTAATCTTCATGCAAACCCCCTTGTTAATCATATAGATATGTCAAAGAGATCCATGGTTAAGGTAATAAATTTTTTGTTTTTCCGCTGCGTTACCTATGTTATTACCTTACAGTGGTATCAGAGCCTTCTTTGATTATATCTATATGATTTGTGTTTATTTAATTGTCATAAATATGGATGGTTTGTTCTTGATGAAATTTGTCTCAAAATTGTTTTAAAAAAATCAAGAGTTTGATTTTTAAGAAAAGTTCTTGATTGTTTAAAAGTGTTTTAAATAATTAAGATGAGTTCTTAAGGTTGTTTTTATGGTTTCTAAATTGTTTTGACGTGCTAAAAGAGTTTTAACATATTTTGATTCAAGAGAGTTTTGAAAAACACCAAAGAATTTCAAAGATCGTATTTTCAAGATACAAACTGCGCGAAAACTCGCGCGCGTTTTGACCCACGGTCAAAATCTCGTAACTTCTGTCCACAAACCGCGGATGAAACCGCGCGTGGTTTGTCCCACAGTTTACAAACCGCGGATGAACCCGCACACGTTTTGTCGCCTGGTTTTTAGGCAGAATCCTAGCGGGATTTTTCCTAAATTTTTGAAAAAATGCGAATTTTGATAAATTCTCTTTTAAAACACTTTCCAATTTTAATTGTTAATATTTGGAAAGTTAAAATTTGGAAACCTATACCTTCTATAACTATATTTTTGAGACAAATAAATTTCAAGAGCATTAATCTATACTATTTAGACCATATGATTTATGACTAGAATTAAATAAATTAATTTATTTAATTGTTAAATAGTATGATGGCATGGTGGATGATTATGGACTAGACCAATGTGATTGAATGGTTATTACTTCTTTTATGGTTGGCTTGTATTGGTTTTATAAATAGGGCCTGCGTGTCCTTCCCTCTCTATTTTCTGATGTAATTCTCTTCTCACCTAAACTCCTCTCGAATGTAACTCGAGGTTTTTTTATCAATACTTGTAATGTGCAAAGTATAGGTTAGGAATAGGTTTATTTTAAATTGTTTAGACTAAAATTACATATGTAATGTACAAGAAGATAGAGATGGCACCAAGGAGCAACCAAGGAGGCGCATCAAGGAGTTCAGACGTCCCCTAGGATTTTTTAACCAAATATTTTCTTCAAGGCTCGAAGAAAATATTATTAGTTAAAGTCCATAATCATCCACCTTTATTATGCTTTTATTTTATCTGATTGATATATTTTAATTGCATAATATGATGAGACATTAATAATTAAACTAAAATCCCTCAACATCAAATATTAAGTCATCTATTTAAGTTGCCTTCCATTATTATAACAAAAACGATGAGTTCTTATTAAGGTTGACACGTTGGCCTCCGTCAAGGTCACCTTACTTGGAATATGTTTTTGTTATGAGATATGATCTCTGAATAATGGGTTTGACTTAACAAAATTTACATAACGAGTTTGGCCTCCGTCAATGTTATAATATTTTTTTGAGGCAATGTTGGGAAATACATAAGATGTAAATTTCAAAGAGTTGATACCCAACTATCTAGGAGTCACAAGAGTTGTGATTAATAAATAGTTATCTACCTAATCGAATTTATCTTTGGGGCATTGGCCTCCGTCAAACCCAAAGCTAATTAGATGGGATCTTAGCCCACTAGAAATCTCCAACAGATTTCCGAATCAATATTGAGGGTTATTGATTTGAAATAAAATAGTGGGAGCAAACCAAATAAATTTACGAATCCACATTTTTGGTTTGCATATAACATAAAACAAATACTTATTTTCTGTCTTTACTTTCTGTAAAATGTCTAACGTGAATTTGCAACCGATTCTTGACAAAAAACTCAATGAAACCAAGTTTGAGGACTGGAATATCAATTTGAGAATTGTTCTCAAACATGAAAAAATTGAGTATGTCCTCAATAGACCATTGCCCCCTCCTCCTCCTGCTACTGCATCACCTGAGGACATAGATGCATATGAGATGCACAAAGCTGACAATGATGCTGCAACATGTATCATGTTAGCTGCTATGACCCCGGTATTGCAAAAGCAACATCTTAAGATGGATGCTCCATCCATGATTGTGCATTTAAAAGAAATGTTCGATGCACAAGCTAGAACTGAGAGGTATGAGACCTCAAGAGAGCTTTATCAATGCAAGATGGTAGAGGGATCTTCAGTGACTACCCATGCACTAAAGATGATTGGACTAATTGAAAAATTAGCTGATCTGGGACACGTTTCTGACAATGAGTTAAGTATTGACTTAATTCTTCGGTCCCTCCCTGAGAGCTATTCACAATTCATCCTGCACTTCAACATGCGAAAATTTGAGTGCACGTTGACTGAATTGATGAACATGCTCAAGACTGCTGAGCCTAATCTTAAGAAGGAAAAGGGCACCGTTATGCTTGTCTCGGGCTCCAAGAAAAAGAAGCCCAATTCTGGGCTTAAGAAGTCCAAGAAGAAGAGAACTAAGCCTAAGGGTGGGGTTAAGAAGGACAAACCCAAGGGCACATGCTTCCATTGCGGACAAGATGGGCATTGGAAGAGGAATTGCAAGGCCTACCTTGACTCTCTGAAGTCAAAGAAGCTTGGTGAAGCTTCAACCTCTAGTATGTTTATGATTGAGATTAATTTATCTACTAACCAAGACTCATGGGTATTAGATACCGGATTTGGATCTCATATTTGTAAAAATATGTAGGGTCTTAAAGATAGTAGATCCTTGGCAAAAGGAGAGGTCGAGCTACGCGTGGGGAATGGAGCAAGAGTTGTTGCATTAGCCGTAGGAACCTATGTACTCTCTTTGCCCACTGGGCTTATTTTAGAATTAAGAAACTGTTATTTTGTTCCCATACTTCCAAAGAACATCATTTCTATCTCATTGTTAGATTTGGATGGTTTTACCATCATTCAAAGAAATAAAAGTTGTTCTTTTTCACGTGATGGTATTACTTATGGTACTGGTACATTAATTAATGGTTTATAGATTCTAGATAAGCAAAAGTCCATTCTCAACATAATCACCGTTGGCTCAATCTGGGGATTCTAATGATGAGATGGGGGCTGATAGGAGGCCTAGAAGAGGAGAACAGGCTCGTGATGGCAACATTGGGAGCATTAAAATGAAAATCCCAACCTTCTAGGGCCGAAGTGATCCAGAGCAATATTTGGAATGGGAGCGAAAGGTGGAGCACGCATTTGACTGCCACCACTACACCGAAGAAAAGAAGGTTAAGCTTGCTGCGGTGGAGTTCTCAGATTATGCTAGTGTGTGATGAGACCAATTGACCACTACCAGACGAAGATGTGGAGAGCGACCTGTCCGCACATGGGTGGAGATGAAGACAATCATGCGGAAGAGGTTCGTACCTAATCACTACTACTGAGAGTTACATCAGAAGCTGCAGTCATTGACTCAGGGAAGTAGAAGTGTAGACAAGTACGCCAAGGACATGGAGATGGTGATTATTCGGGCCAATGTAGTGGAGGATCAAGAGGCCACAACGGTGAGATTTCTGGCTGGCCTAAATCAAGATATTCAAGTGGATTTTGAGTTGCAGTCCTATGTGGAGTTGGAGGACTTGGTTAAGAAGGCAGAGATTGTAGAAAAGCAACTCAAAGTGAGGAGGAGAGGTGGTTCAGGGTCTTCTTATGGGAGGACTAGCTGGTATAATAGGAGGGACAAAGATGAGAGGCCCAGGGTCTTAAGCAAACCAAAGGAGGGCATGGGTGAAGGCAAAGGGCAGATGAAGGCACATACGAGAACACGTGACATCCAGTGCTTCAAGTGTCAGGGACATGGACACATGGCATCCTAGTGTCATAACACTAGGACTATGATCGTGTTGGATGGAGGAGGCATAGAGAGTGCTTCTTTAGATGATAAGAAGATGCCACCACTGGAGGGAGGAAGTGATGGTGAAGGTCCTATTAGCTGCGAACCTGACAAGGGAGAACTTCTTTTCACAAGGAAAATTTTAGATGAGCACCCTAAGGAAGCTGGACCTGATTTGCAGAAAGAATCAGTCTTCCACACTCGGTGTTTTATTCGGGACAAGGTATGTGGCATTGTCGTTGACTCTGGAAGTTGCACTAACCTTGTGAATTCAGTGTTTGTAGATGAGCTTGGTTTGAGAACAATGAAGCATCCCAAGCCTTATAAATTGCAGTGGGTTAGGGATAGTGGTGAATTGAAGGTGACTAAGCAAGTCGAGGTCGAGTTCACCATTGGAGTCTACAAAGACAAAGTTATATGTGACGTGGCACCGATGGGAGTGTGTCATCTGTTGTTGGGTCGTCCGTGGCAATTTGATCGCAAGGTAATGTATGATAGGTTTCGCAATCAGTACTTGTTCACTTGGCATGAGAAGGACATCATGCTTATGCCATTGACCCCATTGGAGACTCATAGTGACAATGTGAAGCTATCCAAGGAACTTGATGTTGCAAAGGGGAAGAAGAAAATGATGAAAGCACCTTCCATTAATTCTCATTCTTCTCTTCAACATATTTCTTCTGTGCAGGTACACGATGATCCCTCAGTTGGAGCCATGAAAGCACAAAATTCGAGGACGAATCTTCTTGAAGAGGAGGGGAATCATACGAACCAAGCGGTGAAAGTTCAAGTAGATGGAGGCATTCAGGTCATCGCTAGCGTATCACCAAAGCATAGGGCCTTAGCTACTCAAAATGGAGGTTTAGAGGCATCTAGAATGGTCAAAAGGAGTGGGAGGAAGAGGCCATGCAAATTTGGGAGGAGCACACCCACAAAAGTTCAGAAGACGTCGCACAGAAAAGGCCATCAGAAGGTTTCTGATTCAGGCCGCGGGCAAGGCCACGGCGCGGCCTTCCCCACGGCCTCCATCAGAAAGTGAGCTCCAACGGATTTTTGGCTTTGATCGAGGCCGTTCCAAAGGCTGTGGCTCTGAGCTACATCGAGAAGCTCTGCTCAACGTGCTTAACGAGACTCAAATCTGTAAAGATATTTCAGTTGATAAATTCTCTAATATGGAGGGTAATATTCTGGCTTCTAACTGCATTAGTTTTTCAGATGATGATTTGACCGTAGAGGGGATTGGACACAACACGACGCTGTACATATCAGTACGTTGTAATGAAAAACTGCTGCCGAGAGTTTTGGTGGACAACGGATCAGCTTTAAACATTTGCCCATGGGGCACTCTTGTCAAATTAGGGTTATCTAATGCTAAACTTTACCCATCTACTGTCGTGGTAAGAGGTTTTGACAGAACAAGGAGGGAGCCAATGGAAGAAATTGATTTAGCTTTAGAGGTGGGACCAACACAATTTTAGTTTTCTTGTCAAGTTATAGATTTCTCTGGTGCCTACAACGTTCTGTTAGGAAGACCGTGGATAATACCTCCAATTTGGTGCCTTCTTCACTGCATCAAGTGTTGAAATTTGTTATTAACAATCAGTTAATCACTGTATTTCCTAAAGATGATTGTGCAATGATGATCAATGCCAACCCAAAAGGGAAGGACAGTGGAAAAATCTCAATTTTTGCTCACCGGATTGAAGATGTTGTCTCTACAGGATGGATTTCAAAAAATGAATCATTTGTGCCAAAAGTCAATGTCATGATGGTTAAAGAAATGATCCGAGAGAGATATGAGATAGGAAAAGGCCTTGGGCAAAATCTACAAGGACTATTGGGACCAATTGAGCTCCCAACGCAAAAGGACACATTTGGACTAGGTTTTCTTCCAACTGCAAAGGATCGAAAGGAGATGAGAACTTAGAAACTTGTTGAGAAGGAAGGAAGGTCAATTGGACTGCACATTCCGACACTGCACTATACTTTTCCTCGCTTATCAGGGGTGATGATATCTGGTTTGGATGAGAAGAATTCTGCTGATGAAATTCTATTGGGTATGTCTCAGTTGTTTGTGGGGGCCATTTGTGATGCTGAGCCATCTGAATCTTCTGAATTCTCAACAATTCCTGAAGATGGCGTTCAGAATTGGATTGCTGATTATCTTCCCTCTCGAAGGGAATTTCAGTAAATTTGGGAGATTGTCTTGCACTCAAATCTATGCTTAGATAGGGTCTCATTTAAGAGTCTTTTGTTAAGTAGCTATTTTACTTTGGAGTCTTGTTATTTTGCTTTTGTGAATATTTTATGTGTTAAAATATCTCTCTTATAGGCATAGTGCATTAGGATGAGTTTAGTTTGAGTATTGATGTGATCTTTTAGTTCTTTAGTTATTTTAAATTCAATGAAATGAAAGACTCCCTTTGTCAATTTTTAATTGTTTCTAGTTTTTTATTGTACATATTTATTTTCTTTTTTTTTCTCATATGGCCATCAATAAAATCATTTGACCCTTTGGATGTCACTATTCTAGAAGTTGATGATTGCAATCTCAATATATCTTGCGAATTTGAAATCATTCAATTTGAAATTCAAAATGAGAGTGATTACGAGGAAGAATATGAGTCTTTGTCAAAAATTCTTGAACAACATGAAGAGAAACCTAAACCGAAACTAGAAGAAACAAAAATTATTAACATTGGCACTAAAATGGAGGTCAAAGAAATCAAAGTCAACATGCACTTGAACAAGAAACAAAAGCAAGAAGTGGTGGAATTTTTTACTGTATTTCAAGATGTCTTCGCTTGGTCTTATGATGATGTGGCTGAAATTTTCACAAACATTATGGTTCACAGATTGCCAACTGATCCAAATATCCTACCTGTGAACCAAAAACCTCACAAATTTAAGCTAGATATGAATCTTAAAATTAAGGAACAGATTGTAAAATAGCTCAATGCCAAGATTATCATGATATCTCACTACCCCGTTTGGCTATCAAACCCAGTGTTGTCCCAAAGAAAAACGGAGAGGTGTGAGTCTGCGTTGATTATAGAAATCTTAACAAAGCAAGCCCAAAAGATGACTTTCCCTTGCCAAACATTCTTATCCTTCTAGATAATACCACAAGACATGAGATTCTATCCTTTGGAGATTGTTTCTCAAGGTATCATTAGATTTTAATGGATGAAGAGGATAGAGAAAAGATTACTTTTGTCACTCTGTGGGGAAACGTTTGCTATAGAGTAATGCCTTTTGGATTAAAAAACGCTAGAGCTACCTTTCAAAGAATGATAACTACATTGTTTCATGATATGATCTACAAGGAGATAGTGGTTTACGTGGATGACATCATAATCAAATCTAGAGAGGTCAAGGATCATTTGGTTGATTAAAGAAAATTGATTAAAAGATTGAGAAAATACAATTTGAAGTTAAACCCTGCCAAGTGTGCTTTTGGAGCCCCAGCTGGTAAGTTATTGGGTTTTATCGTCAGCAAGAAAGGTCTAGAAATAGATCCAGCCAAGATTAAGGCAATTCCAAAAACTCACATGTGAAGAGTTTTTTGAGAAAAATCAATTTTATTGGCAGGTCTATTGCGCAGTTGACTTCTACTTGCGAGTATTTGTTCAAGTTGTTAAGGAAAAATGTGCCAATGGAATGGAATGATCATTGCCAACATGCTTTTGATAAGATCAAGGATTACTTGCTAAATCTTTCGATTTTACTGCCACCCCAGCCTGGAAGACCTCTGATCATGTATCTATCCGTGCTTGATGAAGCCGTTGGATGTGTTTTGGGACAACATGATGAATCAAGAAAAAAGGAATAAGCCATTTATTATCTCAGCAAGAAATTTACAACACATGAGGCCAATTATTCCTTTCTGGAGAGGAGCTGTTGCGCGTTAGCTTGGGCAGTTCAGAAGTTGAGACACTACTTATTAAATCACACAACCTATCTTATTTATCGTTCTAATCCTTTAAGATACTTATTGGAAAAACGGATGCCCACCGGATGCATGGCCAAATGGCAAATGATTTCTGAGTTCGACATTATTTTCACCATGCAGAAGGCGATAAAATGACAGGCCATAGCAGATCATTTGATCGAAAATCCATGAGATGATGATTATCAGCCACTCAACACTTATTTTCTAGACGAAGAAATCTTGTTCATTGGAGCAGTTGAAGACACGGACGAGCAGTACCGAGAGTAGAGATTATTCTTTGATGGCGCTTCGAATTCTTTTAGAGCTAGGATTGGGGCAATTCTAGTTTCACCTAAAGGGAAGCATTATTCTGCAACCACTAAGTTATGTTTTCTTGTACCAACAATATGGCTGAGTATGAAGCTTGTATATTGGGGTTGAAAATGGCTTTGGAGATAGAGATTAAGGATTTGATAGTGTTTAGTGATTCTGATTTGCTGGTGCACCAAATGCTTAAACATTGGGTAACTGGCGATTCCAAAATCATTTTGTATCATTGTAACCGACCCAATTTAGCTGCCAAATTCAAGAATCTAGAGTTTTGACATATTCTGCGAACTCATAATGTCTTTGCGGATGCTTTGGCCATTGTATCTTTCATGATTAAACATCCCGATGAGTTAATGATTGAGCCTATTCAAATTCGGATTCAAGAGGAGCCGGCCCACTGTTTGTGCATCGAGCCAGAACCTGACGGTCTTCCCTGGTTTCATGATTTGAAGGAGTATCTAAAGAATGGATTTTATCCTCTAGGTACTAGTACAGTGTCTAAGAATTTTCTTCGAAGAATATCTACAAGGTTTTTATCTAAATGGAGAAGTTTTATACAAAAGGTCAAGTGATTTGTGTCTCCTGAGATGTGTCGATGAGAAAGAAGCAGAGTATTTGATGAATGAGGTACACAGTGGTGTGTGTGGATCGCATATGAACGGACACTTGCTGGCCAAGAAGATCATGAGGACGGGATATTTTTGGCTTACACAAAAACTTGATTGTGAGGTTTAGGTAGTATCAAAATTAGGCAAAATTCACACAAACGAGTAATAAAATTTATAACCTAATACCACTTTCTGCAAGTGCACGGGTCAATTGTAGTAGGAGAAGTATTAGGGTCGATCCCACGAGGAAACAAGAATTTACAAGTACCAAATCTACTAACTTACTCTATTATCTAGACAATACATCAAATAGGTGGTGTGCAAGATAAGAAAATTCAACTATTTTTTTTATGGCAAAACCCCGTACGCGGGGAGGGACGCCACCCCTAAATTTTATTTGTAAAGAAATTGAACATACAAGTGAGAGGGGGATATAAGCCGTACCTCTCTTTATACATAATTTAAACACAATAAAAGAAACTTTAAAGCAATAAATTAGGAGCACTACCTCCTTTTACAGAAAATAAAATGAATTACGTTGCATCTAACGATACTTAAAATGAAAAGATGGGAAGCATAATTGATCTAATCTAACAGCACCACGAACCTCCTTGGGAAGATCTTGAAACTGAAGAAAATTCTAATCATAAGGGGAATGGCAACCCTCCTTAGATAATATATCAGCTAGTATATTTGCTTCAAGAAAGCAATGTGTCACACTAACAATGTGTACTTTATACCGCTCCAGTTCGTTAAGCATTTGCTTCAAAGTCCACGGGCAAGCTACAATTCCATTTATAATATTCACTAATGCACGAGAATCAGATTTCCACAGAAAATCTATCCACTCCGTTGTTAGAACACAACCGTACACCATGCATAAACGCTTTAACTTCAACTTCCAAACTAGTACCCCACCCTAGTGCACATTTAAAGCCAAAAACTACCTTGCCACATCTATCTCGTAGTAAGCCTCCCCCTCCACAAGGACCTGGATTTCCTAATGAGCAGCCATCTATATTAAGTTTAAGACAATCCAATGGAGCCAACCAAGTAACCCTTAAAATTTCAACCTTCCTCTTCAATTTATCTGCATGCATGTATAATTCATTCCAACTACGGGAATCAAAAATAATTAAAATTTTTGTTCCCAAGCCATCTTGATTTCTCCAAAAATACTATGTGCAACTTGTTCCCTGGATTTTTGCTTCCCTGCAAAGACAAATTCATTTTGAGGCTTCCACAAATTTCATAAAATAAGCACAGGAGTAATATTATGTAAGAAAGCAGTAAATTTATTTTTGGAAGGCAAAAACCACCAATCCATAAGTCTCAATCTTATCAACTACCGTTCAGTATGAATCCCCACTGATGAACCAAAAAAACACCACACCTTGTGAGGTATTTCCCCTTGTCCGAGAATGTGCTCAACAGTTTCAACTTCATGACATTGACAACACCAGCATCTTGAAGGTCCATGGATTCCAAACTTTGCGATGACATCTGCACTTGGAATTCTCGCATGTAGCATTCGAAGTATGAACATCAAAATTTTGAGAGGGATGAAAGAATCCCAGATTCTTTTATAAAAAAATCCAACAACCCTCCCCTCCCTTATGAAATTGTAAGCCGATTTGGTAGAGAAATTCCCAGAAGCATTTAGTTTCCAAATCAACTTGTCGTGTCCTTTAGTGGTGGGTGGAGGCTTATCCATAATTTTTTGAAGCACCATATGGGGAATTATATGAGATAGAGCTTCTACATCCCATCTTTCTTCCTTCACAAAGTACCGTACCATCCTATCTTCATGAGTGTTCCTGTGTTGAGATAGAGTGCCCGACCCTAGCCAATCATCGTGCCAGAAACTCATGTCTCTAGTTTTTGCTTGCCAATAGATATTATGCTCATCTATATCTCTAGCTCCTAACATTCTCTTCCAAAGACTTGAGTCCATTTGCCTACTGTTCATTTGCATAGGATGAGCTTGCTTACAGTACTTTGCTTTCATGAAGGAAGACCACAATGATTTCTGCTCCTTGAATCTCCACCACAATTTAATAGAAAAAGCATCATAGATATTTGCTAAGGAACGAAGACCAGCTCCTCCTTCCTCTGTCGGATAACATAATTGTTTCCATCTAAACCAATGATGTTTTTCACCCTCCTCAGATAATCCCCAAAAAAATCTGGCAAAGATTGATTCTAGATTTTTAAGCACAACTCTAGGAAGGCATGAAGCAGATAAACTGTGCAATGGAATGGAAGATAGAATATGTTTGACCAAGACTAGCTTCCCTCCTATAGATAAGAACCGGTTCTGCCATCTTAGGATCTTTGCCACAATCATCTGGCTGATGCTATCAAAATATTTTCTTTTTGACCTCCCAATAAATAGTGGAAATCCCAAATAACGCATAGTAAACTCCTTGTAAGAAAATCCAGTCACCTCCTTTGTATTTTGAATTCTGGACCTATGAATGTTTGGGTGACATAGGAAGCCACTCTTTTGGATGTTAACTCGTTGCCCCGAGCAACGTTCATAGGTCCTCAAGGTTTCCATAACTAACCTTAATGATCTTTTCGAAGCTCTAGAAAAAATGATAATGTCATCTACAAAGGATAGATGTGTTATCTTAGGACATGACTGTGGGGTACTGAAAGCAATAAAATTCTTATGTTCTGGGAGACGATTCAAAGCTCTAGAGAAACCCTCAGCTGCCAGAATAAATAAAGCTGGTGATAGGGGATCACCCTACTGCAACCCTCTTGTGGATTTAAAAAAACCTTTTGGAGCACCATTTATGATAATGGAAAACCAACAATTTGATATTAACCGCCAGATCATGTCTATCCACCTTTCCCCGAATCCAAAAGCTCTCATTACCCGCAGTAGGTAACTCCATGATACTCGATCGTATGCTTTTGCCATATCCAATTTGAGCACCACATTACCACCCCTATTCTTCTTTTTCATGCCACTCAGCAGTTCCTGGGCCAACAAAAAATTTTCAGACATCAACCTTCCTTTCACGAAGCCACTCTGTTGTGGAGAGATTAAGCGAGATAGATAGCAAGCAACTCTATCAGCCAACACTCTTGATACAATTTTGTTTAGAAAATTGCACAAACTGATTGGGCGAAACTGAGCAAACTCCTGAGGGTGACTCACTTTTGGTATCAATACTAGTAAGGTCGACGACACACATCGTGGAATCTCATCACCACAGAAAAAACTGCTAATAGCTCAGTAGACATCATTAGCAATTATCTCCCACGCATATTTGAAAAAGATACCAGTGAATCCATCCGAACCAGGAGCACTCTCTCCATCCATAGCAAACACCACATTCCGTACTTCCTCCATGGTTGGAAACCGTTCCAAAATTTCAGCATCCTCATGCATTAACAAGTTTGGAATTTGAGACAAGGAGAAATTATTCTCAGCATCTTCTTGAGCAAAAAGCTTACCAAAATAACTGCATGCCTCATCAACAATCCCTTTCTTGTCTTCAATCCAGTCACCTAAGGCTCCTTTAATTCTATGAATCATAGATCTCGATCTTCGTTCAGCAACAATGGCATGAAAGAATTTAGTATTCCTGTCTCCTTCGGTCCACCATTTAACTGATGCTTTCTGTCTCCAAAAGGCTTCCTGTATGCACAATGCTTCATTTAACTCTGTTTGAGATTGATGCAAGCTGTCTCTAGCTCGATCCGAACCCTCCTCATCAAACCATTTTTCATCCTCTGCCACTTTATTCTCTAGAGATCGAACCTTGTCAAAAATATTCCCAAAGGTTTTCTTGGACCACAATGTCAATGCTTTTTTCACATATTTCATTTTTTCTGCCAAAGTTTGCATCGGAGGCCCCCTATAATATGTGTGCCATTTTTCCTTTACTACCTCCATGAACCTCGAATGCGAAGTCCAGAAGTGTAGGAATCTGAAGGCCTTTTGTTTAGTTTCTGATCTTAGACTTCCAGAAAATAAGAGAGGGGCATGATTAGAAGGTCTTCTGGAGAGGTGTTGCACGTGCACTTCAACATTATTATCAAACCAAGATTGATTCAATAGAATTCTATCCAACCTCTTCCAAATTATTGCCTGACCTTGTCTGTTATTGCACCATGTGTACAGCGAGCCTGTAAATCCTGCATCACATACTTGAACATCCTGCATGAAGGTAAGGAAATCCAATGCTTCGTTTACTTGAAATGCACGCCCTCCCTTCTTCTTTTCCGCATTAACTACTACATTGAAATCCCCCCAATTAACCATGGAATAGTTACATCATTCTCTTGTTTTAAACACTCCCATAATTCTTTCCTCTTCTCAATATCACAACTAGCATGCACAAAAGAAACCTTGCAATCATAATAGAACAAAGGGCATTGAGCATGTAACGAAATATGCCGATCACTCTCAGCACTAATAGAACAAGACACCGACTGTTTGAAGAACACCCATATAGATCCCGTACCATTACATAATCCCCCATCCATTCCTAACTTCATTTTGATTTCTTTAAACCTGTCTAAACCAATTTTAGGTTCACATATAGCCACTAATTGTAAATTAAAGATCTTAACAAGTTTCTTTAATCTTCTGAAGTTGGAAGCTTTAGCAACTCCTCTAACATTCCAAATAGCATATTATTCATTGGAAACGTTAAAAGAAGCTTTAGAATCTTTTTTTGATCGTAGAACTCTATCAGAAATCACAATACCTCCCTTTTGCTTTTGTTTTTTGTTTAGCCTGTGCAAGAAATCCTGCTGTTGGTGAGCTTCCAGTGGCATCTGTGGGAGTTCCAGGTTGCAGAATTCCAGTCGCGAATCCACCTGTTGCATGGTTGCTTCACTGCCTTGCACCTTGCATCCTCTCGGTGACAGGTTCCCTGTAGTGACTTCTGCATCTAGGATTTGCTCCAAAAAATCCAATTCATGCTGGCCTTCCCTTCACCTCGCTCCCCGTCAGAGAGGTCCTCACCTTCAATAGGGTTTTGAAAGTTGACAGCCATAATTCCAGGATCAATTTGTTCGACAGGAGATCTGGTAACAGGTTGCAGCAGGTCTGGTGCCATACATTCTTTTGTCAAGCCATCCTTAGATCTAACTTTATGAAAACCTGGGGTTGAAAAATCCTCCAAGCTGTCTTTAGTTGTTGTTTTCTTGTCATCAGGATCATTCGCACCGTCAAACTTTCCTTCCACCAGATTATCTTTTTCTTCCAAATTCTTCTGATAAGTAACAAGATCTTCCCTTTGGTCAGTCATACCAGTATTGTTATTCAGCGTAGAAGATTCAGGATTAATTCCTGCTTGTTGGACTTTGGGAACATATTGCTTCTTTTCTTTTCCACGGGTGTCTACTACAGCAGTCTCCCTCCCTTTTGGTACCAGCAACCTACACTCTGATTGTGCGTGTCCTTGTTTGTGACAGTGACTGCAGTACAGAGGCAAATTTTCATATCTGATGCACTACCAAAATCCCTCTGAGCCACAGGCAATCCAGATACGTTACGGAAGGTCCTCCATCAGATCAACATCAATGCAAACTCGTGCAATATTGGGTCTAGAAAGATTGACTGTCGCAGCATCTAGTTTGAGGAGATCACCAATAGCATTGGCAATCATAAAGAGAGCAGCTTTGTCAAATAGATGGATAGGTAGACCTTCAAATTGCACCCAAACTAGTGCCTGAGAAGGTTCTGTATCCAGACGAAAGTTTGGGCTCCATTTAAAGACTCGCATCTGGAATTCTTGGATAGACCAAAGTCCACGTAACCAGCAATGCAAGAAGTCTTCTTCCTTTTGAAATCTGATGAGAACATGTCTTGGATCAAGCAAACCCAAAGCAAATGTGCCTGAGAAACCAATAGCAGTGAAAGATTTGCGCATAACCTCCATACTTTTTTTTTTTTTAAAAGGCTAACCCCGTACACGGGGGAGGGTGCCACTCCATAATTTTATTAATAGCTTAACAGAAAATATGAGGGGGACATAAACCTGACCTCACTTATTACATAAATCAAATTTAACGGAAAATGAAATAAATAGTACTTCCTCCATTTACAAAAAAAAAAAACTCATCGTTTCTTAAATCTAAAAGCAGGAAAACCTAATTGATCTAGTCTGACTGCCCCTCGAACTGCTTTTGGTAGAGCTGCAAAATTCTCAAAAAACTGATCATTCTTTGATAGTAATCCCTCATTTGACAAGATGTCTGCTGGCTTGTTTGCTTCCCTAAAACAATGCGTAAAAGTCATCATATGTGAACTAAAGCTATTTAATTCCTCATATAATGAATATAAATGCCACGGACATGAAATTTTCCCAGTTACAATGTTAACCAAAACAAGTGAATCCGATTGCACATGAAGGTGCTGAATTCCCTGTTGACAGCATAATCGAACACCATGAAGCACAGCACGAAATTCTGCCTCCAAACTTGATCCATACCCCAGTGAGCAAGCATACCCAAAAATAACCTTACCTTGCACATCTCTAAGGATTCCACCACCTCCACAGTTACCTGGATTCCCTTTGGAGCATCCATCAACATTGAGTTTAAGATAATTCGCAGGAGAACTCCATCTTACCATAGTAACACGAATTTCCTTCTTCATCATACCAACGTTACAGTAAAATTCCAACCAGGTACTGGCATGAATGGATTTACGAAATTTTTGTTCCCATGTCAATTTTATATCTCCAAAAATCCTTCTGGCAATAAGATCCCTAGGAAGAGCATTATCTGCAAAAATAAATTCATTCCTTGCTTTCCACAAATGCCACAAGATTAAAATAGGAGAAATATGATGCAAAAAATCCACATATGAGTTAGTAGCAGGAAGCAACCACCAATCCATTATCCTCCTACGTAAATGATAATGATTAGGTGAAAACCCTACAGCTGCACCAAAAAAATTCCAAAGTAGAGTAGCACATTCTCCCAAGCTAAACACATGCTCAACAGATTCAATCGATGGGCTAGCACAACAGAAACATCTAGATGGGCCATGAATACCGAACTGCTGCAAAGTATCCGCCAGAGGAAGTCTCCTATTTAACAATCTCAACATAAAAAATGAAATCTTCCCTGGGATAGAAGTATCCCAAATCTTTGAAAAGAATATGCTAGAGACTTTACAATCCCTTACACAGTGGTATGCAGAATTCAAAGAAAATTTACCAGAAGAAGACAACTTCCAAACAATTCTACCAGAGGGAAGCCAACCAATATTATTTTCAGCCAAGTCCCTCCCTTTTAGCATCCTCTTCCACATCATGGAATCCATCAAACTAACCTGAACTTGTGTTGGTGAGTTAGATTTACAGTACTTAGAATGCACAAATTCAGCCCATATCGATTTATACTCTCTAAATCTCCACCACAATTTTATAGAAAAAGCCAAATACACATCTTCCAAGGATCTTAAACCAGCCCCGCCTTCCTTAGTAGGAGCACATAAATTTTTCCACTTTATCCAATGAAACCGAGAACCATCCCCATCTGTTCCCCACAAAAAACTTGCAAAAATTTTTTCCAACTCCCACAAAACACCTTTTGGTGGACACGATGCAATCAAAACATGTAAAGGAATTGAAGATAATACATGTTTAATCAATATCAATCGACCACCCACAGATAAAAATCTATTTTGCCATGCCAACACCTTTTTAGCAACACCTTGACAAAGCTCAGAAAAGAATGCTTTTTTACCTCTTCCAAGATACAAAGGACAGCCCAAATAGCGTACAGGGAATTGCCTTTCAGAGAAACCCGTCAATGTTCTAATGATATCCTTCCTTTGACTTGGAATTTTTGGATGACAAAGAAAACCACTTTTTTGCACGTTGATCTTTTGACCCGAGCATAGTTCATATTTCCTTAGTACATCCATCACTAATCTCAAAGATCTACGATCAGCACCTGTAAAAATAACAACATCATCAGCAAAAGCCAGATGAGTCACAATAGGACATTTTGAAGGTACACTTAAAAGGAGTAAAACCCCTTTTTCCAATAAGAGAATTCAACGCCCTGGACAAACCCTCCGCAGCAATAATAAACAAGGCTGGAGAAATAGGGTCTCCTTGCCGTAGCCCCCTAGAAGAATGGAAAAATCCAGATGGAGCACCATTTATTATAATTGAAAACCAGCAATTGGAGATTAACCTCCAGACCATATCAATATACCGTTCCCCAAAGCCAAAAGCTCTCAAAATTTTGATCAGATAAATCCAGGAAACCCTGTCATAAGCCTTCTCCATATCTAATTTTATCATTACATTTCCGCCTCGATTTTTCCTTTTCATACCTCCAACCAATTCTTGGGCAAGCAAAAAATTCTCTGCCATCAATCTTCCTTTCACAAAACCACTTTGTTGACTGGAAATAATCCGAGGTAGGATACTTATCAACCTGTCAGACAAGATTCTGGAAATAACTTTATTAAAAAAATTGCACAAGCTAATAGGCCGAAATTGAGTAAAATCCTGGGGACAAGCAACTTTAGGGATTAGAACCACCAAGGTAGAAGAAATACACCTTGGTAATTCAGCACCACAAAAGAAGCTATTCACTGCCCTATAAACATCTTCAGCCACAATGTCCCAAGCATGTACAAAAAATTTACCTTGTAAAGCCATCAGGCCCAGGAGCACTATCCTCATTCATTGAGAAAACCACATCCCGCACCTCCTCCAAAGATGGAAAATTTTCCAAAGATTCAACATCATCATTAGATAATAAGCTAGGAATATGATCTAAAACAATGTCATCACCCACCCCATCTTGTGAAAATAAGGAAGCATAGAATCTACACGCTTCTGTAGCAATATCATCTTCCTCCTCCAACCATGCCCCAGAAGAATCTTTAATACGATGAATAATAGCTTTGGATCTTCTTTCAGCTACCACAGAATAGAAATATCTGGAATTTTTATCTCCTTCCTTCCACCATTTTACTCTAGCCTTTTGTCTCCTAAAAACTCTCCTCTACACAAAGAGCTTTATTTAATTCCATACGAGATCGCTGCAAATTGTCCAAAGCCTGATCAGAGCCCTCAATATCAAATTTCTTCTCATCCTCAGCTGCTTTTCTTTCCAGTTGTTTAACATTTTCAAAAATGTCCCCAAAAGTATGTCGAGACCAACTTTGAAGAGCCTTTTTCACATTCTTCAATTTTTCAGCTAATATTTTCATAGGGTGCCCATTACCACTAGCTTGCCAAGATGATCGAACCACCTCCAAAAATTGATGATGATCAACCCAAAAATTAAGAAAACGGAATGCCTTCGGTTTATTATCCAATCTCGTTTTCCCTATTACAAGCAACGGAAGAGTGATCAGACGGACTCCTAAAAAGATGTTGCACTGAAATATCCAAACCCATTGAAGTAAATTGCTGATTAACCAATATCCTAGTCAAGCCTTTTCCATATCCTGGCTCGGCCATGTCTATTGTTGCACCAAGTGTAGGGAGACCCAGAGAAGCCTGCATCAAAAACTTCAACATCGTGCAAAAAATTAAGAAAGTCCAGAGCTTCATCTAAATGAAAAGGTCGACCCCCTCTTCTTCTCATCCGCCTGAGAAATAACATTAAAATCCCCCCCAATCAACCAAGGAGAACTAGCTACACTTTCAGCTCTTAGAGTATCCCACAATAATTTCCTCTCATTAAGGTCACAACTCGCATGCAAAAAAGACAGTCTACAAGAAGTTGCAAAATTTGAGTTGTGCACACTAATAGAAATATGTTGTTCACTATCACCAACAATTGAATAATCCCCTAACTGTCGAAAGAAAACCCAGACTGATCCAGAAGAATTATAAACACCAAATTCCATACCCAATTTCCGTCTAATATCATGAAACCGATCAACATTCACTTTAGGTTCACATATAGCAACTAATTGCAAATTAAAAATTCTAATTAACTTCTTCAAACGCCTAATATTAGGGCCTTTAGACACACCCCTAATATTCCAAAACATCATGCAAATCATTTGGATAAATTGAGCAGACAAGAATCTGAAGATTTTGTCTTAGATCTAAGAACTCTATCCGAGCTTGGAGCAAAGGACACACATTTCTTTTTGGATGTCTTGCTAAAATTCAAATCCATTACCTGTTGAAGAATACCTTCCCTTTGATTGTGAGACATTTCCAAATTACAAAACTCTACCCGTTTGTTCAGTTCTTGAAAAGAATCCAAGCTACTATGCTCCAGAAGTCGTCGAGGAGATAGGCTTCCTGCAATTACTTCAGCCTCCATTATCATAGTAGCCTGTAAATCAGGTTGTAAAATCTCGCCTTCCTCCAGCTGTTGCTGTTGTTGATCCAGTAAATCCGGTTGTACCAATTCAGACGGCACAATTGCCTCATCTGCTCCATCCTTCTCAATTTGTTCTTCATTATTTGACAACTCGATATCTTTACTTCCCATATTTTCTTTCATCTGAACGTCAGAATGAACGACCTGTTGGCCATGCACATCCTCACTTGTTTCCACTTCCCTCTGTGCCATGTTCATTGGCTCCTCTACTTCCTGTAGGAAACTCATTTTGCTCAACTTGATTAACTACAGTGGCTACCTGTTCACGAATTTGCTGATCAGAAGGCCTGCCAATGTCTCCATTTTTCACCAGCTTTCGGAACATATCGCAGAATGTCATCAGGTTTTGTTTTCAGTTTAGACTCCAGCTCTTGATTTGTTACTCCTTTTGAATGCAACACTCGGCAGTGAGCCTCATCATGTCCCTGTTTATGGCATTTACCGTAATAAGAAGGCAAATTTTCGTAACTAATCCTCTGCCAAAATCCTCCTTGACCACCAGATATCCTAATGCGTTGGGGCAACTCCTTTAACAAATCAACATCCACACAAACCCTTGCAACATTCGGTCAACTCAAATTTACAGTTGCTGCATCAAGCTTAAGAGGCTCTCCAACTGCAGAAGCAATCATAAATAAAGCTGCACTGATCAAAAAAATGGATGGGTAAACCTTCGAATGCAATCCAGACAGGAGCAGGAGACGGCTCCATGTCCGTTCGGAAATCCGGACTCCACTTAAAAACTCTCATAGGGAATTCATTGATCATCCATAGACCCCTTATCCAACATCTATGAAAATCTTCCTCCACATGAAACCGAATCAATATGTGTCTGTGATCCAGCAATCCCAGCGAAAAAGTTTCCTGAGAAACCAATGGCAGTGAAAGACTTTCGCAATATCTCCATGCTTGGCCTGCCATGGGAAAATTTCCCAACAAGTGCAAACCTAAAAGGTGCTGCAAGTTTTTCGATTTCCTCCGAGGAGAAACATATTGCAGGCTCCCCCCTGAAAACATATGGTGGCTTGATCTTTAACGGTGATGGCGTCTTGTTCATAAGGACATCAGCAAAGGAACGATTAACAGTTGAAGAAGGCCCTACAGCCATTGAATGGGGCGTAGCCATGAAAACCCTACTCTTCCAATCCAAACCAGATGAGAAAAGCAAGGATCATGGCTAACCACAAAGAGTTGAATCCGTAAGGCACCAAAATCAGACCAGAAAGTGATCGGAAAAGGCACCAGAAAGTTTAAAATTCAAAATCCTAGAAACGTGGAAGAAGAGAGAGAAGAGAGAGAATAATAATCTTTAGTAGTTGAGTGTTGCATAACCTCCATACTTGGTTTGCCATGGGAGAACTTCCCAACCAAGGCAAACTTGAAAGGCAACGATAGTTTATCTACCTCTTCTTGAGAAAAAGAGACTGCAGGTTCTCCCCTAAAAAGAGTGGGAGGCCTGATCTTTAGAGGGGAGGGAGATTTGTTCATGACTACTTTAGCGAAAGAACGGTTGATTGAAGAAGCCGATTGCCCTTCAACCTGGTTGAAGGGCAGCCATGAAAACCCTAATTTCAAAAGGAAATCGAGAGGGAAAAGAAGAGAGAGAGAGAGAGAGAGAGTGTGTGTGTGTTCAATTACTTGAAGTAAAACAAATGGAAGAAATTCACAAATACAAGTAATAGGGCCTAGAATCCACTAATTGTCACCAATATGATTAAATTAATTAACACCTTGCTATGTTAATCTTGTCTTGCTTAGGATTGCAACTTCATATGAAATCAAGACTTGTTTTCACAATGAATTGACTAGAGTTCAATCATGTTTATGATGAACTCTTGTGAAATGCATGAATTGTGGTATTAAACAACCTCAATCCACCTACTTGCACAACTACTTGCATGTGTGTACGATATAAGTTTCATCTACCATTTTCCAATGTTATAAGCATTTCTTATTGTCAAATAACATCTAAATAATTTGCAATAGTTGATCAAGCTACTACAAATGTTATACCTTGATAGATAAACAGCAAATACAAGTTATAGCCAGTATAATAATATTCAAATCATATGATTAGCTTCATCTAACCCTAAGACATGTATTTAGTTAAACATAGCTTGTATGAATAACATATAATAGAAACAACTCATAAAAAAGTAAGAAATTAAAGAGCTAAGGTAAGAAATGCTCATTTGTTGGTAGAACATGGCTCCAAAGCTTCATTTCTCATTGATATGAAATGATACACATGAATCCTCCAATTGTTTTCTTACAAGTAATGAAAATTCTTCTAAGCTATAAAGAAACTACTACTATAATCTACTTGGGAGTGATTCTCCCTTTAAGACTTGTTCTAAATGTCTTGCAAGAGGTCCCTATTTATAGACAAATTCACCCTAATCATCTAGACAACTTACATGACAATTTACAAGAAAAGTTGTCTTGAAATCACAAAAAGATTTTCATTGAATTTTGCAATGTTTCCTTGGGTTGTGTAGGTGCAAAGAATCTTCAAAAAGTCATCAAAAGGGGCTGGAAGATAAGCTGCAAGTTGAAGATATCATTTTCTGGCCGACATCAAGATACGTGGGTAGATACGCGAGCAGTTGATCTGCGTATCATGATCCGTGTATTGCTCCCAGAAGAAGGCAAAATCAGCATTTCCTCAAAACATTAGAGTTGTAGCCCTTTGAATCAGCTTTCCAACACCATAGGAATTAGGTCATTTTGAGTTCTGGATGCAAAGATATGGGCAAAATACTGAGACATAGTTGGGAGAGCTTTGTTCTTAAGTAATTTGCATTTGTAGCCATGAAGATGTGAGAACTGGATTTTGATGTCTCATCAAAATTATAGAGTATCCTCTTAGCTTTAAAATTACACAAGAATCATCTCAGTCCAATTCTTGTAGCTCAAGTTATTACCAAAATACAGAAATGTGTCATTGTTACCGGCGCCTAGTTTTCTCCAATTCTTCACTTCCATTGCTTCTTTGCACTTCTCTTTTGCATGTTATGCCTCTTATGCCGTTGAGACCTTTTTGTGATGTTGATCTTTTAATTCTATGGTGAATTTTTTTATGATAATTTCTCAAAAGTTGAGCAACACAATCCTCCAAGTTTGAATATAAAAGTTGTTCTATTGAAATTCTCTATCCAATCATCCTTGAATCTACTAAGAATGGGATGACCTTTACTCCAATTGATCCAAATTATGATTGAATGTATAAAACTTGAAAGATTGTACAAAGATTGTGCATTAATTTGCTCAAAATATCAATTTTGCTTCAACACTCTAAAAATCAAGTAAAAACCTTAATTTTTAGGAAATTTTTCAAATGGAAGAACAATTATAAATTCGAGCCATTTTTAGATTAAAAACACCTAGAAAATACTTTTTTTTTTTGGGCTAACCCCGTACACGAGGGAGGGCACCACTCCTAAATTTTGTTAATAATTCAAATAAAAACAAAATGGAGGGGGACATAATCCTAACCTCCAAAGTACATTGACAAAAATTTTAAAAAAGGAATAAAAAAGGAGTACTACTCCCTGACAATCTTTTAAATATAATAAGACTTAATCCTTAATGAAGGAACACCTTGCCTATCTAATCTAAAATCTCCTAAAACTTGCTTTGGTAATTCTAAGCAATTAGAATAAACTTTGTTACACTTTAAAGAACAACCAGTATTTGCCTAACCATCTGCAACTTTGTTTGTTTCACGAAAACAATGAGAAATAGAAGCCCACCGAAACATCTTCATCTCCTTAATTTCACGAGAAACCACCCAAGGACCTTCAATACCATGGATAAGAACATCAACTAATGCCTTTGAATCCAACTGAATGCGAATTGTGTCTATCCCACATTCCTTACATAATCGAATGCCAAAGAGTAATGCATGACCTTCCATAGAAAAGCTTGACATTATGCCAAAATAGCAATGGTAAGTAAAGAGAAGATCCCTACAAGAGTCTCTAACCACTCCACCCCCTCCACTTTCACCCGGGTTTCCCCTTGAACAACCATCCACATTAAGAAGCAAACAATTAGCATGTAATATCAACCATCTAACTACCTGTACCCTTTCTCTTCTACGCACCTTGGCAATCAACTGAATTAATTCATTCCAGCTAAACAAAGGTTTATCCATGAATTTAAGCAAAAAACCAACCACAATATCCTTACATATTGCACTAATAAGCCGTTGTATGGTATACACCACATCACCAAAAATATGTAAATTTCGATATTTCCAAATATGCCAACAGATAATCATAGGAACCACATGTAACAAAAAGGTCACTTTGGGATTATTAGAAACCCCAACCACCATGATGCCAGCATTTCCCTAGCTGAATTCTTGGGACCAACCACATTGAAGTAGCACCCAAACCATTGCCAAAGTTCCTTTGCTAATTCAGCTATGACAAATAAGTGATCAATTGTTTCCACATCAGAAGGTAAACAACAAACACATTTAGATGGTCCATGGATACCAAGTCTTTTCAACACCTCATCCGTAGGAATTTTACTCTTCAACAACTTGAGCATAAAAAAGGAAATTTTAATAGGGATCTGCGGGAGACATAATTTTTCATACATCCAAGATTTATACCCACTAGCTCTAACCAATTGGAAGGCCGAAGAAAAAGAAAATTGACCAGAAACATTAGGAGCCCAAACAATTGAATTTGGAGAAAGAGAATTCGGACATTGAATTTGAGCAATCACCTAGATACAATTTGAGTTTACCCATCTTCCAAGCTCTGAGAAATTCCAGCCATTAGAACTAGCAAAATCAGCCACCAAATGATGATTTTCTCCGTTAAACCACCAACACAAAGGACCCAAACCAGTCCAGTTATCACACCAAAAATTGCATTGGCCAGAATTTAAGATCCACTGCATTTTGTATTCAGCAATGTTTCTAGCTTTCAACATTATAGACCACATCAAGGAAGAATTTTGTGCAGGTTGAACAATGTTTGGATGCAAGGAAGAACAATAGTTATTTTTCAGGAAATTTGCCCAAAACGATTCCTTCGTACAAAAACTCCACCATAATTGAACAGCAAATGCATCATGAACCTCAAGCAAGAATCGAAACCCAACTCCCCCTTCATCTGGAGGTGCACATAGATCCTTCCATTTTAACCAATGGCACTGTCTTTTCTCCTCATTGGATCCCCATAGAAATCTAGCAAAAGTAGACTCAACCATCTACAAAACCTTTTTGGTAGGATTAGAGGCAGCAAGAACATGAGTAGGGATAAAAGAAAGAACATGCTTAATTAAAATAATTTTCCCTCCCACAAACAAAAACTTGTTCTTCCAAGAGAGAATTCTCGAGGAAATAGCTTGGACCAACTCCAAAAAATACTTAGTTTTTCTGTTTCCAATATACAAGGGACAACCCAGATATTTCACTAGGAAAGGTTTGTGAGCAAAACCAGTAACATGAGCAATCTTCCTTCTATTCTCCCGATGCATGCGATGATCCACCAAAAAATAGCTTTTTTGAGAATTAATTTTTTGCCCAGACATACATTCATAATCCCTCAAACAATTCATCACCATTGACAATGATCTCTTACCCACCTCAGAAAAAATAATAACGTCATTAGCATAGGCAAGATGAGAGATCTGAGGATAACCCCTTGGAACTTTGAAACCCACAAAGGATTTATGCTGACATAAAGCATTAAGAGATTGATAAGTGCTAAAGTGCATTAGTTTTTAGTAGGTCTTTAGGTAGGTTTTTAGTGTTTTTCTATGATTTTTCCTTTATTTCTTTGCTATTTCTTCTCATTTCAAATTCGAATGCCAAATTGTGTAAAGGTGTGATTTACATGTGATTTTGTGTCATTTTCGTAGGGTTTGCACATTCCATCACCAATTTGGATGGCAATTGGATGATATTTTGAGATGATTTGAAGTTGCTGATGAGATAAAGTCAAGAAATCCTCAAAGTGGTGCAAAGAAGCAATAGGCGAAGAAGAATTGGAAAAGAAACGCTTTCGCAGCCTAGACATATTTCAGTAATTTGGTGATAACTTGAGCTAGAGATTTTGGATTAAGGTGATTCATGAAGCATTTTGAAGCTGAGATAATGATCTACAATTCATATAGAGATATCAAAGTCCATTTCGCACGTTCAATGGTCAAAATTCCATGTAACTGAAGCACATTTGTACTGCAGTACTGTTTCAATTAGTTCTTAGTATTTCAGCTATATCTCAATCTACCAAACTTCAAATGATGTGATTCTTATTGTTTTAGAAAGCTTACTCAAAGGCATAAAACTTTTATGTTTTGAGCAAAAGCTAGTTTGGCCGTCTTCAAGGTGAAATATCGCATGGAAGAGAAGCAAAACATTCTGACCAAGGCTATGGGCAAGGCCTTGCCACGGCCTGGGGTGCGGCCTTGGTCAGAAAGGGAGGACACAAGGACGTGGGTAAGGCCTTGCCATGGCCTAGTTGCAAATGGTTGTGTTTTTAAGCACTCTGGGGTGAATCTTTTGAGAAAAGAACCCTACCTCTTTGGAGAAGGGAAAAGGTGGTTTCGTTGGGCTCTAGAGCATAAGAAACACATTTTTACACACATCTAGAGGGATGTAGAGAGAAGAAAGCAAGAGCAAAGGAATAACTCAAGGGCTTCAATAGTGCAAAGCAAGAAGGCTTCTTCAAGATGCAAGGGATGAATAAAGAAAATCTACATGAGAATGAGTTTTTTCATTCTTTTCTTGTATTTTGTTGAGTTTATTCTTATACATATGAGTTGAGTCGTTATGATTTAGATAGGATGAATCCTAAATTCTTATTACTATGATTTTATTCCTTGATTTATGAAAGACCTACTTTATTCTTAGATTTATTCATGAATGCCATTGTTGTTGAGTTGGGAATTGCTAGCATCCTTTGATTCAATATTGATTTCGTATGGGTAGATTGAGAAATCACTTATATGATTAGATCACTTCACGAATAATAAGACTTGCAGGGGTGCTAGAGATAGAACTACATGAGTCTTCCCGGTAAGATTTATACCTAACCAAAACCATAAAATCCATAGAACTTTAATGCATCTTTTTGGGATTTTAATTGAAAAGAGATTCTAATTAATCAATCAAGGGGAAAGAGGTTGTAATACTTGAGAAAGATTATAACCTAGTTAAAGGATTTTAGGATCTAAGGAATTGGCTTAATCATTAATCAAGTTAGAGTCATAGCATGTTTAATTTAGGGGTATTTACATCTAGATTTCACCTCTACTATTGTTCATTCTCTCTACTAACTTCTAGATCGCTATTTAGTTAGGTAGTTAGTGTTAGTTAGTTCATATTTCTTTTGATTTTGCCACTCACTTTGTGAGGTTAGATAATAAAAGGAAAGTTAGTACTAGTACTCGCATAGTCCCTGTGGGATTGACACTCGATGCTTTGATACACTGTACTACTGGAAATGATAGGTGCACTTGCCTAAGTATCCCTAGTATAGCCAAAGGAATATCAGAGATCGGGACAACACTTCTACAGAAATAACAAACAATGCAGGAGACAAAGGGTCCCCTTTACAAAGACCACGAGAAGATTTGAAGAAGCCCATAGGAGCCCCATTAATAAGGACCGAAAACCAAACATTGGAAATAATTCTCCACACCATATCAATCCACATCTCACTGAAACCAAATGCCCTCAAAACTCGAATCAAGAAGAGCCAATAGACCCTATCATAGGCCTTGGCCATATCTAATTTCAATGGCATATTGCCACTAAAATTCTTCTTCCCAATTCCCAAGAGCAATTCCTGAGCTAATAAAAAATTATCTGAGATTAGCCTACCTTGTACAAATCCGCTTTGCTGGGGAGAGATGATCTTGGGAAGAATGCCTGTAAGATGATCTAACAGAATTCCCAACACAATCTTATTAAAAAAGTTGTACAAACTGGTAGGTCTAAAATCAGAAAAATATTGAGGTGCCTTCACTTTTGGAATCAAAACCAACATAGTAGCAGTTATGCTCTGTGGCAGTTTAGCTCCCACCAAAAAACTTAAAATTGTATTGAAAACATCCTTACCAATCATACTCCAAGCTTTGAAGAAGAACAAACCTGTAAACCCATCAGGGCATGGAGCACTTTCTCTATCCATACTCTTGATCTTTTCGAAAATCTCCTTTTCTGTTGGAAACGCCTCAAGTTTTATATTATCCTCAGTCAATAACAACTTTGGAATCATGTCTAAGGGAGCATCATTTACAATGCCTTCATCTGAAAAAGAAGCTAAAAAAAAGAAGAAGCCCCTTGACTAATTTGATCATCTAACTCCAGCCACTAACCTTCAGCATTCTTGATCCTGTGAATAATCGACTGAGCCCGCCTCTGTTTCACCGTAGCATGGAAAAATTGAGAATTTCTGTCACCCTCCTTCATCCATTTAACATGTGCTTTCTACTTCCAATAATGCTCTTCAATTGCCAAGTGATTATGCAAGACATTCTAAGCCTTCCATATAGCAAAGACATTTTCCTCGGATTTATCTGCAAGCAAGATGGCCTTCACCTCTTCTACTTCTTTCTCAGCTAACTTAACCTTTTGGAAAATGTTACCAAAGGCTACCTTATTCCATCTCTTCAAAGCCTCCTTTGTTTGCTTCAACTTAACAGCTAGTGCCCTCATAGGAGAGCCAATAAAGGACCCTCCCAAGCATCCTTTACAACCTGTAAAAAATCATTATGATCAGTCCAAAAATTCATAAACCTAAAAGGTCTAGGTTTAGCATTATATCTAACACTAGAGGAAACCAGCAGAGGGGCATAATCCGACGGAGAGCGAGCCAAATGCTTCACTATAACTCTAAGCCTAGCTTCCAAGGAAGTATTCTCAATTAACAATCTATCAAGCCGTTTCCAAATTCGAGTAGAACCCAATCTGTTATTACACCATGTGAATGGCAGACCCGAAAAGCCTGTATCAACCAGATTAGAAAGGCTCAAAAATTCCAAGAACTCAAATGCATGGTCCATATTGAAAGGCATCCCACCTTTTTTTCTGTTTGATCCATGATGAGATTAAAATCACCAATTACTATCCAAGGGTTTTCTCTCCCATTTCAATCATTAAGTAAACCCTCCCAAAGAGGGATACGATCCTGAGCAATACATTTTGCATGAACGATTGAAACAAGAATTTTCATAACAAACTACAGATGTTCAGCCAAAACAAATAAATGCTGGTTCCCATGATCCACCACTGAACAACTAAAAGGACAGCTATAAAAAACCCATAGCGAATTGGATTCATTATGCACAGCAAAATCAAACCCTAACTTGCTTCGAAAGACTTCCAATTTATTTGAATCTAACTTAATCTCACATAAAGCAACGAATTGGATGTTAAACATCTTTATTAACTTCTTTAAATGATAAAAATGAGAGGCCTTAGACAAACCTCAAATATTCCAAAATAAGGACTTAATCATGGGATAAAGGTGAGAAAGAGTTATTGGAAGATTTTACCATTGACCTCAACTCCCTATCAGAGGCAAAGTGAGCCCAGATTCCCTTCTGAACTCACCTAGGCTGCTGAAATTGTTCAATTGAGGTCTGCAAAATCCCTGCAACAGAAGCCTCTGAGTTCACCTTATTAAATTGGGTTTCTTCAGAAATCATGATCTCCTTCGAAGGAAAAGGTTGCACACATCCATCACCATCATGTAAACTCATATCAAAAACATCAACTCCCAGTTCAGACGCTACACTATCATTATTCTCAACCACCGGAACATCTTCAGCAAGTTGCGGGCTTGATACAGCTTCAATATCCTGAACAGACGTTATTGCAGCAGTAGCAGTAGTAATATACGTCACAGTAGCATGAGGGTCAACAAAGGCTTGCATGTCTGGACAACAGCCTCTGAATTATCATCTTAGGCATGGCAATCCAATGCCTCTTCCGCGCTATGTTGTTCCAAGACTTCGATAGACGAATTATCGACAGCAATCACAACTAGGCTGGGAAAAGAATTTGTGACCAGTCCTTGGACATCCCTGGGAGGGAAAGGCTCAACAACAGGTGAATCTAACTCTTTTCCCTTAGAAACACCATCCACACTCTCCTACACAGCTCCACCAAGAGCCTGTTTCATAGCAGGAACATACTTCATCTGCACAACTTCAGTAGTCTTCTTCGATAGGTTCATATCTCCACCCACCATCTCTTTCTTACAGGCATCCCTTGAATGCCCCAACTTCCAGCACCCTTGGCAATAACTAGGCAAATTTTTCGGGACAAGTTTCTGCCAGAAACCATTACCCAAATCCCCTTCAATCCCAATCCAAATAGTATCAAATAGTGTCTTGAGTAAATCAATCTCTACAAAAACCCTAACAACACTTAGGCGAGACAAAGAGGCAGTAGCAGAATCTGAATACAAAGGTCTCCCAACAACCCTAGCAATAAAAAAAAGACATTGCTTATCAAAATAATGAATCAACAAGCTTGGTAGGGAGAACCAAACTGGGACCATTGAAGACTCTTTCTCCACATGAAAAGAAGACGACCAGCGAAACGTCCTCTTGGGAAATCTTCCCACATTCCATATTCCCCTCGTCCAAAGTCGAAGGAAATCATCTTCAGAAGTTCAACGTATCAGTACATGCCGAGAATCCATATGTCCCACCATGACTGAACTTTTCAAATCCAATGACAAGCAAAATTTTCTGATCTCTTCCAATTTAGGTCTCCCATGGGAGAATTTTCCAACAATAGCAAGTTTGAAAGGCATGGACACTTGCTCAATCTCCTCTTTAGAAAAGAAAACAGCCGTCTTCCCCTTATAAGAAGAAGAGGACTTAAGCACTATGGAAGTAAAAATGGATGCAGTAAATAATTGAGAAAAGGATTTCCTTGTGGAAGGTGATTCAGTAGTGGAAGGATTAGAGGTGGCTGGCCATTGAGCAGCCATGGCCACCACCAGAAAATTTAAATTTCAAAGGGTCAGTTAGAGGAGAGGAGGAAAAATGGATTAATTTTAATCCTATATTATTCACTGGTTTAGGCATTTTTAGAACATACTTAAAACACACTAAAAATATATATAAAATACTATGCTAAAATAGGTAAAATTATCACTTATCAACCATGGAGCACGACTATCTGGAGTTCGTCAGAAAGTGCGTCAAGTGTCAAATGCACGGTGATGTAATACATGCTTCTTCCTCAGAACTCCACAGTATGACTGCTCCTTGGCCATGTTCAATGTGGGGAATGGATGTAATCGGAGTCATTGACCTCCCAACTTCAAATGGACATCGATTCATTGTAGTGGCAATAGAGTATTTCACTAAATGGGTTGAGGCTGAATCCTATAGGCATGTGACTAAGAAAGTTGTGACTGATTTTCTAGGAAATCACATTATCTGTTGTTTTAGGGTACTGGAGACGTTGGTCACGAATAATGAGAAGAATCTCAATAACGACATGGTGATGAGTTGTGTGAACTATTCAGAATCAAACACCCAAACTCTGCCATATATAAACCTCAGATGAATGGAGCTGTAGAAGCTGCTAATAAGAATTTGAAAAAAAATTATTTGCAAGATGACTGAAACACATCGGGATTGGCATAAAAAGTTGCCTTATGCACTTTTGGCATACAGGACTACTATCAAGACTTCTACTGGGTTAACTCCTTATGCTCTTATGTATGGAATGGAAGCAGTTTTACCACCAGAAGTAGAGATCCCCTCCCTGTGCATTTTGATGGAATCCCAGTTGGATGAAGCTGAATGGGTTAAGGAGCACCATGAGTAGTTATCGTTGATTGATGAAAAGTGTTTGAATGCTGTTTGCCATGAACAGTGCTACCAGAAACGAATGGTCCATACTTATCAAAAGAATGTCAAACCTCACCAATTCGAAGTAGGAGACACAGTTTTGAAGCGAATTCTTCCAGTTCAGGAAGAGGCCAAAGGGAAATTGGCTCCAAATTGGCAGGGTGCATTCATTGTGAAAAAGGTATTATCAGGTGGAGGTCTTGTTTTAGCAGAAATGGATGGTCAAAATTTTTCCCAAATCATCAATTCAGACATGGTGAAAAAGTTTTACATTTGATTAGTAAGTTTTCTTTCAAAATTATTGCAAAAAAAAAAAAGAACGGGTGAAAGGCGGGCCTTCTTTCTTTTCCCTTAAACATTTTCTTCCTCTAGTTTTCCCCTTTTGAACCTTCAGAATCTATAAATTTCGTTTCATAACCCACTTGATGGTTGCACCCCACACTGGGGCAAATTTTATTTTAGTTGACTGTTGGTTAAAAAATGATACAAAAAGAAAACCCCATGAGAAAGAGATAAATTGGGGCAAATTTTAAAATAAAATAAAAAAGGAAAAAAGGAGAGAAAGAAAGAAGAAAGAAAGAAAAGAGAATCCCAAAAAAGCAAGAAATAAAAGTTGGGATAATTTATCCTAAGAAAAGCGACCTCAAGACAATCAACCCTCTCACAAATTCTGCTTTCCAGCTTTAACCTTTTGGACACCCTACCTGACCCCATTACAAAAGCCAAGAATGTTACTGACCTCCGTCTTTATTTGTGATAATTCTGAAATGAAATTTTGCAAATCAAAGTGGCAAATGATGTTAATATATCTATCCTTAATCAATCAAGGGAAGATTGTCCTATTGATGCCAAATAATTTAGTGCCAATCTGATCTAATGAAAAGGGGAATGCCTGTTTAAGACTTGAATGATTGTTGCTCTATGCCTCCTTTGTAAAGGCAAAAACCCGAAAGAGCACCTAAAAAAAACAAAATAAAACAAAACAAACAAAGGGGGCGGGGGAAAACCTTAGTGAAAACCTGAAAGGGCACTAAGGTGGGAATCTTGTACGCACCAAAGAAGCCAGGTAAACGAAAAGTGACAAAGCTGAAAAGAACTAGTGACTACGTTAGCTTGGGTTTTTCTCTCCATGGTTGTTCTCCTTTCGGCAACATCGAGTTTCTAAGGAATGACATCCAAAGGGTCAAGTGTGATATTCTTGGTCAAAGGCCTGATTTCAACAGTGTATATAAGTTGTTTGGTTACCTTTGAAATTCTTAATTTATCTTTAATAAAAGTTATTTTACACTTATTTTTGTGCTATTTATCGTAATGTGTTGCCTTCCATTTTGTGGGTTTTGGTTTCAATTACATGAAACATGATGTTTGCATCATACAAAAAATAATGATGAAATTAAATAAAGTTATTTTGCATTGTTCCCTTCATTTAGATTCTTGTTAAAAGACAATCCCTGTAATTTATCATGAAGGATCATAGCAAGTGATGATGTTTATAAGGCACAGCAAGAGGTCAACTCAAAGATATTGATGAATGGTAAAATCAGGGATAGCTCACAAGAATGGACTAGGGATTGGATTTTGACTCCCAGAACTCATGTTTTTACATTTCTCAAGGCTTGATAGACCTCATGGTGGCAGCACATTATCTAATCATGCTTCACTTCCCATCTACAGGTAAAGTTGCGATCTCATTATTGACGCTTTATTGAAAAGAGAAAGCTGGGGCAAAATTCAAATCCAAAAAATTGATTTCAATTTACACTGAGGCAAATTTTAAAGAATTGACTTTGAATAGAATTCGTTTGATTTATACTAGCATATTTTTAGAAGGATTGATTTCAAATGGGTTTTGATGCTTTGAACAAGGCCAAAGTTTGAAAGGAATGATTTCAAATTGATTTGAGTGTCATATACTAAGGCCAATTTTTTTTAAGAAAAATTTGGATTTCAAAAGTGATGTCGATGCTTTATGCCTTAGGCAGAATTTTAGAAAGACTGATTTACACTAAGACAAATTTTTAGATGAATTTGATTTCAAATGGGTTTTGATACTTGATAGCAGGCCAATTTTGACCAGAATGATCTCAAGTTGATTAGAACACCAAGAAAATTTAGAAAAATTGATTTTAAATTGACAATGGTGATCATGGAGTAAAAGGGGATTCATACTTGGTGCAAGTGCAGACATTGGGGAAAATAAAAAAAAAGAGTTTCATATGGATTTGTGGACCACTTTCAACATTTTTAATCTTTTTCATGCATCTGTCCAGTAAATTGGACATTTCACATTAATTTGTGGGTTGCTTTTTGGCATAAAAAATATATATATCTCTCTTTCATGCAAGTCCAGCAAACTGGACCTTCACGTTTATTTTTCAAGTTTGGCAAACCAAACTTTGCATTGCATCTCACCCCAACAAACTGGGTGCATATCCAACAAACTGGAACTTCACATTTATTTTTCAAGTTGTGCAAATCAAACTTTGCATTGCATCTCACCCCAGCAAACTGGGTGCATGTCCAGCAAACTAGACCTTCATGTTTATTTTTTAAATTTGGCAAACCAAACTTTGCATTGCATCTCATCCCAGCAAACTGGGTGCATGTCCAGCAAACTGGAACTTCACATTTATTTTTCAAGTTGTGCAAATCAAACTTTGCATTGTATCTCACCCCAGCAAACTGGGTGCATGTCCAGCAAACTAGACCTTCATGTTTATTTTTTAAATTTGGCAAACCAAACTTTGCATTGCATCTCATCCCAGCAAACTGGGTGCATGTCCAGCAAACTGGACCTTCACGTTTATTTTTCAAGTTTGGCAAACTAAACTTTGCATTGCATTTCACTCCAGCAAACTGGGTGCACGTCTAGCAAACTGGGCTTTCATCTTTAACTGTCTTGCATTCACCCCAACAAATTGGGTGCAAGTCCAGCAAACTGGACCTTCACGTTTAATTTCTGTGCATTCTCTCCAGCAAATTGGGATTGCATTTTGTCTAGCAAACTAGACGTTTCACATTTAATTTCTTTACGTTTCATCAATCCTAGCAAATTGGGATCACACATCTCTTTAGAAAACTGCATGTTTCATATTTCATTTTAATTTCAATTTTATTTTTCAAGTCGGGCAGCCCAAAATTTTCACTTGTTTTCGAACTACATTTGACCTGATTCCCTTCATAGGGATACGTAGGCAGCTCCGTGAGAGCTCGGTCATATGTTTTTTTATGTTCGTTTAGTCATTAGTTTACATCTCATCACATTCTCACACTATGCATGATTAGATGTTTTGCTTACAATAGTTTTTTTTTTTGTTTACAATAGTGTTTGTTTTCACATTTAGGTGAGTCAAAATTTGGTGTTGTCTACGGCTTTATTTGAAATCTCTACATGATTTCCAACAAAGAGGGGCAAATAGTAGGCACCAAATTTTGACTCACTATTTATTTTTCAAACATTGGAGGCATGTTTATATTTTGGTGTCAAATTCTAATTTTTCAATAAAAAGGGGGAACAAATCAATAATCTCAGGGGGCAAAAAAGTAATTTTAGCTGTAAATATTTTTCTATTAGCTTTGGGACTTTTAAATTTAAATTTTTTACTTTTATATGTATTTTTAAATTTTTGTGATTTTTTCAGATTTAATTGGTATTTTTCTATATTTTTCGGTATTTCGCCAAAATAGGGGCAAAATGGTAATTTCGCCCGCAAATACTATTTTTCCTCATTTCAAGTCTGAAATTTATTTTTCAAGTTTTTAAGTATGTTTCTAAATTTTTTTTATTTTTCCGGTGACGATTTCTATTTCTTCTGTAAATACTGCATTTAGGGGCAAAATCATCATTTCACATTTTAAACGCATTTTTCACCAATTTTTTAGTCATAAATGCATTTTCTAGGGTTTTAAGTTTATTTTTAATTTTTGGTAAATTTTTTAGACCAATAGCTATTTTTCTGTGTATTTTTGTTTATCTAGGGGCAAAATATTCATTTCACACCTCAAACGCATTTTTGGCCAGTTTTAAGTTCTAATCTTTATTTTTTTTTAATCTTGAAATCTACTTTGAATTTTTTGACAGATTTTGGATTTCACTGTCATTTCTTTGTATTTTTATTTTTTGGGTCAAAATTAATTTTTTAAAATAAAATTAAAATTTTTATTACCGGTGGCATTTTTGTTATTTTATAACATTCTTGGAGGCCAAGACTGCTAGCTCTATAAATATCTCCCATTAAAATCAGAAAAAGGAGGAGAAAAAAAAAACCTTACAGACACATGTTCTTTTCAGCTATTAAGATCAAAACACACACTAAATCACCAAATACACACACACTTAGCCGTCATTTCCTTCAAGGGCGTTAGGCTCCTGTTCATCATCAACTCATATTCAAGCTTTAAAAGGTAACACCTTAGTTAAATTTTTGGCTTTTAATTCATCTTCTCTCATTTTACTATGAAAATTTAGATTAGATAAAAAGAAGCAAGAACAAAATTTGTGATTGTTTGTGTTTTTGGTTGAATTTTTCTGAAAATGTTCTGGGATTTTCCTAGCTGTTCTTCTTTCTGGTTTTTTTCAACTTCTTCATGGTCTCTCCCTAATCCTTACCAGTCAAACCTCCACTCTACCGTTAACTCCTCCACCTTCATCTTCCTCTCTCTCCCTTGATTCCCCTTGGCAAAACCTCAGCCTCCCTCAACCTCCACCTGTAAATACCAGATCCCCTACGCAAACACCTTCACAGAACCACCAACAATTATAGACAATACCACAATCAGTCGAAAACACTATCTCCACCACCAGCTCCGTCCAATTCACCACCAATCCTAGCAGCATCTTGCCTCATAGAACCACTCTCCCCTATTGCCAGACCACCGTGAACCTCAATCTCACAAGACCACCACCAGTAACCCATATCTCCTCCTTCCACTTTTCTCATCCTCAACCAGAAAACCCATAACAATTGTTCAGTCTAGCTCTATTATCACCAAAGTCTTCCCTACCACCTCCATCTTCTCAATGCCCAACCTACAAAGAAAAACAGAACCATAAACGCCAACCAATTTGTCCTAGTACAATCACCTACACCCCCAATTCATGAAGCCATCCCCATCTTTCAACACCATTGGAAAATTCAAACCCAATCAACCCCCACTCCACCACAACCCACCATTAGCTCCCAATTCAACACATAAACAGTCACAAATAACTGCCAATCTCACCAATTCACCATACAATAACCACTTTGAGCCACCACTCAAAGCCACCCCCGCCCACATCCAGCCCAAATTATCACCACTGTACCACCAGTACAGACTCTCACAACTGCCCACCACCATTGACCCGCCATGATCAACCAGGACCAGACCCCAAAGTGACACAAACACAAGTAGAGACTCCCTCCATTAACATCGCCACCACATCAATAGTCACAACCATAGCACAAATCTCCACTACAAGATTCAACGTCTGTTACCCACAACTCTGCCAAATAACCCCAATACCATCACTAGAAAGCCCCTCCTCCAGTTGCACACACCATCACAGGCCTCCACACAACAACCTTCCTCGCCTCATCTGAACCGCCTCTCTCTCCAATTTCTCTGCAAAGCTAGAGAATCGAATCACGACCCCAAGAACCCACTAGTCCAATAAACCCATAGCTGCCACCAGTCATAGTCCCTATAAGCCACTGAATCACAATCATCAAACAACGGCCATCCGAACAACTTCAAACCTCCAGCTTCACAGTGACGGTTTCAGGTAGAATATAGTGAAACGGAGAGAATTAGAGAGATCAAAGAGAATGAGAGATAGAAAGTAGAAAGAGAGAAAAACAGAGAAATGGAGGAAAAGGAAAAAGAAATAGAAGGAGAAGGAATTGAAAGACAGAGAGAGAAGAGAAAAGGGAGAGAAGAAATCAGGAAAGAACAAAGAAGGGGGGGTAAAAGAAGAGAGCAGATCACATGAGGAAGAAGAGAGAGAGAGGAAAGAACGAAAAAGAGATCAAAAAATAGAAGAAGCTAGAGAGAAAGAGAACGCGAGAGATAGAGAATGAAATTAAGGAATTTTAGGAGAAACTCAAGTCTGATGAAAAAAGAAAAAGTTATTAGAAAATTTTGGGCATTTTGGGGAGATTTTGTATCTATTTTGCTATTCTGGTTTAGTTTTAAACTCCAGTTAATTTGTTTTGATTTGATTTAATCTAATGTTATATTAGTTAATTGATTTAATATTTAAGTTAACTGATCAGTTAATTGATTTTTTTTATCTAGTTTGATATTTTTCTTTGATTATTTTATGATTAGATAGTTTTTTTTACATATCGGCCTTTAGATTCTTTTGAGTAGTATTAATACACCCCAGATATTTTTAGTTTTCTGCAATTCAGTCCCCATTAATTATAGATTGCCCCTCCTTAAATTTCATTCTTTATCAACTTGGCTCTATTAATTGCAATTAAACCTTAATAGTTACTGGAATTTGTCAATCTAAGCCCCAATGCTTTGCCAGAATTTTTTTTTATTTTCACCCCAATTTACTCTAATTTTGCATTTCTACCCCTTAGACCTCGTGAATTTCTAATTTTTACACTTTAAGCTTTATAGAAAGTTATTTTTAGTACTTTTAGTTGCTAGACCTTACATTCGTAGCCCAAGTTGTCAATACTTATATATTTTAAGTTTTGTTATACCGGGGTATCTTGACTTGTTTGTTTATTTTGATTAGTATTTATACTGAGTCTTCAAGAGGTATCCCTATTCCTCGTTAATTTCTCTTTATATGCTCCAATGTGCCTTATGTGATTTTTTATGCATTTTTTTCTTCCTTATCTATTTCTTATTTTACATGCTTTTTTGTGTGTTTGTTTTCTTTATGCTATTTAATTTCTTCAAATTTTCTTATTTTGGCAAAAGTGTAATATTTTTGTATTTAGCTAGCCAATGTAATAGTTAGATTACATTTATCATATTTTTAGCAAAAATTTTGTATTTAGATAATACGTGTAATAGATAGGTCGTTTTACTTTTTCACCCCTAAAAATTGTAGCTAATCTCCCGATGTAATAGTTAGGGCTTTTGTGCTTTTTTGTGCTTGTGTGTTTATATGTTTTACCACTTTCCTTAGGATTTGCATCTAAAATATCATGTTTACATGCTACTTGCCCCTATGTGTTATTATATGTCTTTATATGTTTACTTGCTTTCAGTTCATGCTTCATTGCTTTAATTCATGTTTTATCAGTTTTATTATTCCGTCACCACACTAGTCCAACGCTAGTTGTGGCTTTTCTCGCTTCCTAGCTAGTCCAATGCTAGTGGGGATTCCTAAAAAGGACTAGTCCAACGCTAGGCCCTTTGGTCATTTTAGTGCTAGGTGCACTCGTGTGCATATTACATCATTTCACACACTATTCCCTTTTTAGTTTTTCATCATTTTGCATGATTTAAATATATATAATCATCATTATAATCTATTTTTTTAATTATTTGATAGTGCATGACATTTAGGTTACATTTTCACTTAGACTTTTAGGACAGTTGTGTGATACGACTAGAAATAGTCGCCTACTCACATGGGAAGCGGTGACGTACATGCCGTTTCCCCCTCCATGAGTAGGAACATATCAGTCACGAGTTATTAATCCCCCGTACCCATTATGATGCATCCCCACTTTCTTCGACTACTTACTATTTTGAACTATTATTTTTTCTTTTCTTTTTGCATTTCATTTTTGCATAGATACTCGTGACTCCCTCAGGGCCTCATTCCGGGTTTCACAATTAATGCGATAATCCCAACTAAGCCTCGATAGAACATTTTGACCCCCCTGATACCCCATTTAGATTTAGGACTTGCATTCATATAGGCACATCCGAACGCGATAAAATTTAGGATTAACTTAGGAAGTTTTGATTAAACCTCGCAACTATCCTCGGCTCGGTAGAAATGGTGCCTTAGGCGCGAGCCTTTGCCTTCCCTTTCTTCAAATGTGACTCTCGGACCTTTTTTTCTCGTTTTTTCGTAGACCGGAGTCGGAAAAGGGTTTTCAATATTTTTTTCTAAAAATTTTTGTTTTTATTTGATTAAATAATTTTTTGGGTGACTTGGTACATCCTAACTCAATACCAAGTAGCGACTCCATTTTCAAAATAAAACCCTTTTTCAAAATTAGTTGGCCAAAACTGTCGCACTTTTAGTCCCGGCCTTATTTTCTTTTAAAATACCATTTTTTTCAAAATAACACTTTTTTACTAAAAAATCGATTTTTTCACACACGCACAGTTTTTCAAAAAACCTATCTTTTCAAAAAGGGTCACCGGATTAGACCGCCTTTTGGGGTGCGATATTCAACGACCCTACTAGTACCGTATCGATTTTGGGACGTGACAAAATGCAACCGAGATATCATGCACCGTCAAATGCTAAAAATAGATAATAATAATAATAATAATAATAATAATAATAATAATAATAATAATAAAATATATACCAAAAATCATGCAAATATGGAAATTTCTAAAAAAAGAAAATGTGTGTGATATGAGATGAAATGCACACGAGTGAAACTAGCACTAAAATGCCCTAAGGGTCTAGCATTGGATTAGCCCTTTTTAGGAATTCCCCACTAGCGTTGGACTAGCAGGGAAACAATAAAAGCCACAACTAGCGTTGGACTAGTGTGGTGACGGATTAATAGAACTAATGAAACATGAATCAAAATGATAAAACAGGAATCAAAAGCAAGTTAACATATAAAGACATATCAAAACATGTAGGAGCACATAACACGTAGGCATGATATCCAGATGAAGATCCTAAGGAAAGCGGTAAAACATATTAGCACAAAAGCACCCAAAAGCACATAGGCCCTAACTATTATGCCAAGAAATTTAACTGCAATTTTAAGGGGAAAGTAAAATAACTTATCTTTTACACTTGCAATCTAAAATACAAACTTTTGCCAAAAATATGAGAAAAATAATCTAACTATTACATTGACTAGCTAAATACAAAATATTACATTTTTGCCAAAATAATAAAATTTGAAATTAAGTAACTTAAATGCATAAATATATCAAAAGTATGAAAAATAAGAAAATATTAAAAAAAATAATGCATAAAAAAATCAAATTGGAGCACAGAAAGAAAAATTAACAAGTAATAGGGATACCTCTTTGAAGACCCGGTACAAATACTAATTAAAATGAACAAACAAGTCAAGGTACCTCGATATAATGAAATAAAGTCTAAAATATGTAAGAATTGACAATTTGGTTAAAAATGTAGAGTGTAGTAACTAAGGGGACTAAAATAAATTTCTATAAAGCTTAAGGGATAAAAATTAAAATTTCTAATTGATAAAGCGGAAAAAATTGTAAGGGAGAGCAAGATTGGGGGTAAAAACAATAAATTCCAGCAAATGAGAATAAAATTGCAAAATTGTAGGACTTAATTGAATTAAAATACAATATGGGGGGTCAATATGAAGTTATTAAAGACTTAAATGCAAATAGCTAGAAGTTTTTGGAGTATATCTGATATGTTCCTAGGGGTGCCTTCAATCTTGATGCTTGAGCATACTTGTGGTAAGCTAGGACTTCTACCCGTTGAGCATGGGTTAAGAGCTTGATTGGCTCAAGATGAGCTCAAGTCTTAGTTGGTCATGAAGTGGACGTTCAAACCATGTTGTTGCCATGAAGGAATGCATGTTTTTGGGTTGCTCAAGTGGATATGTGGAGCATAAGGTTCAGCCGTCTAGTCTACGCCTTGTTGGATCAATGGGAGAAGCCCAATTTATTTGATGAGGAGGCATTTGACTACTTGAGCCTAGAAGCTTTGGACGTCCAGCCCAAGATCAAATTCGGGACCTTATTTTGTTAATTTTAGAACTTAGTTTTATTCATTGTTTGGGCTTTCATTATAGTTACAAGTGTTTTTAATTAAGTGTTTTAATTAGCTAATGTTTAGCTTTAGTAGTTACTTACTATTCTAAGCCTAGAGTTACCTTTGTCAGCCTATAAAAGGCTATGGTATTGTTCATCCGAATTATGTGTTGATTATTCATGATATTGTGTGTTCTCTTAATTAAAAGTTTTCTTAGTTTTTTGTTGATTAAGAACTACTCTTGATCTTGTTGAGTGATTCCCAGATCAAATCCTTAGCTTAGAATTATTTCGTTATTGTTGATTAAGGTGCTCTAGGTTTGCTTAGCCCCCTATAGGGCTGATTTCATTGAAGAAAGGTATAATTCAAGGCAGGAAATTCCACGTCTTGATCGTTTTGGTCCAAGGATCAAATTCTGTCAGAGTTCAACGAGTTGAACACTTGGTTTTCAAGAGTCTTGGTGCCGTTTACAACTCCACGCGCATCAATTGGTATCAGAGCATTGGTTCATCTTGAAATCAAAGTTTTCCAAGACAAATTTTCCTTTGGAAGGTTTCAGTTATATCCCTTTTATTTTGTTCTTGAATTTTGGTCGTGTCTTGTTCTTGTTCTTGAGGTATTTCTTGCATCTTTGTTTGCTGTCCAATCTGTCCAGTTTTGTTTACTGTGTTTCTTGCTTCCTTACAATCGTGTTTTGAGTTTTGTTCGTGTTTTAGGGTTTGTCCTGATGTGGTGTAGATTAGGTAAAATAATTATGAACAAAAACACTACAATCAAGTAATAAAAACCTAATCTCCTAACTTAATCTGCAATTGCACGGGTCAGTTGTAGTATTTGGAGTATTAGGTGTTGAATCCCACAGAGAATCAAATATGTGCAATTACTTAAAATTTTTCATTAACTTTTATTATCTAAACTCAATTAAAATAGGATGGAGATGGGGTCCCTTCAATAGAATAGATATATGATTGATAACTTTTGTAGAATTCAAGTCAAAGAAGCCTAGAACATAGAATCCACTAATGAATCTTGCATGAATGATTTACTAAGTTTTACCTTGCCTTGTTTAGAATCCAATTCCATAAGTGTCATAACTAGATCTCTCTATGCAATGACAAGATTCCAACTATTCTCATGATAAAATCTTATGAAAACATGAATTGTAATGATTCACTTAAGTATCCATTATTCTCATATGAACCACTTAAGCATTATTTGTTCATTTTCCATTATAACAAGCATTTCTCAATGTCAAGTAACAACTAAATGACACGTTTAAGTTAGCCAAGCAAAAACAAGTGTTAAAACTTGAATAAATAAATAAACAAATGTAACCTTAGCAAGTTTTGATAATATAAGTCATGCTTTTGGATTCATTGGCTTCATCAATATTCTAGATGAAGCCTTTAGTGAATCATGACTAACGAATTAACTAAAAGTATAACTTCAAAGCAATTCATTCAACAAGTGAAAGTAAATAGAGGGGAGAAAGAATTGCTCAACCAAAGTTTTAGACAAAGCTTCTTTTCTTATTCACCTTCAAAGTTGAACTTACAATAGTTCTCTTACAATGTTCCTCACTCTTCTATTGAAGGATAAAGAGAATTCTATTAATTCTCTATCAAAACTAGTATAGACTAAGCTAATACTACTCTCTACTACTAAAACTTGTACAAAAGCTTTACAAATGACTTCTGTTTATAGACAAATGTTCCTCAAGTCATTTTCCAACTTGCATGGATCATTAATGCATGGAAATGATGAAGATTTGCTTGGGGATTCCAAATGGGCACAAAAGTCTTCATTTATGCTTCCAATGTATTCTCCCAATTGCAAAACCCTATCCCCATTTGAAAATGTCTACAAAAACTAGCTAGAAGATGATGCAAGTTGATGTCCTAAAAAATCTAGCCGACTTATGATCCGCGAATGGTGACACGTGGATGGTAACCCGCGGATCACACCTTTGTGGTCCCCACTTGATTCTTTATTTTTGCTGAGCTGGACCCCATGTGTGCAAGCATTTTTCACATATTTCCAAGCATTGTAGAGAAGAATTGGATTTTTTCATTATTTTTGCACAATTGTTCCTTCAAGTTGTTCATCCAACTTTTACTCTTTGAATCACCATTGGCTTTGATTTTCCTTTACTCCAATTGATCCAAAATAAGTTTAAGTATAATGAACCTGCAATTATACACAAGAATTGTGCATTAATTTGCTCAAGTAAAGATTCTACCTTAAAAGCCCTAAACCAAATCAAAACCCTAATTCTTAACAATTGTTGGAAAATGAGTCATTTGTAGCAAAAAGTACTATAATTATGCTAAAATATTATTTAAAACATATAATAATATATATCATAATATTGGTAAATTTATTACTTATCATGTCCTAATCCTTAGAGTCGTTCTTGATTTCTCTACATCAAGAATTCTAGGGTTTGTGTGTGGTTTTACTTGATTTCTTGACTGTTTTTTAATGTTCTTTGGTGTTTAATTGTCATTGTGTTAAAACCTTTTGAGGAAGTTGAATCTTGGCCTAAAGGGACATCTTGAAACAATTTTCTTGAAGGTTAAGTCGTGGTTTCTGGTTATTAAAAAAAATAAAAAAAACAGAAAAGAAGAAGTAAAGGAAAAGTCTTGCACAAAGAAAAGCCGTACAATTGGAGAAAAAAATTAAAAGAGGCGTGCAAGTGAAAAAGCCAAGCAGAAAATTAATTTCTAGGATTTTCTTGAGGTTTTTGATACATTCTTGGTGTGTTTACACGTTCCAATTGAATTTGGAACATACCTAAATTACTTCTTGAACTACACAATCTATTTTGGCAACTATCTTGGAGTCTTGAAGTCGTTCTTGAAGTTGTTGGATGATTTCTTGAAGTTTTTTAATTTTTCCAGCATGTGTTCATGTTTATCTTGTAGTTTCACTACAAGAAAAAATGGTATTAGTGACAATATTTTTTAGTGTCAACACGAAAGTTGTCAATGATTGTATCTTTAGTGACAAGATTAATTGTTATCACTAACATATATGAAGGACCACTTATTTAGTGACAACTACTAAATTATCGTCACAAAATTTTTCCCGCCATGGTTTTTGGGGTGCGCCAAAAATCTGTCGAATGATCAGTGACAACTTCTAAGTTGTCGTCACTAATATGTTTAATTTTCACTGACAATAAAATATTTTTGCCACCATATCTGCAGATGTCTATTTGTGACAACAAATCTTGTCGCAAAGAAATTGAATTTGCTTACTAACAACTTGCGTATTTTATTTTCTTTTATTCAATTATTTAGTTTTAATTAGAATTTGTTTTTAATAAACCTACGCTATTACATGGGGAAGGGGATTTGGCATTGGTGGGATTCGAACCCCTAACTTCTGGGGTAGAGTCATAGAACTCTAACCGCTCAACCCTCTATTCATTCTCAATTGGAAGTTGTTCTCAAATTGGGAAACTCATATCGTGATACTCTACTAGTTAAATAAAGATTGAAGATGTGATCTTTCTTTTTTAAAAATACTGTTAATAGTCATGTGACACATAATTGTCATTTAATTTTTAAATGTAGCTTCAATTTTTTTTGAATTGGAGTAACATTTCTGATAAAAAAATGAAATGTACTAGTATCCAAGTAATAAAAAAATCACAATTTTTATTTTAAATATATTTTTAAAGAATATAATATATTATCAAATTGAACAAATTTTAATTATAATAAACATGACTTTTTTAAAGTATACACAATTTATGTGGCCATATCACAATTTTTTTTATCAGAGAAATCATATCAGCACTATATGATCAATCGTGTACAGAGGTGAAAATAAATCGAATTAAACGATATCAATTTTTAAGGTTGTTTAGCTTGATTCAAAGTTGTGAACTCAAACTCACATTCAAGTTGGATAGGAGCTTAAAATTTGAGTTGGAGTTTGGTTTGATTCTTATATTCAATTGGTTCGAGTCTGACTTGAAACTTCATTTTTTTTATTTTAAAAATTTAACAATAGTTTATAATTATTTTAATGTAAAATATTAGGATACATGAAATAAAAATTATTAAAAATTTATTCAAGCCTCATAAACCTGAATATTTATAAGTTCGACGTCTATTCGGTAACTTAGTCGAATCCTAAAATTTGTTTGATCTTCATTCGAGTTGTTAAAATTAAAATTTTGAATCAAACCCACAATAAACTCTTAAGGGTTGGATTTTTTTGTGTCCTCATTGTAACTTGAAAACATGAATAATCAGGTTTTCTTTAATTTTCATTTTTTTCCATAATTAATTAGTGAAGAATGTTTAAAAAATATGATAAAAAATTCTAAGTTTATGGAGTATTGTTAATTCTTTTCTACTCTAAGAGATAAACTTAAAGCTGAAACTTGGATTAATTATATTCTATGGCAATGATATAGTAGATAAAAACACAACATATTCCCTTGTGCTTGAAGTCCCATTATTCATAGACTTCAATTACGGTGTGGATATGAAATTTGATCTGCTGCAAATATTCCACTTTTTCTGCTAAAAGTTTTAGGGAGATTTCTATATGATTTTTTCCCACCCCCACTTTTTTTCTACATGATCTCCCTACGTTTTAGGGGGTTTCTACAGGATCTTTCCCGCCCCCCGCCCCCATTTTTTTTTTCGTGTGACATTCCTAGTCTACTATATAAAATCTAGTTTACCTTCCTATTAGTGTGGTTTCTCAAGACACTACAAAGACAACAACGGTGTTTTCTTGGGTTCAATCTTCAATGAAAGGTGTCATCTTGTTGCTTCTTTTCATTTACTTTTCATCTTCACATATTTATTTTACGTCTAATATGTTAATCCACTTGTTAAAATTGTATATTTGTGATAAGTTGAACTGCATGTTTAATTTTATATGTAATTGTCAAAGATTTGGGGTGGTGTTATTTTTTATGGGTTATTCGAAGCCTTTCCCAATATCTGATGATTCAGTTGGTGTTTTTTTTTTTCATTGGTCATTTGATGCCTTTCCCAATATCTGATAATCTCTAGGTGTAAAAGTTGATTATGACTATCTTTAAACAGAATAATATGTTGGTCAATTTAGAGCAAAATAGAGAACTCAAACAACCGTACCACCATGGGAATTAATTTTGGTATTAGTCACACACAAACATGTAAGAGCTTTGAATGTAAAGAGTGCTATTGTCGATGTTAAGTGATACGAACCAAGCGATGAAAGCCCAAATAGATGGGGGCATTTGAATAATCCATAGTGCATCACCAATGCATAGGGGCTTAATCACTCAAAATGGAGGCTTAGAGGTGTCAAGAATGGTCAAAAGGAGCAAGAGGAAGAGGCCATCCAATGCTGGGACGAGTACACCTGCAAGGGTTCAGAAGAAGACACGTAGAAACTTTGCCAAAGATGGGATGACGTTCTGATGAAGGCCGCACAGAAGGCCAGCCCGCGGCCTTAGTCCATAACTTACGATTTTATTTGTTCTCTGCGTTTTTACTTAGTTTATAACGTGTAATAGACTAGTTACTTGCTATATTGGTTATTTAGGGTGTTTTTGCCTATATAAGGCTAATTATTATTATTGTTAAGACAGATTATTGAAGTTGAATAAAATCTACGAGGGTTTTTCCTCTCTGATTCTCTTTGTGAGAGTTGTGAGTTCCACGAGTGATTCATGAACTTCCTTGATATCCTTGAGTTCTAACCAGCGTGTGAGGTTAGGGTTTGGGATCCTCTTCAAACTAGTTTCAGTTCTCGGGTAGAATTGGGGTTAAGTTGTTCATTGATACACAAGAACGATCCTTTGGGAGGGTTGTCCTGTGGATCGCGAATCGTTGTGAAGGTTCCCGTTACGTGTTTAACGAGGGGTCTTGGGCGGATCATCAATTGGTATCAGAGCTTCTGGGTTCTTGGTATCAGGTGTATTCAATCCATCTCTTGAATTTTGATTCTTTGAGATTGGATATATCTTTTTATCTTTATTATTTTTGTCAAATTCCTGTAGTAGTTCTTGTGTTTTCCCTATTGTATTTAATTAATTCCACCCTTAGGGTTTCCTATTGATTTGGGATCTTGTGTCTTTGTGGTATTTCTTATGAGTTTATTGTTACTTTGTAGTTGTTGTCGTTTTAATCAAATAGTTTGCAATATTTTCTCCAATTTCTGCAATTTTTGTGATATCCTTTGCGTTCTTTGTGCTGTCTTTGCTTCAGGGCGCCTAAAAACACTAGAAGATTCGTGTCTTTTGTGCTCTTGTTGATTGGGTTATTGATTATTGGTGTTTTGTTCACTATTCATTAACAAAAATCATCAAAAGTCTCATCTCTTGTTAAAAAAAAAAATCGTGACACTATTCATCGTCACTGTTCATCGGGTACTGTGCACGCAACTGTTCATCCGAGTTACTGTTCACCCGAAACTTTCTGTCCAATTTTCCTATTTTGGGATGTGAGTGTTAGTGTTGGGTAGTGTTCTTTTCGTAGAAATTCTTACCTTAGTCGAATCTTTACCCATTTGTTTTCCTTCAATCCCTTTTATTTGTTTAAAATTCATCATATCTAACAAAGGAGAATCTAAGGCATTTGACCTTAGGGATTTTGCTGAGACCATGAATGCTAGCATCCAAGGTATGAGGCAAACCATAGAAGCTATGTGTGAGCGACTGGAGAGAACGAGGTCATTCACATTCGAAGTCAAGGAGTAGCCACAGAAGTCACCGGAGGAGATTACCATTGGCTAAATCTGGAGATTCTAATGATGAGATGGGGGCTGATAGGAGACCTAGAAGAGGAGAGCAAGCTCGTGATGGCAACATTGGGAACATTAAAATGAAAATTCCTAACTTCCAAGGTCGAAGTGATCCAGAGCTCTACCTGGAATGGGAGCGGAAGGTGGAGCACGTATTTGATTGTCACCACTACTCTGAGGAGAAAAAGGTAAAATTAGCTACTGTGGAGTTTTCAGACTACGCAAGTGTGTGGTGGGACCAGTTGGTTACCACTAGGAGAAGATGTGGAGATCGATCTATCCGCACATGGGAAGAAATGAAGACAATCATGCGGAGGAGGTTTGTACCTGGCCACTACTACAGAGAGCTGCACTAGAGGCTACAGTCCATGTCACAGGGTGGTCGTTCAGTGGATGACTACTATAAGGATATGGAGCCAGCAATGATTCGTGCGAATGTAGTAGAAGACCATGAGGCTACAATGGCTAGATTTCTAGCTGGTCTAAATCAAGATATCCGAGACAAGGTGGAGTTGCAGTCTTATGTGGATATTGATGACCTGGTTCAAAAAGCTGAGACAATGGAGAAGCAACTCAAGGCTAGGAAGAGAGATGGTACAGGCTCTTTCTATGGGAGGTCAAGGTGGCAGGATAGACCGTCCATGGGACGAGAGGATCGAGGTGATATGAGATCAAGAGATGTTGTCAGGCCAAAGGAGAGCATAGGTGATGGCAAAGGGCAAATGAAGGCACCTATGAGGACACGTGACATCCAATGCTTCAAGTGCCAAGGACGTGGTCACGTGGCATCCCAGTGTCCTAACACTAGGACTATGATCATGTTGGATGGAGGAGGCATAGAGAGTGCTTCTTCAGATGATGAGAAGATGCCACCACTGGAGGGAGGAAGTGATAGTGAAGGTCCTATTAGCTGCGAACCTGATAAGGGAGAGCTTCTTTTCACAAGAAAATTTTCAAATGAGCACCCTAAGGAAGCTGAACCTGATGTGCAGAAAGAATCAATCTTCCATACTCGATGTTTCATTGGGGACAAGGTATGTGGCATTGCCGTTGACTCTGGTAGTTGTACTAATATTGTGAATTCATTGTTGGTAGATGAGCTTGGTTTGAAAACAGTGAAGCATCCCAAGCCATATAGACTGCAGTGGGTGAGGGATAGTGGTGAATTGAAGGTGACCAAGCAAGTCGAGGTCGAGTTCGCCATTGGAGCCTACAAAGATAAGGTTTTATGTGATGTGGCGCCTATGGGGGCATGTCACTTGCTACTAGGGCGTCCATGGCAATTTGATCGCAAGGTGATGTATGATGGGTTCCGCAATCAATACTTGTTCACTTGGCATGGAAAGGACATCACACTTGTACCATTGACACCGTTGGAAACTCATAGGGACAATGTGAAGCTGTCTAAGGAACTTGAGGTTGCGAAGGGGAAGAAGAAGACGGTGAAGAAGGATCTTACTAATTCTCATTCTTCTCTTCCACACATTTCTTCTGTGCAGGTACACAATGTTCCCTCAGTTGGAGTCATGAAGAAGCAAGATTCGAGGACGAATCTTCTTGAAGAGAAGGGGAATGATACGAACCAAGTGATGAAAGCCCAAATAGATAGGGGCATTCGAATAATCCATAGTGCATCACCAATGCATAGGGGCTTAATCACTCAAAATGGAGACTTATAGGCGTCAAGGATGGTCAAAAGGAGCAAGAGGAAGAGGCCATCCAATGCTGGGACGAGTACACTTGCAAGGGTTCAGAAGAAGACACGTAGAAAAGGCCATCAGAAAGTTTCTGATGAAGGCCGCGGGCAAGGCCGCGCCGCGGCCTTCCCCACGGCCTCCGTCAGAAACTTTGCCAAAGATGGGATGACGTTCTGATGAAGGCTGCACAGAAGGTCGGCCCGCGGCCTAGCCCGCGGCCTTAGTCCATAACTTTACGATCTTATTTGTTTTCTGCGTTTTTACTTAGTTTATAATGTGTAATAGACTAGTTACTTGCTATATTGGTTATTTAGGGTGTTTTTGCCTATATAAGGCTAATTATTATTATTGTTAAAACAGATTATTGAAGTTGAATAAAATTTACGAGGGTTTTTCCTCTCTGATTCTCTTTGTGAGAGTTGTGAGTTCCACGAGTGATTCATGAACTTCCTTGATATCCTTGAGTTCTAACCAGCGTGTGAGGTTAGGGTTTGGGATCCTCTTCAAACTAGTTTCAATTCTCAGGTAGAATTGGGCTTAAGTTGTTCATTGATACACAAGAATGATCCTTTGGGAGGGTTGTCTTGTGGATCGCGATCGTTGTGAAGGTTCCCGTTACGTGTTTAACGAGGGGTCTTGGAGCGGATCGCATCATTAAGACTTTTTGAGGTGAATGAAAATTTAAATAAATGTTTGAAAAGAATCTGGCCATCATAAATACCTATTTAATTACTAATGTTTGAATGTATTTAGTGCTAATGTTTAGATCTCTTACTAAGGTATAATTCTTAATGTGTGCTGCTTTCTTTTCTTGGGATGACGTCACCAGCCTACTAGTGTTTGTTGGCTAGTGAAAGAATTGTCGCTTTGTTCTATATTTGTTTATTTTTGATGTTGTGTCTTTGGTTTTTGAATTTTTGGGGATCTTGATAATTGAATTCTGGCATAACGGAAGCACTATATTGCACCAAAATTCTTTTATGAAAGTAGACATGTCTATACTTTATTCAAAACAAGGAATTTTGTTGTCTTCGATAGTAATATAGCATATGATACTTGCAGCACTACTATTAGTATGACCAACATATATTATTGGCGAGTAAAAGATGATGGTTTTTAAATAGGAAATTCACTTAATCCTGCCCCTGGATCTTTGAAGAAAGCAAATGACTGGATAGGATGACGCGAAATGTACTGTTCTAAAATCTTATGTAATAATCAATTGGTGCTTGAAGCTTTAAAAAAAACAAAAAATAAAAAAAGTAGGATGACAACCATTACAAACAGCCTTTTGGATTAAAAGTATATCAGTTGTACATTAGTAAACCAAAGAAACATCGTTGGTAAGAATTGAAAGACAAAGGTGCTCTCTGCTCCCCAATGAAACTTGATGTGTCAGTAAAGAATTTGTAGTGTGATTAAGCTACTTTTTGCTGATTAGTTTTGTCCAACAATTTGTTCCATAAATAGTGTCACATATGTATACAAGTTGTAAACTAGAGAACTTATACAATGAGATTAGATATCTAAGTCACATATGTATATAGGTTGCATAGAATACAGATTAAATATCTAAGTCTCAAACAATCAGTTAAAAACTTAAATGCTAATGCTCTTTGACATGTGCTTTCAAAGTTTGGAGAAAATTTTTCAATTTTTTGGTGAACAGTTACTTAAAACTAGAACCCTTGGGATGTGTATGTTTTGTAGTTACCAAACCGATATTTATAATATTTGTATGTGTGTTTTATGGTTTTGACATTGTTATGAAATGATTATAAAATTTTTATAATGACAGTATAAAATATCAAAAGAATATGGCCAATGTAAAAACCTATTTAATTAGTAATTGTCGTGTCCTAAAAAATCATAAGTAAAGGTACTAGTGGGGTCGTAACTGTCGCCTCCTGAAAAGACGGTCCAGTCTGGTGACCCTTTTTGAAAAGATAGAGTTTTGGAAAAATCGTGCGTGTGTGAGAAAAAATCGTGTTTTAGTGAAAAAGTGTTATTTAGTAAAAAATGGTATTTTAAATAAAATAAGGCTGGGACCAAAAGTGTGACAGTTTTGGCCAACTAATTTTGAAAAAAGGTTTTATTTTTGAAATGGAGTCGCCACTTGGTATTTAGTTATGATGTACCAAGTCACCTGAAAAATCGTTTAACAAAACAAAGACAAAAATAAAAAATTTTAGAAAGATATTTGAAAACCCTTTTTCGACTCCGGTCTACAAAAAATGAGAGAAAAAGATCCGGGAGTCACATTTGAAGAAAGGGAAGGCAAAGGCTCACGCCTAAGGCACCCTTTCAACCTAGCCAAGGCTAGTTGCGAGGTCTAATCAAAATTTCTTAAATTAACCCTAGATTCTATCGTGTTCGGATGTATCTAAATGAATGCAAATCCTAAGTCTAAATATGGGTATCGAGAGGGTCGAAATGTTCCGTTGAAGTTTGGTCAGAATTATCGCATTAATTGCGAAACCCGAATCGAGACCTCGAGGGAGTCACGAGTGTCTATGCAAAATGTGATGCAAAAAGAAAAGAAAATAATAATAAGAATATATATTAAGTGAAGAAAGTGGGTATGCAACATGACGGGTACGGGAGACTAATAACTCGTGATTGAATGTTTCTACTCACGAAGGGGGGAACGGCCTATACGCCACCGCTTCCCACGTTAGTGGACGACTGTTTCTAGTCAAATCACACAAATGTCCTAATTTCTAAGTGAAATGCAACCTAGATGTCATGCATTTAAAGATGTGTAAAAATAATAATAATAATAATAATAATAATAATAATAATAATAATCATGCCAAATGGAAAGAAAACTAAAAGTGTGTGAAGTGGGATGCAAAATACGCACAAGTGCACCTAACACTAAAATGCTCAAAGAGTCTAACATTGGACTAGCCCTTTCTAGGAATTCTCCACTAGCGTTGCACTAGCGAGGAGACGATAAAGCCACAACTAGCATTGGACTAGTGTGGTGACGGAAAAATAAAACTGATAAAACATGAATCAAAGTAATGAAAACATGAATCGAAAGCAAATAAATACATAAAAACATGCAAGAGCATATAAAAGCACATAACACGTAATCATGCTTTTCTAGATGCAAAAATCCTAATTGAAAGCGATAAAACAAATAAACACGTAAGCATGCAAAAACACACAAGCCTTAACTATTACATCGGGGGGATTTAGCTACAATTTTAGGGGGAAAATTTAAAATGTCCTATCTATTACACTTTCTATCTAATTACACAAAATTTTGGCTAAAAAATGAGAAAAAATAATCTAACTATTACATTGACTAACTAAATGCAAAATATTATATTTTTCCAAAATAATAAAAATTCAAAGTTAAATAACTTAAATACGTAAATATGCAAAAAAGTATGTAAAATAAGAAGCAAACAAATAATAATAAAAATAATGCATAAAATCACATTGGAGCATATTGGAGCACATAAAGAGGAAAATAACAAGAAGTTGGAATACCTCTTTGGAGACCCGATACAAATGCTAAAAAATGAACACACATGTCAAGGTATCACCGTAGAAATAACCAAGAAATACTAATAAATTGGGGGGAAAGAAATGCAAATTCTATCGAATTAAAGAACCTAAAAACAAAATTGCAAACTTAAGAGATTAAAATGGTAAAATTGGAAATTCATCGAATTAAGGGCAAAATTAGAAAGATTACACAAGATCTAGGGGCAAAAAGGCAAATCAAAATAAATAGGTGGAAGCAAAATAGTAAATTTCAAAAGAAGCTATGCGAGACATAAATTACAGAGCCTAATTGAAATAATATAAAATCCAAAGGGTCAATTCACAATTATGAGGGACTCAAATGTAAATAATGAGAAAACTTTAGGGACATAATCATAATACTTAAGAATGACAAGGGCCGAAAAGTAAATCTCCATTTTTGGTAATCAACCAGAAATATTAAAAGTAGATAGTTAAATGGAAACTATACTAGTTAATTAAATTAATGCAACTAAATCAGTTGATTATTAAATTAAGTTATAATAAACACAATCACAAATCAAAACTAAACAAGTAAAAAAAATAGAAACAATAAATAAAAAAAAGTAAAATCCCCAACCCTTAAATTCCCTTCGGTCTCCTTCAGCCTACCAACAAAGGATTCTCTGTCTCTTTCTTCTTCACCTCTGCATCTCTCTTTCTTTCTTCATGGTCTCTCTCGTTGACTCTCTCTCCATCTCTTCTTCTCTGAAATCCCTATGGTCTTGTTTTTCATGTTCTCTCTTCTTTCTCACTTTTCTAGATTTTCTCTCCCTCTTTTCTGGTTCTCTCTTTCTACGATTTTTGCTCACTGCTCTTCTCTCTTCTATGCCCTCCCCTCGCTGTTCTCTTCTCCTCTCTCTCACTCTGGTTTCTCTTCCTCGTTTCCCTTTCCTGCTATTTTCTATTTCTGCTCGTTTCTTTCCCTATCCTCTCTTCTCTTCTCTTCTTTCTTCCTTCTTTCTTTCTTTAGTCTAGCCAGCTTTCTCTCTGTTTCCCACCATCTCTATCTCTCTATTTCCCTTTCTTTCTCTCTCTCTCTCTCTCTCTCTCTCTCTCTCTCTCTCTCTCTATGTCTCGCTTTGTTCTTTAATTCTCCCACATTTCCTTCAGTCTTCTCTATTTTGTGTGGTGGTGAGGCTGAGATTTGGCCCAAGGTGGAATAACAACAAGCTAGCGGCGAGAAAGAGGACTAATATCCTCTTTATAACACTATGGATACGTTAGGCAAGTCTACCTATTGTTCTGTAGTATAGCGTATGAGGAGTACCGAGTGTCGTACCCACAGGGACCTAACAAGTACTAGTAATCACCCGCACTTTATTATCTAGTCTAACTAATACGAAAGATTGGAACAAAAACAAATTAATCTAAGTAATAAATAAATGAGAGCACCAATGAATCAAACGAAAAGGAAATGCAACGCTTTAAATGCAAGACTTAGAAGTGGAATCCCCCTAACCCTAATCATTAACTTCAATTCGTGCCAAATGGATTGCTCAAATTCAATTGACCCTAAAATCCCGTTATTAAGTTGTTATCTTTCTCAAGCTTACAACCCCTATCCCTAGGTTAATTGATTGGAATCTCTTCCCAACTCAAAACCCCTAGAAGATGCAATACAATCAATGGATTTTATCATACGAATGGATTCACACCCATATATCAATTAAGATTGAATTCGTGCACAAAAACCCAATCTAATTCATCAATAAACTCATAAGTAAACCAATTAAAAATGAGATTTTTCCATTTAAACAACAAATCAAAATATCATAAACAAAGGTTAGGGTTCAACCCTTCCAAGTCTTAAACAATTCTACTCCATAATAAAGGGAAAAAGTTCAACAAGCAACAAAGAAAGCAATGAAAAACTCATTCTCATGTATGTTTCTTCACTCTTCTTTGTTGCAGAGTTTCCCTTGTTGCTGCTGCAATTCTTCTTCTTCTTTCAAGTCTTGAGTCTTTCTTCCTCCGTGTCTCCCTTCCGTTCCCCCTTTTTCCCCTAGAAAAGCCTTCCTTCCTCCCAATCAATGGATTTTATCATACGAATGGATTCACACCCATATAGAATTACTCAACCAATATAACAATTAAGATTGAATTCGTGCACAAAATCCCAATCTAATTCATCAATAAACTCATAAGTAAACCAATTAAAAATGAGATTTTTCCATTTAAACAACAAATCAAAATATCATAAACAAAGGTTAGGGTTCAACCCTTCCAAGTCTTAAACAATTCTACTCCATAATAAAGGGAAAAAGTTCAACAAGCAACAAAGAAAGCACTGAAAAACTCATTCTCATGTATGTTTCTTCACTCTTCTTTGTTGCAGAGTTTCCCTTGTTGCTACTGCAATTCTTCTTCTTCTTTCAAGTCTTGAGTCTTTCTTCCTCCGTGTCTCCCTTCCGTTCCCCCTTTTTCCCCTAGAAAAGCCTTCCTTCCTCCCTATTTTCTTCCCCTCTCCACTCAGGTTCCTTTTTCCCCCCAAACTTCACCTTGAAAACATACCGAATCACAGGTTTACGCAATTCATCTGCAGCCTCATCTGCGGCGCGGCCGAGGCCGCGGATGAAAAGTTGTCCGGGTCTGGCTCCACCCGCGCCCTCATCCGTGGCGCGGGTGATGCCGCGGATACCGACAGAAAACTTTCCTGTGCATTGGCCGAGTCACTGTCCTCACCCGCGACCTCATCCGCGGAGCGGATGAAGGCACGAATGGGGACAGAATCTCTAATTCCCTCCAACCATTGTTTTGTGCTTGTAATCTTGCGTTCCTATTTCGCATACACTCAACCATCCTTTGGTATTCGGCAGAAGGAGATGGAAAAACCTATAAAAACATGGAAAACAAGCTAAATGAGTAGCTCCCTTGTCAAATTCACTCAAGAATCCAAAAGAAAGAAAAACCACAATTATTAAGCCAAACTTGTAACGAAAAACACGTAAATCCTAGCCTAAACATGCCTAAAAATCTAGTCACTTTGGCCATTATCAAGGACTGGTGATGGTCTGATGAGCTTTGGGTTTGTTTGGGTGTTTGCGTTGTTTTGTGTAGTTACAAGTTGTTTGAGCTACTGGTTGTAGCAGGGGAGGCTTGGTTGTCGATTAGCAGCTGGGGTACTTGATTGATAGATTTAATTGGGCGTTGATGGTTGGCTTGCAGTGGTGTGCAGTGACTAATTTGGAGTTTTGTTGGGTTGTTTTGTTGTGATTGTGGGTGCAGGGCTAATGGCTTTGGTGGTTGCGTTGGTGGTGGATTGGTTAATGGGTGGGTGGTGTTGATTCTGTGGTAGGGAGGAGGAAACGGTGAGCCTAGGTCTTAGGGGTTAATTGGGCAGCTAATGATGGTAATGGGTGGCTTTCATTGTTTGGGCTTGGTGTTTGGCAATGGGAATGGAGCTTGTTAGTGGCGATTTGAAGCTGGTGAGGGATTGCCCACTGTTGTAGATGTTTGACTGTAGATAGGCTGCAAATGATGGGGCTAGAGAAGGTGATTTTCGGCGGGACTGGGTGGTTGTAAAGTCACAGGTGGTGGTGGATTTGAATTGTGATTGACGATGGTGTTGCAGGTGGGGATTGGTGATGAAATTGTGGAGGCCTGGGCTTTGGAAGGCAATAGTGTTATGGTGGATTTGGGCGGAGTGGGGACGATGATGGCATGGCTATGGATTGTTGATTATGGTGGTGGTTTAGGAGGGCCTTGGTGGTGGAAAAGGTAATAGGGGTCTAGGCGATGGATGAGTATTTCTGGGATTGATTTTTGCTATTTTTGCAGGGTTGTTTTGGTAACTGGGGATTCGATTGAAGTTGAGATAGAGGAAGCTGTGAATTGGCAGGATTGGAATGGTGTTTAGTGGTTCAGCTGTGATTTTGGGTGATAAATGGCTGTGGAAATGATGATCTGGTGGCAGGGGATGGCTTGAAGCTGCTGGAGTTTGGGCTTGGTGGTTGTTGTATGTGAAATTTGGAGAATCTGGTGGCAAGGGAGGCGTGGCGATGGTGATGTATTTTGCTTGTGGTGATTACAAAGAAGAAAAGGGGCTGTCATTTGGAGTTGTTTGATTGTTTGATGATTTCCAGCAGAATTTGGGGATTGTGGGCTAAATTTAGTGACTACAGGAAAAGGGAGAAAATAGAGGGGTGAGCTGGTTATTCATGGTGGTTGGGCAGTAGAAAGAAAAACAGGCGATGGGGATGAAAGTTGAGGGAAGAAGAAACACAAGACCCAGAAAATAAAAACAAACCCAAGAACAAGAACAAAACCAGAAACGATATTGAAGAAAAATCTAAACAACAAACTCAACAAAAATTTTGGATAATTGAAACATAATCAACTTTTTATAATGGAAGAAAAATGGGTCAAAACAAATAGAAAAGAAATAAGAAATTACCTTTCCTTTGAGATTGAAAATTAATCTGATATTGAAGATGAATTTGGTTGATTCTTGAATCTGATAATGAAACTGAAGATGAACAGTAGCCTAGGATGAAGAACGATGAACAATACCAACGAGATGAAGAAGGCGACTTCAAGTGTGTGTTTTTAGTGTGAAGTGTGTGTTTTGATCCTTTAAAGCACAAAAGTAATAGTGTTTTTAGGATTTTCAATTTTTCTCCTTGCTTTTTTTCTGATTAAAGGGGTATTTATAGGCCACTTGTCTTGGTCACCAAGACTACTACAAAATAACAAAAACGCCACCGGTAATAAAAATACTAATTTTATTTAAAAAGATATTTTTTAACACCAAAAATTAAAAATTAATACAAAGAAATGACAACGATCCCAAAATTTTTTTAAAAAAATTCAACGTAGATTTCAAAAGTAAAAGTTAGAGCTTAAAGTTGATAAAAACGCTCTCGGGGTGTGAAATGACGATTTTGCCCCTAAACAACGAAAATACACAAAAAAATGGCTAATAGCCTCAAAAAATTATCAAAAATTAAAAATAAGCTTAAAACACTAGAAAATGCCTTTACGACTCAAAAATTGACAAAAAATGAATTTAAACTGTAAAATGACAATTTTACCCTTGGACAATGAAAATTCACAGTAAAATAGCTATTAGTCTCAAAAAATTACAAAAAATTAAAAATAAGCTTAAAACACTAGAGAATGCCTTTAGGACTCAAAAATTAACAAAAAATGAATTTAAACTGTAAAATAACAATTTTGCTCTTGGACAATGAAAATTCACAGAAAAATAACTATTATCCTCAAAAAATTACCAAAAATAAAAAAATATGCTTAAAACATTAGAAAATGCCTTTATGGCTCAAAAATTGACAAATAATGAATTTAACTGTAAAATGATGATTTTGCCCTTGGACAATGAAAATTCATAGAAAAATAGCTATTAGTCTCGAAAAATTACCAAAAATTAAAAATAAGCTTAAAATACTAGAAAATACATTTATGACTCAAAATTGACCAAAAAATGAATTAATCTGTAAAATAAAGATTTTGCCCTTGAATGCAGTATTTACAGAAAAACATAGCAATCATCTCCCAAAAAATAAAGAAAATTTAGAAACATGCTTAAAGAATTAGAAAAATGAATTTGGAACCTAAAATGAGCTAAGATGGTGTTCGCGAGGCAAAATTACCATTTTGCCCCTGTGTTGGTAAAAATATAAAAGAATACCAATTAAATCCAGAAAAATCATAAAAATTTAACAATTTCACATGAAAGTAAAATATGAATTTAAAACCCCCAAAGCTCAATGGAAAAATTTTATAGATTACTATTTTGCCCCCAAGATTATTAAATTTGACCCCAAAAAATGCAAAATGCCCCCCAATGTTTAAAATAAATGATGTGTCAAAATTTGGTGTCTACAATAACGGTTGGATATACTTAGTGCTAATATTTGCTTCTCTTACTAAGGCTTAATTCTTAGTGCATGCTGCTTTCTTTTCTTGGGATGACAGCCGAAGTCGTTGGTGTTTGTTGCCTTGTGATTGACTTGCTTGTTTTTTCAGCTTTTGTGTATTTTGATGTTGTGTCTTTGGTTTTTGAATTTTGTGGGATCATAATAATTGAATTCATAATTCATTGCAATTTTTATTTGTTAGATATTCTGTCCTGAGTTAATTTAGAATCACCATATGCGCAATAATTTAGAATCACTATATGCACATATGTCCACGGGACAAGAAGGTTCTTTATTTTTTATGCACATTTGCATAGATCTGGATGGTATAGTATTCCCTATGCACATATGTGCATTGGGCAAGACGGTTCATTAAGGTGATATAACCTTTTCCTAAGGTTTTTGGGTTCCTAATTGTTTAGTATAACTAATTTTATCCAGGATCTTTGTTGAATTTCTTTGCATGACTATTAAATTTTGTAATACACTTAATACTAAGTGGTTCTTCTTTCTAGATGTCTGGTCCAGGGAAATTTGGATTCTTTTCACTACAATTAAATCAAAATTTGAAGGCACCATCTCAGATTCCCTCTACATCACCTTCTCTGTTTACCAATTATGGACAGGCTAGTAGTGCTAGTACTGGTATGCAGAAATCTACACCTACCACACCCATAGTAACTAATCTTGCAAATTCTATTGCAAAAGATTCCCAAGCTAGTAGGTTTTATGTTATTTTAGATTATCAATCAAATAAACACATTGAGGATTCCTTTTCATTTGATTCTACAGATCAAAGGAAATGTCAAATTTTTTCACAATGTTCAAATCAACTTGTTGTGAAACCATCTCAAGCTCCAAATTCGACTCCTCGCTCTTCAACTGATGTGGGACATATTGATGTTGGCATCAATGAGATGTAGGATGAGTCTAATATGTCTCTATTTAGTGATCCTGAGGATATTGTTCAAAGTGTCTCAAATTCTGGTAGGATTAAATTATTTTGATCTCAATAATAAACTTAAGTTTTAACCTTTTATTTTTTCGAAATATGGCAAATCCATCCTCTCCAAAGAGAAAAAGAGGAGCTACTTGAAACATTACATTTGCTAAGAAGAAAAAGGCTAACGAAAAGCTTGAAGTTGAGGTTTCAAAAGAGTCTCACAGGATAATAGGAAAAGATGCTGAGCATTGTATAACTGAAGCAGGTTTTGTAGCTCGCAAGTATGCTTCTTTGCAAGTTACCAAATGGTCAAATATCATCGAAAATGACAAGGAAGAGTTATTCAAAATTATCCAGGTATCCATGAATGTATTATTCTAATACATTGAATCTCATATGTTACCACAAGTTTTTTTTGTGCTTAGAAGTATCAAAAGTTTAATGCTTGCAATTGTGTTGATTTTGGAGTTTAATAAGGAGCCCACAATTGTAATTTTGAGAACTAATCTTGGTTAGCTTAGCTATGACATTTGGTTGTTCCATATTAAAGGTATTTTTATAGCACTATAAAGCCATTATGTATAGGACAAAGCTTGTGAGGAATTTCGTTTGTTACTGTTTAGTTAAAAAGATTAGAATGTATCTCTTTTTACACTTTACGATTGAATATTTGCAGAAATCTCTGAACATTGAAGACCAGATTGACGTTAAAAAGGCTATATACAAACAGCTAAATACACAATATCGAAATGCTCGCCATAAGCTCTATAAATTCCACTTCAAGGTATACAAGACCAAGGAAGAGGCGGTCAAGCATTGTCCACCAAGTGTAAAACAAGCTGATTGGTTGTGGCTTTGTGACTATTTCTCATCTGAAGAATTTCAGGTTTGAATGTTCAAGCAGTCTATTTGTGAACTCTTGTTACTTACTAATTATTACATTTAACAAAGGTGTTACTAAGTACATGTAAGTGCAGAAAATGAGCATTCACAACATCAGAAATCGTGCAAAACAGGACAGACCTCACACAGTTGGGATAAAATCATTTGAAAGAATTGGAGATGAAAAGGTAAATGCTAAGTTTCTAATCTTTTGTTTAAGGACAATGCATTATAATTGTATATAAACATCTTTTTCCTGAAATATCTTTACAGAAAGTAAATGAGGGAAATGAGCTTGGGTAGATAGATTTATATTGAGTGACTCGTTTCAGTAATAAAAGAAATGATTGGATTCGTCCAAATGCGAAAGTGAATTTTGTAATTACTCTATCAATGCTAAAATTCTCTTCTTGAGGACAATGAAATGACTAGTGTTTATTTTTTTATTTATATAGGAGCATATGAAAGATCTTCAATCTCAAGCTAGAGATCAAGGTTTTTGCCCAGATGTGCAAGAAAAATTTTGTGCAAATGTTCTTGGAGAAAAGTTAGGTTATATGTGTGGTCGTGGAGCTGGTCCAAAGCCAAAATTTTCAACTAAGAATAGCAGTCGAGCAGAGATAGAAGCTGCAAAGAAAAGGGCAGAGCAGGCTGAGCAACGAGCTTCTGAATTGGAAGATGAGTTCAAGGCTCAAGAAGAAGAAATTCAAAAAATGAGGGAAGAACAAAAGTATACAAACGATCTTTTGAACAAGCTACTAGAAAAAATGGTAAAATCAGAATTACCTACATCCTTAGTGCAGGTAAAATCAGTGCAACTTTTGTGTGATGAAGTGGATGATTCGTTGGCTTTGATCATGGAGGGTAAACAAGTTGGGATGGGAGAACAACAAGGGCCAATCTTTCGGGACTAGTTTCTGGAGGTCCTAAGTTATGAGCAGACAAACTTCTGTCTGCATGGGGTGTCATCGGAGCCCCAACTGAGCAAGGGTATCTCAAAATCAACCCCTATTGGTGTCAAGAACAACAAGCATTTGGATAGGCGAATTTCTGTTGGGTCTGCTAGTGAGCAAAAGATTATTCCAAGGCAGGAAATCAAGAAATAGCAGCAGAATTTTTCCAGGCAGATGGAAGAGGCAGAAGTTCATGGCCAAAATGTTGTAGAAGGTTGCTGTTTGGATCCCTCAATGGAGAAGATGAAAGTCAGAAAAATAAAAACAACAAAGGACCAAACCAAGCAGCCCTTCACCATGCTGCGTAGAGGCTAATCAGGGGTTACTGCAACCTCCAACAATAATGATAAGTCTCCTGTTGTTTAAATGGTTTGTCCTTTAAATATTTTAATCTGGAACATTAGGGGGGTTTCAAATAAGGAGTCTTTAACTTCCTTGAAATTTTTGTGTAGGAAGAACAAGGTTCAGTTCCTAATTTGAATATATCCATTTACTACTGCGAATAAGCTGGAATATACTAGAGTACAGTTAGGGTTTAATAATGGTTGCTCATGTCTTGGGGGAAAGGTGTGGTTTTTTTTGGATAATTTTTTGCAATGTCAATTTATGGATGTAGCTGACCAGTTAGCGCATTGCACCATTATACTACCTTCTCTTTTTGAATTATCCATTTCAACAGTTTATGCCAAACATACCACAGTTGCCAGAAGAAATCTTTGGGAAGCTTTAGCAGTCATGGCATCTGACATTAACACGCCATGGTTGGTAGGTGGTGACTTTAACGTTATTGCTTCGCTTGAGGAAAAGAGAGGGGGAGATGTTCCAAAAGCTCGAGACATGTATGAGTTTAATGAGGCTGTTATCAAGGCAGGACTTTTTACAGTAGAATTTGAGGGCTCCCCTTTTGCTTGGACAAATGGGAGGGTGTGGCAACGTCTAGACAGAGCTTTCATGAATTCTAAATGGGTTGACAACTACAACATGGTTCGGGTTTCTCATCTAGCTCAAGGGCAATCAGATCACTCCCCATTATTGATCAAATCTTCTCTAAACTCTAGGGGTCACTCCTCATTCAGATTTTTGAATGTATGGACGACACACTCTCAATTCCAGGGAGTAGTAAGGAATGTTTGGCATGTTAATCAGGGAGGTAGAGGGATGGTGGCATTTCATAAAAAATTGGTGGCCTTAAAAAATGTTCTAAAAGACTAGAACGTGACGGTTTTTGGAGATATTAAAAAACAAATTGACCAAGCTTCACAAGAATTGTTGAATGCCCAGAATTATTTTGACAAACACGGAGATGAAGTTGCCAGATGCCAACTCTCAGAGGCTAGGGCAAAACATACTAGGTGGTTAGCTATAGACAAGGACTTTTAGAACCAAAAGGCTGCAATCAAATGGATGAAGCATGGCGATGCCAATACTGCCTTTTTTCACGCAGCTGTTCGAGCACGTAGGAGCATGAACTTCATTGCTCGAATAAAGTAGCACAAGGATAATTGGCTACAGTCTCAGGAAGAAATACAACAGTTTGCAGTGAATTACTTCTCTTCTCTTTTTGGGAGAAACGACGAAATCCAAAGGTTTCATCAGCTTTCTTTCCAATGTCCAAAAATTGATAGAGAGGTTGCACAACAAGTGGAGAGCATTCCAACTGAAGAGGAAGTCAAGGAGGTGATATTCAATATGGAGAGAGAGAGTGCAGCAGGTCCAGACGGATTCTCGGTTAGCTTCTACCAAACATGCTGGGACATAATACATGATGATTTAAGGATGCAATAGTGGATTTCTTCTCAGGCTCCCCTCAACCTAAGGGCTTCATTGCTACTTCCATTGTGCTAATTCCTAAACGTAAAGGAGCAGTGCATTGGAGTGAGTTTAGGCCCATAAGTCTGTGCAACGTCAGCTCAAAGATCATCTCCAAAATCTTGACTGAAAGATTGAACAAAGTTCTCCCTTCCATCATTTCAGTCTATCAGGCAGGTTTTGTTCCCGGAAGACATATTAAAGACAACATCCTTTTAGCTCAAGAATTGGTGGGGCGAATATTTTGAAGAGAAAAGAACCAAATCTCATTTTGAAGCTAGATATGGAGAAAGCTTATGACCGGCTAGAGTGGACCTTTATTGTGGACATGATGAGGGCCTTTGGCTTTGGTAACTGGTTTATTGATCTAGTGTACAGGGTGCTGTCCAACAACTGGTTCTCAGTTTTGATCAATGGCCATTTAGCAGGTTTTTTCAAATCTTTTAAAGGAGTCAAACAGGGAGATCCCATATTGCTAGGGCTATTTGTTGTAGCTGCTGATTACCTCAACAGAGGGATGGAGCATCTCTTCCAATCTTTGTTGAGGACGAATTATCAGGCTTTGGGTTGTCAAGTTCCAATACTATCTTTTGCTAATGATACTATCTTATTTTCCAGGATCACAAAGAGATGTCTGAGAAATATTAGATTCTTTCTGGATGATTACCAAAGATGTTCAGGTCAAAAAGTACAAGAGTACTGCTTTTCTGCCAAATAATCACAAACTGGTGCATCAGAGGTGGATCTCTTCTATTTTGGGTTTCAAGATCGAACAGCTTCCTTTAATTTATTTGGGGGCTCCACTACATATTAGAAAGATAAAGACAATTCAATTCGAAAATATTCTAGCTAAGATTAGAAACAGAATCTATAGTTGGTCATCCAACTTTATTTCTCCGAGGGGTAGACTTGTTCTTATACGACATGTATTACAGTCTATTCCTTTGTTCTTATTGCAGATTTTATCCTCTCCTAAGGTTGTCTTGATTAAACTAGGCAGACTTCTGAATGGATTTCTTTGGGGAGATAGGGATGATGGGAAGAAGTTGCACTGGAGAGCATGGGAAAGGTTGTGTTTTCCTATGGAGGAGGGTGGCCTTGGATTCAAAAGTCCTAGCACAATGAGTTATGCCATTGATATAAAATTATGGTGGCGAGTACGAGAAAAAAAAATCTCTTTGGGCACAGACTATACATAATAAATATATTGGGGAAGAGCATCCTATCTATGCTCCTTCTATACGGGGATCAATGGTTTGGAAGAGACTCTGTAAGATTCGACAGGAAGCTGAAAAGCAAATCTTTTGGAAGATCGGTAAAGGAGAGGTTCACTTCTAGGTTGATAAATGGGTAACTTCCATCCCACTGGCAGCTATGTTGCCCTTGAAAGAGATGCCAAATTTTTATGTAAAGGAATTCTTCCATGAAGGTAAATGGAACTTTGACCTCTTGAATGCTTTTGTTCCAAGTTACATTGTGGATTTAATTTCAGAAATCCGCATTAGTGAAATAAAGGTGTAGCAGATGATTTGGAATGCATCTTCTTCAAGTGAATTTTTTGTAAATTCGGCCTTCGAACTAATCAGAGAGAGACAATCCTCATCCCTATGTTGTAAAGCTATTTGGTGTAAGTTTCTTCCAAGCAAAGTTTCCTTTTTGGGATGGCGTATTCTGAATAACTTGCTACCTGTAGATGATAAACTACAAAAAAAGGGTATTTGTTTAGCTTCCAAATGCTCCTTTTGCCTTGCTATGGAGTCTTTGCAACATCTGGTTTTATCATGCCCATTATCTCAATGTGTTTGGGTTTATTTTCATTCATTTTTTGGTATTAATTATTTGGAGCACTCTTACTTTGGAGCCCTTATCATGCATTGGTTTCTTTCAACTCCAAGTGGAGTGAAAGATCATATTAAGTGGGGATTTCCAATCATTATTGCATGGTGTATTTGGCTTGAGCGTAACAAAGTACGGTTTGAAGGTATTGAAGCCAGGGCGGAACATATTATTTGCTCAGTTTGGTCCTTGATCCAAAAGCTAGGTTTGGCTAAGATGATCTCTCTAGCCAACTGTAAAGGTGATGAATTTCTTTTTACTCACTTTCATCTCTCTTCACCTTTAGTGAAAAGGAGTGAGCCTTTGGTAGTTATGTGGAGGTGGCCCTCGGTTGATTCTTTCAAACTTAATATCCGATACGTCAATTAAAGATGATTTGGTTTGTGGAGGAGGTGTGCTTAGAAATCATTGGGGCAAGCCAATCTTCGCTTTTCATAAGGTGTTGGAAGGATCCTCGGTACTGGATACTGAAGCTCAGGCATTATACTATGGACTTAAATTCTGTCTGGACAAGGGCTTTAAACACATTGAAGTAGAAGTGGATTCGCAGGTACTTTATAAGTTATTGAGTAACTCTAGCATCACTACATGGCCTTTATGTCTGGTACTCCACAAAATCCACCATCTTCTGCTGAAACTATCAGGTTCTCTTCATCACATTTTTAGAGAAGCTAATGCAGTGGCGGACTCCTTGGCTAGTTTACAGCTTCCACAAGATGTTCTCTTCAAATGTGCACGTGAAATTCCAAATAGGACTAAAGCTCTTATTAGCCTTGATAGTATTAATTTTCCTTATTTTAGAAACATAAATGTAAAGGAATAGTATTCCCTCTTGCTTTGTAATTTTATTCTTGTTAATAAAATTTGGGCTAGCATCCCCCCCCCCCTATACGGGTTTTTGCCAAAACAAAAAAAAAAAAGCGACTAGAAAAAATGGCTAGTAAACAAACCTAGAAGTCTTGAATTTGATATTGTGGTAAACACTTTATCTTATTAGCATGAACTTAGTAATTACATAAATATTTCAATGATTTATAACACTAATGGTTAGTAAATTATTTTTATGTGATTTTCGGTGTGAAATGACGACAATATCATTCTTAGTTATATATTGTTGCTTGATTTAATATTTATTATAGCATCATATTTCAGTTCGAGAAGAATATTTATGATCTTTTTCCCATGTTAGTATTTTCAATAGAAAATGTAATGCTGATAGGGTATAATTTCATATATATATATATATATATATATATATATAAGTGAAAGTTTGCCATATGCTCTTTACATGATCAATAAGTTTTTTTCTTAGACAAGAATGCGTGTATTTTATTTGTGCAAGTGTACAGTATTTTCTTTTTTGTTTTTGAGGGCTTCAAATTAACTAATCAAATGAATATATTGCAAATTCTATTGTTGATCTACTGGTGCTAATTAAACAAGGATTCAAAGAACAAGGAGGTTGCAGTGAAGATGTACTCTTTCATCATTATGTCGATTGGACAATAATGAGCAAATTTAGCTGTCATTGTGATTCAAATTGAAAACAATTTCCCTGGTTTACAATTATAGTATTTCTGCATTTTTAGACTCCTTAGCGAGCATACTTACTTTAATGCTTGTAATAAAATCTTTTTTTATTCCATTTATGAACTGAGTTCGTAGCCTCATCATATTGATTATCTATTCAAGTGAAATTGGTATCTTAATGTACAAAGCCATTAAAATTGTTCTTGGTAGTTGAAAGTTAGATTTTGTGACAAAAATATACGTACTTAAGTTGTCACTAATCGCCACAATATAGTGACAACAATTCTTGCCACAATCATTGTCTATTTAGTGACAACGTTTTGTCAATAAAGTAATATCAAATAGTGACAACAAGTACTTTGAGTGACAACATTGACATCCATTCAACTACAATATTTTATGTAGCTAAATTTAAAAATAATAGTGGCAATGTCAAGTTGTCACTAAACAGTTTTAATTTACTGACAAATATGTTATAGTTGTCACTAATACATTTAGCGACAACCTTTTAGCGACAGTGGTGTGACAACTAAAATGTTGTCACTATATGTTTTAGTGACAAGTTTTGCATTTTTTGTGACTACAAAATTTGTCACTAATATCGATATTTCTTGTGGTGTTTCTTATTGATTCTTGAAGTTCTTGAGTCATTCTTGGTGGTTCTTGAACCAATTTTTGGTCAAGAATTTCAGTTCTTGAACTTCTAGGTTGCTGGAAAATTGTTTCTTGAAAATTTTGGTAGGTTTGTGCGATTTTCTTGAACTATCTTAGGGTAACTTGAACTGTCCAGCTTGATAATCTTGTTTCTTGAAGTCCTAACTACAAAATCTTGAAGTTTTTGGGTCAGTTCTTGAACTTCTTGAAGGACTTCTTGAAGAGTTTTCCAGTCGGGTTTATGTTTTGTCAATACTAGGGTTTTTCCTTTGATCTTGCAATTTATTTGTAGATGGAAATTTTTTGTTTGTGGCTATTTGGGTTGAGTCACGAATTTTCCAGCTTGAAACTGGTTGAAATAAGGCATTAAGTTACCAGTCTTGTGCTTAAATAAAGAAGGAAACAACAAAATCCTTGGGGGGATAAGGTTTCCTAACGGCTAGAAGGAGAAAAAAGGAAACTAGTGTGCTTGTGTGCATATGTAGCCTCCAATGACTATTTGCTGCATGTGCAATGTCTTCTTTGTTTCCTTTTTGATAGTTTCTTATTGTTTTTAGTTGCCTTAATTGTTTTCAAGTGTTCACACTCCATTTTGGCCAGATTGTTGATTTCTTTTAGATTAAGGTTTTCACTACAACCTAATACCAATTTTGGAAAGTTTGTATTTTCTGTTTTACATAAGTTCATTAAATCTTTCAATGGACATTTGAAAATCAAGATTTTCATAAGAAAAGCCACACACTAGGGGTGTCAAGCGTGCTTCTTAAATCTGAAATTTCGTGTGTCTTTATTTATTGAATTATGGTGGTTCAAACCTTACTCTAAGCCTTCTCTTTTGACTACTCTTATTATTACTCTTGGATTTTGGTTACTTGGAGCCTTGACAAGGGTCGATTGAGCTGGTTCTTTCCAACAAGGGACTTACAAGAAAGCTACTCAAGAGTGGTAAAAGGCTAAGGTGTGAGCTCATCTTCGGGTAAAAGCCAAGTTTAATTGGTGTGGGACATGAGTGAAGAGTGAAACATGTAAGGGAGTAAGTGAAGATAATTTTCTTTATTTTCGTGTGCTACTAACCATCTTTTGCAAGTTTATACTCACCATGGGAGAAAAGATAGCTCAAGAAGAAAATGAACTTAAATAGTTCATAAGGACTATGCAAGAGACACAAAGGCAAACAATGAAAATATCCAAAACATCATAGGGCAACTTCAACAAGTATCTGTTAGGATGGACAACTTTGAGAATATGTCAAAGGGTCGTGAGGAATTGTCTGGGAATTTGGGAGCCCGTGGTACTTCCTCTCACACTAGGGTGGTTAGAATCCATACTTATGAAGATTGATAGGATCCAAGGAGCACCTACATATGTGAAGCATTGCCTAGCACATTTCAAGCTAAAAGGAGAGTCATTCATCAATGATATAGGCGTGCATGAATCCTATCCAAGTGTTGCATACGAGTTGAGCATGAATGTTGGGCTTGAGTTACGTGATGATCAAGCTAGTAGATTGGGCCAAGGTTTAATGTATTGGCTTTGGATCAAATCTAATTATAAAGATAGCCCAATTGAAGGTTCTAAGTTGTCCATAACAAGCATACAAGGGGCTGGTTACTTGGGCTCACTTGGAGGGCTCTTAAACTTGCAAGATGGAGGCCCAATAGTGCACAATGGAGACGTCCAGCCCAAGGAGACTTTTATGGACGAATTTTTAATACTTTCTAGAGCTTATTTTTTGTTTTGTTAGTTTTCCAAATTGTTTACAAATTGTTTTAGTTAATTTTCCAAATAGTTGAGTATTTAGTTTTTAGTAGTTGTCTTAAACTTCAAGTTCTAGAATTCTCTTGTAAGCCTATTTATAGGTCTTCATAATTCAATAAAAATATCAGATTATTCCTCAAAAATTCGCATGAATAGTGTGTGCTCTTTTTAAGAGTGTTTTCTTGGTTCTTAGATTAGAACTACTCTTGTCTTATCAATCCTTATATTGTGGCGACAACAAACCCTAGCTTAGAGTTCATTCTTTCGCGTTTGATCAAGTCTTTAGAACTTTGGTTTAGGTATATTGAACTCGCTCACATTGGTCCTAAATTAGAGTTTTAGAACTTAGTTCTTCGTTGGAGAAGGGTTCGAAGCAAACAACTTGGATTCATCAAGCGGTCTTGGCAATCTCACTACCCTTGCGCACATCAAAGATGAATTAGGGGCTGAATCTGATTTTGAAGAAGTAGGTTTGAGGAAAGGAAGGAGGGTGGCACACCGTCAAAATGACAATCATCTTAGAAGTATTAAGATGAAGATTCCATCATTCCAAGGGAAGCTTGATCCCGAGGCTTACATTGAGTGGGAACGCAAGATAGAAGAAGTCTTCAACTGTCACAACTATTCTGAGGCTAAAAAAGTCCAACTTGCTGCGATTGAATTCACAGATTATGCAAGTGTTTGGTGGGACAAACTTCACAATGATCGTGCTAGATTTGGTGAGGAGCCCGTGCGCACAGTGGGTGAAATGAAGAGGCTCATGCAAAAGAGGTACATCTCGAACTACTACACACGCGATCTGCACTAGAAGCTACAAACCTTGAGGCAAGGTACCATGTCCATGGATGACTATTATAAAGAGATGGAAATCTTGATGATGAAGGCCAACTTGGAAGAAGAGGGTGAGGCACTAATGGCAAGATTTTTGGGTGGACTCAACATTGATATTAGGCAATATGTGAAGTTGCAACATTACCTTGACATAGGTGACTTGGTGGATGTGGCAATCAAGGTAGAGAGGCAACTTAAGGCATTGAAGCCAAGGGTAATGGCTACACTATCCTCTTGGCCAGCATGGAGGGATATGAATGATAGAGGGGCTGCTCAAGCACCACCCAAGGCTAAGGAGAATTGGCGCAAGCGAGAAGCGAGTTCAACTAATGACAAGCCAAAGAGTGAGAGTTCTTCATCAAAGCTGCCATTTAAGGAGAAGGGGGAGAGTTCTCAACACACAAGGGACATAAGGTGTTTTAGATGCCAAGGATTTGGACATGTTGCTGCCCAATGTCCAAATAAGAGAGCCATGGTTGTCATAGATAGTGAAAATGTCGAAAGCATGACTTCCAGTGATAACGAAGGGATGCCACCACTTGAAGGAGATTCTGAGAAAGAAGTTATCTATGGTGCTGATCGTGGTGAGACCTTAATCACACGTAAAGCTTTTCATTTTCAACCTATGGTGGATAAAGAGAACGTGCAATGCGAGAACATCTTTCATACTAGATGCACTATCAACAATGATATCCGTTTCGCTACACTAAGGATGTAAGGTAATAAGGGGAGTAACGCAGCGGAAAATTTAAAAATTTATTACCTTAGCCATGGATCTCTTTGATGTAATCTATACGATTAAAGGGTGTTTAGCACAAATACCTCAAGCATAGAAGGTTTCTATGCTTCAAAGGGCAAGATCCTATTCGATGAAGGTGTTGATCTACCATGAAAAGCCCTCCAAGTGTCGAGCCTCCAACGGTATCCACACGAACATGATCTTTAGGAACCTTTGGGCTTACTTGCCTTGCCTTTTGAGTGCTAGCTCCCTTGAATGATTCATGAAGAACACAAGAAGAAGAAAGAAGTTGAAACCCTAACAATTAGGGAAGGAGGTGTGGCGTTTTTCTTGGAGAGAAAAACGCCACCAAGCTCTCAATTTTTCTCTCTCTAAATTTTGTGTTATGTTTCATCAATCTTTCAAGAGTCAAGGCATGGACTTATTTATAGATGTAGTATCCTAGTCTTTAAGGAAACAAGAGAAATTGGAAACCAAGAAGGTTTAGGAAGCTTACCTTAAGCTAATCCTATTCCTTTAGGAAACCAATTCCAAAAGGAAACCAAATAGCTTCTTAATTCCTTTTAGGAAACTAATTTCCATCAAGACTTAGAATATTTATAATTAAGTCCTTTAAGTTAATTTATCGCATAAATTAACCCCATAAGTATCTTATACTTATCTTAATAACAATTTAACCCAAAGACCATGTTCTTATTGTGTGTGACCCATTAGGTTCCATTCACGTTGGTAATAAGTACAAATTATAACTCATTAATTAATTAATTAAGAGCCAGATAAATTAACACTTTAATTTATCATTAATTCCCTAATTAATTAATTTGCACTTATAGATCATGAGTGGCGTCTAGCAATGCATCATGACCACCCAAGTGAATAGGAAAGTCATATGGTAGACTACACCTATCAATGACAATGTTACCGTGTAATTAATATCCTTTCACCACACTATATCCCAATTAGTCTAAGAGTGTAGTGCGCACTCTTTAAATGACTAATTAATGATTTCTTGTTCCCGAAATACAACTTTCATAAAAGTATAACCTTGAAACTCTTTCAAGTCATACTTTCACTTTTGCGCAAAAGATTCTTTAAGTCATATTTCAACAAGTGGCCAATCCGGGATATACTCTCCTATAATAAGGAGTGGTGAATCTTATATCGATTACTCACTATCCTTCCATGCTTCATGCTATACCCAATCTCTACCGTATGGGCTACTCTTTTACGAGCACCGAGCAATAGAGTCAAAGCATAGCAATCCACACTCAAGATACCATGGTAATCTCAAGTCTAAGGATCACTTACACCATTGCCATTAAGAGTATAATTCATAAGCACTAAGAATAGTAACTCTTGGCGGATCAATCCAATGAACTTGTTCTCTAACAAGCATCCACATACCAGCTTAGGTGTCGCACACCATAGTTGACGAGTTCAACTACTACTTACCATAAGTAGAGGCAAAGTATGTGCTAGTCTTCCCATATTAATGATGTCCAATCTCATTAATACTTACGACTAGGGATATTTAAGAATATAACTTAATGTGTAATAAGAGTCTCATCATTGTAACTCTTACAATCTCTTATACACAGTTAATATTCTATGGACTTCATCAAATAAACTAGTAATATAAATAACAAGTATTAAATGACAAAGAAAATGCCACATATATAAGTATAACACGAAATAAGCGTAATAAAAATCCCAAAAACCAACTTGGTTTTAGGGCATACACTAACAAAGGATACTTAGGCAAGTGCACCTATCGTTTCCAGTAGTACAGTGTATAGGAGTACCGAGTGTCGTATCCCACAGGGACTATGTGAGTACTAGTATTAACCTTCTTTCTATTATCTAACCTCACAAAGTGAATGACGAATTAAATGAAAATACAAATTAGCTAAAACTAATTATCTAACTAAATGACAATATAGAATATAGTAGAGAGAATGGACAAAAGTAGAGGTGAATTTAGATGAAGAATTCCCCTAAACCAACATGCCAAGACTCTAACTTGATTAATGATTAACCCAATTGCTTAGACCCTAGAGTCCTTTATGTGAATTATATCCTTTCTCAAGTGAAACAATTCCTACCCTTCTCGGTTGATTAATTGGAATCTCTTCTCAATTAATACCCCTAAAAGATTGCAATTTCTAATCAATGGACTCCATTTGTAGTTGAGCTTTAATCCTAAAACTCAACTTAGGAAGAACTCATGTAATCCTATCTCTAGCAATTCATTCAAGTTCTCTCTATTTCATAAGGTGATCTAATCATATGTGCAATCTCTCGATATACCCATACAAAATCAATACTTGAATTGAATGATGCATGCAAATCCCAATCCAAAACACAAATAAACTCATGAATAAATCTAAGAACAAAGTGGTTCTTTCATTAAGCCAAGAATAAAATTATAGACATAAGAATTTAGGGTTCATCCCATCTAAATCATAAACTCAATTCATAATTACAAGAATAAAATTAACAAAAGACAAGAAAGAAAGAGAAAGCTCATTCTCATGCAGCCCCCTTGAATCCTCCCTTGCATCTTGATAAAATCTTCTTGCTTTCACCATTGAAGCCCTTGAGTTGTCCCTCTACTCTTGCTTTCTCCTCCCTACATCACTCTAGATGTACCAAATGTGTGTTTTTGAGGTGTCTACGGCGTGTGTGTGTTTTCTCTCGAGTTAGGGTTCTATATTCCGTCAAATGGCCAGTTCAGCTGCTAAATACGCTGCAGATTCTGTGAAGAAACCGCGGCATAAACCGCGCGCGGGTTGTCGCGGTTGTTCACTTAACTTCTGAATGGAAACCGCAGCACAAATCGCGCGCGGGTTGTCACTTGGTTTGTCTACGTCAGATTTGGCCTCAAAGGCAGCCGAATTAGCTTTTCCTTAAAACACAAAAGTTGTAGCCCCTTGAGATAGCTTTCCAAAACATCAAAAATTATGTCATTTAGAGCTCTGTAGCCAGAGATATACTCAAAAGACTAAGAACTGGTCGGAACAGCCTCGCAGTGCAAATGTGCTTCAGTAACTTGGGATTTTGACCATTGAAACGTGAGAAGCTAGACTTTGATGTCTTCGTATGAATTGTAAAAAATTGTCTTAGCTTCAAAATACCTCAAGAGTCATCCCAATCCAATGTCTCTAGCTCTAGATATGACCAAAACACTGAAATATGTCCAAGCTGTCAAACTGTTTCCATTCCAATTCTTCTTCGCCTATTTCTTCATTGCACTCCAATCAATTGAAATCGAGTTGAAGCTATCAAAACCCTACAAAATGGTGTAAAAACACTTTTAAATCATACATTTACACAATTTGGCATTAAAATCATAAAAGAGAAGAAATAGCTAAGAAATAGAGAAAAACTCATGGAAAACCCTAAAAACCTAACCTAAAAAAACTAATTCACTTTAGCACTTATCAAACAACAAGGTATGTAGTTTGATTGTAGATGGTGGAAATTGTACTAACATGGCTAGTACTTTACTTGTAGATAAGCTGAATTTACAGTCCACAAGGCATTCTAAGCCTTACAAGTTGCAATGGCTTGGAGATTGCAGCAACTTAAAGGTGATAAGGAAGGTGTTAGTGTCGTTTGCTATTGGAGGGTACGAAGACAAAGTTTGGTGTGACATTGTTCCCATGCAAGCTTGTCACTTACTTTTGGGTAGACCATGGCAATTCGATAGAAGGATGCTATATGATAGATTCAACAACAAGTACTCTTTCACTTGGGCAAATAAAAAGGTGACATTAACTCCATTGAAGCCAAGTGAAGCCCATGAAGATCAATTAAGGATTGCTGAAGATTTCAAGTTGAGAGCCAAAGAAAAGAAAGCACCTCAGTAGAAAAGTGAGGATGAAATTGTTCAAAACAAGAGTGCGAGTAGTGAAAGCATGAAAATCACCAATCTGAAAAAGAAAAGAGAGAAAAGAACAATAGTGTTTTGCTAGTTAGGCCAATAACTCTTGTATCTATGTACTCCAAGAAAGATGATTATTTTGCTAACTCACTTAATCTATCTTTTCCTAGTCTTTTTGTGGTAATCTTGCAGGTTAATTCACAAGGAGAGATGCCACACACCTGCCACCAAAATTTCCAAATTGGTTTATTAAGCTTGGAAGATAAAATCGTGAAGAGGGGATGGATGCAAAGTTCAAATGCCACGTTGAACTTGACTAGATTGTTGAATTCTACTGATTTGTGGCTTGAGTTTTTGTATTTTTTTGTTTTAGTTATTTTATTTTGCATATTAATTCAATTTTTCATGTTTATTCCATTAGTTTAGATGATTATGTTTTGCATCTAGTTTGTTCAACTTCACCTAGGTCAATCTGTCTTGAAAGTTTTCTTGTGTTTTTGAATTATTGTTTGGACGAATTTCTGCATATTTTATATGATTTTTCAAGCCATGTTACTTGTTCTAGGGTTCATATGATTGTTTCCATGTTCTGTCCAAGCTATGCTAGTAGATCTTGTTTTTATTATTTTGTTTTTTGTTATAATCGATTTGTAGGCAACCATATTAACGATTTCCAGGTTGTTCCTTTTGGAGATTTGACTTCTAAAAATTGTTTTTACTATGTGTTAGTTCATACAAAATGTTCTAGTGTTATAGCCTGTGATAATATTTTTGTGTTTGTGTTACTTCGTTTGAATTATTCAAGCGAACTAGTTGATGATGTTTTTCATGTCTTAGGATTTAATGTGCTTAGTCAATTTGAACCTATTGAACCTGATTTTTATTCTGTTAGTCAACGTTATTTTGAGTCCATTCATGATTATTTAGGTGCTGAAATTCGTGCTTTTATTGTTCATCATTCTTATATGTTAATTCTTTTACGTGTTTACAAAGATAGTTTTCATCTAAACATGTTTATTCTTCTTAAGTTAGAATGTGTTTTTGCATCTTTAAGTTGTGATTTAGTGTTTTATACTATTTGTGTTCATGGTTACATTAAGCTGTCCATTTTGCACTTAACATCTAAATTAGTATCAAGTATACTTCGTATTGGTGCTTGTTTATCTATCAATCCTTTAGTTACTTATGTTAGTTTATTTGATCTCGCAAATTCGAGGACGAATCTTTTCAAGGGAGGAGGGATTGATATGATCATATGAGTGCCTTCAATCTTGATGCTTGAGCATACTTGTGGTGAGTTAGGACTTCTACTCGTTGAGCATGGGTTAAGAGCTCGATTGGCTCAAGATGAGCTTAAGTCCTGGTTGGTCATGAAGGGGACGTTCAAACCATGTTGCTGCCATGAAGGAATGCATATTTTTGGGTTGTTCAAGTGGATATGTGGAGCATAAAGTTCAGCTGTCCAGTCCACGCCTTGTTGGATCAATGGGAGAAGCCCAATTTATTTGATGAGGAGGCATTTGACTACTTGGACGTAGAAGCTTTGGACGTCTAGCCCCAGATCAAATTCGGGACCTTATTTTGTTAATTTTAGAACTTAGTTTTATTCATTGTTTGGGCTTTCATTATAGTTACAAGTGTTTTTTATTAAGTGTTTTAATTTTCTAATGTTTAGTTTTAGTAGTTACTTACTATTCTAAGTCTTAGGGTTACCTTTGTAAGCCTATAAAAGGCTATAGTACTGTTCATCTGAATTATGTGTTGATTATTCATGATATTGAGTGTTCTCTTAATTGAGAGTTTTCTTAGTTCTTTATTGATTAAGAACTACCCTTGATCTTGTTGAGTGATTCCAAGATCAAATCCTTAGTTTAGAATTATTTCATTCTTGTTGATTAAGGTGCTATAGGTTTGCATAGTCTCCTGTAGGACTGATTTCATTGAAGAAAGGTATAATTCAAGGCAAGCAATTCCACGTCTTGATCATTTTGGTCCAAGGATCAAATTCTGTCCAGAGTTCAACGTATTGAATACTGGTTTTCAAGAGTCTTGGTGCCATTCACAACTCCGCGCGCATCAATACCCATAATAATCTACATAGAGGGACTGAAAATTAAATCTATATTTCATAACAAACTCAAAACAGGAAACCAAATTCTGAATTAGAGGAGGCTAACTTAATCAAACAAACCAAATTCAATTAATTTAAATTAATCATCCAATTTAATTAGTTAAACCTACATTATTTAACTAAAAAAACTAATAACTAAATAAAAATTAGAAAAAACCAAAACTACCCCCTCCCCCTAAATTCTTCTTCTTCTTCTTCCCCGATTCCCCTTTCTCTCTCTTTCTCTATATCGCGATTTCCCTCTCTTTCTCTTTCTCTTTCTCTTTCTCTTTCTCTTTACCATTCTCTTCCTCCCCTCTCCATTCTCTCATTAATCCCTGCTTCCCCTTTCTCTTTTCTTTCCTAGCAATTATTGTCTCTCTCTCTATTTCTCCTCTTTCTCGCACTCTCTGGCTCGCTCTTTCTCTCTCAGTTTCTCCAGCTCTTCCCCTTTCTTCAGTCTCTCTCTTTGTTCTTTGTCCCTCTTCTATTCTCTCTTTCTCACTTTGACTCTCCATGTCTGCTCTCTCATTATTCTCTCTTGCTGTCCCCTTTCTCTATGCGGTTCCCCCTCCTATTCTATCTAATTTTTCTCAAATTGAAACCTCAAATTTTTGCAAGATAATAGAGCAAATCCATTACAGAATACCCAATACCAATTTCATCGATTAAAGGAGAGAGTAAAGAAATACAAAGGGCCAAAAATTTCACCTCTTTGGCCAAGATGATAATTGGCCCGACGGTGATTCTTGTTGGGCATTGGGCAGCGGTGATGAGGGAGCTAATGACTGGAGGTTGATGGCTGTAGTTTGGACTGACGAAAATGGATGTTGATGGTGTTTTGTGTAGTGTTTGTATATTTGGGTGTGTGAACAGAAAAGGAGAAGATGTTTTAGTGGCGGTGATGGAGAACCTAGTGGTGGATTGGCAGTGATTTTGCTACGATTTGATGGTTTGATCTATTACTGGATGTGGCTCATGAAGGTGATTCTGTTGGCGTTGTTTGTTTGTTTGTTTGTTTAGAGGTTTGTGTAGGTGTTTGTACGATGGTTGAGGGGCAGATATTAGGCTGTTTTTCTGCAGGTGTTAGTGACGGAACTAGGGGTTGTGAAACTGTTTGATTGGTTGTGCTAGTGTGGCTAAGGAATTGGTGATGATCTCCTACAATGATAGATGGATTGGTGGTGATGTTGGCAAGTAGAAACTGAAACTTGGCCTTGGGTTGTAATGAGGGTGTAGTTTGATACGTTTGTAGTGTGGTGGTTTTGGCTAGCTGTGTTTTGTGCGTAATGTGAGATCGAGGCAGAGGGAGACCGTGGTGAGGGAGGCTGATTCATAGCGCTTGGTGGGTTGGTGGAGTTTGTATTAGTACTAATGGTGGTGGGACGTGGCTTGGGGGTTGTGCGAATTGGTGTTTATGTTGTGGTTTGAGGTTGTTTTAGGTGGCTTGAGGCTTGAGGATGTCTGATGGGGTTGTCTGGAAATTGGGGGAAGTTATGGTTTTAAGTGCTGGTTATTGTCCGTGAAATTAAGCTGAAAAAAATGGTGATGAATTTGGAATGGTTGTTGGCGATTTGTGTTTCTGAGTGTGTGAGCCTACGCGTGAAGACTGTGTGAATTGTGCATGAGTGTACATGGTTGTGTGTAATATGTGTGACTGTGTGTGAGTGTATGTGGCTGTGTGCGGATTGTGTGTGACTATGTGCATTGAATGGTATGGATGAGCGTGTGTTTGTGACTTGTGTGTGTGAATTATGTGAGAGAGTAGCTGATGTGTGTTTGTGTGTGAGAGAGAATGTGAATTTGTGTTCTTGGTGTTCTAGGTGTAAAGTAGAAGATGTACCAATGTGTGTTCTAGGTGTTCTAGGTGTGTGATTGAAAATGTACTAGTGTCTATTTTAGGTGTTTTAGGTGTGGAGCTGAAGATGTACTAGAAATGTGGTGTGTGTTCTTGGTAAAAGGTTGAAGATGTACTAAAAATATAGTGTGTGTTCTAGGTGTTCTTAGTGTAATAGGTAAAACTAAAAACTAAAAAACTCTCTAGACTTTTCTTTTTTTCTCTTTTTTTTTTAATTCCAAAAATAGGCTATTTATAGTGCACAAAAGACTTATCCTCCAAAAAATGAGTAAAAAACAAAAATGCCCTTGACAATCAAATTATAACTTCACCCCAACAAAAAAATTAAAAATCTATATTCTCTCCCAAAAACACAAAAATAGAAAAAATTAAGAAAAATGTAAATAATAAATTTATTAATAGAAATTCACTCCAAAAAAAGTTTAAAAAATTTAAAAAATGCTTAAAAGACCTAAAAAATAAATTTGGGACCCAAAAATGTCGAAAAATGTTCAAAAGGCGAAATGACTATGTTGCCCCTGTACTGTCAAAATATACGAAAAATATCAATTAGCCTCGAAAAATTATCAAAAATTAAAAATGAGCTTAAAATCCTAGAAAATGATTTTAACACTAAAAAATTGGTAAAAAAAATGCGTTCAGAGTGTGAAATGACTATTTTACCGCTGAATGCAGTATTTACAGAAAAAATAGTGATTGTCCTTGAAAAAATTAGAAAAATTTATAACATGCCTAAAAACTTGAAAAATAAATTTATGACCGAAAATGGGCGAAAATAGTATTCGCGTGGCTAAATGACCATTTTGCCCCTGTGTTGTTAAAATATAGAAAAAATACTAGTTGAATTCGAAAAATCACAAAATTTTTATGACATGTATAAAAATACAAAAATGTACATTTAAAACTTCAAAACTAATGAAAAAATATTTTACATGCTAAAAATTACTATTTTGACCCCCTGAAATAGTTGACTTTGCCCTTTTACTCAAAAATCAGAATTTGACCCCAAAAATAGAAAAAATGGCCCCAATGTTAGAAAAAAAAATGGTGTTAAAATTTGGTGTCCACAGTCAGAACTGAAGAGTTCGAACGCTGGTTCGGATGACAATCCCTGAGTTCGGCCGGTCGAACGGCCCAACGGCTAGTTTTTTTGCACTTAATGCTTGACCGTTAGAAGTTACTTGTAGGCTATTTTGAAGGATGTATAAAAGCCATAATATCTGAATTTAATTGTCAACTATTGTATTGAACATACAAAGGCATTGTGTCGCGTCTGAAAATCGTAAAAGTAAAAGTGTGCTAAGTGGGTGTTAGTGGGGGTCGTTGACTGTCGCGTCCCGAAAGACGGTTTGATCTCGGTGACCCTTTCGAAAATAAAGGTTTTGGAAAAACCGTGCGTGTGTGAGAAAAATCAAATTTTATTTAAAAAATGTATTTTTAAGAAAAATGGTATTTTAAAAAAGAAAACAAGGCCGGGACTAAAAGCGCGACAGGTTTGGCCAAATAATTTTTTGAAAAAGGGTTTTATTTGAAAAATGGAGTCGCCACTTGGTACTGAGTTAGGGTGTACCAAGTCACCCGAAAAAATTGTTTAATAAAACAAGAAATAAAATTTTTAGAAAAATATTTTAAAACCCTTTTTTGACTCCGGTCTACGAAAAAAAAAAGAGAGAAAAAGGTCCGGGAGTCACATTTGAAGAAAGGGAAGGCAAAGGCTTTTGCCTAAGGCACCCTTTCAACCTAGCCGAAGCTAGTTGCGAGGCTTAATCAAAATTTCCTAAATAACCCTAAATTCTATCGCGTTTTGGATGTATCTAAATGAATGCAAATCCTAAGTCTAAATGTGAGTATCGAGAGGGTCAAAATGTTCCGTCGAGGCTTGGTCGGAGTTATCGCATTAATTGCGAAACCCGAGTCGAGACCTCGAGGGAGTCACGAGTTTTTATGCAAAATGAAATGCAAAAAGAAAAGAAAATAATAATAAATAATAAGTGATTGAAGAAAGTAGGGATGCAACATGACGGGTACGGGGGACTAATAACTCGTGACTGAATGTTTCTACTCACGGAGGGGGAGAACGGCCTGTATGCCACCGCTTCCCACGTGAGTAGGCGACTATTTCTAGTCGAATCACACAAATGTCCTAAAGTCTAAGTGAAATGCAACCTATATGTCATGCATTTTAAAAATGTGTAAAAATAATAATAATAATAATAATAGTAATAATAAAATCACACCAGATGAAAAGAAAAACTAAAAGTGTGTGAAATGAGATGAGAAATGCACACGAATGCTCTTAACACTAAAATGTCCTAAGGGTCTAGCGTTGGACTAGCCATTTCTAAAAAATCCCATTAGCATTGGACTAGCGAGAAAAAAAAAAGAAGCCACAATTAGCGTTGGACTAGTGTGGTGACGGAATACCATAAATCACGAATTAAATATTAAAGCATAAATTAAAAGCAAATTAAACATATAAAGACACATAAAGTCAAGTAGGAGCACATAACACATAGGCATAATATCTAGATGCAAAATCCTAATGAAAGCGGTAAAATAAATAAGCACGTAAGCACACAAAAGCAAATAAACCCTAACTATTACACCGGAGGGGTTTAATTACAATTTTTAGGGGGAGAAATTAAAAATACCTTATCTATTACACTTTCTATCTAATTATACAAGTCTTGCTAAAATATGAGAAAAATAATCTAACTATTACATTGACTAACTAAATACAAAAATATTACATTTTTGTCGAAATAATAAAATTCAAAATTAAATAAAACAAAATAAATAAATACGCAAAAAAGTGCATAAAATAGGAAACACATGAAGAAAAAAAATATATAAAATATCACATTAGAGCACATTGGAGCACATAAAGAAGTAATTAAAAGGTAACGAAAATACCTCTTTTCGAAGACCCGGTACTAAAATACTATCAAAATTAACAAACAAATCAAGGAACCTTAATATAAACAAATAAAACCTAAAACATGTAAATATTGACAAACTAGGGCAAAAATATAAATTCTATGAAACTAAGGGCTTAAAAAACAAATAAAACAAATCTAGGGGGCAAATAATAAATTCAAGTAAACATTGGGGGTATAAGAATATCAATTTCAACAATGTTAAGTAGCCTAATTGATAGAAAATAAAATCTAAAGGGGGCTACTTGTAAATAATTAGGACTAAAATGCAAAAGGAAGAAAGATCCATCGAGCATACTAAGAATATTAAAAGAAAAAGACACTCAACCTAAATAAGTTTTTCTGTGATAAGTCAAAATATGGTTAAAATAAATAAAATAAAATAAATTAATTAAATCCAAATTAAATATCCTTATCATCACAATTAACTAGATCAATAACTAAATTAATTTAATTAATTAACTAAGTTATTTAACTGAAATTAAATCCCAAACCCCAAACAGAAAACAAAAACCAAGCCAAATCAAAAAACTAAATCAATTTTAGTGGATTAATTAGTCAACTAAATTTAACGGTAAATGAACACAAAAACCCAAATTAATTAACTTAATGAAAATTAATAGAACTCTCCAATTCATCCCTTTTTACCCGAACCCACTTTCGGATCATCCAATTCCCACACTCCAAATCCGATTTCTCCCAAAAATTGAATTTTTCTTTCTTGTCTTCTTCGATTTCTGTCGTCTCCCTCTATCTGCTCTTCTTTTCTCTCTTAATCTCACCTTCTCCTCTCTGCCTCGCCACACACACTCTCTCTCTCTCTCTCTCTCTCTTCCCTGGTTTCTTGACTCTCTTTCCTTGCTTTGTCTCGGTTCTCCCTCGTTTCCCTCTGATCCTTCTGTTTCTTTCCAGCTTCTCTTTTCTCCAATTCTCGCCGCTCCTCTCTGATTTCTTCGTTGCTTTCTCTCCCTCAATCTCTCTATTTTCTGTTCCTCTCTCTCTGTCCTTTTCTCTATCTTTCTGTTCAGTGATGGCCTAGGGGTTTGGGGCTGCTAGTATAGTTCTGATGGGGGGTGGAATCGTGGGACTGGAGGTGAAATTGTTGGGATTGTAGGAAGCGTGTAGTTGAAATTGGCATTTTTGTGGGCTGTTTTTATTGTGTTATAGATGGCAATTAGGCTGATTTTTTGTGGTGCCAACTCTGATTTTGTGCGTCTTTATGTGAGTGACCTCTGTGTGTGCGTTTTAGGTACCTGTATCTGAATCTGTGCCTATGCGTGTGTGTCTATGGGTTTGGAATGTGTGGTTATGTGTGTTTACTGGAATGTTTGTGATTTTGGTGGCTTTAGCTTTGTACTGGCGTGTCTAAGTGTGCGTGTGAATCTGTGTATGTGTGCTGTCTATGAGTGCTTGTTGGTTGTATGGATTGTTTATGTTCCTGCTGCGTGTGGTGTGTGATTTGTGCGTGATTATAGGGGGAAATTGTCTGCTATGTCTGATGGATGGTGGCAGGGGTTGATGAGTGGTGGTTTACAGATGGCAAGGAGGAGACCGGAGTTAGGCAGTGACAGGGGAGGTGATTATAGGGCTGATTGGTTTGGGTATTTTTTGTGGTGGTTTTTGTTGGCTGGAATGGTGGAGCCAGGGATGGCTGATGATGGTTGTGCAGTTGCTAGGGTCCCGGGTGATTGGGCAACTGATGATTTTGTCCATGGAATTTGTAGCTGAAACTTTGATTTTTAATTGTGTCTGTGTGAGTCTGTGTGCTACTATGTGTGCTTGTGTATACAACTGTGTGTGTCTGTCTGTGTGTTCTGTGTTTTGGTTTGGCCGGTTCTTGCAGATATGGTTCTGTGGGGGCTTGGGTGGGACGGTGGTGGCAGGATTATGTTGAGGTGGTTATGGGGTGTTGCTGATTCTTTTTTGTGCAGGTTGTGGAGCTGTTTTGGTAATTTGGCCTTGAGGAAATGATGCCATGGCAGATGATTGAGGGTCAAGGGGATGCTGGAATGGAAGCTGAAACTGATTTTTTTTTTTTTTTTTTTTTTTGCTAATGGGGAATCATTTGGGGGGTTCTTCTGGTGGTGGAAGGAGGAGGTGAGGCGGTGGAGAGGAGATGGTTGGTTCTGATGTTGGAGGAAGAAATTGGGATGAAGGAAAGAAACAGGTGGAGGTGGGTTGAAGAACAATCGAACAAAAGAAAAAAGAAAGGAAGAAATAATTCTGAAAAAAAAACCAAAACCTTTTAGATGATAGATGAAGAAGAACTCAGAAAAACATGAACCCAGAACAAAACAGTAGAAAAAAAAAATTCCAGAACTTAGCTAAGATTTCACACAGATAACACAACTAATCAGATCTGTCCAGGTAAAATGGATGAACAAAAACAACAAATAATAATAAAAATGTAAAATACTACCTTCAAATGACGGATGAAAGAGCAGTTAAGAACCTGGTGATGAACAGTACAGGAGATTGAGTTCAGTTGATGATGAATAGTAGCAGGAGCTGCGGTTAATAATGAACAGTACCAGAAAAATGCAAACGATGGGTTGTGTGTGTTTTTTAGGTGTTTTTTATGTGTGTTTTGATCTAAAAAGGGATAAGATGAAAAGTGTTTTTAGGGTTTTTCCTTTTTTTCATTTTTCCTCCTTTTCCTAAATCCTTAAGGGGGGTATTTATACTGCACAAGTCTTAACCTCCAAGAAAGGGCTAAAAGACCAAAATGCCCTTGACTACAAAAATTATAGTTTTATCTTTAAAAATCTATTTTCTCTTACAAAAGATAATAATAAAATTAAGAAAAATGTAAATAACAAATTTGTTAATAAAAATTCACCCTAAAAAAGTTAGAAACTTAGTGCTTAAAATCTAAAAACGAATTTGGAACCCAAAAATTGGTAAAAAATGAGTTTGGGATGTGAAATGACAATTTTGCTTTTGGATGACAAAAATTCACAAAAAAATAGCTATTGACATAAAAAAATTACCAAAAAATAAGAGTAAGCTTAAAACACTAGAAAATGTATTTACGACTCAAAATTTGACAAAAAATGAATTTAATCTGTAAAATGACGATTTTGCCCTTGGGCAATCAAAATTCGAGGAAAAATAGCTATTGATCTCAAAAAATTACCAAAAATTAAAAATAATCTTAAAACACTGGAAAATGCCTTTTCGACTCAAAATTTGACAAAAATGAATTTAATTTGTAAAATGACGATTTTGCCCTTGAGCAATAAAAATTCATAGAAAAATAATTATTGGCCTCAAAAAATTACCAAAAACTAAAAATAAGCTTAAAACACTGGAAAATACATTTTTGACTCAAAATTGGTGAAAATTGAATTTAATTTGTAAAATGACGATTTTGCCCTTGGGCAATGAAAATTGGCAGAAAAATAGCTATTGGCCTCAAAAAATTAAGAAAATTCAGAAACATGCCTCAAGAATTTGAAAAATGAACTTGGAACTTAAAATGAGCTAAAATTGTATTCGCGAGACGAAATTACCATTTTGCCCTTATGCTGGTAAAAATATAAAAATACTAATTAAATATGGAAAAATCATAAGAAATAAATAAATTCATATAAAAGTAAAAATATGAATTTAAACCCCCAAAAGTTGATAGAAAAATATTTACAGATAAAATTACTACTTTGCCCCCCGAGATTATTAAAATTTAAAATTTGTCCTAAAAAGTGCAAATATGCCCCCCAGTGTTTGAAAATAAATGGTGTGTCAAAATTTGGTGTCTACACATTGAATAGAAATCTTGAGCAAGTAAATTTTATTTTCTTTGTAATAGTGTGATCATTTTTAAGTTCTTCATTGTGAGTGAAATCCTTTAATTGTATAGTTGAAAGGTTAGCAAGCTTGCTATAAAATTTCTTTGCTCAACTAGAAAAACGTCTAGGGTGAGTGAGAAGTGAGCCTTTCCTTGTACAAGTTGGTAGAGATTCAATATCAAGTGAAGGAATTCAAAGTGTACTACAACTTCAAGTTTAGTGAAACTTGAAAGTTTGTGTGGTTTGATAAATTCACTCTCTTTTTATTTATATTTCAGTTTGTTATTATTCTTACAAGTTTATTCATTGTATTAAAAACTTATTTGATCACTTAGTCAACTTGGTAAATTTCTATTTTGTAAAAATTTCCTATAACCAAGTTAAATTTAAAAAGGGAACCTAATTCACCCCCCTCTTAGGTTGCACCAAGGGCTTACAAATTTTTTTACTTTTCACACCACCTATTTAATATTTTGTCTAGGTAATAGAGCAAGTTAGTAGCTTTGGTACTTGCAAATTCTTGTTTCCTAGTGGGATCGACCTTAATACTTCTCCTACTACAATTGAGCTGTGCACTTGTGGAAAGGGGTATTAGGTTATAAATTTTATTACTTGTTTGTGTAAATTTTACTTAATTTTGATAGTACATAAACTTCACAATCACATCTCATTAGCGAAATAGTTGTTAGAAATGATGTAAAAATAGAAAAGTTTTCCACTTATGAGAATATAGCTAATCATCTCACTAGGGCCTTATCCCAGAAAAAGTATGATGCTCATGTAAATGCTTTTGGCCTAAAACAAATGAGTGATCAATTTTAGTGCAAGTGGGAGTTTGTTAGTGTATGCTCTAAAACCAAGTTGGTTTAAGGCTTTTTGTATTTACACTTATTTATATTATATTAATTCATGTAACATTTATACTTGTATTTCCATGTTACTTGTTTATTTGGTAAAATTCTTAGAATATTGACTGCGTATAAGAGATTGTAAAGGTTACAATTATGAGACTCTTATACATAAAGTCATATTCTTAAATATTCCTAGTCATAGTATTAATGACATTGGACATCATTAATATGGATAGACTAGCACATATTTTGCCTCTACTTATGGTAAGTAGTAGTTGATTTCATTGACTACGGTGTGCGTGATACCTAAGCTAGTATGTGGATACTTGTTGGGAACAAGTTCAGTAGATTGATCCGCCAAGAGCTTCTAACTATAGTACTAATGGTTGAACTCTTAATGGCAATGGTGTAAGTGATCCTTTGACTTGAGACTACTATAGTATCTTGAATGTGGATTGTTATACTTTACTCTATTCCTTGGTGCTCGTAAAAGAGTAGCCCATAGGATAGAGGTTGGGTATAATTTGAAGCATGAAAGGATTGTAAGTAATCAATATAGGATTCATCACTCCTTAATAGGAGAGTATATAAGCCACCTGTTAGAAATATTAATTCAATAAATCTTCTACAGAAATGATAGTATAACTTGAAAGTAGTTTCAAGATTATACACCATGGAGGGTTATATTTCTGGAACAAAAAAGTATAAATTAGTCATTTAAAAGTATGCACTATACTTTTTAGACTAATTGGGATATAGTGTGGTGAAATGATATTAATTACATGGTAATATTGTCATTTATGGGTATAATTTACCATAGGACTTTCTTATTCACTTGGGTGGTCATGATGCATTGCTAGATGCCACTCTTGATATATAAGTATGAGTTAATTAATTGTGAATTAATGACAAATTAAAGTGTTTAATTTATCGAACTCTTAATTGATTAATCAATGAGTTATAATTTGTACTTATTGCCAATGTGAATGAAACCTAATGGGTCACACACATAAAGAACATAATCTTTGGGTTAAAATGTAATTAAGATAATATGTGATACTTGTGGGGTTAATTTATAAGATAAATTGACTTAAAGGACTTATTTATAAATATTCTAAGTCTTGCAGGAAATTAGTTTCCTGAAAGAAAAAAAGAAGCTATTTGATTTCCTTATGAAATAGAATTCCTAAAGGAGAAGGATCAGCTTAAGATAAGCTTCCTAAACCTTTTAGGTTTCCAATTACCTTCATTTCCTGAAAGACTAGAATACTTTCTCTATAAATATATCCATACTTTGACTCTTGAATTATTATTGTAACACAAAAGACAACCTAGTGAGAGAAAAATCCAAGAGTGATGCCACCCCCCTTGGTCGTCCCTTTCTCTCTCTCTCTTCCCTAATTGTTAGGCTTTTCTCTTCTCTTGTGTTCTTAATTAATTCAAGGGAGTTAGTACTCAAAAGTCAAAGCAAGCAAGCCTTAAAGGTTCTCAAAGATTTGTTCATGTGGATATCATTAGAGGCTCGATGTTTGGAGGGATTTTTGTGGTAGATCTTGCCTCTTCACCGAAGGATCTTAGCCTTTAGAAGCGTTGAAATCTTCTGTACTTGAGGTAATCTTTGTGCAAAGCCCCTTATAATCGTAGATGTATCAAAGAGATCCATGGTTAAGGTAATAAATTTTTACTTTTCCACTGTGTTACCTATGTTGTTACCTAACATTTGGGAGAGCTTCACAGTGCACATGTGCTTTACCAATTTCGATTTTTGGCTATAAAAAAGTGAGAACTGGATTTTGATGACTTCATAAGAATTGCAGATATTCTCTTATGTTAAAAATTCAACAAGAATCATCTCAATCAAAATTTTTGTAGCTCAAGTTGTTGCCAAAATACTGAAATGTCATTGTCACCAAACTATTTTTTCTCCAATTCTACTTCTTCCATTGCTTCTTTTGCACCATATCTTTTGCTGATTATTCCTTCGATACCCTTGAGACCTTTTTTAAATGTTAATCCTTCAATGTTATGGTGAATTTGTTGATGAAAATTTTTCAAAATTGAGCAAAACAATCTTGAAGTTTTTTATGTAAAAAATGTTTCATTAAAACTCCAACACAAACCATCTTTGAATCTACTATGAATGTGATGATTTACACTCCAATTAATCCAAACTATGATTGATACGAACCAAGTGACGAAAGCTCGAGTAGATAGGGGCATTCAAGTCATCCCTAGTGCATCACCAATCCATTGGGGCTTAATCACCCAAAATGGAGGCTTAGAGGCATCAAGGATGGTCAAAAGGAGCAAGAGGAAGAGGCCATCCAAGGCTGGGATGAGTATACTTGCAAAAGTTCAGAAGAAGACGCGTAGAAAAGGCCATCAGAAAGTTTCTGATGAAGGCCGCGGGCAAGGCTGCGCCACAACCTTCCCCATGGCCTCCATTAGAAACTTTGCCAAAGACGAGATGATGTTCTAATGAAGGCTGCACAGAAGGCCGTCCCGCGGCCCACCTCGCGGCCTTAGTCCGAAACTTTACGATTTTATTTGTTTTATGTGTTTTTTACTTAGTTTTTAACGTGTAATAGACAAGTTACTTTCTATATTGGTTATTTACTGTGTTTTTGCCTATATAAGGCTAATTATTATTATTGTTTAGACAGATTATTGAAGTTGAATAGAATTACGAGGGTTTTTCCTCTCTGATTCTCTTTGTGAGACTTGTGAGTTCCACGAGTGATTCGTGAATTCCCTTGATATTCTTGAGTTCTAACCAACGTGTGGGGTTAGGTTTGGGATCCTTTATCAATCTCGTTTCAATTTTTGAGTAGAATTGGGGTTAGATTGTTCCTAGATACACAAGAACGATCCTTTGGGAGGGTTGTCTTGTGAATCGCGATCGTTGTGAAGGTTCCCGTTACGTGATTAACGAGGGGTCTCGGGGCGGATCGCATCGATAATTGAATATATAAAACCTATAAGATTGTACAAAAATAGTGCCTTAATTTGCTCAAAATATAAATTTCGCCTCAAAAATCTAAAAATTGAGTAAAAATTCTAATTTTTGAGAAAATCATCAAATTGGAAAAACTTAAGCAAATTGAGCCAAATTGATGTTAAAAATACTAAAAATATACTAAAAACACATAACAAAAAATATATTAAAATTGATAAATTTATCTCTTATCATCGGGCACGGCTTTCGTGTAAGCAAGTCCAAAGTTTCTTTGAAGAAAGAGAATCTAGGGGGTGCTTTATGAAGAACTTGTGGACGGTTTCTAATGGCGGCAAAAATTGATCAAGTTTTAGCAATTTAAAGCGAATTTTATAGGCCTTTTAGCCTTTGTTAGGGCTTCTACTCATAGAAACTCTTTTATACACTAGAATTTTACGGCTTATATATAAGAGAGGTTAGTGCACCAAAACACACACTTTTACACCTTGAGAGCCACCTAGTGCAAGAATAGCAAAGAGGGGATTGCTTGTAATAAACTCAAAGAAGAAGTATTTGCAACTTGTAGAGCATAGCACATCAATAAAGACTTAGCTTTTTCAATCTCTTATCTTTATTCTAGAGTTATTATGAGTATTATCTACAAAGATTTGATTTTTGTTGCTTATTTTGCTATGGATAACTAAATTCTCTGTCTAGGGTTTAGAGGAAACTAATTAATCAAAGGGCTATGTGTTAACTTGAAACATTTATACTGTGCATTTTCTTGTTTTTCACTATTTTGGTTATCATGATTTACGATTGACTAGCCATTAATTATAAAGTTTAAATCATTATTATAACAACAAGAGTTGATAATAATGGTGAAAAAGAAATAGATGAAACTTAGGTAGTGTGCTCCTAGGTGGGTCAATTAGACAGTTCATGTGGAGAATGAAAAAATATTAGTATCTTTACCAAGAGAGTAGAGAAGAATCAATAGGTTGGTAGTCATTAATTTACTAGAAGAATGGAGATTAAGTATAATTGGACTAGGAGAATGGAGATTAAGTATAATTGGAATTGGACCTAAACAAGATGAGATAAAGGCATGAATTAATTCAATTAATAGGTGTCCCACGAGTAATAGTGGAATTTAAATCCTAGATGCTTTGCTTATAGAAAGTCTTCTTTAGTTGCTATTTTGCTTGCTTAAATTTAGTTAAGTTAAATTAGTTTTAATTATTATGAATTTAAGTTGTCTATATAATAGTGCGAATTCAATAATTTTAATACTTCAAAGCCATTCTTTATGGGTATAATCTTGTTGCTTTATACTACTGTGTGATCTGTTCTCTTGTAGTAAGTAGGGTAATTAGGTCTCAAATTTGGTCATTTTGTGTGGGTTCTGTGATTTTTATTGTGATATTTCTAGCTTGATTACATGCTTATCAATTTTTCAAGTTAAAATTAGGAGCAACTAATTTTTAACTTTTTCCAAAATCAGTTTTTACAAAAATTAGAGTCCATTGAGAGCAACCCTTAAAAATATTTATATGCTTAATGAAGCAATATTAAAAAGTGGCTTTAAAACATAGCTTTTTCTACATAAATGGTATCCATAGGAACAAATATCCCATTTCAGAGAATGAAAAATTAAATATCATGCACATGCTGTTCACTTTACTACATAGAAAGACAAAAGATGTGGGGTCACACAATAGGAAATGGTTAAATAGAATTAAGGCCATATTTCAAGTGCAGTAAGAATAGAAGCTCCAAAATTTTGAAATATTTACTTTTTCAACTTTTTCATTCATGCTTTATAATTATATTTCTTTTCTTTCTATAAGCACTTGCCAAAATGTTTTTCTATTGCTTATTTATATAATTTTACCATCCCATAAATTTACATTTACGACATAGGACACATAATAGGATGATAACCATACAAGTCAAGTATAAAACATAAAGTAAACTTTCATCTAAGCTTTATCAGTCCAAGAACACAAGACATGTAAGTGCCACAAGTGTTGAAATCTCTAGACCATGAATGCAAGCCAAAACCAATTGTATTTGGTTCATCTTTATGTAGTAGCTTTATTCTTTCAAATCACAAAGCATTGTGATTAGATGATAGTAAATCACATGCTAAATAATAATTTTTACCAATTACCTTGCATAACATCATCCATAAAACTCTTATATGATCAAGGCATAAATTGCTCTCAAGACTCTGTAATGCATATAAACACAAATGTTATGCATCAAGTTATTCAACTTTTCTTACGGGAAAGTACATCAAAATTTCAAACAACTATTTCTTTTAAATTAATTTTTTTAAGAGATAGAATCGTCTTAAATTGTAGTTTCTTGAGAACTCAAACTGCACAATCAACTTGCAAAATAAAGTTCAAAAAAGAACAAGTAAAGTACATTGGCTAGGTGAGGCGCAGACTAAATCACTTTTCTTAGATGATTCGCACTCCTTACGGGATTATTCCTGATGTAGAAGGTTTGTGGCACGTTGCCTTTAGGATACAATAGCCCAGTCATCGCTGTTACCTGTACTTTGCTAAAGCTAAAGCTTTTCTCAACACCTAACTAGTGCTCAATATTGTAGTGAGGGAAAGAAGTAGAAGATATCCAATGTGTATGTGACAATGTTGGTAGAAGCCTCTATTTATAGGCTAAGAAATTAGGAGTTGCAAAATGCCAACATTAAGTAGAACAATTACTTCATTTTTCAGCTACAAAATGAAAAGTTTAGGTTCATTGAATAACGGTAAAAATTCACTAAATGGATTCATAAAGTTAGTTGTTACATAGGTTACGCAATGGTAGACATAAATCACATTTTAAAAACATAAGTTATACTTTTGAATAGTTGAATTTGCAGCTGAAAATTTAGTAAATATTTTGTAACTTATTTGTTTGAATTCAAAAATAAACATGTGATATTTTTTATTAGAAAATCCAACAGTAGTAGTTTTTTCAATTTTTTTTTTGAAAGTAATCCAATTTATTAGATAATATATCATAGTACAATTGACTGCGATGACCATTTGAGCACAAAATTTTACATTTTTACATGTTGATTTCGTTAAATCACTATTTGTAGGTCCTAGGTACAACTTAAGAGGAAGGTGAATTAGGTTGTCTAAAAATTATAGTGCAACTGTGCCAAATTTTCACCCAATAATAAGCCAAAGAATGCAAATAATTTTCTATCAATTAAACAAGTAAATAAAACAAGCAGATAGTTAAATAATGCAAAGTAAATAAAGAAAATAAAAAGATAAGGAAAAGAATACAAACTATTTATAATGGTTCAGTATCAAACTCAACATCTACATCCACTCCCAAGTTCTTCAACTTGGAATTCAAATCTATTATTGTGTTTCTTCACAAGTTGGTGGAGCAAACCAATATGTATAATGTAAGGATCACTCTTTTCTCACCCTACCTTCCTTTAGTTGAGCCAAAGAGTTTTACAATTAACTCAATTAACCCTCACAAATCTACATGCTACCACCTTAACTTTGAAGAACACACCACAAATCAACCAACTACCTTACAAACTATCACAGGTACACCAAAGGAGAGAGTATTTTTATACCAAATCACTCTTTAAGGCTTGTAATAAATGTAAGTAAATGTACTACATCAATTATATACATATGAGTATTTATAGGGGTGAGAACTAAGGTTAAAACAAGCTCCAACAGTCACAAACTGTTAAATTGAAGGTTGCCAGAAAACTAGCCATTAAGGGCGTAGCGATGGCCGAAAGGATGGCCAAATGCTTTAAAGCGGCTGACTGGGTAGCCTAAAGTGTGGCCGAACCTTTCTGGAGCCTTTTTTGTCAAGTGCTTTAGGATGGCCGAATAAGTGCATTAGGACGGCCAAAAAGGCGTTAGGACGGCCGAAAGTGTGGCCGATCCTCAATATCAATTGTGCTATTATCCAATCTTGAATTGGCCAACTTTTATGATTTTTTTATATCTTTAGTTCCTATTTAAGACTGCAAAAACATTGCTAATGACATAGAAAAACTGGTTAGTATTGTATTGGTTTGTTATCATCAAAATCAGGATTTATACTATTTTATATGATAAGTCAAGCAATCAAAAAAGTTCAGATGACCCAATGATTTTTTATGCTATCCTCGTGTCCTTCTTAGTGATTATTCTTGAAACATGGGGACAAATTTCTACTAGCATTCTGCCATAAATAAAAGTAATGTTTTTATTAAAATTTAAGTTACATATGTTATTAAAATTTAAGTAACATATGTTTTGTTTTATGCAAATTATTTTTTATTGATTTAGTAGAGAAACAAAATGAGAAATTTTCATTTTGTTCACAAAAAAACATATTAGCTCATTTTTTTTTTTTGGGCACAGTGAAAAATGTGGTTGCATCTTCATTTTTAAGTGATTAAGTGAGAATCTTTGAGTCATGCCTAATGAGTTGACGAATTCCTCTACCATGCTTCTTTTACTTATCGTACTTTCTCCTCGTAAGTCTATGTCAGTATAATCATCGTGGATGCTATTAACATAAAAAAATTTTTATATTACATACATCTTATGAATCATGAATGAATAGTCTAATTTGTGACAAATTTTAAAGTTTGCATATTGATAATGATGCATCTTTCGAGTTATAAACAAAATAATAACGATTTATATGATAGTTTCTTCACAATTATACATTTAAAACTAATAGGATGGTAAATTTGGTCTAATTTAATGTCTCATACATAAGGATGAGAGTATAATTGATATCAATGAAACATAAAATTAGAAAAGAATGATAGTAACGTTAAAGACGTTGTGATACTTTATGTTTTGTATGATTGGTTAACCACTGGATTAATAATAACTTAACTTAATTTCAAACGAGTCCCATATTATCCCAATTTATTAAAAAATATTCTTTTTGAATAATACTAACTTAACTAAATTTTGAAAGAGTCTCATATTATCTTAACTTACTAAAAAACTAACGTATAAAAGTTAGAAAACAACGCTCGTCCTTAACAAACAAAAAGTTAACAGCAATTTCTCTTAACAAATAAAAAATTACAGCCACTATAATTTTTTTCATCTAATTTAAAACCCTAAATCCTACACTCTAAATCCCGAACCCTAAACCCTAATTTAGAATGAAATATAATCTAGCAATGAAAATATGAACAAAATTTTTTTTGCCCAAAAGGATTAGGGGAAGAGAGAAAGGAAGTTACTTAAAGTTTTCTGGAATATAAGAATAGGGTCTATATTGCATTAAGTTTTTAAGGTCTATACTGCAATTAAAAGAAAATAGCTAAGTGTGAGTAGATAAATATTTACGTAAAAAATTGAGGTTAACAGTTTGATACACCCAATAGTTTGTAATTGATAAAATTATTATGCGGTCAAAATTCGTCTATAACTAAGAATCAAGTTACAATTTACAATGTTATTTTCCACTAAAAAATTATAGGATATTATAATTGATATTAATCAAACATAAAATTAGAAATTTATAGCATAACATTGTAACTTTCAGATATATTTGTATTATTCACATACAAATTTACATGCGTAATTTTGTCAAACAATATTTTTTTTCCACCAAACTTTTAATCGTAGTTTTTGTTTCTTGGGGGGGGGGGGGGGGGGGGGGGGGGCAATATTTATAACACGAATTTATATTGTCTAATATTGTACCTGTCTCAAAATTTACTAAAAACGTAAGTGCTACTAAATGCGAATAGCTAATATAAATTGTCTAATTTGGCACAAAATTTAATCCAATGATAACTTTTAAATCCAGTAGAAAAGTTAATGACTCGTATTAAGATTGATATCAACAATTTTTTATGATTGATATCAACAATTTTATATAAATAAAGATGGTTACTTGAGTCAGATTTTTGTGCTACTTTAAAAGTTTAGATGTTGTTTTGAAATTATTATGAGTTTAAAACTAATTGAAACTTTTTTTCCCAAAAAAAAAAAAAAAAAGCCCCTTTCTTTACTTTTACTGGGGTTTTTCTCTACACACATGTATATATGCTTTCTTGATCCAGGAAAAATTTTCAATTACTCGAAGGCCACCCCATCCCACCCAACCACTCTGCCTCTGCTGTGCTCTCGTTCTGTCTCTCGGTTTCCGCACTTCACTAGTCACCGCCGCCACCGGTCCTTTACCTTCATATAGCACCGACTTCTCCGGCAGCTAGTTAACTCAGGTGAGAGCTTCATTTTCCCCTTTTTTTTATTTCCATCATCTTATTTTACTTAATTCTTTCTTATTCTGCACCAGATTTGTGACTGCACCACCCTTGTACCTATGTTCCTCAGAAAAGAAAGTCATATAAAAAAGAAGTTTCTTAGCCACAGGACTCTACCTCCCTCCAATTTCATTTCATGAAATTTAGAAAAGAAGGGACAATTTGTATGTCTTCGTAATATTCTCTCAAGAGCACAGTACTGTTGTTTATCTCCTCTTAGTTTTACTTCGATCTTGTGCTTTCAAATAATGTCATTCAGGGGGTTCTAAATTTGATATTTATGGTTTGTGGGTTCTTGGCACTAATATGATTTTGCTTTTCTACCAGAATGTTTTGCTTGAGGTTTGGTCCGGCTATTTTCACTAAACGCTGGGAAGGAGTTCAATTTCACCTGATGAATAGAAATGCTGTGGTAAGCTTCTCTATTCTCTGTTGTGCATATTGTCATTGAAATACAAGTTTTTTTGGGCTTTTTGTAACATGATTGCTTGTTTTAGTGGTTTCACAGGTGTAGTCCTTTGATGATTGATAGGGCGGTTATTTTATATATCCTATTCTAAATCTATAATGATGCATAGGGGATCAAATATTTAAGGATATGATTCTCTATTTACAAAGATTTAAACTAAAGAGGAGGTGTTTGCGATCTTCCTCAAAAGCAATTTTTTGGTTATTTTATTTTTGTAACTTCTAAAAGTAGGACATACTTATGGACAACTGACAGGAGGTTTTAGCTTAATCATATGGCCATGTGTTGGAATTTGCACAATGGTTAGTTTTCTCGCTTTTGTATAGCTTAGGAGCTTCAAAATATTATAGAGTTCATGTCATTTTTTATAATCTCAAGAAAGGTAACCATTGCAAAAGGTTCTTTATCCGGTGGTCATGGTTCAAGGTTGAGTCTGATTTGACTCAAAAAAGTTATAACTAGAATGGCCCTGAATGTTTGCTGTCTGAAACATTAATAAATGCCATACATTGGATGGGCGCGGCTTGATTTGATTCTCGTCAATTTAGACTAGATTTTAGTTATTGCTTATTAACTGGAATGTTGATCTTAATGGATATAGCTGTGTATCTATCTTACCCGTAAGTGACATTGGAAGACATGTGCAATGTTTCATTTGACAGAACAGATACATGCTAAGCAGGATGATGTCTACATTCCATTCTGAATATTTTCTTTTTATATTACCATGATTGCTTTGTGCTCCCCCCCCCCCCCCCCCCTTTATTCCTCCTTCCCCTTTTGTAGCTTAGCATAGTCGTAATATACCTCAGGTATGTGCTGCTAAAGGTCCTCAACCAAGGTATCCCCGAGTTTGGAAAACAAGAAGGAAAATAGGGAGTATTTCCAAGTCTCAAAAACTCGTTGAATGTGTAAGTTCTCTTCTGCCTCCTAGAATTTGATTACGGTCTTCTTTTATTCAATATCAACTGAGTTTTTACTTTACACTTTGGTACTCAGAAGATTGCATTTGAAAGAAACTAAATCTTTATCTTGTTTTCTCCTTGTCAACAATGTGATATTCGCTATATAGGATTCTTAACAGCTTCAGAAGAATTATCTTCATGGTTTAAACTTCCATTGATATTAATTGGAACATTTAAATTGCTTTTTTAACTTTTGGAAGAACTAAAACAAATTTTAGGTAATTCTATCCTACATAGTTTTGAATATTTTAATGGCTTTCCAAGTTTTCCCGTGAAACTCTATACAAGCTTATTTTAGAGACTTATTGGAATTAAACTAGGTGTATTGTAATTGATTACTGGAGAAAGAAAAAGGATAACAGATTTTAGTGGAAGTTCAATAAATCAAAGTGCAACATATTTTTTTCAGTTAGCATCATTGGACTGAAGATTTTAAATTTTTTTCTTCATTTTCCAATCTAAAGTGTTGCTGAACTTATGAAGTTTCCATAGTGGTTCCAGAATGTTTCCAAAATTTTATCATCGAAGCGAGAATTGAACAATTTACAATTTATCTTATTGGTAATCCTTCCAGATAAAGGGGCTATCAAATGTCAAGGAAGAAGTTTATGGTGCTCTTGATTCATTCATTGCATGGGAATTAGAGTTCCCTCTAATTACAGTTAAAAAAGCTTTGAAGTCTCTTGAGAATGAAAAGGAATGGAAGAGGATAATTCAGGTATTATGAATATAGTGGCCCTTTTATTTATTTCGAGTTTTTGTATTCTGCATGTTCTATCAATAGGACTCCATGGTTGCAGGTGACAAAGTGGATGCTAAGCAAAGGTCAAGGAAGAACCATGGGAAGCTATTACACGTTGCTTAATGCTTTGGCTGAGGATGGTAGGCTTGACGAAACTGAAGAACTCTGGACCAAATTATTCTCTGAGAATCTGGAAAGCATGCCTCGTCTTTTCTTTGAGAAAATGATATCCATTTACCATCGCAAGGAAATGCATGAAGAGATGTTTGAGGTATCATTGTTGATTTCTCCTTTGCTTTCTTGCTGGGGTTTATTTGTAGTTCAGTGTAATCTCTCTCTCTCTCTCTCTCTCTCTCTCTCTCTCTCTCATGCATGCACAGAGGCAGATGCAACATATATGCTTTTCTACATTTGCTCAACCCATTTGCATTTGGCCTAGAAAGGCTGTGGATCTGGCCTTTGAAACAAACAATTTTGTTGATCCAGTTATCTGGTTGATTGTGGAACATTATGTAGAGTCAACATTTAATTCTGTTCCTATTGCAAACTAACTTTACATGGCATGGCCTACCTTGTCATTTCATTTTGTTTTGCTTTCACTTGGAAGATCTTTGAAGCACCATTTGCTTTTTATTTTTCATCCAATTGTATTACTGTCTTGCCTCCCTTTCTATATTTTTTACCTTGTGGAGCTCTGTAGTTATGTTGATTTCTCCTTTGCTTTTCTTGCTGGGGGTTATTTGTAGTTCAGTGAAATATCTCTCTCTCTCTCTCACATGCACACACAGAGGCAGATGCAACATATATGCTTTTCTACATTTGCTCAACCCATTTTCATTCGGCCTAGAAAGGCTGTGGATCTGGCCTTTGAAACAAACAATTTTGTTGATCCAGTTATCTGGTTGATTGTGGAACATTATGTAGAGTCAACATTTAATTCTGTTCCTATTGCAAACTAACTTTACATGGCATGGCCTACCTTGTCATTTCATTTTGTTTTGCTTTCACTTGGAAGATCTTTGAAGCACCATTTCCTTTTTATTTTTCATCCAATTGTATTACTGTCTTGCCTCCCTTTCTATATTGTTTACCTTGTGGAGCTCTGTAGTTATGCATGATTATTGAAAAAAGATTTGCTTTCTATGACATCTTATGTTGGGAAAAATACTTTGTGAGTAAGATTAATGTTATGTGCAGGTATTTGCTGACATGGAAGAGCTTGGCATAAAGCCAACTAGATCAATTGTTAAAATGATTGGTGATGTGTTCCATAAGCTTGGTATGATGGACAAGTACCATAAATTGAACAAGAAATATCCACCTCCAAAGTGGGTATATCGATATATCAAGGGAAAGCGTGTCAGAATTAGAGCGACAGATCTTTATGATTCTAGTGTTAGAAATTTTGTAGGTGAGTCTGATAAGGATGCTAACAACACATCATTTGTGTCAGCTGAAAATCCTGAAATTCAATTAGATGAAGAGGACGAGCAGGATGAAGTTGAACATTCTCAGAATCTAGGGGATGATGTATGTTCTTCAAAATCTGTTGAAAATACCAAATCAAGAGTTTCCTGAGCTCCTCTTGTACAGTGTATCTATAATGTTAGCTCAATTGTGTGTGTCCAAGGAGAGGCTGTACCTGCACCTGCACCTTGCCTTGTATACCAGCCCGAATGAGATCTAAATGGCTTCAACGTGTTGCATGTCTACCTTGTTTCTTTATTTTCTGGCAAAATATATTGGGGAAAACTAAAGCATAGAATTATTTCAGTTTGTGCATAGAAATACTGCAGTTGGGGCAAACTTTGTGTTAGGGAAATATCATAGATTTTAGTCCTTAACGCACACAAATAGAATACAAAACCTCAAAACTTTTTACAGGTGAAAAATGAACCCGCTAAGGGACCGAAATATTGGCTTCTGTAGAAAGGAAGCTGTAAACAAACAAGTCTTGTAAATTCCCCTTAAGGTAACCGTACTTTCGCAGGAGACCCTCCTTCTGAAACCCTGCTTTCTCTAGTACCCTTTGTCAGGCTATGTTTTCGGCTGAAGCGTAAGCCTGGAGCCTTAGAATTTCAGGAAAATCGTTAAACACCTGAGGAATAGCTATCTTAACAGCCTCAGTAGTAAGTCCCTGGCCCCAGAACTCAACTGCTAAAGCAGACCCTATGGCGGCTCTGCATCTTTCATCACCTGATCCTGGGAAAACTGATACAAAACCAATTGAACGATCATTGATACAAATCGAACGACGCCAAGGATGTGGTAAACAAACTTCCTTGATGAAGGTCTATGCCTCGTCTTTTGATGTCAAAGTCTTCCATCTGATGGACTTTGTTACTCGATCATCACCTGCCCATAACAGTAAATCATCGAGGTCAGTAAGCCTGAATGGACGGAGAGTGATGATTGAAGAGTCCATAACAATTTGAATGGAAGCAATGGTTGCAGAAGACACAACTGCCGACAAAGGTCTCCGGAGGAATAATTCTGTTTAGTCAAGGGAACATGTTGCATCTCCCTAGGAATATACTCTTTACTCAAGGGAACCAGTATGCCTGAGTTTTGTTGTCTGTAGACTGTAGATCAGTACTACTTTTTTGGCTTAATCTCAAAATGTCGTCCTCCTGTAATATTAGATTAGTTACAAATTATCCTATGTATTTAAGAAACACATAAATCGTTTTCTACTTTAATTACAAATTACCCCCTTATGTATACTTCATCTTTAAATTGACAATTTTGCCCTGAAGTTTAGCTACTAAAATTTAGATGACAAATTTGCCGTTATAATTTTTAAGTATTGTTGTTCATATTGATTTGCTATATAGAAACAAAATCATGTCATTACTTCGGGATAATATTATTGTTGCACTCTTATATAAAATATCAAAATCAATACTCTAAAATTGCAAAAGTTTTCGTCACAAATTTCACATACTTTGATATCACTACCTAATATGATAACTAGTAGCCAATTTTCCTTAATAGATTGTGGCCTCTTTGTCATGCATTCTAATTTCCATTTATTATTTTATCCCATCCATAAAAGGTTTTGGCAGAGACATGGCTATGTTTTTTGTCGATCTTTTTTTTTTTTTAGTTCTTATGTTTGAGACTCCTCTTTTTTTTATCATTTTGTTCTGCCCTACTCATGAGCAAATTTGGTATAAAAATTTGGATTTTGTATGAAAAATAGTAAATTATCAAAGCATTGTATATAGAAGGGCACAAATATCTTTTACCAATCTAAGGGGGTAATCCGCGTGTTACTTAAATATGGAGGTAATTTGCTATTAATACAATAATGCGGGTGGGGGGAGGGGGTACATTTTGTGATTTGACATTTTTTTTCGATAGATAAGAATTAAACCAGAGAATCATTATACCGGGCACAGCGGAGCACACAAGGAATTGGGAAACCACAACATGAGTGGACCTTATAGATTTACCCTGTCCAAGCCATTGCTGACTGAAGGCAATTGCTGATTGTAGACCAACATTTATTTTGTCCATTCAAATAAATAATAATGAAAAATTCTAAGGCTGCATATTTTACTATAAATACGATTATATCTTCAATTAGCGTGCATAGGTCCGTTGGATTGACTTGATAGAGAAAATTATAATTTTGGTACCAAATGTTTGGGGCATCGGCAGTTTCAGTACCTAAAGTTTGGACAAAAGCAAATCTAGTACCAAATGTTTTTTTTAGCATGTTTAGTACTATTGACCAGTTTTACAAAAAAATTATGAGAATTTCGTCACGTGATACTCATGTGTCGGTTACAAAAATTTTCAAAAAGAATTAGATTAAAGTAAAAATTTTTAATTGCCATAATTTGTAATTATAGGCACTTATTTGAGTTCATAAATGATAAATAAGTAGATAAAACTGAAAATATTTTCCTAGATAGTGCATTCACGTGTGTGCCTTTAATTAGAAATTATGGCAATAAATGTTTTTTTCATTTTCTAATTCTTTTTGAAAACTTTTGTAACCGTCACGTAACTTTTACGTGACCGGATTCTAATAAGATTTTGAGAAAACAGGTCAATAAGATTAAATATGCTGAAAAATTAAAACATTTGGTACTAGATTTGCTTTTGTCCCAACTTTAGGAACTGAAACTACCGATACTCCAAACATTTGGTACCAAAATTGCAATTTTCTGTTAATAATAATATAAAGTTGGAAGCTAGAGATACATGTTCAAATTTTCTATGCTATATATATGAACGGACCAATAATCCATACAAGTTAAAAAGATATATATTTTTTCCAAAAGAAAAAAGATATATTCTATACTTTGTTTTTTAAATCTTTTTATTCCAAATAAAGAGCGGGTGAGATTAACAAGAAGATTCAAAAACTTCTCTACGTTCATTGCTAGTAGCTTTACTAGTATTGTTAATAGTTAGTGGCTCCTTTTTGGTAGTAACTTCGTCAGTAGGCCTATCAATTGGGTTTTATGAGTCGGCTTTTAACAAACTCAGCCTCAACTCACTTAATTAATCGGGTTATGAGCATCGGGTCTATAAATGTGAAGCTCTAGTTCGGTTCCTAAAATATTTAGACTATGAACTTAAGTTCACAAGCATAAACTTATTGAGATATTCATACAATTTAACAGCCTCATAGAAATGATGAGGTATACTATAAGTACTATAAGTAAGCTTAACACAAGTGATTTCACATGTTGTACAAATCCATTGCAAGATGTAAAATCTACATTCATCATTAACAGAAAAGTTAAACTCCATGTCCACATGGAATACTAACTTGACAAGAAAATTTTGCACTAATGTTTAGTTAGAGTCAATAATCATATTATTATTTATATTATACAACTTTTTGTTCAAAAGGCAATAAAATAGCTTTATGTTTTACATACAAATTACATACTAAGATTTTTTTTATATTATACATACTAAGATTTAATGACATTATTAGTTAATATATTATACATAATTTTATATTAGATATGTGTGTGCTTGTATAATTTTATATTTGGGTTGGGTTTTATCTATATATATATATATATATATATATATATACATATGTAGACACTAAATTTTGACACACCCTTTATAAGAAAATGTATTTTACCTCATTCGGGGATACTTTTTATTTTTCGGGGGCTAATTGTAATTTTTGGATAAATTATGTCTAATTAGTTGTATCAGGGGCAAAATAGTAATTTTACCGTGTAAATATTATTTTATTTTAGTTTATTTTTTTTATATACATAATTTTACTGTTTTTATCATTATTTCTAATTTTGATGATTTTTTTGGAGTCATCTAGTATTTATTTAAAATTTTAGTATTTTTTTACTTAATGGCACGTTTTCCAATGCATTCTTTTTATGAGAATTTTTCAAGTAAAATACTTTTTTATGCATATTTCAAATATTCATGAATTTTTTGTATAAATTTCATGATTTTTAAAAATCGTTTAGTATTTATTTTAATACTTTACTTTTTTTCTATTAATTGCACATTTTTAATCTTATATTAATTTTTTGAATTTTTGCGGTAAATTTTATTTACTCATTTTTATAACTCTAAATTTTAGTGTTTTTCTTATTGATTTTAAGGAATCTAAGTATCTTTTATTTTATTTTATTTTATTCTATCTCATTTGTTTTTCTTTATTTTCCTTACAAAAATTTTCCTTAAAAAAAAAGAAAAAAAAAGAGGCTGCCTGAACAGCAGTAGCAACGCTGCTGCTGTTGCTGTGGAAATGGCTGCTAATCAGCCATACTTTCTGCCCCAAATTCCATTATTTCCCAGCCACCCTAGCAACACCCATAGCCTCCCTACACTCATCATCTCCCTACCAAGACTAATCACATCACTCCCTCACCTATTGCACTCTTGGCTAGATTTCATGGGATTTAGTCAAACTCTTTCCTTCAACTCTCTGCACACACAAAGACTTCACCTGCTCACACACTCACTTTCACTCATAATACAAACACAGGCACACACACTTCACCTAAAAACCTACACATTCCCTCTCCCTCTCGGCCCCCCTTCCCCTGCACACCCTTACTCCACACTTCACTTGCACATCTCACACACTACACGATTCACACACACTTCACCTGCAAACCTGCACACAAACCTCTCCCTCACTTCTCTCGGCTAACACAAAATCAGCAAATACACGCACAACACACACAAGAACACACCACATACACATTACACATCACTCACTCAGTTGCACCCACACCTGCAAATCACACGCCCAGACAATACACACAAGAACCCAACCACAGGACCAGATTTCACACACAGGCACACAATTCACACCAACATACACACACAGAGAACAAGTCCATCAGCGACATACACAATCACACGTGCACAAAAATCAAACACAACAACTCCACCACCACTAAAAGTCACACGCCAATCGGCTGAGTTCCACCACTGCAATCACCACCATCGGCCATTCCAGCAAGCTCCTACCATTTCTCGGCCAAACAAGGTAAGATTCTACAACCCTTCTTTATTCTTTTTATACAATCCGAATTTCTACTCGGATCTCATAGTTGTTAATTAAAATTGGACCAAGCAATTATAGTTTAGTTTCTGCATTTGGGGAGTTGGATTTGAGAAGAAGATGACACCGATTGGGGAAAGATTTGGGGGCGTTCGGTTAAGAGGTTAGAAAAGAGAATCCGAGAGGCCGAGAAGGAGTCCGAAGAGAGAAAGACCGAAGAGGGGGAGACCAAAGAGAGGGAGACCGAAGAGAGAAAGACCAAAGAGGGGGAGACTGAAGAGAGGGAGACCGAAGAGAGAAAAACCAAAGAGGGGGAGACCGAAGAGAGGGAGACTGAAGAGTGAAAGACCGAAGAGAGGGAGACCGAAGAGAAAAAGACCGAAGAGAGGGAGACCGAAGAGAGGGAGACTAAAGAGTTGTAGACACCAAATTTTGACACACCTTTTGTAAAATATGTGTGTTACTTTATTTAGGGGACATTTTTCATTTTTTGGGGGTCGATTATAATTTTTGTGTATATTACGTCTAATTTGTCGCATTAGGGGCAAAATGGTAATTTCACAATGTAAATATTATTTTATTTTATTTTATTTCCTAAATATACAATTTTACTATTTTTATCATTATTTATAATTTTAATAATTTTTAGGAGTCATTTATTATTTATTTAAAATTTTAGTATTTTACACTTAATGGCACGTTTTTCAATGCACTCTTTTTACCGAGAATTTTCAAATGAAAAATTTTATATATGTATTTTGTATATTTATAAATTTTCTGGTAAAAGTTACAAAATTTTTAGAGGCCATTTGGTATTTATTTATTTTTTGTCTTTATTGTTTATTAAGGGCACGTTTCCCAAAAATACGTTAATCTTAAAATTTTTGAGTGAAAATTATACTATGTGTGCTTTATGTGATAATATATGTTGTGTAAGATTTTTGTGATGTCATTTATTAATTTTCATAAATTTTATAATTTTGCCATATTTAGGCCACGTTTTCCAATGCACTTTTTATTTAAAATTTTTCTTTATGAGAATTATGTGTGTGTGCATTTCATAAATTTTATGTAAAGAAAATTTTCATAATTTATTTATTTATTTTAATGTTATTTATTTTAAATTATATTTTTCTAATCTAGAATTAACTTTTTTGTTACACTGAATTTTTCTTTTTCCTTCTTATAATATTGTATTTCAAGTTTTAATGTATAATTTAAAAAGAGTTCAAGTAGTTTTTATGTTATTTTTATTTTTATTTTTATTTTTTTATTCTTATTTTTCTGTTTTGCTTTGTTTTCTTCCTAAAAAGAATATATATATATTAAAAAAAAAAAAGAGAACAGCAGCAGCAGCGTTGCTGCTGCTGTTGCTTCTGCAAACTCCATCTCCATGCCATACCTTCAACCACCCTAACAATCAAGCCATACCAATCACCCAACCACCATTCGTTTAATCACATCACTCACTTGCACTCCCTCACTCCCTCTGCTTCACGACACTCACAAAAAACACACACTTCACAGACCTCTCCATCTCCTCTCTCACATTTCATCTCCACACAACTCACAGAAAACAAAAACCTGCACAAATTCACTCTCAACCTCTCTCGCCCGACCCTCCCCTCAGCACATCTGCACACAATTGCAACTCACCTCACTAGCACTCACAGCACACACAAGCTTCACTTCTCTCTCGATCTCTCTCACAACACACTCACCTTCACACACAATCAGACACACACCTGCATTTTCTCCCTCTCGGTCACCCCATTCTCTCTGCCTTCCCTCTTGGCCTCCCCTTTCCTCTGCCAGACCAACAAAACACACCCCTGCATATCCAATTCACACACACATACCAGTTAAACCTCACATTCTCTCCCTCACCAAAAGCACACCACTTTACATGCACCTATACGTCCCAAAAACACATTCACAACACTCTCACACAAACCTGCAAAACACAAGCTCACACAGGCACAATTCACTCACAATCTCACTCTCTCGGCTCACCTGCACACACCACAGACACACACAATCTCACTCTCTGCCTCTTGCTCAAAATCACCATACACACAACACATAAACAACACGCATAACACACCTGCAAAACACACGCACACAATACATACATAGAGAACAAACCTATTAGCAAAACACACATGCACGCATAAGACACTAATTTCACACAGCTCACAAAGCCACAGACATAAACACACATGCGCACATCAGTCTCACCCACATGCACAATCAAATAGCCGTTAACAAGCATACACAGACACGCCATTCACACACTACAAACAGTGCATCATCACAATCACTAAGGTGGAGCTTCCACTGCAACTCTTCCACCTGCAGAAACCAAAACCAATTGCAGCCCAATTATCACCTGCAAATAAACATAAAAAAAAAAAATAACAACAACGACAACAACAACACCACCACCAGCGCACCACCACTTGTCCACCAGTGGCGCCGCCCCAAAATCTCACCAAACTCCTCGCCTCTGCTGCCCGAGTCCAGGTAAGGTTCACGGCTCTCCTTTCAATTTTTGTACATAGATTATGTTTATGTTTGATTTGTATAGATTTAGGTTGAAGAAGAATGATTTATGAAAGGGAAATTGGTTTGGGTATAGAGAAAAAAAAAAAGGGGGGGGAAACCGAAAGAGAAATCGGCGAGAGGGATAGAGAGATTCCGGCGAGGAAAGAAATCCGGCCGAGAGGGAGAGAGAGAAAAGGGGGAGGAAGAACCAGGGGAGAAAGAAGAGAGAAAAAAAAAGAAAGAAGAAAGAAAGAAAAAGAAAAGAGGAGAGAAATCTGGAAAAGTAGGAAAAGACGAGAGAAAAAAAAAAGAAAGAAAAAAAAAAGAAAAAGGAACCGGAAAAAAAAAATATTTTAGTGAAACTACGTCGTTTTGACGTAGTTTCACTCAAAACTACGTCGTTTTGATTAGTTAGTTTTTTTATTTATTTTTAATTAATAATAAATATTTATTTTGTAGTCCTTATACTTTCATTAATGTCACTATGGCCCTGGGCATTTATAATTTGTGCATTTAAGTTTCTGTTTATTGTAGATTTACCCCCATAATTTTACTTCCTTTTCGATTAGGTCCCGATTAATTGCATTTAGGTCCCCCAACTTTTAGATAATTATAATTTTGGCCCCTACATTTTTTAATTTTCCATTTTGACCCCTATATTTTCATAAAATTGTATTGTGACCCCTATACTTTTCTGAAATTACATTTTTACCCCTAAATATTTCTGAAAATTTCGTTTGGCCCCCTTGTATTGTTGGATATTGCAAATTGGTGTTTAATGTGGCTATAATTTACAAATTGAATCTTGAATGTTGCTTAAAATTGCAATTTAGTTTTAAAATTTGTTAGAAATTGTATTTTGCATACTTTAACTTGCTGGAATTTTATTTTGTACCCCCTACATTGCTGGAAATTCTATTTTTGCCCTAGAATGCTTGCTGGAATTTCATTTTTATCACTCCCAACCTTGCTGGAATTTTATTTGAGTTATTATACTTGCTGGAATTTTATTTTTGGCCCCCTATTGTTGCTGGAATTTATATTTTGGTCCTTTATGTTGCTGGAATTTGTTTTAATACCTCCATTAATTGTTAGAAATTGTATTTTAGTCTTTTATTTGTTGCTGGAATTTGTATTTTAATACTTATAGTTGCTGGAATTTTCACTTTTAGCTCTTTTATATAGCTGAAAATTGCAATTTGACACTATACATTGCTGTAAATTATGTATCATTTAATGACCTTGCTGAAATTATATTCTTGGCCTTAAATGTTGCTGGAAATTTTATTTTTGGGCATTATAGTTGCTGAAAATTATGTTTTAGCCTTTAAATTCGTTGTAAACTATGTCATTACCTTAAGTAGGGTTTAAAATTATAATTTTACCTTTTTGCTTGTTGCAAATTACATTTTTTACTCTAGAATATGGCCCAAATTTCTCTTTTAATCCAAATCTTATAATATTTTATTTTTGCAAAAAAAATATTAATAAAAATTAGTTAAGTCCTCAAAGCTTTAAATTATTTCTGTTCACATTTTTCTTTATTTATTTTTATCAAATTTATGATTAATGTTCTAAAATTGGGTCTTGTTAGTCTAATTAATGTTCAAATTAGTTTCTTTATTTCCCTTTTAGTTATTGTAATAATCATTATTTGGGGTGTTAAAAGTTTAAGTATGTATTATTGTATTTTATCTTCTATTATTATTATTTCTTTATTTTTGTTGTTCTGCTTTATTTATTTATTTACTTATTTATTTTTACTTAAACAATTTTCATTTTTCTTCCTAAATAATTAATTATCATTATCATTATTTTCTTTCTCTTATTTTGTTTATTATTGCTATAATTGTTTGAATTATCGTAGTATGTTCATAGTGATCGGTATGAAATTATTTAATTAAGTGGATTATTTATTAAATAGTGGTATTTTTGACATGTTTGTTCATTTAGTAGCAATTTGTACCGAGTTTACGAATGGGAGGTACCTCGATTACCCTTTAATTTCTTTTTACGTGCTCCTATGTGTTTTCCTATGTGTTTTCATGTATCTTTGTGATTATAATTTTTATCCATGTGTGAGTGTTTTATTTATTTATGTCATTGTTGTTTATTTGAATTTAATTTTTGATTATTCAAAGAAATGTAATAGATAGGTAATATTCTATTTAGTAAAATTTCTGTATTTAGATAGTTAATGTAATAGATAGTTTATATCTAGTTAACAAAAACTTTTGTATTTTAGTTAGAAAATGTAATAGATAGGTTAGATAGGCTACTTTGATTATCTTTTCCATTTTAGATTGTAAGTAGGCTTCTCCGGTGTAATAGTTAGGCTTTGTGTGCTATGTGTGCTATGTGCTTATGTGTTTTATTTGCTTTTCTTTAGGACTTTGCATCTAGAATATCATGCTTATATGTTATGTGCTCCTATGTGCTATTATGTGCTTTTATGTGATTATTGCTTCAATCTATGCTTTATTTATTTATTTGCTTTATTATTATATATGTGTGTACCGTCACCACACTAGTCCAACGCTAGTTGTGGCCAATTTCGGTTTCTTCGCTAGTCCAACGCTAGCGGAGAATTTATAGAAAAATAGGCTAGTCCAATGCTAGGCCTTTAGGTCATTTTAGTATTAGGATCATTTCTCGCGTGTTCATTCCATGCCATTTCACACACATTTTTTTAGGCCTTTTTCCATTTAGAATGATTTTTATATATATACTCTATCATCTACTATCTATTTTTAAATACATGTTTAGTGCATAACATTTAGATTCCAATACACATAGAATTTTAAGTCATTTGTGTGATTTGACTAGAAATAGTCATCTACTCACGTGGGAAGCGATGGCGTACATGTCGTTCCCCCCTCCGTGAGTAGGAACAGTTAGTCACGAGTCCATTCGTCTCCCGTACCCATTATGTTGCATTCCCATTTTCTTTGTTCACTTACTATCTATATTACTATTTTTCTTTTCTTTTGCATTCCATTTTGCATCTACACTCGTGACTCCATCGAGGTCTAGACTCGGTTTTCGCAATTAATGCGGTAATTCCGACTAAACCTCAATGGAACATTTTGTCCCTTAACGATATTCATTTTTAGGATTAGATTTGCATTCATATAGTTGCATCCAAATGCGATAAAATCTTAGGGTTATATTAGGAAAATTTAGACTAAACCTCGCAACTAGTTTCGGCTAGGTTGAAAGGGTGCCTTAGGCGCAAGCCTTTGCCTTCCCTTTCTTCAACTGTGACTCCCGAACCTTTTTCTCTTGTTTTCAAAGACCTGGAGTCGTCTAAAAGGGTTTTTTCTTGTTTTTTTCTATATTTTTCAAAAAATCATTTCTTTAAATAAATCATTCTTAACTTTCTTATCTTTTATAAAATATTTTCGGGTGACTTGGTACACCAAAACTCAATACCAAGTGGCGACTCCTTTTCTTTACTAAAAAACCCTTTTTAGACTTTATTTTCGGGCCCAAAAACCGTCGCATTTTCAAAGTCCCATTTTAGGCCCTTTTTCTTTTGTTTTTTCAAAATAAAGCATTTGTTTGTCACATTTTATCAAATTATCTTTTATAAAGTATTTTTATAAAAAAAATTATTTTTACAAAAGTGTACACTCTTTTTTCCAATATAAACAAAATCACATTAATTCTTCCTTTTCTTTTTTCTCGACCACACTCACACCATTTATTATTTCCCTTTCGAAAAATGGGGCGCGACAAGAGTGAAAGACCGAAGAGAGGGAGACTAAGGAGAGAAAGAAACTGAGGAGAAAGAAGAGAGACTAAGGAGAGAAAGAAATCGAAGAGAGAACGAGAGAGAGACCGAGGAAAGAAAGAGAGCTAGAGACCGAAGAGAACTAGAGGCCGAAGGGAGTGACCGAAGAGAACGAGACCAAGGAGAGAACTAGAGACCGAATCCGTTAAAATTGTGAATTTGTGAAATTGTGAATTTGTCCTTTAAGTCTTGCTGAAATTACATTTTTACTCCCCATGCATTGCTGGAATTGTATTTTGGCCCTAGGATATTGCTGGAATTCTATTTTAACCTTTGAAAGTTGCTGAAAATTTGTAATTTGGTCCCTAGTGTTGCTGAAAATTGCATTCTTGTCCCCCAAACCTTGCTGAAATTTTATTTTTGTTATTATGCTTTGCTGGAATTACATTATTGCCCTCCAATATTGTTAGAATTTATATTTTTCCTCCCAAGTAGCTAGAACTTGAATTTTAGCCTTTGAATGTTGCTGAAAATTGTATTTTTACTCTTGAATGTTGCTGAAAATTATAATTTGGTGTTTAATACTTGTTGGAATTTACAAATTAGGGCTTATTGTTGCTGTAAAATTCATTTTTATCCTTGAATAATTGCTGGAAATTGCAATTTAGTACTTAAGTTGCTGGAATTTCAATTTGATCCTCAAATGTTGCTGGAAATTTTCATTTTTGGCATTGTGCTTGCTGGAAATTATATTTTAGTCCTTTTTAAGTTTGTTGTAAACTATGTTATTAGCCTTAATTAGGGTTTAAAATTGTAATTTCACCCTTTCGTTTGTTGTAAATTATATTTTTACTCTAAAAATGTTGCTTAAATTTTCACTCTCAACCTAAAGTCCTTGGAATATTTTTATCTTTTTGTCGAAAAATTTCTAATTAATTCCTCAAGTTTTTTTTATTTTCATATTTTATTTTTATTTTAATGCTCCAAAATTTAATCTTTTATCTAATTAATGTTCAAATTAGTTTCTTTATTTCTCTATTAGTTATTTTGATGATTCTTATTTGGGTGCTAAAAGTTTAAGTATGTATTATTGTGTTTTATCTTTTATTATTTTTATTTTCCTTATTTTACTTTATTTATTTATTTACTTATTTATTTTTACTTAAACAATTTTCATTTTCTTCCTAAATATTTAATTATTATTATTATTATTTTAATTTTGTTTATTATTGCTATAATTGTTTGAATTATTGTAGCATGTTTATAGTGATTGGTATGAAATTATTTGATTAGCGGTTTATTTATTAAACAGTGGTATTTTTGACATGTTTGTTCATTTTATTAGCAATTTGTACCGAGTTTACGAATGGGAGGTACCTCTACTACCCTTTTTATTTCTCTTTATGTGCTCATATGTGCTCCTATGTTTTTTTTATGTGTTTTTCTTTATGTATTTTTAAGTGTTTATTATTTTATTTATATGTGAGCATTTATCTATGTTATGTTATTTATTTGAATTTAATTTTAATTATTCAAATGAATGTAATAGATAGGTAATATTCTATTTAACGAAAATTTTGTACTTAGATAGTTAATGTAATAGATAGTTTATATTTTCATCTAGTTAACAAAAGCTTTTGTATTTTAGATAGAAAATGTAATAGATAGGTTAGATAGGCTATTTTGATTATCTTTTTCCATTTTAGATTGTAATTAGGTTTTTCTCCGGTGTAATAGTTAGGGCTCTTATGTGCTATGTGTGCTATGTGCTTATGTGTTTTATTCGCTTTCCCTAGGACTTTGCATCTAGAATATTATGCTTGTGTGCTATGTGCTCCTATGTGCTATTATCTGCTTTTATGTGATTATTGCTTTAATCTATGTTTTATTTATTTATTTACTTACTTGTTATAATATATGTGTATCGTCGCCACACTAGTCCAACGCTAGTTGTGATTAATTCCGGTTTTTTCGCTAGTCCAATGCTAGCGGAGAATTTCTAGAAAATAGGCTAGTCCAATGCTAGACCTTTAAGTCATTTTAGTATTAGAATCACTTCTCGTGTGCATTTCATCTCACTTCACACACATTTTCTCTTTTAGGTCTTTTTCCAATTTTGCATGGTTTTTTATATATTATTATTCTTATTATCTATTTTTACATATATTCAATGCTTGGCATTTAGGTTACATTTCACATAGAATCTTAGGTCATTTGTGTGATTTTTTGACTAAGAAATAATCATCTACTTACGTGGAAAGCGGTGGCGTACATGCCGTTCTTCCCCTCCGTGAGTAGGAATAGCTAGTCACGAGCCTATTAGTCCCCCGTACCAGTTATGTTGCATCCCCACTTTCTTTGTTCACTTACTATCTATATTACTATTTTTCTTTTCTTTTGCATTCCATTTTGCATCTATACTCGTGACTCCATCAAGGTCTAGATTCGGGTTTCGCAATTAATGCGATAATCCCGACCAAACCTTAATGGAATATTTTGTCCCTTAACTGATACCTATTTTTAGGACTAGATTTGCATTCATATAGTTGCATCCAAATGTGATAAAATCTTAGGGTTATATTAGGAAAATTTAGACTAAACCTCGCAACTAGTTTCGGCTAGGATTGAAAGGGTGCCTTAGGCGCAAGCCTTTGTCTTTCCCTTTCTTCAACTGTGACTCCCGAACATTTTTCTCTTGTTTTCAAAGACCTGGAGTTGTCTTAAAAAGGGTTTTCTTGTTTTTTCTTATATTTTCTCAAAAATCATTTTCTAAATAAATCATTCTCGATTTTCTTACCTTTTATAAAATATTTTCTGGTGACTTGGTACACCAAAACTCAATACCAAGTGGCGACTCTCTTTTCACTAAAAACCCTTTTTTAGACTCTATTTTCGGCCCAAAAACCGTCGCATTTTCAAAGTCCCATTTTAGGCCATTTTCTTTTTGTTTGCAAAATAAAGCATTTTTTAAAAGATCACATCCTTCATCAAACCATTTTTTGTAATGTATTTTCCAAAAATCATTTTACAAAAACCTACACTCTTTTTTCAATAAATAACAACACATAAACATTAATAATTCCCTTTTTCCGTCTTTCAAAAAAAAAAAATGGGGCGCGACAACATATATATATATATATAAAATATGTTTTATGAGCCAGGCTTTATACGGGCTGAGCCTATTGAGATCCGAACTCAGGTCAAAAATATTTCGGGTCTAATATTTAGGCTCAAGTTCAGATCGACTCGATAAAAGATTAGGTTTAGAAGTTTTTTGTTGGCTGAACGGGCCAGGATCAGGCTGGCCTAGCTCCATTGACAGTCCTATTCATCAGTATTGTTAATTGTTTGGTTCCTCATATCTTTAATTGTGTTCTTATGATCCTTCACAGTGATGCCTCTAGTCAAACTATCATAATGACTAATTAACCAAGCCCAAATAAGTAAGTCCAAGTCTCTAACTTCGAATCTTTTGTGTGGTGCGAGAATTATAGTCCAACATCAACCATGGGAAGAGTGACATTATCGCAATTATTAGTGGTATTGGTATGCTTTGTGAAAAGTTATTTTGTATATATATATTTTTTTTTATGTCAACGATCGACAGTATATTATTTTACTTTTCACTTACACTATAGGGAGGGAATCAATTGAATCCCAGGAAAATCGACGGGGTTGAACTACTATCGATTCAAACGAGTGCATTATGTATCCATTTAAATTTTTTGATGAGAAGTAAAGTTTGAACCCTTGACCTCCTACCCTAATAGCCTTTGAAAGTTTTGTGATGGTCAACCCAACCAAATTGAGTCGGTTAATTATTTTGTATATCTGTTCCACCAGATAATGTGCGAGTCCCCACATTTTTAAATCTAAAGGTCTGCCTAAAAATTTTTCCAGTTTTGCACAGCTTAGTATATCCCCAGTTTTAGTGGGCTGTACAATGTGTCAGCATCTCTAAAAACCGTGGCTTGTCAACTAAACCCAATTCCCCATACTCTCAGCATCATCGACGACGATCTAGGGTTTGTGATTGAATCTCAAGCTTACACGGTAAAACTTCCCTCCGCTTTTTAATCTTTTGCAAATTCAACACATGTCACGAGAAGTTTTCGTATTAGATTAATTCTTGGTTCTATTCTCTCGCTCATTTTTCACTGCTAAAATGCTAGTTCTAATTACTAATTTTTATTAATTGCAGCAGAAAATATCAGAAAAACTATAAGATAAGGAAACGAATGTTTCTGAATAATTATTCTTTTTCAGTTGGCATAAGTTTTTGTCCGAAATTTGATTAATTTTACGGTGAAGGTGCTGATTGTCGCAATTTTTCTTTCTTTTTGATTTATTCTGTTAGGTCACTTATTGTTTGGTGTTTCAGATTTGGTTGCGCAGTGAGTTTTATTTTTTAATCTGACCTACTGGAGAGCGGATATGGAGAATGAGGTGATTGGCTTTGACATTGGTTTGGGAGGGTCAGGAGGAGGAGGTGAAGATGATGCCCTGTATATTGAACACGATGATGATGAGACACTGGCTGATAGTTCTCCCACTGCTGCCAGTGCTAGCGCCAGTGCTGGTGTTGGTGCTAGTGCTGATGCTGGCTTCCGAGGTGGTGCGTCTTCAGAAACTTATATACCTGAGGCTGACCCTGATCTAGAACCTTATGAGGGGATGGAATTCGAGTCAGAGGAGGCGGCTAAGGCTTTCTACAACTCCTATGCCCGGCGTGTTGGCTTCAGTACTCGTGTAAGCTCCTCCCGACGCTCCAGGAAGGATGGGGCGATCATCCAGAGGTCTTTTGTTTGTGCTAAAGAAGGGTTCCGCAACTTGAATGAGAAGCGCACCAAGGACCGAGAAATCAAGCGCCCCCGCACCATCACCCGTGTGGGTTGCAAGGCTTCGTTATCTGTTAAGATACAGGACTCTGGAAAATGGCTTGTGTCTAGCTTTGTCAGGGAGCATAATCATCAGCTGGTTCCCCCGGACCAGGTTCACTGCCTCCGTTCTCATCGCCATATCTCTGGTCCTGCCAAGACCTTGATTGATACCCTGCAGGCTGCTGGCATGGGCCCCCGCAGAATAATGTCTGCTCTCATCAAGGAGTACGGTGGGATTAGCAAGGTTGGATTCACAGAGGTTGATTGCAGGAATTACATGCGAAATAATCGTCAGAGGAGTCTTGAAGGAGATATTCAGCTGCTCCTGGATTATCTCAGGCAAATGCAAGCTGAGAACCACAATTTCTTCTATGCAGTTCAGGGAGACGAGGATCAGTGTACTGGCAATGTCTTCTGGGCTGATGCTAAGGCCAGGGCCAACTATACTTACTTTGGGGATACTGTCACTTTTGACACAACTTACAGGTCCAACAGGTACAGATTACCTTTTGCTCCTTTTACTGGGGTAAACCATCATGGACAGCCTATTTTGTTTGGCTGTGCTTTCCTGATAAATGAGTCGGAAGCATCATTTGTTTGGCTTTTTAAAACCTGGCTTGCAGCTATATCTGGCTGCCCTCCGGTGTCCATTACCACTGATCATGATGCTGTGATTCAGTCAGCTATCAGGCAGGTTCTTCCCGACACTCGCCACCGATTTTGCAAGTGGCATATATTCAAGAAATGCCAGGAGAAATTGTCTCATGTATTCCTTAAACATCAAAACTTTGAAGCGGACTTCCAAAAGTGTGTGAACTTGACAGAGTCCATGGACGAGTTTGAGTCCTGTTGGTTCTCTCTTGTTGATAAATTTGAACTTAGGGATCATGAGTGGCTTCAGGCACTTTATAGTGCTCGTAGTCAATGGGTCCCTATCTACCTTCGTGATACATTTTTTGCAGAAATGTCTATAACCCAGCGTAGTGATAGTATGAACTCATACTTTGACGGCTATGTGAATGCATCAACAAATTTGAATCAGTTCTTTAAATTATATGAAAAAGCCCTGGAGAGTCGCAATGAGAAAGAAGTTAGAGCAGATTATGATACAATGAATACTTCACCAAATTTAAGGACCCCTTCTCCTATGGAGAAACAGGCATCTGAGCTTTACACAAGAAAACTATTCATAAGATTTCAGGAGGAATTGGTAGGTACTTTGACTTTTATGGCGTCAAAAGCGGAGGATGATGAAGAGGTCACCACCTATCAAGTGGCAAAATTTGGGGAAGACCACAGAGCTTATCATGTCAGATTTAATGTTTTGGAGATGAGAGCTTTTTGTAGCTGCCGGATGTTTGAGTTCTCTGGCCTTCTTTGTAGACATGTATTGGCAGTCTTTAGGGTGACGAATGTTCTTACTCTTCCATCACATTACGTCTTGAAGCGATGGACAAGAAATGCCAAGAGCAGTGTTATATTAGAAGAACACATCAATGATGTATTTAGTAACTACTTGGAATCACACACAGTTCGATATAACACTTTACGACATGAGGCCTTAAAATTTGTAGATGAAGGATCAGAATCTGTTGACTCTTACAATGTTGCAGTGGTGGCTCTGGCAGAGGCTTTGGAGAAAGTTTCCTTGGAGACAAAGAATGAAGGGAGGATTTCTGCAAGTAATGGGCGTTTTAGGGATGACTCTAGGAGAAAGGTAATCCAGGCAAATCATAAAAGCCAGGATCAACATAAAGGCAGTTCTGACCATCAACTTTCTGAGGTTGGACATAATTATATTTCTGGTTGAATTTGCTTTCTCTTGTAATTACTTTCCCTCCTGTTCCAAGCAAGAGGTGTCCTATGCTCTTTCGTACCTTATTATGTTGTTCTCTTTTTCAGTTATCATGACATTATAAATTGATTAAGAATTAAGAGCTTAGAAGTAAGGTCCTAAGATAGCATGCCGAGTTGAATCATTCTTTGTTTCTCTTATAATGTTGTGCTTTTCACCGAGAATGTTAATGCTCAAGAGGTTCCAATTGTTGTTAAGCTTCTTAATTGCAAATTAATAGGTTATTACAGCTGGAAGAAAATTAGTTTTGAGGGATCAAAGTACTGTGATTTAGACATTTAGCTATGTCATTGATAGTTGTTGAGAAGTCTGCATGGGTTTGGAGAAGAATATGGTGATGTGAAGACGATTTTAACAGGATTTTAAGGAATAGAATATACACTTGAAAAGAATGTGACAAGATGATAACCTTCTGGTGCTTATGATGTTATAGACTTTGTTCATGCATTTGGTGCAACTTACAGAGTATCTAACTGATCTAATGTTTTGTTGCTCATATAATTACTCATTTGATGGTGAGGTTCCTTACCTTTTTCTTCTTATTACTTTTGGATTCTGAGAGAATTTTTTTACCTCAAACTATATCTTGCGGATAGTTTGATTTGATTTTCTCTGCTAGCTGTTACTTATACCAGGATGTTTTCATTTAGATTTCCAATCTTTTTATTTATGTAACTTTGGGGAATGCTTGTAATTTAGCTATGTTAAGGATTCTTATTTCCAGACTCTTTTTGCTCATGTACTTTTGGGGAATGCTTGTAGTTTGGTATTTATTGATCACTCGACCTTGTCTAGTACTTGTGCTTCTACTTGTGATTTAAGCTAGAGATGGCAAATGGGTGGGATGGGTGGGACTTAATTGGGACTATAAATATGGGCTACATGCCCAAATAGTCCCATATTGGTCATAGGATCAATATGGGTTGGACTAAAATAGGTTTAGACCCATTTGATATCCCCAAATACCCAATAATAAATTTTATAGCAAAATAAATAAATTATTGGATATACTTGCAATTTTAAATCATTTAAATAATATTCGACTATCAAATATTAAAACTTGCAATTTTGAGTCATTTAAATAATATTTAAACAATGGGCTACCATACCCACGGGAGTCCCAAATAAAACCCGTTTATACCCATATTTGGATGGATTTTGTTGGGTACACGCCCAATTAGGCCCAATCCCATATTTTTGACACCCATCCCTCCTAAATTAAATTTGGGCATGGGTACCCATTGGGTCTTGGGACTTCTTGCTACCTCGAATTGAAGCTTTACTTGCTAGATATCTTGGTTTTGTACGAGTATTGGTAGTTTCTTTGATTGTACTTTACTGTTTTGCAACCTTATTCATACAATTTTTTCCCATTAATTCCTTGCTTATGTGGATATGAATGGAAATAATCCCCATGTCCTGACAATGTGTTTTTAACTCGACCTCAAATCATCAAACAGTTGATTTTTTAAATCTTCTTAGGCTTTTGCATGCATGGAAAACTACCTATAAACTATGAATTGTTGGAGAATAAAAGTAAAATATTTTACCACTCTGTAAATGAATATTTCACCACACTGTCAATGAATCTATTTCACAGTATTTTCCTGTTTTTCCATCCCTTGCAAGTTGTTTTGCATTCTAAATTATGCATCATGCTAAAGTGTTGTATAGTGTTTTTGATTGGCAAATACCTGCGCTTAGCCTTTATGAATTTCCTTTACAATTTTGTAGGAAGATATGGATAGGAAGATTCATGAACTTATGCAAGAGCTGGAATCTGCTAATCGAAGATGTGAAGTTTATCGTGCAAACGTTCTCTCAGTATTGAAGGATATAGAGGAACATAAACAGCTGCTAGCCATTAAAGTCCAGAATGTAAAACTTAGCATGAGGGATGGTCCTGAAAGGTTTATCTGCACTTTATAGAATGTAAATTTTTATTCAGATGTGTATTTGTGCAATTTTGTGTTAATGTAGGCTCTTCTGAGGAAGTCCCCATCAATTCTGTTTCCATTTTTTTGATGGGGCACAGTGAATGATCTTGATTTCTAGATGTGTAAATAGTTAAATAGAAGATTAGTTCAATTGTTTGAAGTTTCACTATCCACTTTTTTTTTTTTTTTTGGACCCTGAAATTTCTCGCATAAGAGCTGGTATCAGTAAACGAATTAGGCCTACCCTAAATTATGTATTGTAAAGCATAATTCATAAGCCTAATCTGGAATCTTCATCGGAATTCTGAAAGTCCTGTACGTTTTCCTTTCCTCGTCTTGTCTTCTTTATTTTCTTCTGATTCTACATTATATCATCTTCTTGTGTCTTCTATAGTTAATTCTCTCTTTGGCTAAATTCAGATGGAGATTGTTAAGGTGGGAGAGGATGAGGATTTTGGATTATATTTTTTCGGCTGGTTGTGTACAAATTGCTCTGAGGAAAGCAGGTTTTGAAGGTTTTGAAGTCTATATTCCATTTGTTGTAAAAATGCTCTCGAGAAAACAAATCTGAGCTCCAGTGGTCCTTTTTTGTTTTTTATTTGGGTGAAATTTCAACATTGAACTACGTTTCTTGAAGTTGTTATAATTATGTTGGATAAAAATTTTTTCATTGTGGAAAGAAAATACCACGGCTTTGTGCTTGGGTTTTCCTTGGTTTTCCCAGCCTTTTACGCCAATTTAATGCAAGTTTGTTTCAAAAACTAGGACGCTGAAGGCATGAAGATTACTTCCTAGTCTTTGATTTCGGTGCCAAACCAATCTCTGTGGAGTTTTTGATTTTCTGATTTTAGAGCTTTTTATTCGTGGTCTTCTCCTTATTAGGAATTGATTTTGCTGAGATTTACGTTCTGCTTGTTTCAATAAACATCAACTTAAATTTTGCTTGATTTGATGAAAACTCGGCGAGGCTGCCATTGTTGGAGCTTATTTTGGGTTGTTCGCAATCAGATTCGATAATTTTTGCGATCAAAACTGAGAAATTCTTGAAAATTTGTTTTCTAGGTAAAAACCACCTCCCAAGGTGGTGGCATCAGGTGGTACTATTGGCAAACGGTTAGGCATGCCGGCTTACTCTAGGCGGCAGCCATGGCTACTTGGTCTATTACTTCCCCCGCGGGTATGTAATTCAAACAGTCTAGGGGTCATGGTGTTTCATACAGCAAGAATCTTCTGATGTGGATGCTTTTGTGGGATGGCATTTTCAGAGAAGGAAGACAGTAGTAGTAGATACAGACCATATATATCTCTCTCTCTAAAAACCGTTGTTTTTGAATTTTGAAAACTAGGGTTTGGGCCACCATCATGGCTGTTGCTCAGCCGGATGGAGGCCAACCACCGTCGGCCTTTGTACAACAACCATTACAAAAATCTTTTGCAGCGGCACTAACATCATCTACCACGTCCCCTTCATTGACTGACCATGGAAAACTTGCATCTTATTGGGGAGAACCTGCACTCTTTCGCACCAAAGATGAACTTAGTACACTTTCTCAACCTTTCCAGAATGCTCTTGTTGGCAGATTTGCCCTTGGAAGACTGTCCATGGAGGTGATCCGTAAGTTTATCACTTCTCTTGGACTGAAAGCTGATTGCCCTGTAGGCCTCTTGGATTCAAAGCATATAATTGTGCAGCCTCAGTCAGAGGAAGATTTTACAAGACTTTGGTGTCGTCAAACATGGTATGTGAACAGCTTTCCCATGACCTTATCACGCTGGACATTCAACTTCAAACCGGATCGCTAGTCACCGTTAGCACCTGTTTGGATTAATTTTCCAAACTTGCCATTGCCTTTCTTCTCCATGGCTATGCTTGCCAAACTTGGTAAACTGATAGGAAGACCCCTACAAGTGGACGCCTCTATTGTCCAACTGAAATGACCATCAGTGGCTCGAGTCTTAGTTGAGATGGATGATCCAAGGAGCCTATGAAATGTATATGGATTGACTTTGAGGAAGGTGGATTTTGGCAACCAGTAGAGTATGAGCAAATACCAAAATTCTGCTTGTTTTGTTCAAGGTTGGGACATATGGAAGAGGAGTGCCATGTGAAGTTCCCTCACCTTCGACCATCGGTATCCAAGAATCAACAAAGGAGAAACAGTTCTAACAATGAAACAATTGTCTGGTGTAATCCAATAGGTCTGGGTGGTAAAGATAATGGAGGAAAAAAGGTTTATGTTGCCAAGGGACCTGTTCAGAATACGATGGTTCAAGACACAAAGGTTGCAGCGCCTGCAGGAGGTAATCAGATTGTAGAGACACAAACCACTAACTCAGAACCTTCCTTGGCAGCCCTTGCGATGATGCCACCAGGCCTTCCTTCAACTAACATACCTGCAACTGGGATAGATGATGGACAAAAACTGCACCAAACTGAGTGTGAGAAATTCTCAAATAATTTGCTACCTGTTAAAAACTCATTCCAGGTCTTAATGGGGGAAGAGGAGGAAGTTACTGATTCACTACTTTGTAAATCCTTACCTACCTCTCCTGTGAAGAAGATACCAAGGATTCTAGGGAGAAAATCTTTGGGAGATGTTCAGGAAATTGATCCGGTAACAGTTCAGGTCTTGAAAGAGTTTCAGCTTCATCTTAATCATAGGTTGCACTACACTGTGGGGACTACAATTCAGAAGGAACCAACAATTGCTAACACAGCGACTGAAGGTGAAGATGGCAACGTTCCATTGGATAAAGAATCAGTCACAAAGGCAACGGGGAAATCAGTTGAAACGGTGAGCCACTCTTCAGCTTATAACTTTACGTTCTAAGAATGTTAGACGACTTTAATATGGTTATATAGAACATTCAGGGAGCTTCTCGGGATGATTCTATTCGGTATATTGGGAATGTGTGTTGCAAAAATAAAATCCATTTTGCTTGTGCTTATTGAACCTTTTTCATCAACTCAACAAATGGAGTATTTGCGGTTAAAACTAACGTTCCAAGAGGCGCAGAGTTTTTTGAGTGGGAAAGTTTGGATATTTTGGAGTAATTTTGTGTGTAGGTTTGTAGAATGTGCTGAACAACTGGTTAATGTTTCGGTAGAGTTTCCATCTGGGGGGGGGGGTTTTGATCTCTCTGCTATTTATGCTAAACACACCATAGCCAAACGGAGATGTCTTTGGAACTGGTTGGAAGAACTTGGCGGAAATATTAGAGGTCCTTGGGCCATTGGAGGGGATTTCAATGTTATTTCTGCAGCTTCTGAGCGAGTGGGAAGGAATGCTCCTAACCCCCGATCCATGGAAGAATTTAATATGGCCATTGTCTGTGCTGAATTGCAGGAGGTGCCTTTTGATAAATCACCATTCACTTGGTCTAATGGTAGAATGTGGCAACGATTGGACCGAATGTTCATCAATGATCAATGGGCTTCTGCATTCTCAATTTCTAAACTCTCTCACTTCGCTAGGGGGTGATTGGATCACTGGCCTTTATTATTTTCATGTAGCAATGGTGGACATAAAATATCAGCTTTTCGATTCCTCAAAATGTGGTGTTTACATAAGGGGTTTAAGGATGTAGTTAGTGAAAGCTGGAATCAGCCGACTGTTGGTTTTGGCATGAAACGATTCTTTCAAAAATTAATGAGGCTAAGGAGGGTGCTAACAATCTGGAACAAACAAACCTTGGTAATGTTACAAAGCAATTGGATGAGGCAGCCAATAAAATGCTTGAAGCTGAGAAAGAATATGATCGAATCCAAGATGAAAATTCCACATTGAAAGCTTCAGAAGCAAGGGCGGAACTACAATAAATTTTCAGCTATGGAGTGTGATCTACGGAGACAAAAATCAGCAATTAAATGGCTACGAGAAGGAGATGCAAATATAGCTTACTTCCATTCAGTTGTTCGACAGCGAAGAAGTAAGAATTTCATTGGTAGAATAAAAACTCAAGATGGAACTTGGTTGGAAAGGGAGGAAAAATTCAAAACCTCAGCTGTACAATTTTATTCAGAGCTCTTTGGGGATGATAGAGAGGTGCCTCCTACCATTCAGGAATCAATTTCCATGCCTCAAGTATCACCGGTGCAAAATGAGACTCTATACTCAATTCCAATGGATGAGGAGATAAAAGAGATGGTGTTTTCCATGGATACTAATAGTACGGCGAGACCAGATGGATTTGGAGCAAAATTTTATCAAGTGTGCTGGGATATAATTCATCTCGATTTATTGGAAGCCGTGGTAGATTTTTTCCAAGGAGGACACCTTCCGAGGGGATTCACCAACACTATGATTATTCTCATTCCTAAAAAACCAGGAGCACATCAATGGAGAGATTTTCGGCCTATCAGTTTATGTAATGTAAGTTCCAAAATCATCTCCAAATTTTTATCTTCTTGCATTAATAAGTTATTACCTACTATTATTGCGAGATGGCAGACAGGTTTTGTTTCAGGTAGGGGTATCATGGATAATGTGTTGACTGCTCAGGAATTGGTCACTAAGATTGATAAGAAATTAAAGGACCCTGACTTGATTTTAAAGTTAGATATGGAGAAGGCATACGATAGGGTTAATTGGTCCTTCATTATGGGCATGATGAGATGTTTGGGTTTTGATGAGCAAGTGGTGGATTTGGTGTATTGACACCTAGCAAACAATTGGTTTTCTGTCATGATAAATGGTCCATCAGCTGGTTTTTTTAAATCCTTTCGTGGGGTGCGACAAGGGGATCCCCTTTCTCCGACTCTCTTTCTGTTGGCTGCTGAGTATTTGGGACGTGGATTGGAACATTTATTTAAAGATCATCCAAGGCTATTTTATGCTTCCAAAGGTGGTAAGGTCCCTTATTTAGCTTTTGCTGATGATACTATTATTTTTACGAGATGTGCTAATAAGGGATTGACCTTGATAAAGGAGTTCTTACAAAAGTATCAATCAATTTCTGGACAAAAAGTGAATGTGGCAAAGAGCTCTTTTATATGTTCCTCTCGAGTTCCATCAGGGGTGACTCATAATATCAAGCAAATTCTTGGGTTTAAGCAAGAACATTTTCCTTTTCAATACTTGGGGGTACTGTTAGTGTATGCCCTAAAACCAAGATGGTTTATGGTGTTTTGTGTTACACTTATTTATGTTATATTTATCCATGTGGTATTTTTCTTTATCATCTATACTTGTATTTCCATGTTACTTGTTTGATTGATAAAGTCCTTAGAATATTGACTGTGTATTAGAGATTGTAAGGGTTACAATTATGAGACTCTAATACATAAAGTCATATTCTTAAATATCCCTAGTCATAGTATTAATGAGATTGGACATCATTAATACGGATAGACTAGCACATACTTTGCCTCTACTTATGGTAAGTAGTAGTTGATCTCATTGACTATGGTGTGCGTGACACTTAAGCTGGTATGTGGATGCTTGTTTGAGAACAAGTTCATTGGATTGATCCGCCAAGAGTTTTCAACTATAGTGCCAATGGTTGAACTCTTAATGGCAATGGTGTAAGTGATCCTTTGACTTGAGATTACCATAGTATCTTGAGTGTGGATTGCTATACTTTGACTCTATTCCTCGGTGCCCGTAAAAGGGTAGCCCATAGGTTAGAGATTGGGTATAGTTTGAAGCATGGAAAGATAGTGAGTAATCGATATAGGATTCACCACTCCTTAATAGGAGAGTATATCCCTTTATGGCCACTTGTTGGAAATATTAACTCATAAATCTTCTGCAGAAGTGATAGTATAACTTGGAAGTAGTTTCAAGGTTATACATCATGGAGAGTTATATTTCTGGAACAAGAAAATATAAATTAGTCTTTTAAAAGTATGCACTATACTTTTAGACCTAATTGGGATATAGTGTGGTGAAAGGATATTAATTACACGGTAACATTGTCATTGAAGGGTATGGTCTACCATATGACTTTCCTATTCACTTGGGTGGTCATGATGCATTGCTAGACGCCACTCATGATCTATAAGTATGAATTGATTAATTAGTGAATTAATGATAAATTAAAAGTGTTTAATTTATCTAGCTCAATTAATGAGTTATAATTTATACTTATTGCCAACGTGAATGGAACCTAATGGGTCACACACATAAAGAACAAAATCTTTGGGTTAAAATGTAATTAAGATAAGTATGAGATACTTATGGGGTTAATTTATGAGATAAATTAACTTAAAGGACTTGTTTATAAATATTCTAAGTCTTGCAGGAAATTAGTTTCCTAAAAGAAATAAAGTAACTAATTGGTTTCCTTATGGAATAGATTTCCTAAAGGAGAAGGATTAGCTTAAAGTAAGTTACCTAAACCTTCTTGGTTTCCAATTAGCTTTATTTCCTAAAAGACTAGAATACTTCCTCTATAAATAGGTTCAATGCTTTGACTCTTGAATTATTATTGCAACACAAAAAGAAAACTAGTGAGAGAAAATAGAAGAAAGAAAAGGCACGCCTCTTTCTCTCTCTCTAGGCGTCTCTCTCTCTCTCTCTCTCCTAAGGGTTAGGTTTTTCTTCTTATTGTGTTCTAAATAATTCAAGGGAGCTAGCACTCAAAAGTCAAAGCAAGCAAGCCTACAAGGTTCCCAAAGAAGTTGTTCGTGTGGATATCATTAGAGGCTCTACGCTTGGAGGGCTTTTCGTGGTAGATCAAACATCTTCTTCGAAGGATCTTTGCCTAGTAGCATAGAAATCTTCTGTGCTTAAGGTAATCTTCATGCAAACCCCCTTGTTAATCATATAAATATGTCAAAGAGATCCATGGTTAAGGTAATAAATTTTTATTTTTCCGCTGTGTTACCTATGCTATTACCTTACAGTGGTATCAGAACCTTCTTTGATTATATCTATATGATTTGTGTTTATTTAATTGTCATAAATATGGATGGTTTGTTCTTGATGAAATTTGTCTCAAAAGTGTTATAGGAAAATCAAGAGTTTGATTTTTAAGAAAAGCTCTTGATTGTTTAAAAGCGTTTTAAATAATTAAGATAAGTTCTTAAGATTGTTTTTATGGTGTCTAAATTGTTTTTGACATGCTAAAAGGGTTTTAACATGTTTTGATTCAAAAGAGTTTTGAAAAACGCCAAAGAATTTCAAAGATCGTATTTTCTGGACACAAACTGCGCGAAAACTTGCCCGCGTTTTGACCCGCGGTCAAAATCCCGTAACTTCTGTCCACAAACTGCGGATGAAACCGCGCGCGGTTTGTCCCACGGTTAACAAACCGCGGATGAACCCACGCACGTTTTATTGCACGGTTTGTAGGCAGAATCCTAGCGGGATTTTTCCTAAATTTTTGAAAAACGCAAATTTTGATAATTTCTCAATTAAAACACTTTCCAATTTTAATTGTTAAGATTTGGAAAGTTAAAATTTGGAAACCTATAACTTCTATAACTATATTTTTGAGACAAATAAATTTCATGGGCATTAATCTAATTTATTTAGACCATATGATTTATGACTAGAATTAAATAAATAAATTTATTTAATTGTTAAATAGTATGATGGCATGGTGAATGATTATGGACTAGACCAATGTGATGGAATGGTTATTACTTCTTTTATGGTTGGCTTGTATTGGTTTATAAATAGGGCCTGTGTGTCCTTCCTTCTCTATTTTTTGATGTAATTCTTTTCTCATCTAAACTCCCCTCGAATGTAACTCGAGGTTTCTTGATCAATACTTGTAAAGATTAAGAATAGGTTTATTTTTTAATTGTTTAGACTAAAATTACATATGTAATGTACAAGAAGATGGAGGTGGCACCAAGGAGCAACCAAGGAGGCGCATCAAGGAGTTGAGACGTTCCCTAGGAATTTTTAACCAAATATTTTCTTCAAGGCTTGAAGAAAATATTATTAGTTAAAGTCCATAATCATCCACGTTTATTATGCTTTTATTTTATATGATTGATATATTTTAATTGCATAATATGATGAGACATTAATAATTAAACTAAAATCCCTCAATTTCAAATATTAAGTCATCAATTAAGTTGCCTTCCATTATTATAACAAAAACGATGAGTTCCTATTAAGGATTGACTTGTTGGCCCACCGTCAAGGTCACCTTACTTGGAATATGTTTTTGTTATGAGATTTGATCTCTGAATAATGGGTATGACTTAACAAAAATTACATAATTTGTTGGCCCACCGTCAAGGTTATGGTATTTTTGAGGCAAACTTTGACTTCACGGGTTGATATAAAAATAGGAATCACAAGGGTTGTGATTGGTAAAAGTTACTTACCTAATCAAAATTATCTTTGGGTTGTTGGCCCACCGTCAAACTTAAAGATAATTAGATGGGATCCTTACCCACTAGGAATTTCTAACGGATTCCCGAATCAATATTTGAGGGTTATTGATTTGAAGTAAAATAGTGGGAGCAAACCAAATAAATTTACGAATCCACATTTTTGGTTTGCACATATAATATAAAACAAATACTTATTTTCTGTCTTTATTTTTGTAGAATGTTTAACGTGAATTTGTGAACGATTCTTGACAACAAACTCAATGAAACCAACTTTGAGGACTGGAATATCAATTTGAGAATTGTTCTCAAACATGAAAAAATGGAGTATGTCCTCGATAGATCATTGCCCCCTCCTCCTCCTGCTACTGCATCACCTGAGGACATAGATGCATATGAGATGCACAAAGCCGACAATGATGCTGCAACATGTATCATATTAGCTGCTATGACCCCAGCATTGCAAAAGCAACATCTTAAGATGGATGCTCCATCCATGATTGTGCATTTAAAAGAAATGTTCGATGCACAAACTAGGATTGAGAGGTATAAGACCTCGAGGGAGCTTTATCAATGCAAGATGGCAGAGGGATCTTCAGTGACTGCCCATGTACTGCAGATGATTGGACTAATTGAAAAATTAGCTGATCTAGGACACGTTTCTGACAATGAGTTAAGTATTGACTTAATTCTTCAGTCCCTCCCTGAGAGCTATTCACAATTCATCCTGTACTTCAACATGCGAAAAGTTGAGTGCACGTTGACTGAATTGATGAATATGCTCAAGACTACTGAGCCTAATCTTAAGAAGGAGAAGGGCACCGTTATGCTTGTCTCGAGCTCCAAGAAAAAGAAGCCCAATTTTGGGCTTAAGAAGTCCAAGAAGAAGAGAACCAAGCCTAAGGGTGGGGTTAAGAAGGACAAACCCAAGGGCACATGCTTCCATTGCGGACAAGATGGGCATTGGAAGAAGAATTGCAAGGCCTACCTTGACTCTCTAAAGTCAAAGAAGCTTGGTGAAGCTTCAACCTCTGGTATGTTTATGATTGAGATTAATTTATCTACTAACCAAGACTCATGGGTATTAGATACCGGATCTGGATCTCATATTTGTAATAATATGCAGGGTCTTAAAGATAGTAGATTCCTGGCAAAGAGAGAGGTCGAGCTACGCGTGGAGAATGGAGCAAGAGTTGCTGCATTACCCGTAGGAACCTATGTACTCTTTTTACCCACTGGGCTTATTTTAGAATTGAGAAACTATTATTTTGTTCCCGTACTTACAAAGAACATCATTTCTATCTCATTGTTAGATTTGGATGGCTTTACCATCATTCAAAGGAATAAAAGTTGTTCTTTTTCATGTGATGGTATTACTTATGGTATTGGTACATTAATTAATGGTTTATATATTCTAGATGAACAAAAGTCCATTCTCAACATAAACACCAAGAAACAAAAATTAGATATTGTTAACCAAACATACCTTTGGCATTGTACACTTGGTCATGTAAATAAGAAACGCATATCCAAGTTACATAAAAATGGATACTTGGACTCATTTGATTATGAATCATTTGGGACATGCGAATTTTGTTTACTTGGTAAGATGACCAAGACACTTTTTACTGGAAAGGGTGAACGTGCTAGTGATCTTCTTGGGCTTATACATACTGATGTTTGTGGCCCAATGTCGATCCATGCTAGAGGTGGTTTCTCTTACTTCATCACTTTCACGAATGACCATTCAAGCTATGGTTATGTGTTTCTTATGAAGCAAAAATCCGAAACTTTTGAAAAGTTCAAAGGTTTTAAAGCTGAAGTTGAGAAAAAACTTGGCAAGAGTACCAAAACACTTAGATCTGATCGAGGTGGAGAATACTTAAGTCAAGAGTTCCAACAATATCTAGGGGAAAATGGGATTATTCCTCAATGGACTCCTCCATACACGCCACAACTAAATGGTATGTCTGAAAGGAAAAATCGTACTTTATTAGATATGGTACGTTCCATGATGGGCCATGCATCACTTCCTAGTTCGTTTGGGGATATGCCTTAGATTCCGCCTCCTTTACACTCAACCGTGTTCCTACAAAATCTGTTGATACCACACCTTATGAGATATGGTATGGTAAAAGACCAAATCTTAGTTATCTAAAGATATTGGGGAACATTCGCTTATGTAAAGCGAAATATGTCGGACAAGCTTGAAGCTAAGTCTGATAAGTGTTTGTTTGTGGGGTATCCTAGAGAGGGTCGAGGATACTATTTCTACAATCCCCTTGAGCAAAAAGTGTTTGTCTCAAGACATGCTATCTTTCTTAGAGAAAGAGTTTATTCTTGAAAGAAGTAGTGGGAGTAAAGTAGAACTTGAAGAAATTCAAGAACCACAAAGTAGTCAACAGTTGGAACAAGAGCTTACGCCACATGTTGATGAGGCGCAGTCGGAAGCTCAAGTTACACAAGAATTTCGAAGATCTAGTAGAACACGTTATGCTCTTGAGAGATATGGATTTCTCATTAGCGAGAGCAATGATGTGTTGGTCATAGATGATGACGACCCTACTAACTACGAAGAAGCTATGTCTAATGTAGACTCTTTGAAGTGGCGCGAAGCCATGAAATCCGAAATGGATTCTATGTACGAGAACAAGGTATGGACCTTGGTCGTGCCACCTGAAGGGATAAAACCCATAGGGTGCAAGTGGGTCTTTAAAAGAAAGATTGACATGGATGGTAACATTGTTACCTATAAAGCAAGGTTAGTGGCAAAAGGTTATAAACAAAGGCAAGGAATTGACTTTGAAGAAACTTTTTCGCCAGTAGCTATGCTTAAATCCATTAGGATTTTGCTTGCCATAGCTGCTTATTATGACTATGAGATTTGGCAAATGGATGTCAAGACTGCATTCCTTAACAGGAATCTGCAAGAGGATGTGTACATGACACAACCTGAGGGTTTTGACTCCATTGATAGTCATAAGGTATGCAAGCTACAAAAGTCCATTTATGGACTCAAGCAAGCTTCAAGGAGTTGGAACATTCGTTTTGATGAGACAATCAAAGAGTTTGATTTTCTTAAGAATGAAGACGAGCCTTGTGTATACAAGAAGGTGAGTGGGAGCGCTGTCGTTTTCTTAATACTTTATGTGGATGATATATTGTTGATGGGAAATGACATACCTTTACTACAAACTATAAAGGTATGGCTGTCCAAGAGTTTCTCCATGAAAGATTTAGGAGAGGCAACCTATATTCTGGGAATTAGGATCTACAGAGATAGATACAAGAGATTGCTTGGTCTCAGTCAATCGACATACATAGACAAGATGCTAAAGAGGTTTAGCATGGAGCAATTGAAGAAAGGGTACTTACCTATGAGACATGGGATTACTCTTTCGAGAGACATGTGTCCTAAGACACCTGTCGAGATTGATAGCATGCAAAAGGTTCCTTATGCCTCGGCAATAGGATCCATTATGTATGCTATGCTATGTACAAGACCCGACGTCTCCTGTGCTCTAAGTATTACGAGTAGATTCCAAGCTAACCTTGGTGAGGGTCACTGGGTAGCTGTCAAGAGTATTCTTAAGTACTTGAGAAGAACTAAAGAATTATTCTTGGTTTATGGAGGACACACTTTAGAAGTGTATGGTTTCACTGATGCGAGTTTTCAGTCAGACAAGGATGATATTAAGTCACAATTTGGATTTATATTCACGTTAAATGGTGGTGCTGTGAGCTAGAAGAGTTCGAAGCAAGAAACTACCGCTGATTCTACAACTGAAGCCGAGTATATTGCTGCTTCTGAAGCTACAAAAGAGGCTGTTTGGATCAAGAAGTTCGTCACTGAGCTAGGAGTGGTTCCTTCCATTGTTGATCCTATACCTTTGTATTGTGACAACAATGGTGCCATAGCCCAAGCAAAGGAACCTAGGTCTCATCAACGATCCAAACACGTACTTAGGCGCTACCATCTTATTAGAGAAATAGTTGGTAGAAATGATGTAAAGATAGAAAAGGTTCCCACTGATGACAATATAGCTGATCATCTCACTAAGGCCTTGTCCCAGAAAAAGCATGATGCACATGTAAATGCTTTTGGCCTAAAACAAATGAGTGATTGGTTTTAGTGCAAGTGGGAGTTTGTTAGTGTATGCCCTAAAACCAAGATGGTTTATGGTGTTTTGTGTTACACTTATTTATGTTATATTTATCCATGTGGTATTTTTCTTTATCATCTATACTTGTATTTCCATGTTACTTGTTTGATTGATAAAGTCCTTAGAATATTGACTGTATATTAGAGATTGTAAGGGTTACAATTATGAGATTCTAATACATAAAGTCATATTCTTAAATATCCCTAGTCATAGTATTAATGAGATTGGACATCATTAATACGGATATACTAGCACATATTTTGCCTCGGATTGGATGCCTAGTTAGTTTTCAATCTGATGGGTTCAACCGGCCGGTCCGGTTCAAGCTTGAAAACACAGTTAAAAATTCAACGGAAGAGTTGGGGTCAAATAGATGAGTTGGACTTGAGCAAAAATTAAAATCCAACAGATGAGTTGGACTTGAAAAGAAATTAAAAGCCAACGGAAGAGTTGGATTTAAACAGAAATTAAAACCCAACAGACGAGTTGGAAATGAACAAAAATTAAAACCCAACGGATGAGTTGGGGTCCAATGGACGAGTTGGACAACAAAAATTAAAACCCAACGGACGAGTTGGAATTGAACAAAAATTAAAACCCAATGGATGAGTTGGGGTGCAAAGGACGAGTTGGACATGAATAGAAATTAAAACCCAATGGACGAGTTAGGGTCTAACGGGAGTTGGAATTAAATAGAAATTAAAACTGAACAGATGAGTTGAAATCGAATAGAAATTAAAACCCAACAGACAAGTTGGGGTCCAGCAGACGAGTTGGACGTGAACAGAAATTAAAACCCAACTGACGAGTTGGGGTCTAATGGACGAGTTGGGCTCCAATGGACGAGTTGGAATTGATGTAAAGTGATAAATTTATGTTGTCCAGTTTGTTGGACGGATGCATGATCCTAGGTTGCCAGGATTGATGAATGCAAAAGCCTGGGCTGTTAGACTTGAAAAGCAATAAATTTATGCTGTCCAGTTTGCTAGACGGGTTGCCAAGATTGATGAATGCAAAAGTCTGGGCTGCTAGACTTGAAAAGTGATAAATTTATGCCGTCTAGTTTGTTGGATAGATGCATGATCATGGGTTGCTAGGATTGATGAATGCAAAAGCCTGGGTTACTAGACTTAAAAAGCAAAAAATTTATGCCGTCCAATTTGCTGGATGGATGCATGATCCTGGGTTGCAAGGATTAATGAATGCAAAAAGTCTGAATTGCTAGACTTGAAAAGCGATAAATTTATGCCATCCAATTTGCCGGACAGATGCATGATCCTCGGTTGCCAGAACTGATGAATCCAAAAGTCTGGGCTAGCAGACTTGGAAATAAATATGAGAATGCCTAATTTGCTGGACGCATGTAAGTCCTGGTTTGCCAGGATGGAACGAAGTGCGAAGTCTAGTTTGCCAAATTTGAAAAAGTAAACATGAAAAAGTATCCAGTTTGCTAGATGAATGCATAGGAAATTCTCTTCCTCTTTTTTTTTTTTTTTTGAAAAAATAGCCTAGAATAATTTTTCCAAAATTTGCCCAGTATACAAAGTCCAGAAAATCAAATTTTTCTCAAAAAATTTTTGCCCCAATGCACAATTTTCGACAGAATCAATTTTTCAAAAATTTGCTCTAGTTTTCACCTTTTGATGAGGTGTCAATGAGAATCATAGGATCCAATCTGCAAAAAGAGAAAACATTTAAAATCAAAGACAATGCCACACCGGACATTCCTCTAACCTTACCAATTCATATCATGAAATTGCCATCCTAATGTCTTGTTACAACCTCTCACACTTCATTTTGCACGCTAAATGGTTTCCAGTGCCAAATTAGATTGAATCATCCAAAGGATCTTCCATTTATTTGCATATTTCCCTCAATTTAGAAATAGGAGATTATTTTATGAAATTTAGTCAAGCTTCTCATTTCCGTAACTTAGCAGTTAGAAGATTGTATTACACTCTATTCTGCTTAATTGAGGATGTATATTTTTTTTCGTGCATAGCTCAAATAAGTAGTTAAAGTTGGAAGGTTTATGATGTTGTCCTCTGTAGTCTGGAAGCAAAGGTAAATTGTATAAATAAAAAAAAGTTTCCAAAAATTCATTGTTAAGTCAAAAACTTAAAAAATAAATAAACAAACAAAAAATAACCTCAGGATTTTCAAAGTGCAGAGCAACAGTGTACCATAAGTATATTAGTAGCATAAGTATCAGCAATCAAACTCCCTACTCACTACTAAAATGATTCACTGAATATTCCTGGCAAAGAAGTCCCTTCTTTAAATCTTCCAACTCCCATATGTTAGGTGCCAACGATCTTGTTAATCATCCATATATATATATCAGGCAATCGAGAATGTTCCTTCAACTTTTCCACCTGCAAGCGATTGAGAACATTTTAAGAAAACACCAAAGATACATTTTAATATAACAAAGAAGTTGACACATTAACTACCTTATCTTCATAGTCAAGAGTGTCCACATGCATCTACAAGCTTGTCATGCATCAACAAGCTTACTGTGTGAGGTGTCCCTTCCTTTAGGATCTCATCTGGTGTCTCCTAGAGTCTCATAATCTTTTTATTAGCAAATCTGTTTTCCAAACCATCACCAATTGTGCATAGTTTTAGTAAAATACATGAGGATTTGCTAAAATTTTGTCAAGTACAAAACGTTGAAGAAAGCATAGCTTTAATGCATATTAGCACAATATAACCACCCTTATTCCATGAAATTTGAAGTATTTTTAGCATCAGTTTATGTGTTTCTCAATGGAATTTTACGTATATCTAAGGTTTAATGCAACCACCATGTTTCCAGATGAACCTAATTCAAAATAATTCCTTCATTTAAACATCAAAGCATCTTTAAAACACATAAGCTCAGTCTTAAATGATCAAATCGGGCCACCATGAAGTATAATGAATGCCCTGCCTTGAGCTACGAAGGGGAAAAAAAAAGCAGGCTATAGTTCTCATCTAAATATATATATATATATATATATATATACCAGGAGTTCAAGTTGGATAGTTAGGGAACTATCAAGAATAGTGATAGGCTAATCAATCATTGTCCACGAGGAAGATGAGGACAAGAATTAATTTTGCTACTTAGAACAAAGATTAAATATATCAATGGTCACAACGTTTGCAGAAGTATTAATGATTGGAAGCTAGCATTATGACAACTGATAAATAATAATTTTACCTATTTTAATATAGTATTTTATATATGATTTTAGTATATTTTTAGTTTGTTTTTGATACTTTTAATATTAAAATGGCTCAATTTTATTATGTTCTATCAAACAAAGGATTGCTCTTAAATTAGAGTTTTTAGACCAAAAATTAGGGTTTTAAGGCACAATTATTATTTTGAGCAAATCAATGTCCAAGTTTATTTGATTCTTTTAGGAAATGATGATTAAACACAATTTGGATCAATTGAAGCTCAAGGATGATCAAAATTAAAGATGATCCAAGTTGTATATTTTTTATCATTTAAGCTTGGAATTTCTAAAAAATTATTTTCTTCATCAAAATTCTACCAAGTCAACTATGGTTCACTTGTGGAAAAACGTCTCAAGGGCAATATAGGAATAACCAAAATTTAAAAGGGCAAACTTGGAAATAAAGAGAAATCCACGGGTCACGATCTGTGGGTTGCCACCCGCTGATCACTACAACTTGCAGATTTCGGTTCCTTGCAACTTACAGCTTGTTCATACCTCTTGTTCATATAATACCAGCATCTAGCTACACTTTGGGATGCCCTAGAAGATATCACAAAGCTCAAGGAAAACTTTTAAGGCAAAAGAAATCGAATTTCATCATGAAATCTTCAACTTGGACAAAGACTTGAGCTAGGGTTTTCTCTATAAATACATGCCTTTGTATTTATGAAAGTTATGCTTGGTTTTATGCTTGATAAAGCTACAATCAAAGCTTGGTAGGAAGAGCACTTTTTGTAAATACTTAGAGTAGATTCTCTTTCTTAGTTCTGTAATAGGCAAAATCATATTCTTGTGGCAAGACTTTGAAGGAACTACATGTATTCAACATGTTTGATGGAATGAAGGAAGGAGACTTGGAGCCATAATTGAACATCTGTTGCCTTATTCTTTCTTATTTCATTCATGCATGTTTGTTTACATTCACTTATGTGCTAAATATTATCTTTATCATGTTGAACTGAGTTGAACTAAGTTAGGTTTAGGATGACACTATGATCTGAATTGGTTTATGTCCTATTTATTCTTGTTTATTCATTTACTTGGTCTTAACACATATTGTTAATTAGCTACCGGCTTCAAGTCATCTAGTTGTTATTTGACAAAGAGATTTGCACTTAACAATAGAAAGAGTAAATGGAACTTTTATTGAATCTCATGAAAATAGTGATTCACATAGGTGGATTAAGGTTTGAAGCCACAATTCATGAGTTTAATGAACTAATGCATGTTAAACTTTACCACGAGAGTAGGAAAGCTTATGTATTAGCAGTCTTCCATTCGTAGAGAGATCTGTTTGGAGTAAAAATGGAATTGAATCCTAAACATGGATAAAAATCATCATGGCCATAAGCTAAACTTTCATATTTGGTGGATTCTTAAGCCTAGCCAACTTTGTTTAACTAGTTTCTTCATTGTTTGTTTACTTGAAATTGATTTTCCTACCATTTCAGCACCTTCTAAGTTTGATTGTTTAGATAATAAACCAAGTTAGTAGTTTTGGTAGTTGCTAGTTCACATTTACTCATGAGATCGACCCTAATACTCGTTACAACTACAATTGACCTGTGCACTTGTGGAACAAGTATTAGGTTATAAATTTTATTACTTGTTTGCGTGATTTTAGGTGAATTTATAGCTATATTTTGATATAACCTAAGCTCACAATCAACAACTTAAAAGCTTGTTTTACTTTGGTTCAGAAAAGTATGGTAGCCACAAGTCAATTATTAAAAAAAAATAGAAGGAAAAAAAAAGTTTAATTAGGGCATTATCTACATCTGTTATGAACGAGGGTCATGGAATTTTGGGCAAGGCATTCTTGCTTCCCACAGATCATAGGCACATTCATCCTTCCTGGGAACACAAAAGGTCAACAAATACAAGTAAAAACCTAAAATCATCCATCAGATTCTACAATCTCTAGGCTACTAAAGCAAGACATCACAATATTGCAATCCCTTTCCTTTATCCACAACAACATGCTTAGAGTAGTACCCACTGTAAGGTAATAAAGGGAGCAACGCAGTGAAAAATTTAAAATTTTATTACCTTAGCCATGAATCTCTTTGATATAATCTATATGATTAAAGAGTGTTTAGCACAAATACCTCAAGCATAGAAGGTTTCTATGCTTCAAAGGGCAAGATCCTATTCGATGAAGGTGTTGATTTACCATGAAAAGCCCTCCAAGTGTCGAGCCTCTAATGGTATCCACACGAACATGATCTTTAGGAACTTTTGGGCTTGCTTGCCGTGCCTTTTGAGTGCTAATTCCCTTGAATGATTCATGAAGAACACAAGAAGAAGAAAGAAGCTGAAACCCTAACAATTAGGGAAGGAGGTGTGGCATTTTTCTTGGGGAGAAAAACAGCCACCAAGCTCTCAATTTCTCTCTCTCTAAATTTTGTGTTATGTTTCATCAATCTCTCAAGAGTCAAGGCATGGACTTATTTATAGATGTAGTATCCTAGTCTTTAAGGAAACAAGAGCAATTGGAAATCAAGAAGGTTTAGAAAGCTTACCTTAAGCTAATCATATTCCTTTAGGAAATCTATTTCAAAAGGAAACCAAATAGCCTCTTAATTTCTTTTAGGAAACTAATTTCCATCAAGACTTAGAATATTTATAAATAAGTCTTTTAAGTTAATTTATCACATAAATTAACCCCATAAGTATTTTATACTTATCTTAATAACAATTTAACCCAAAGACCATGTTCTTATTGTGTGTGACCCATTAGGTTCCATTCACGTTGGTAATAAGTACAAATTATAACTCATTAATTGATTAATTAAGAGCTAGATAAATTAAATACTTTAATTTATCATTAATTCACTAATTAATTAATTTGTACTCATAGATCATTAATGGTGTCTAACAATGCATCATGACCACCCAAGTGAATAGGAAAGTCATATGGTAGACTACACCTAGCAATGACAATATTACCGTGTAATTCATATCCTTTCACCACACTATATCCCAATTAGTCTAAGAGTGTAGTCTGCACTCTTTAAATGACTAATTAATGATTTCTTGTTCCCAAAATATAACTCTCCATAAAAGTATAACCTTGAAACTCTTTCGAGTCATACTTTCACTTTTGCGCAAAAGATTCTTTAAGTTATATTTCAACAAGTGCCAATCTAGGATATACTCTCCTATAATAAGGAGTGGTGAATCTTATATTGATTACTCACTATCCTTCCACGCTTCATACTATACCCAATCTCTACCATATGGGCTACTCTTTTATGAGCACCAAACAATAGAATCAAAGCATAGCAATCCACACTCAAGATACCATGGTAATCTCAAGTCTAAGAATCACTTACACTATTGCCAGTAAGAGTATAATTCATTAGCACTATGAATAGTAACCCTTGGCGGATCAATCCAATAAACTTGTTCTCTAACAAGCATCCACATACCAACTTAGGTGTCACACACCGTAGTTGACGAAATCAACTACTACTTACCATAAGTAGAGGCAAAGTATGTGCTAGTCTTCCCATATTAATGATGTCCAATCTCATTAATTCTACGACTGGGGATATTTAAAAATATAACTTAATGTGTAATAAGTCTCATCATTGTAACTCTTACAATCTCTTATACACAGTTAATATTCTATGGACTTTATCAAATAAACAAGTAATATTAATAACAAGTATTAAATGACAAAGAAAATGCCACATTTATATGTATAACACGAAATAAGCCTAATATAAAAAAAATCTCAAAAACCAACTTGATTTTAGGGCATACACTAACAAACTCCCACTTGCACTAAAACCAATCACCTATAGGTTTTAGACTGTAAGCATGACTATCATGCCTATTCTGGGACAAGACTATGGTGAAAGGATTAGTGACATTATCCTTGTGGAAACTTCCTCTATCTTTTCATCATTTGACCCAAACTATTTTCATAAATAGATGGTGACACCTAAAGACACTTTTGGATCATGGATGAGACTTTAGTTCCTTAATGAAGTGATGGCACAATTGTTTTCATAAAACAATAGAATGAACAATTCTTTGTCCAACAAAGAGCCCCTTGATCCATAATAACTTCTAAAGCTACCTTGTATTTGGCCTTTGCTGTAGAATATGTTGTAGTGTCTATCATAGAACACTTCTATCTACTACAGTTCAATGTGAATACCAATTCATCTCATGATTTACTTGTTATCCCTATTGGATTAAAAGCTTGTATCTTTAAATCTACACACTTTCTAAGTGTGATCTCCATAGTCAAGAATAGTCTTTTAGTGCTTCTTGAGTGCTTAAGAATATTCTTTGATAACCATCTAGTGACACTCACTAGAATTGCTCGTAACACTTAAAGTTAGGAGACATCGGGTCTCGTGCATAGGACAGCATACAAAATAGAACCCATTGCAGAAGCATTTGGAATCTATTTCACGCTACCAATATCGATAGGTGTCAAAGACACATGTCTCTCAAAAGAGTAATCTCCTGTCACATAGGTAAAGCCCCTTCTTCAATTGCACCATGCTAAACCCTTTAACATCTCGCCTATGTACTTGGATCTAGTGAGACCAAGCAACCTATTGGATCTATCTATATAGATCTTAATTCCCAGATTAGAGATTGCCTCTCCTTTATTAAGAAATTCTTGGACAACCATATCTTTACCTTTAAAGTATGTTGTTTCCATCAACTATATGTCATCCACATATAGTATCAAGAAAATGACAATGCTCCCACTCAACTTTACATTTACACAAACCTTGCCTTTATTTTCAAGAAAATCAAAACTCTTTGATTATCTTATCAAAACAAATGCTCTAATACCTTGACACTTGTAAGAGTCCACAAATGGACCATTGAAGCTTGCGTACCTAATGACTATCAATGGAAGTGAAGGCCCAAGGGATGTGTTATATACATACCTTTTAATTCCCGTTAAGGGATGGAGTCTTCATATCCATTTGTCATAGCCATAAAAGCAGCTATTGCAAATAAAATCTTAAATGGATTTAAGCATGGTCAATGGTGGAATGGTTTCTTTCAAAGTCAAGCCTTCAATTGAAGCCCTTTCCCATTAACCTTACTTTATAGACAACTACGTTACTATCCATGTCAGTCTTTCTCATAAAGACCTACTTGCACCCTATGGGTTTTATCCGATTAGGTCACTTGAGCAAGGTCTACACCTTGTTCTTGTACATAGAATACATTTTGGATTTTATGGCATCTTGCCATGTCAAGGAGTCTATATTAGTCAAAGCCTATTCGTGACTAGTAGGTTTGTCAGCATATATGACTAGTACATTATTGCTCTTGCATATGAGAAATCTATATATCTCATATGTGAGAAATCTGTATTTCTCCACAGTATAACATACTCTACCAGTCTTTTGAAAATTTTGTGCACTGTGAGCTTCTGTTACACCTCATCAACATGTGGCATAAGCTCTAGTTCCAACTATTGATCTTTGTCAATTCATGGTCCTTTATCATTTCAAGTTCTATCTTGCTCCCACTGTCTCTTTTAAGAATAACTGTTTTCTAAAAAAAGACATTTCTTTAGAAAAACATTTTTCTCAAGAGAATTATAGAAGTGGTATCCATTGTTTTCATAAAGATACCCCACAAATAGACATTTGTCGGAACATGGCTGAGTGTATAGGAGTTGGCGTCTAAGACAAGAACCCCTAAAATGAGGTTAGGAATTGTAGCATGGCTCATCATAATTTATGCCATATCTCATAGGGTACAACTTCTCCTCTTTCACACATCATCAACAATGGTGTGTCAAGTGGAGACATTGAGAAAAAATCACATTCTTCTTTAATTATTTTGAAATAGTTGACATTGAGTATTATCCACATTGATCAAATCTTTAGTGTTTTAATACTCTTGTCAACTTGTTTTTCTTACTTCAATCCTAATGACTTTGAACACTTCAAAGGCCATGGATTTGTATATCATATGATACAGAATCATATCCCATATGAGCATCCATGAAAGTGATGAAGTATGATAAACAACTTTTAGCATGGATAGACGTTGGGCCAAAAACATCTATATGTTAAAGCTCTATGAGGATCACTAGCACATTCACCTTTTATGATAAAAGGTGTTATGGTCATCTCTCTAAGTAAATGAGAATTGCATGTCTCAAACGATTCATAATTGAATGAGTCCAAGTACACAACTATTATGTAATTTGGAAGTGCATTTCTCATTCACATGAGCAAGTCTATAATGCCAGAAGGATAGTTGTTTCAAAAATATTAAGTTTTTGTCTATGTTTGAGAATGGACTTATCAAACTCTAGGATTTGTAAAACGTTGTTTTAATGATCTAATACCACAAAGAACACCATTACGTAAAAGAAAAGTATATATTCTCTTTTGTAATGGTAAATCTTTTCACATTTAATGTGAATTGATTTCATGTTCTTTTGTAAGCATCACAACATAATAATAATGTTTTAAATTCTAGAACAAGCCCAGTTGGTAAAGAGTATGAGTCTCTACGACTAGTGTAGCAACTCTTGCTCCATTCATCACACGTAGTTTGACTTTCTCTTTCCTTATTGTCTACCATGCTTTAAGACCTTGCACATTTTTGCAAATATAAGATCTATATCTGGTATCTTATACCCAATGGTCTTAATTAATAGATGAATTTATCTCAAACATAAACATACTTAGAAGCAGAAGCTTTACTTGGCCTCTTCAACTTCTTAGTATTTAGATAAGCCTTACAATTCCCTTTCCAATAGAATTGGAAACACGTGCCCTTAGACTTGTCCTTTTTTATCACACCTTTAAGCCTTGTCATAGCTACTTGGGTCTTCTCAAGACCACGCTAGGATTTTCCTTTAACAAGCAATAAAGTGCCCCTTTCTTTCTTAACAGACTACTCCTTAGATATCTCATATCTAATGGTCCTAGATTGTATATCAACAACTTTTTGAGATGCATAATCAAAGAAAAAAAGATCTATCAATTTGTGCTACTTTTATAGCTTAGGAATTATAGATGACATTACGATACAAGTAGCAATATCATTATCATCTTTTATGCATCTTTTATGCACATTGTTTCCTAACTATAATTGTCAATGTTGGACAAGTGGAAGTGGGTATCAAGGACATAGCCAATTGTGCTTAAGAATTATTCTCAAGTCTTACACTAGTCCAAGAAAATCGTATATAAATGAGATATAGGGTGATAAGTGTGTTCATGTGTACATTCATTCTACAACAAATGAAAAGATAGTACAAATATTTGTTTCATGTTATAATTGCAAACCAAAAATGTGGGCTTCAAATTTATTTGGTTTGCTCCCACTATTTTACTTCAAATCAATAGCCCTCAATCTATTGATTCGAGAATCCATTGGAGATTCCTAGTGGGTTAGGATCCCATCTAATTAACTTTGGGTTTGACGGAGACCAATGCCCCAAAGGTAACTTCGATTAGATAGATTACTTTTATCAATCACAACGCTTGCGACTACTAGATAGTTGGGTATCAATTATTGATATGCACATCTTATGTGTTGCCCAACATTGCCTCAAAAAAATCATAACATTGACGGAGGCAAAACTCGTTATGTATTTTTGTTAAGTCATACTCATTATTCAGAGATCACATCTCATAGCAAGAACATATTCTAAGCAAGGTGACCTTGACGAAGGCCAACGTGTCAATATTTAACAGGAACTCTTCATTTTTACTATAATAATGGAAGGCAACTTATATATATTGACTTAATATTGCCTCAAAAATACCATAATCTTGATGGAGACCAACAAGTTAAGCATTTTTGTTAAGTCAAACGTATTATTTGGAGATCATATCTTATAGTAAAAAAAAATACTCTAAGTAAGGTGACCTTGACGGAGTCCAGCGTGTCAACACTTAGCAAGAACTATGATTTCTACTATAATAATGGAAGGCAAATGACTTAATATTTTATTTGAGGGATCTTATTTTAATTATACAATATTTAGTCTCATCAGAGCATGTAATTAAAATATATCGACATATAAAATAAAAACATGCACAATAAACCGTGGATGATTATGGACTTTATTAAGATATTTTCCTCGAGCCTTAAGGAAAATATATGGTCAAATTTCTAAGGGACGTGATCAACTCCTTGATGTGTTTCTTGGGAGGTCTCTAACTCTTGACGAGCCTCCATGGTTGCTCCTTGGTTCCATCTCCATCTTCTTTGTACATTACACATGTAATTCTACTCTAAACAATTTAGAAAATTAAAACCTAACTCTAACCTACACAATGTACATTACATGTATTGATTAAGAAACCTCGAGTTACATTCAAGGGGAGTCAGGTGAGAAGAAAATTACATGAGAATAATAGAGAAGGTAGGACACGCAGGCACTATTTTAAAAAAAAACCAATACAAGCCAACTATCAAAATTAATAAAAATTCAACCATTCAATCACATTGGTCATAGTCCATAATCAACCAACATGCCATCATAATATTTAACAATTAAATAAATTAATTTATTTAATTCTAGTCATAAATCACATGGTCTAATTTAATTAGATTAATATTCTTAAAATTATTTGTCTCAAAAATAAAGTTTTAGAAGGTGTAGGTTTCCAAATTTTAACTTTCCAAATATTAACAATTAAAATTGGAAAGTGTTTTTATAGAGAAAATTCAAAAAATTTGCGTTTTCCAAAAAACTACGAAAAATCCAGCTAGAACTCTGCCAGCAAACCGCAAGACAAAACGTGCGCAGTTTCATCCGCGGTTTACAAACCGTGGGACAAACCGTGTACGGTTTCATTCATGGTTTGTGAACAGAAAGTACGGGATTTTAACCGCGGGTGAAACTGTGAGTAAAAACCCACGGTTTGTCGCGCGGTTGGTATGCAGAAAATATGTTTTTTAAAATTCTTTAGTCTTTTTCAAAACTCTTTTGATTCAAAACATGTTAAAACCCTTTTAGCACGTAAAAATAATTTAGAAACCTTGAATACAATCATAAGAACACATTTTAATTATTTAAAACACTTTTAAACAATTAAGAACTTATCTTAAAAAATCAAACTCTTAATTTTTTCTAAACAATTTTGAGACAAATTTCATCAAGAACAAACCATCCATATTTATGACAATTAAATAAACACAAATCGTATAGATATAATCAAAGGAGGCTCTGATACCACTGTAAGGTAATAAGGGGAGTAATGTAGCGAAAAATTTAAAATTTTATTACCTTAGCCATGGATCTCTTTGATATAATCTATATGATTAAAGAGTGTTTAGCACACATACCTCAAGTATAGAAGGTTTCTATGCTTCAAAGGCCAAGAAGGTGTTGATCTACCATAAAAAACTCTCCAAGTGTCGAGCCTCTAACGGTATCCACACGAACATGATCTTTAGGAACCTTTGAGCTTGCTTGCCTTGCCTTTTGAGTGCTAGCTCCCTTGAATGATTCATGAAGAACACAAGAAGAAGAAAGAAGCTAAAACCCTAACAATTAGGGACGGAGGTGTGGCGTTTTTCTTGGGGAGAAAAACCACCACCAACCTCTCAATTTCTCTCTCTAAATTTTGTGTTATGTTTCATCAATCTCTCAAGAGTCAAGGCATGGACTTATTTATAAATGTAGTATCCTAGTCTTTAAAGAAATAAGAGCAATTGGAAACTAAGAAGGTTTAGAAAGCTTACCTTAAGCTAATCCTATTCCAAAAAGAAACCAAATATCCTCTTAATTTTTTTTAGGAAACTAATTTCTATCAAGACTTAGAATATTTATAAATAAGTCGTTTAAGTTAATTTATCACATAAATTAACCCCATAAATATCTTATACTTATCTTGATAACAATTTAACCCAAAGACCATGTTCTTATTGTGTGTGACCCATTAGGTTCCATTCACGTTAGCAATAAGTACAAATTATAACTCATTAATTAATTAATTAAGGGCTAGATAAATTAAATACTTTAATTTATCATTAATTCACTAATTAATTAATTTGCACATATAGATCATGAGTGGCGTCTAGCAATGCATCGTGACCACCCAAATGAATAGGAAAGTCATATGGTAGACTACACCTATCAATGACAATATTACCGTGTAATTCATATCCTTTCACCACACTATATCCCAATTAGTCTAAGAGTGCAGTGCACACTCTATAAATGACTAATTAATGATTTCTTGTTCCCAAAATATAACTTTCCATAAAAGTATAACCTTGAAACTCTTTCATGTCATACTTTCACTTTTGCACAAAAGATTCTTTAAGTTATATTTCAACAAGTGGCCAATCCGGGATATACTTTCCTATAATAAGGAGTGGTGAATTCTATATTGATTACTCACTATCCTTCCATGCTTCATATTATACCCAATCTCTACCTCTTGGGCTACTCTTTTACGAGCACCGAGCAATAGAGTCAAAGCATAGCAATTCACACTCAAGATACTATGGTAATCTCAAGTCTAAGGATCACTTACACCATTGCCATTAAGAGTATAATTCATTAGCACTATGAATAGTAACCCTTGGAGGATCAATCCAATGAACTTGTTCTCTAACAAGCATCCACATACCAGCTTAGGTGTCACACACTATAGTTGACGAGATCAACTACTATTTATCATAAGTAGGGGCAAAGTATGTGCTAGTCTTCCCATATTAAGGATGTCCAATCTCATTAATACTACGACTAGGGATATTTAAGAATATAACTTAATGTGTAATAAGTCTCATCATTGTAACTGTTACAATCTTTTATACACAGTTAATATTCTATAGACTTTATCAAATAAACAAGTAATATTAATAACAAGTATTAAATGACAAAGAAAATGCCACTTTGTATGTATAACACGAACTAAGCATAATATAAAAAAATTCCAAAAATCAACTTGATTTTAGGGCATACACTAACACCCACAAACAAGTTTAAGCTCAAAAAAAGTGATTACTCAATAAATGGCAGAAACAATTCCATATAACAATTAAAGTTTGATCTATTCAGAATCCAAAATGACAATGGTCTTAATTATGGGAACAATAAGCAATTGGTCAGCAATGGAAGAAACATCGTTTGCTAATTGACATAGATGCAGTAATGCCTCAACAAATCGAGGACCATTGCTTGACATTTTACCACTAGAAGTTAACATAACACGAAATAACCAAGGAATTATGTAACCAAATGACTGCTTCTTATTCTAAGGTTAACGCATAATTTGTAAGAGATCATAGCCAGACTTTTAGCATAACTAATGATCAAAGTTATCCCATCAATCACTTGGTCACACTTGTTGCATAACTAATGAACTATCTGCTCTATTATTTTCAGCAAATCTGTCAAAGTAATTGACTATCTTTCATAATGGCATTCAATTTGATGAAAGACAAGTAGCATCCAAGTCTATGACTAAAAAATGATTAATAGCAAAGTCATGTTGCAGTATAAATTCAATAATTTTGGTGTTCCCATTGGGTTTAGGAGGTGTTTTATTGTTAATGTGCTAAACATAGTATTCTACTCAACATGTAAATAAATAAAATGATGTATTTAATTTTCAGCATTGACTAGGTAATGCGTTGTCTTTAGAGGCAAGAGAATAGTCTTCAGTCCCAATCATGTGTTTCCTAGTATCTTATTCTAATTTACTCATCAATAGCTTATCATGATGAGTAAATTAGAATAAGTACACTTATTCAACATGTAAATAAATAAAATGATGTATTTAACTTTCAACATTGACCAAGTAATGCGTTGTCTTTAGAGGCAAGAGAATAGTCTTCAGTCCCAATTATGTGTTTCCTAGTATACTTATTCTAATTTACTCATCAATAGCTCATCATGAATGTCATCCTACGTAGGTGCATCAAAGGAATTAAGTTTGCTCATAACACAGAAATAAGTATCTAATGTTCCCTTCATACTACACATATTACACCCATACACACTATGTATTTAGTACCCTACATTATTATGCTATACTATAGAAATGTATGCCACGGGCAGTGCTATTAGACATCTAAAAAGGGATCACCCAGGACAGTTTTTTGCCAGCGAATCCTTAAATACTCTTTGCACAACATGACATCCAAATAAGTTATTTGTATAACAATCATGGACCAACACATTTTCCAAAAGAACAACAAGCATCCAGAAAGCATCTTTTTCTATATTTATCACAAGTAACAACAATGCGACAACGTAATTTAATCCTTGCAACACAACAACATCAATAGATGCATCCATGACCAATTAACAAGAAAAAAAGGACATTTAAGAACCTTCACTTCCCCTGCCACTATTATCTACCGTTATTCAGTAGAAATATCTTTAAGACCATATTCTATATCTCACATGCATCAATATGAAGAGCAATTAAAGACTTGAATGCTTGAAATGTAATGTGTATATGCTTTTAAAACAAAGGGCTAATTCTATTAACCATATCCATTGAAACAATGTCAAAAATCGCCAGAATCTCAAGTAGATGCCTAACCATTTTAGTATAAAGATCGCCATCACAATCAAACACATCATGTGCATCAACATTGAGTGAATTCTCTCAATTTCAATTATGTGATTGATTGCTGATTGTGGAGTTTAGGTTATATCAAAATATAGCAATAAATCCACTTAAAATCACACAAACAAGTAATAAAATTTATAACCTAATACTCGTTCCTGCAAGTGCACGGGTCAATTGTAATTGTGAAGAGTATTAGGGTCGATCCCACGAGGAAACATGAACTAGCAACTACCAAAGTTACTAACTTACTTTATTATCTAGACAATCAATCTTTGGAGTGAAGAAATGGTAGGAAAATCAAATTCAAGTAAATAAGTTATGAAGAAACTAGTTAAACAAAGTTGACTAGGCTTAAGAATCCACTCAATATGAATGTTTAGCTTATGACCTTAATGATTTTATTCATGTTTAGGATTCAACTCCATGTTTACTCCAAACTAGATCTCTCTACGAATGGAAGACTACTAATACACTGAGCTTTCCTACTCTCGTGGTAAAGTCTAGCATGCATTAGCTCATTTAACTCATGAATTGTGGCTTTAAACCTTAATCCACCTATGTGAATCACTACTCTCGTGAGATTCAACATAAGTTCCATTTACTCTTTCCATTGTTAAGTGCAAATCTCTTTGTCAAATAACAACTAGATGACTTGAAGTTGGTAGCTAATCAACAACAAGTGTTAAGACCAAGTAAATGAATAACAAGAATAAATAGGCCATAAACCAATTCAAACATGTTAGAGGTTCATCCTAAACCTAGTTGAATCAACTTAGTTCAACATATTAAAGATAAACTTAAGCACATAAATGAAAGTAAACAAGCATGCATGAATGAAACTAAAAGGAATAAAGTTAGAGTTGCTCATTGGTTGGATGAACTTGGCTCCAAAACTTGTCCTTGCATTTCATCAAACATGTTGAATACAAAGTATTTCCTTCAAAGTCTTGTTACAAGAATATGACTTTTCCTACTACAAAACTAAGATAGAAAATCTACTCTAAGTATTTACAAGGAGTGCTCCTCCCTTCAAGACTTCTTTTAAATGTCTTGCAAGAGCTCCCTATTTATAGACAAATTCACCCTAATCATGTCACCAACTTGCATGGCAAATTGCATGACAAGTTGTTTTTAAATCACAAAAAGATTTCTCCTTGAATTTTGCAATGTTTCCTTGGGTGGTGCAGGTGCAAATAATCTTCAAAAAGTCATCAAAAGAGGCTTGGAAGATAAGCTGCAAGTTGAAAGTGTCATTTTCTGGCCGACATGCATGATACGCGTCTAGCGATACGCTTCTGGTTAGCCGCGTATTTCAGCCGCTATTGCTCCCAGAAGAAGTCAAAATAAGCTTTTGCTCAAAACAAAAACGTTATAGCCCTTTGAATTAGCTTTCCAAAACCACAAGAATCAGGTCATTTGGAGTTCTGGATGCAAAGATATGGCCAAAATACTGAGACATGATTGAGAGAGCTTTGTTCTTCAGTAATTTGGATTTTTGGCTATGAAGATGTGAAGAACTGGATTTCAATGTCTCATAAGAATTGTAGAGTATTATCTTAGCTTTAAAATTACACAAGAAGCATCTCAATCCAACATTTGTAACTCAAGTTATTGCCAAAATACATAAATGTGTCGCTGTTACCGACGTCTAGTTTTGTCCAATTCTTCACTTCCATTGCTTCTTTGCACTTCTCTTTTGCTTGTTATGCGCCTTGTGACCTTGAGACCTTGTTGTGATGTTGATTCTTTAATTCCATGGTGAATTTGTTGATGAGAATTTCCCGAAAGTTGAGCAAACCAATCCTCCAAGTTTGAATATAAAAGTTGTTCTATTGAAATTCTCAATCCAATCATCCTTGAATCTACTATGAATGTGATGACCTTTACTTCAATTGATCCAAATTATGATTGAATGTATAAAACCTGAAAGATTGTACAAAAATTATGCATTAATTTGCTCAAAATATAAATTCTGCTTCAAAACCATAAATATTGGATAAAAACCCTAATTCTTGAGAAATTCTTCAAATGGAAGAAAACTTATGAAATTGAGCCATTTTTAAATTAAAATACTTAAAATGTACTAAAAACACACTAAATATATATGTAATACTATGCTAAAATAGGTAAAATTATCACTTATCAATTACCCTCACGTATTTCCCTCAATTTGAGAAGGGTTTTCGGAAAAATGCCTTAGAAACCATAAAATTGCTACACTCACATCTTGAACGCTTATATTGGTGCCACGCAAGAACACTGCCAGGGCATCATCAACATCGTCAATATCACCCGCTTCAGCGAAAGGCGAGGCATCATCAATATAGGAAGGCGTAATGGCAACTCCAGTGGGGGTGGTAGTAGAGGCTCTCTTCTTGCCTTGGCGTGGATTTGTGCTGGATGGGGTTGGGGTGGCCTCAGAGGTGGCAAAATGAGAGCTTGTAGGCAGTGGTGGGTTGGCATATAAGGCTGTGCAATAGCGAACTCACCTATGACGAGTGCTATTACTGGGGGATGAGAATGTGTTTTTGATTGGGTTCGAAATCATGTCATCTACCTCATTTTTTTCTCTCTTCCTATTCTTATCTCTCTCACCCTTATTCCTCAACATCTTCTTCTTCCTTCTTCTAAAAACCTATATTGATTTACTGATATGAATGGCTTTGATTTTTTCAATTAAATAGAGAAACCCTAGTCTCTGAAGTAGCTGCTATTTCCCCGTTTTTTCTCTCAACCACGACCAAGCTAAGTAATTGATCCCTCAACAAGTGTAAAACAGTGAAAAAGGAAATAATGAAGAAGGAAGGAAGAGAGGAAGAGGAATGAGGGACCGAGAAGAGAGAAAGACCCCTTTTTTGCTTAAATAAACCCAAAAAAGAAAAAAAAGGACATGCGGTAATGTAAAAAATAAGACATAAACCATTGAATAACATAAAAAGAAACAAAGGGGAATGAGGGCCCGAGGAAAAGAGAAAGAGGAAGGAAAGAAGTTAGGATTTTTTTGGCATTGGAAACGCGTCAGGAGAAGAGGAGGGAGGAGGCGCCTTTGGGCATACACAGGAGGAAGATATAGAAATTTATTTTAATTAGAAAATAAATATTTATTTTTTTGGTTACTTAGACATCATTAAATTAGATTTTTTTTAGAAAAACATATATATATGTATGTATATGTGTGTGTATATGTGTGTACGGATACGTGTACGTATGTATATATACATACATATACATATACATACATGCATATACGTATATACATATGTATACGTATCCGTACACACATACATACATACATACATACATACATATCTGTACACACACATGTACATACATACATACATACATACATACATATATATAAATATATATAGACATACATACATATATACATACATACACACACACATAAATATACATATCCATATACATATATACCAACATATGTATATGTGTGCGTGTGTGTATGTATATGTATGTACCTATGTATACACACAAACACACACAAACACAATATATACATTTGTGTATGTGTCTATAGATATACATATACATACAGACACACATACATACATACCTTGTATACATATGTGTGTGTATTTTAGTGACAACTTGTGAAAGTTGTCAGCAAAGAGTCTAGATTTAGTGACAATATTGTGAGATTGTAAAAAAAAGGACATGTTCAGTGACAACAATAGTGGTCACTGATGCCTCAGTCTAACTATGTTAAGAAATAGTCTGGCTTTAGTGACAACTTAATGTAGTTGTCAACAAAGGTTAAATATCCAGTGACAACAAATGTTGTCACCAATGCCTTAGTTAATTTTCAGTGACAACCTTTGAAATGTTGTTAGAAAAGGGTTTATTCAGTGATGACATGGGTTGTCACTGATGCCTTTTCTCCAAATAGTGAAAAATTGTTAAGAAATAGTCCAGCTTTAGTGACAACTTTATGTAGTTGTTAGAAAAGGTTAGCTAAATATTTAGCAACGACAAATGTTGTCAATAATGCCTTGGTTAATTTTTAGTGACAACCTTTGAAATGTTGTCAGAAAAAGATTTCTTCAGTGACGACATGGGTTGTCACTAATGTCTTTTGTCCAAATAGTGAAAAATTGTTAAGAAATACTCCAGCTTTAGTGACAACTTAATATAGTTGTCAAAAAATGCTAAATATTCAGTGACGACAAAATGTTGTCACTAATACCTTGGTTAATTTTCAGTGAACCTCTGAAATGTTGTCAGAAAAGGGTTCTTTAGTGATGACATGGGTTGTCACTGATGTCTTTTGTCCAAATAGTGAAAAATTGTTAAGAAATAGTCCGGCTTTAGTGACAACTTAATGTTGTTGTCAGAAAAGGCTAAATATTTAGTAACGACAAATGTTGTCATTAATGCCTTGGTTAATTTTCAGTGACAACCTTTGAAATATTATCAGAAAAGGATTTCTTCAGTGACGACATCGATTGTCACTGATGCCTTTTGACCGAATAGTGAAAAATTGTTAAGAACTAATCTGGATTTAGTGACAATTTAACGTAGTTGTCAGAAAAGGCTAAATATTCAGTGACAACAAATGTTATCACTAATGTCTTGGTTAATTTTCAGTGACAATCTTTGAAATGTTGTTAGAAAAGGAAATTTTCAGTAATGACATGGGTTGTTACTGATGCCTTGTGTCCAAATAGTGAAAAATTGTTAAGAAATAGTCCGACGTTAATGACAACTTAATGTAGTTGTTAGAAAAGGTTAAATATTTTGTGATGACAAGTGTTGTCACTAATGGATTGATTAATTTTCAGTGGCAACCTTTGAAATGTTGTCACTATAGAGTATATATTTAGTGATGACATTTTGGTCTTGTCAATAATGTAGCTTGGCTCCATAGGACAGGTAATAATCAGTGATGACATTTTTGCCATTGTCACTAAAGTTTCCACCCATTTGTGACAAGAGCAATTTTGTCACTAAAATTATTCTTTAGTGAGAAGATTTTGTTGTCACTAAAAAATGTCGTCACTAATGATCTTTTTTCTTGTTGTGTTACTGGATTCATCCAAAGTGATGGAAAGTCTCGATATGAGGCTTGGGAATGATTTAAGGACTTAATAAGAAACTGTCCATAATATGGACTTCCCAATTGGCTAATAGTGCAAACATTCTATAACAGACTTAATTATCCAACAAAAATCAATATAGATGCAGCTGTAGGGGGAGTTCTCATGGCAAAATTGGCAGAAGATGCCAAAGATTTGATTGAAGAAATGGTAGCCAACCGTTACCAGTAGGCAAATGAGAAAGGCACTCATAGGAGAACCCAAGGTATGTATGAAGTTGATTCTAATGACATGTTAAAAGCACAAATGCATGGTGTTATAAATACTATAAATTCTTTGAGTAAACTTGTCATTGGAAATCAAAATTCAACTTCTAGTGTTGCATGTTGTACTATTTGTGCAGATATGCATGGTGCATCTATGTGTGCACAAGTACAATATGTAAATAACTTTAAGTCTTCTTCTTCTAACAATATCTCTTCTAATGCAAGAACAAGGAGCCTTGAAAACATCGTTGTACAAATGGCCAAACAAATGAACCTTAGGAAACAAGGAGCATTACCAAGCAAAACTGAAATTAATCCTAGGGAACATGTTCAAGCCATAACATTAAGAAGTGGAAAAGAATTGTGTGAACCATTGGTGGAAAAAAGAGAGAAAATATGGAAGTGATGAAGATGAAAAAAAGAAAAAGGGAAAAGTGGTAGTAAGTGATAATGAAGTTAATGATGAATTTCAAGCATAAACTATTGCTATTTTCCCACAAGTTCCATTTCCACAACGACTCAAAAGTTCAAAGATTGATAAAAGCTTAGAAATGCAACACAAATGCTAAAACAATTGCATGTAAATATTCCTTTTGTAGATGCATTTTTGTAGATTCCAAAGTATAACAAGTCCTCAAGGATTTGGTGACAAGGAAGAAGAGTTTGGATCATTTTGAAACCATAGCTCTCACGGAGGAGTGTAGTGGTAGGTTTCAAAACAAATTACTACAAAAGTTTAAGCATCCATGGAGTTTTTCTATCCCTTGCACTATTGGAGGTTTAAATTTTTCAAATGCTTTATGTGATTTGGATGCAAGTGTTTCTTTAGTCCCTTTATCAATTGCTAGAAGGCTAGGCTTTAAGGAGTTGAAGGGTACAAACATGACTTTACAACTAGTCGATAGATCAATTAGGCATCTGTTACGAGTAATTGAAAATATGTTAATTAAAATGGATAAATTTATTATCCCAATTGACTTTGTTGTTTTGGATATGGAGAATGATATTTCAATACCTATAATTCTTGGGAGTCCTTTTCTAGCAACCGCTGGTACTATTATTGATGTAAAAGATGGTAAACTTAAGCTTAAAGTAGGGGAGGATGAAGTAAATTTTGGCTTAAATGATATAATGAAACATCATGCATCTTCTTTTGTTGTTTATATGATTGATGAATTTGATGATAGTGCATCCATCTATACATTTCTAGGTTCTGGAAGACCAAGAAGGAGGAAAGTAATGAACAAAGACCAATTGAGCATAGTTGATAAAACTACACCCAAAGGAGTGGAGTATTCTTTGGGTCAAGCATGAACCAAATGAGTCTAGCTCTTGAATCTAAATGAAGCACTTATTGGGAGGCAACCCAATGTTTTTGGTATTTTAAGTCATTTTGGTTTGATTTATGCTATTTTAAGTATGTTTGTTTAGTTTGTGTTAAATGATTTTGAGCTTAAAGCATTGGATGTATTCCATGAGGTTTCATGTTTAAACTTTGATGTTTAATGCCCAATTCTCATATCTTTTGTATTTCATGTGTTTTGAAGGGGCAAACATCTTAGTGTCATCATTTGAAATATATTTGACGTAGTTTTGTGGTTTAAATGAACAAGAAAACCAATTTGAAGCATTGAGTAGCAAAGCCACTATTCCATTAGTTACTATTCATGAGTGAAGTTCAATTGAGCAATATGATTCTCATTTTGTAATCCATGGACATTTTATGCATAAATTAGCTTTGAGCAACTTTGTTCTATCATTTGAAACTTGTTCAAAGTGGTTTTGAGGTTCAAAACATGCAAAGAATCAAATTGAGCTTTTTAGTGAAAAGGTAACTATTCATTTGGTTACTTGACCTTAAAGGAGATTCTTTGAGATTTTGATGCTAACTTTGAAATTTTGATGTTTTGATTGCCTAAGAATGATGTTAACAACTTTTTCTTGACATTGGAAACATCTTTGAAATGTTAAATTGATAAAAAAATATTAAAAAGAAACTTTTGAATTTCAAGTTCATCTTGAATTCAGAGTTGTAGAATTTTTGGAAGACCAACTTTGATCGATCCTCTTTCCTTATATGTTGATGATTAGATGAGTTTAATACATGGATTCAAAGTTTGTTGACATGGTTACATGATCATGAAGTTGTTTGCCCAAAACTTGAGGTTTAAATGGGAGAAATCATCGCTCAAAGTCAAGAAAATATCAGCCTGGAACACAAATTCTGCAAAATTTTTTGCAACTTCTAGGAGGCATCCATGGTTCAAATCCGTGGGTTAGTCAACCCGCTGATCCAACCCATGGATCCTTAGTATTTTAGAGGCATTTTGGTTCATTGTGGTCAACTTTATTTGGGGGTTTAATGGCTTTCTTGGCAAGTTTCTTAGGCAACTTTTTAGGCATGAAATTAACACTTTAACACATTCAAAGGGATTGCATTTCATGTTTTAATGCTTTGATTCAAACTTTACCCTTTGGCATCAAAAGATGAAATTTTATTTTGAGACATTTTCACACAAGTTTCTTTTGCATATCACTTTACCATAACACATTACGTTTGCTCAAAGCACATGTGCATAAAAAATTCACTCTTTGGAACTCCATAGCAAAAACTAAGTGTGGGGGAAATCAAGTATTTCAAAGCATGTATGTTACTTTTTGAGCTCAATGGTGATTCAAACATGCTTTAACATAGCTTTTGAGTTTTTCTAAGATTTGAAATAAGGTTAGTAAGCAAGTGTGGACAAAATGAAGAACACGGTGAAGCATTACAAAAAGAAGAACATGGTGAAGCATTGTCAAAGGCCAAGGACTTCAAGAACAACAATAATATCAACTTTTGGATTCATTAACCAAACAAGGGGAGTTTTCTTGTTCCATTTTCATTCTTATCTTTTCCTTTATACATTGAGGACAATGTGTCATTCTAAGTGTTGGGGGGGGGGGGGGGGAAGGTATAAAAACATGTTTGGTTTGGTTTTGAATAATTGTATCAAGATATTATTTTAGCAAACTATGACCAAAATTTTTCAAAATTTGCCTCTTTATCATACTTTTGTGCCATTAACTTTTTGAATTCCTTTACCTTTTAAAATAATTTATGCAACTATGATTGAATGATTTCTCAAACTATATGAAGAAATAGTTATTGTGTGATTAGGAGTTTTGTTTTTAAGAAAGTATATCTTGTAAAATGGTTGAAATTATGTCTTGATTTGGCACGTTTGATTTCAAATTTCTTTTCTTTACTTAATTTTACATTTCTAAGTGGTAGATATGGACAAGAAGTATACTTATGCATTATTTGAATAAAGGGACAATTATATTATGAAATTCAATGATGAATGTTTACTTATTCTAATCCAATGATTCAAATTGCTTAGTAACCAAGAATCGTCAGCTAAAAATGTCGATTTTCACGTCGAACGGCAATTGAATTAAGAGTATGCAAAGTAAACTTAATTGAAAGTGAATTATTGAGTAATAAGGGATCTTCATCACAAAATGTCAATCTTTTCATCAAAAGACAATTTCACTTCTGAAACTAAGGATTGAAATGTGATTAAAATTATCAAAGTGTTGAGTAACCGGGGGTTTTTATCTAAAAATGTCAACATTTGGGTACACTTGCAAATTATAAAGTTCAACATGTTCCTATTGTGTATAAATTGAGTTGTATATGATTGTCCATATTGAATACTTACGGTTGAAATTTGGTATGGCAAAGAAATTGGGTTGAACTAGCTTTAGTCTTGATATAATTATGCCCCTTTTACTTGACATGATTAGTATTAGAAACATTACAAGAAATTGCATAATGCCTATTTACTTTATATTGTGGAATTGCATTCAATAATGAGGCACTTATTATTTCAAGGCCTTGAATCATTATTTGACCTCCTGATTTTCTAATTGCTTGAGGACAAGCAATGATTCAAGTGTGGGGGAGTTTCATAAGTAATAAATTTGCCAATATTGTTATATGTTTTATTCTATGTTTTCGGTGTGATTTTAATATTATTATAGTAATTTTAGTTACAAATAATGCATTTTTTAACTTTTTTTAGAACTAGGGTTTTTCTCTGAAAATTAGGGTTTTTGTGTCAATTTATTATTTTTAGCAAATTAAGGCACAATTCTTGTATACTTTTTCAGGGTTATCACACTTAAACTTAATTTGGATCAATTGAAGTCAAGGATAATTAAATTCAAGGATGATTCAAGGGATTTAGTTGGATGAACCAAGTGGAGAACAATTGAAGAAATAATTGTGCAAGAATATCTGGGAGACCAAATTCTTTATCAAATTGCATGAAAATATTTGGAAAATGCCTGCACACAGGGAAGCCAACTTAGCAAAATTAAAAAAATCAAGTGGGGCCCAGAATTGGGGATTCGCGAGTCAGCTAACCTGCAGATGGCACCCACGAATCAATAGGTCAGTGTGAAATTTCTAGAGCTGCAACTTGCATCAATTTCTAGCTGGTTTCTGCAAACTTTTCTAGAGAAGATAGAGTTTTTGCAGCTAGAGATTCATTTTAGCACACAATTGAAGACTTTTATATTCATTTGGACTCTCAATGCAAATCTTCATCATTTCATCCATTAAATGTAATTGCAAGTTGGAAAATGACTTGTAGAACAATTGTCTATAAATATGAGTCATTTGTAACAAGTTTTCATCCAATTTTTAGTATTAGTTAGTCTAAAAGTTAGTATTCTTGAAGAGAATTAGTAGAATTCTCTCAAACTCAATAGAATAGTGTTCTTCATATACAAACTCTCTTGTACTTCAACATTTTAAAGAAGAAATAGAAGTTGAAGACTCGTCTATAAGCTTTTCTCAACTCTATCTTTTATTTTCATAGTTGAAGCATGAATTTTTATATTCTTGTTAAATCTCTTGGTGTTTCAATAGTCATGATTCACTAAAAGCTTCATCTAGAATATAGATGAAGCTAATGAATCTATAGCATGACTTAAATTACGTTTACTTGCTAAGCTTGTATTTGTTTGTTTACTTGCTCAAGATTTCACTCTTGTTTTTGCATGGCCAACTTAAGCAAATTATCTAGTTGTTATTTGTCATTGAGAAATGCTCTTGACAATGGAAAATGAATAAGTATTGCTTAAATTATTTATATGATAATAATGAATGCTTAAGTGAATCATTGCAATTCATGTTTTCATAAAATTTCATCATAAAAATAGTTGGAATCTAATCATTTTGTAGTGAGAACTAGTTATGATTTAAATGGTATTGGATTCCAAACAAAGCAAGATGACCCTTGGCAAGCCATTCATGTATATTATGATTCATTAGTGGATTCTATATTCTAGACATCTTGAATATTTGAATTCTTACAAATTGTTGTCATCATTTGTTTATTCTATTGGATTTTCTCCTTACCACACACTTTGATTTTCGGTTGTTTAGATAATAATGTAAGCCATAAAGCCTTAGTACTTGCAAATATTTGATTCTTCATGGGATACGACACCTATATACTCTCCATACTACTCTTGACCCATATAACTTGCGGTAAAGTTGGAAGATTAGGTTTATTTCTTGATTTGTGGGTGTTTTGCCACTATTTTCCTACCTAATCTAAATTCACATCATAGGGAAACGAGAAAACCACAACAAGCATTGGACTAGTGTAGTGACGTTGCGAATAAAACATAAATAAAAGCATTATAAAATAAAAATTAATAAAACACGTAAGTGCACGTAGATCACATAGGAGTACATAACACATAAATATAATATTCTAGATACGAAAACCCTAAGGAAAGCAAATAACACGTAAGCACAAAATCATGCAAAAACACATAGCACACCAAGTCCTATCTATTATATCAGGAAAACCTACTACAATCTAAATGGGGGAAAATTAAAATAAAACGAAGATATCCTATCTAACCTATCAATTACACTTGCCTAACTAAGTACATGTATTTGCTAAAAATAAAATAAAATAAAAAACCTATCTATTACATTTTTCTCCAATAGTTATAAATTTAAAATTAAATCAATAAATAAAATGAAATTAACAAAATCTCAAAAATAAAAACAATCACATAAAACATATAATAAACACAACATATAATAAACACATAGGAACACCAAAGGAAAATTAAAGGGTAAGGAAAGTACCTCCCGTGGAAACTCGCTACAAGCTAACTAAACAAATAAAGATGTTAAGATACCATTATTTTAGACAAATAAAGCATAAACTATATATTACCAACAAATTGAGGTCAAAATGAAATTTTGAGCAAACTAGAGGGGGTAAAATTATAAATTCTAGCCAACTAAGGGTAAAATGTAATTTATAGCAAGATGGGTGTAAAATGTAATTATCAAGGTCTGATTGCAAGAAAATAAAACCTAAGGGTGCTAATCAGCGAAGCATGACAAGCTAATTGCTAAAGTAGAAAGTCATTGAGGTCAATATTAATAATATTCAGGAAAACCAAACTAAAACATAAATACCCCAAATTATAATAAAAATAACTAAAGCGAAAATGCCAAACCAAGATAGAACTAAATTAAGTAGCTAAATTAACTTAATTCATTAAATTAATCACTCAATCAAAAATTGAATTCAATTAAATTAGAAACCAACCAATAGCAAAAATTAAGTCAAAAAACTAAATACTGAAAAACCCTTATTCTCTTATATGTTTTTCTTTTCATTTCATTTCCTTTTTTTTTAAGAAACGATTCAAAAAACAAAAAGAAAACAACTACAACCTCTTTTTCCTCACACCCCAATCACCAGAAACAGACATTCCCGCCCCCCTCAAAGAACGCCCAATCCGATTCCTGCAAATTCCTAAATCTCTTTCTAAACTTAAAATCCCAAACTCACAACTCTCTCAAATCTGGTTTCAAGCTTCAAATTCATCATGCCCAAGACAATATCAAGTTGCTAAATAGAAATTGAAGGGAGGATGGAGAATTTACCTAGCCTAGGAGTGGTGAAGTTGAAGGAGGGGCCGCGGACGGTGCATTGAAGCTGTTGGAGGCATTGCGGTGTTGTTTCAGCGACTACTGCTGGTGGCGGGTTGATGTTCACGGCGGTGTTGGTTTAGTGGTGTTGGTGCAGCTTTCTGGTTGTTTGGCTTGGAATTTTTTGTAATGGTGGAAGGAAGGCAGTTTGAAGGGCTGACAGTGGTTGTGTCAGGGTTGGAGGTGGTCAGTGCTAATGGTGATGGTTCATGGCAGTGACGATGGACTCTGAGAGAGAGAGAGAGAGAGAGGCTACAGTGAAGATTTCTATGATGTCCAGTGGTTGTGGGTGCAGTGGATTGGTGTTGAATCTGCAATTGTGTGAACTGTGTATGCTGTCGTGGATTGTTTGGTGGAGTAATGGATGATGGTGAAATTGGCTTCTGAGGAGACGACTGTTTGTGCTGTTTTGGCTACCATTTGGTGTGATGGGGAAGCGGTCGAGCAGTGTCTGATTTGGCTGTGATTGGGTGTCTTTGGGGCTAGCTTTCTGGTGTTTGCTAGTGGTGTTGTCGACCACGTTTGGAAGTAGACAGCGACTGTGTTGGTTCCGGGATTGTTTTGGTAGTCTTTTGGTGGATGACTGGCAGGCTGAATATAGGGGAATTGGGGGATGTTGTGTGGTTGTTGAAGGAAGAAACCATGGAGGTGGTGATTGGAATCTGATTGTGTATTGTGTGTGTTGTATGATTTTGTATGTGTTTTATGATTCTGTGTGTGTGTGTTTGATTCTGTATGTGTGAATCTATATGTGTACAATGGTTGTGTGAATTGTCTGAATCCACAGATTATGGCCGTGATGTTGTTTTCAGTGAAGATGTTGTGTGTGCAGATGCTTGACAGTGGCAGTGGTTGTGGGCAGTAGTGTTTTGGGGCAGTTTGGACTGGCTGTGGTGGATTTGAAAGCTGATTAGTGACTGTCTAGAGTGCTAGTTGTTGTGGCGATTGCCTTGGGTTGTGGTTTGTTGTTTACGGTGGTTGTGGTGACTGTGGGGTTGGTGGCTATAAACGGTGTGTTTGCTGTATGAGTATACCGATGAATGGAACGTGAATGTCTGCTATGTGACAGATGAATGAAAACCTCCTTGATGTCCTAAGGTTGCGTGTATAAATACAAGAAAAATTGGATACCTAGAGACATCTTAGACCTAGGCCCGACTCACTAAAATAATAAAAGAAAAAATAAAGGAAAATAAAAACTATTCTTTTTATTTGTTACGGATTTTTCTCTTCTTTCTTTTTTTTTCTTTTTTCTCTTTTTTTCTTTCTCTTTTCCTTTTTTTCCCTTTTTTCTTTTTAATGTAAAAAATAAAAATTCTAACAACTCAGACAGCTTAACAACAAAAAGACATTTAATCCTAAAAAATATTGAACGGCCATTAAAAATCACCAAAATTTAAAAAAAGCCCAAAAAAATAAAAATACAAATTAGACACTAAAATAAAAAGAAAAAATATTTATAAGTCAAAATTATCATTTTGCCACCTGATTTGACTCATTGAGCATATTTTATATGAAAACTAAAATTGATCCTGAAATATAAAAAGTGCTCCAAATGTTAAAAAAAATATAAAGGGTGTGTCAAAATTTAGTATCTATTCTGATTTGACTAATTAAGCATATATTACTAGAAAATTAGGATTGACCCCGAAAAACAAGAAGTGCCCCAAGATGTTAAAAAATCTAAATGATGTGTCAAAATTTGGTATATCCTGTCCCCATGACACCATTCATCAAGCTCATTCATTTGCATAGCCCTCTTTTTACCTGCAATTTTCAAATCAAAATTTATAGATTTAAGTGCCCAATATGCTTATGCCCAAGCTCAACTGACAAATGACATGACTTACCATATGTTAGCCTATATAGTATAGTGCCAATGGGAGTCTTATAGGTAGTCCTATGGGCCGATAGAGCCTCTTCTAATTTAATTGCCCAATCCTTTCATGAATGCTCTATAGTTTATTCCAATATCCTCTTAAGCTTCCTATTAGTTATCTATACTTGGCTACTCGTTTGAAAATGATAAGGGGTAGCTCATTTGTGAGTGACACCAAATTTAGTCAAAATTTTTTGAATTGTTGGTTGCAAAAAATGAGTTCCCCTATCACTTATAATCACCCTAGGAGTGCCAAAACGTGTAAACAACTTTCTAAGAATTTGAGAACCACCCTAGTATCATTGGTAGGAAGAACTTGCGCTTCTACCCATTTAGAGACATAATCCACTACAAAAAGTACTTATTTCTGTAGGATATGGGAAATGGGGCCCATAAAGTGCCCTACACATAAAAAACCCCACAAACCAATATGCTTGATTGAGGCATCTCATCTCTATGAGAGATATTACTGTTAGTGTATGCCCTAAAACCAAGATGGTTTAAGGTGTTTTTTATGTTATATTTATCCATGTGGTATTTTTCTTTATCATCTATACTTGTATTTCCATGTTACTTGTTTGATTGATAAAGTCCTTAGAATATTGACTGTGTATTAGAGATTGTAAGGGTTACAATTATGAGACTCTAATATATAAAGTCATATTCTTAAATATCCCTAGTCATAGTATTAATGAGATTGGACATCATTAATACGGATAGACTAGCACATACTTTGCCTCTACTTATGGTAAGTAGTAGTTGATCTCATTGACTATGGTGTACGTGACACTTAAGCTAGTATGTGGATGCTTGTTTGAGAACAAGTTCATTGGATTGATCCGCCAAGAGTTTCAACTATAGTGCCAATAGTTGAACTCTTAATGGCAATGGTGTAAGTGATCCTTTGACTTGAGATTACCATAGTATCTTGAGTGTGAATTGCTATACTTTGACTCTATTCCTCGGTGCCCGTAAAAGGGTAGCTCATAGGTTAGAGATTGGGTATAGTTTGAAGCATGGAAAGATAGTGAGTAATCAATATAGGATTCACCACTCCCTAATAGGAGAGTATATCCCTTAATGGCCACTTGTTGGAAATATTAACTCATAAATCTTCTGCAGAAGTGATAGTATAACTTGGAAGTAGTTTCAAGGTTATACATCATGGAGAGTTATATTTTCTGGTACAAGAAAATGTAAATTAGTCATTTAAAAGTATGCACTATACTTTTAGACTAATTGGGATATAGTGTGGTGAAAGGATATTAATTACACGGTAACATTGTCGTTGAAGGGTATGGTCTACCATATGACTTTCCTATTCACTTGGGTGGTCATGATGCATTGCTAGACGCCACTCATGATCTATAAGTATGAATTGATTAATTAGTGAATTAATGATAAATTAAAAGTGTTTAATTTATCTAGCTCAATTAATGAGTTATAATTTATACTTATTGCCAACGTGAATGGAACCTAATGGGTCACACACATAAAGAACAAAATCTTTGGGTTAAAATGTAATTAAGATAAGTATGAGATACTTATGGGGTTAATTTATGAGATAAATTAACTTAAAGGACTTATTTATAAATATTCTAAGTCTTGCAGGAAATTAGTTTCCTAAAAGAAATAAAGTAACTAATTGGTTTCCTTATGGAATAGATTTCCTAAAGGAGAAGGATTAGCTTAAAGTAAGTTGCCTAAACCTTCTTGGTTTCTAATTAGCTTTATTTCCTAAAAGACTAGAATACTTCCTCTATAAATAGGTTCATGCTTTGACTCTTGAATTATTATTGCTACACAAAAGAAAACTAGTGAGAGAAAATAGAAGAAAGAAAAGGCACGCCTCTCTCTCTCTCTCTAGGCGTCTCTCTCTCTCTCTCCTAAGGGTTAGGTTTTTCTTCTTCTTGTGTTCTTAATAATTCAAGGGAGCTAGCACTCAAAAGTCAAAGCAAGCAAGCCTACAAGGTTCCCAAAGAAGTTGTTCGTGTGGATATCGTTAGAGGCTCTACGCTTGGAGGGCTTTTCGTGGTAGATCAAACATCTTCTTCGAAGGATCTTTGCCTAGAAGCATAGAAATCTTCTGTGCTTAAGGTAATCTTCATGCAAACCCCCTTGTTAATCATATAGATTATGTCAAAGAGATCCATGGTTAAGGTAATAAATTTTTATTTTTCCGCTGCGTTACCTATGCTATTACCTTACAATTACCTGACCATTGGCAACTATCACATTACTCCACATATCTCTTAGTATCTTTAAAGATTGTGGGCCAAATGAAACTTGAATCCATGACTTTTCGAATTGTCCCATTTGTATGGTAATGACCACCTCTCGATCCCTCATGACAATATCCCAAGATCAACTCCGTCTTGGGATAGGCCACACACCTTCATATCACATGATCTGCACACATACAAAACTAAAAATGGGTTATCCCACAGGTAATACTTCAACTTGGAGAAAAATTTCTTCTTTTGTTGATGAGTCATCTCCTTTGGAAGAACACTTGTAGTCAAATAATTAGCAAAATCAGCAAACCAAGGTAATCCAAATTTAGAGGAATCAATGAAATAAAGTTGTTCATCTGGAAATTCAGCATTGATACCTCTTCACGTAACTCCTTGCGGTGGCTATCCTCAAGTTGGGTAAGATGATTGGTTGCCAAGTTTTCGGCTCCCTTCTTATTCTCAGTCACTGATACGATCTGCCCAGAGACCCCACGTTAATCTCCTGATGGGAACCTTGATGAGTTCACAATCCACATGACTAACGCCTCTAAATATCGTCTTGTGTATCATTTAGGCAAATTAACTCCAAATCTACTCGAGAGATGGAACTAATTCGATGGAAAAACTCAAATCCTGCCCAAAACCCATTGGATAGAACCCAAGATATAAGCTGGAATTTCAACGATTCGCTCAAAGAAACCTAAAGTTCTTCACAAGAACCAAAGAGGAAAACCCTCGTTAATCTTATTCAACTTCAATATTCTATGTAAACAATGATAAAAATTAGCCTTGTATAGGCAAAAACACCCTAAACAACTGATATGGTAAGTAACTAGTTTGTTACATGTCAAAAACTAAGTAAAAACACAGAAAACAAAAGAAATCGTAAAGTTGCGGATGAAGGCTGCGGCCTTCGTCAAAACCTATTTCTACCTTGGCTCACATTTTGATGGAGGCCGTGGGAAAGGCAGTGGTGCGGCTTACCCCGTGACCTTCGTCAGAAGGTTTCTTTTGGCCTTTTCTTCACATTATCTTTAGAATTTTGGTCGACGTACTGCTCCTAGCCATGGATGGCCTCTTTTTTGGCTACTTTTGACCATTTTTAATGCTTCCAAGCCTCCATCAAAGGATGATTTTGGCCCCTGCTTTGGTGATCCTCTAGAAACAATGAGTATGCCTTCTTCCAATTGAACTTTCACCACTTGGTTCGTATCATTCCCCTCCTCTTCAAGATGATTTGTCTTTGAATCTTGCTTTTTCATGTCTCTACCAAGAATATCAGCAACTTGTAGAGAAGAATCATTTGGAAAAATAGAAAGACCATTATTAGCATTAGTCTTCCCCAGCTGCATCTTCCCTTTGCGAACCCCACACTTTTTGGATAGCTTCACATGGTCTTTATGAGCCTCCAACGGTGTCAATGGCACAAGAGTGATGTCCCTTCCTTGCCAAGCAAATGAATATTGATTTTTGAACTCATCATACATCACCTTGCGATCAAGTTGCCACGATGTCGCAAAAGCAAGTGGCATGCTCCCATTGGCACCACATCACAGAGAACCCTATCCTTGTACTGACTAATGGAGAACTCAAATATAGCTTGCTTAGTCACCTGCAGTTCCGCACCATCTCTCACCCATTGCAGTCGATAGGGCCTAGGATTCTACATTGTTCTTAGACCAACTTCTTCTACCACAAAGGAGTTCAAAAGTTTAGTACAGTTACCAGAATCAATCACAATGCTACATAACTTGTCATTGATGAAACATCTTGTGTGGAGGATTGATTCCCTCTGCAAATCAGACCCATCTTCCTTAGGCAGTTCATCTAGAACTTTCCTAGTGAATAGAGCCTCTCTTTTGTTAGCTTCACATATAATAGGGCCTTCACTATCACTACCTCCCTCCAGTAGTGGCATCCTTTCATTCTCCAAATAAGCACTCTTTATATCTCCTTCATCCAACACAATCATGGCGCTAGTGCTTGGACATTGGGCAACCACATGACTGTAGACACCAAATTTTAACACACCATTTATTTTTTCAACATTGTGGGTATTATTTTTATTCTGGGTCAAATTCTAATTTTTGAGCAAAAAAGGGCAAATTCAGCAATTTTAGGGGGTAAAACAGTAATTTTAAGGTGTAAACATTTTTCAATTAGTTTTGGGGTTTTAACTTCATGTTTTGTACTTTCATACGTATTTTTTAAGTTTTTGTGATTTTTTTAGGATTAACTGGCATTTTTCTGTATTTCGCTAGTACAGGGACAATAGTCATTTCACCCCGCAAACACCATTTTTACTTATTTCAAGTTCAAAATTTATTTTTCAAGCATTTAAGCATGTTCTAAATTTTCTTTAGTTTTTTCGAGGACAATTGTTATTTTTTCTGTAAATACCGCGTTTAAGGGCAAAATAGTCATTTCGCACCTTGAATGCATTTTTTACCAATTTCTGAGTCCTAAATGCATTTTTTTAAGGTTTTAAGCTTATTTTTAATTTTTGCTAATTTTTCGAAGCAATAGCTATTTTTTTGTGCATTTTGTCAAGTATAAGGGCAAAACAGTCATTTTGCACTTTGAACGCATTTTTCACCAAGTTTTGAGTTCTAAATTCATTTTCTAGGATTTTAAGCTTATTTTTAATTTTTGACAATTTTTTGAGACCAATAGCTATTTTTCTGTTTATTTTGTCATTATAGGAGCCAAATAGTCATTACACACGCCAAACGCATTTTTGGCTAATTTTAAGTTCTAATCTATATTTTTTAGATTTTTAAATCTATTTTGAATTTTTTGACAAATTTTAGAGTTCATTGTCATTTTTGTATTAATTTTGATTTTTAGGGTAAAATTAGGATTTTATTACTAATGGCATTTTGGTTATTTTGGGGTATTCTTGGAGGCCAAGACTACTAGACTCTATAAATACCTCCATTGAAATCAGAAAAAATTAGAAAGAAAAGAACCCTAAAACACACTCTTATCCAAAGAAAATGATCAAAACACCTATTAAAGCACAAAAAAAAAAAAAAAATACACACAAACAGCTGTCGTTTGCAATTTTTGTTACTGTACCTCGTTTCAATCCACTTTTCATCGTTCAATCCACTATTCATCATCAGATTGATCTTCAAGCTTAAAAAGGTGAGTTCTTATTTTTGTTTTGATTCATTTTATTCTATTTTAATATGTGAATCTAATTAATAGTATGTGTTTATTGGAATTTTAGTTAAATTTGTTTCTTTTTGGGTTTGAATCTTTGTGGTGTTCTATCTTGTTCTGGGTTTGTTTTCCTTTTCTAGCTATTATTCTCCTCATCTCTTCTTCTGTCCCACCATCTCCTTCCACCAATTCTTCAACCTCTCTTCACCATCTTTATCTCTCTCTCCCTCTTCCACTACCACAACACCATCCCTTTCATCACCACTCAATCCCTTGTCCTTGAAAACCCTTGCTAGTCACAGAACTTCACCAAACGGTCATCAAACAACCAATAAAACAGTCACAAACCCATCTCTGGCCTCTCGACCAACCATCAACATTTCAGCTGCTACCTTCCTCCTCAACCCACCACCACCAAATCACTCCCTAAGACCCTGCTACCTAGCCCCTACAACAACCCTGTACAAATGCCAAGTATCACAGAGCCATCTTTGAACACTACCCACAGCCAAATTACATATCCATCACCACCATATTCCAACCTGTAGAGACATCCAAAATTAGTTTTCCATCACTTCAAACAGTATGACAGCCACACAAACAATTAGCAAGAACCACCCAAAGTGAGTTACAATCCAAATCACAAGCCCCCGGAACGGATTCAACCGACCCCAAATTAACCTTCACCATCAGTTCAATTGCCCACCTCTAACCTCCACCAAAAATCCCCCAAATTTTCCTTACAACCACCCTTGTTAGTCCATAGAACCACCATCAAACATCACAGCTCCACCATAATCTCGCTGCCAAATAAACCTGCAAGACAAAAATAGACACCACAAATCCATAGCCAAGAAACACCAATTGACAACCATCAGCCCACCAAATCGCCTACCTCCATTATCGCCGAACCACCACAACGAACGGCAGGCCATCAAAAGCAAACAAAGCCACTGCCGCCTTCATTCTCACCGCCACCCAATACCACTGCCACCAATCCTTCACCACCAATTTATACCAGAAAATTCACTTGCAACACCCATCACCACATTGCCATCATCAATTGCCCACTAACCCACCACAATCTACCCGAAACCATCCCCAACCACCCCTGAATCCATTACCAATTCACAACCAGTAGCCCTAAAATCATCCAATAATAGCTGCAATCGCAACTCAAAATCACCAAATCACCATTACTAGTAGCAAAATTGCCCAATTCCACCATCTGACATCTCCTCCTCCATTAATCACCATAGCAACTCACTAGCACCCTGCCCACTACTGCCACCACAACCATCAACACCAAATTGGCCACAACCATCAACACCAAATTGGCCTCCCATGCACTTCCACAAGCTACCATATAACGCCATCAGACAACAAACCAGCAACATCCCACCTTTCTCCAGCAAAACAATCACCCAAAGCCCTGCAAATCATCACTGTCAGCTCGCACACACAAACACTCACAACGCCATATCAGACCATAAAAAAAAGAGATGCGGGAGAGAACAAATAGAGAGAGACCAGAGAGTGAGAGAAAGAGAGAGACGGTGAGATAAAGATAGGGAGACGGTGAGGAAGAGGAAATCAAAGATTTAGAGGAGAGAAAAGAGAGAATGGAGAGAAGTTTGAATAAGAAGAAACAAGGAGATGCGAGAAAAAAAGAGAATAGAAGAGAGAAGAAAGTTAGACAGGTGAGATAGATAGAATAGAGAAAGAATGAGAAGGTTGGGGAAGAAAAAGGGAAAGAGAAGAAAAATAGGGAGAGAGAAGAGGAAAGGATTTGCTATTTTTATTGAAGAAGAAAACGGATGGGGGGGGGGGTGAAATCTGTTTTCTTTGTTCTTTTTGCATAGTTTTAGTCTTAGTTAATTCATGTTTTACTCCATTTAGTTTAATTTGATCACCTAATTGAATCAATTTATTAGGCTAATATGTAATTTAGTTTGGTTTTCATTATTTTATTCTCTTATTTTTTTCTTTCTTTTTTGGTTTTTCTTTTTTTTTTAAAAAAAGAAACATAAAATATTTAGGTTCTAGTTACTTTCTTGAATACTATCAATTAGCCCCCTAAATTTGGAGTTCTTTTCAATTGGATCCTTGGTTTTTTTCATTTTAACCTTCTAATCTTCATGTGATTTTAATTAAGTCTTGGTTAATTGCAATTATGCCCTTTAAATTGATAGTTTACTGTTTTACTCCCAATTTGCTTTAGTTTGCATCTCACCCCTTAGACTTGTGAGAATTCCATTTTTACCCCTTTGATTGTTTAGAATTCTAATTTACTCTTTAACCCCTTAGATTTACATTTTTGCTTTTCAACCCTAGGTTTAATAAAATTTGTATTTTTCCTCAATTTGATTAGAGTTTTGTATTTCATGTTTTATTTCATTAAATTGTGGTACCTTTAATGCGCTTGTTCATTTTTTTGGCACTAAGTACCGGGTCTTCAAAAAGGTACTCCTATTACTCGTTAATTTTTCTTTACGTGCTCCAATGTGCTCCAATGTGACTTTTTATGCATTTTCTTCATATGTTTTTTTTATTATTTTACATACTTTTTGTGTTTTTATTTACTTTATGCTATTTAATTTCAAATTTTATTATTTAGCAAAAATGTAATATTTTGTATTTAGCTAGTCAATGTAATTATTTTTCACATAATTTTTGCAAATTTTGTATTTTAGATAGCAAGTGTAATAGAGAGATCGTTTTTACTTTCCCCCCTTAATTTGTAAGTTGAATCCCACCCGGTGTACTAGTTAAGGCCTATGTGCTTTTGTGGGCTTGTGTGCTTATGCATTTTACCGCTTTCCTTAAGATTTTGCATCTAGAATATTATGTTTACATGTTATGTGCTCCTACTGTGACAACCCCACCTTACCCTAAGGCGTACCAAAGGGCTCAGTGGACTGCCTGCCTAGCTCTCACCAGGACTCGGGTCAAGCACGCACTAGATTTCATGAAACAATCGATATTTTATAGAATACTAGTAAATACATTTATATGATTCAAACTTAAGAGTAAAGGTACCAGTTAAGTAGTTTATATCATGAACACCTAACAAATACAGTAAAATCTCAACCATCCTTTTTACTAACAAAATTTTACCAAGAACTACTCTTGAATCCTCACCACCAGCCTTAATAATAGGAGCTTGTTTAAGGAGAACAAATAAAAGGGGTGAGCTATAATCGCCCAGTGAGGTTCCCTCACATACAAACACACAAGCAGACAATTAGAAAAATAAATAAATAAATAACATGTGCCATAAAACAGTATAAGAACAAGTTAAGTAAACAATTGATCAAACAAAGAAGGATACATCTCAACCACTGGAGCAAGCTCAACCGTGGGAGTATCAAGTAAGTAATCATGTGGCAATAGTGCTCAGACTAATAGAGATAACCAAGTTCTTGCCAATGATTAAGTAAATATGAGATAACAGTACCCGAAACTACCAATGCACCTTTACCTTCTCAATACCTCCACTCCAGGGAGAAATCTCAACCTTGGAGGGTAAAACAGTTTGTTCAATCCAGAATTGGCCTCTTTGAGGAATCTCAACTCAAAGGAGAGAACACAAATCCCTAATGCCCAAACACCTTATATCCTCCTAACCAGTATGACTAACCATGGTGTAACTGGTGAAGTATAAACACGGAAGCTTAGCCTGAAGGCTCAGTGTCGCGCCCCATTTTTCGAAAGAGAACTAATTAAAGTCGAAAAAAAATAAAATGAAAAGGAAGTGTTAAATGTGGTTGTGTTTATTGGAAAAAGAAGCGTGTAAATTTTGTAAAAAATAATTTTTAGAAAATACTTTGCAAAAAGTGTGACGAACAAATACTTTATTTTTGAAAACAAAACAAAAGAAAAAGGGCCTAAAATGGGACTTTGAAAATGCGACGGTTTTTGGGCCCGAAAATAGAGTCTAAAAAGGGTTTTTTAGTGAAAAAGGAGTCGCCACTTGGTGTTGAGTTTTGGTGTACCAAGTCACCCAAAAATATTTTATAAAAGGTGAGAGAATTAAAAATGATTTATTTAAAGAAATGATTTTGGAAAAATATAGGAAAAACAAGAAAAACCCTTTTAGACGACTCCAGGTCTTTGAAAACAAGAGAAAGAGGTTCGAGAGTCACAGTTGAAGAAAGGGAAGGCAAAGGCTCGCGCCTAAGGCACCCTTTCAACCTAGCCGAAACTAGTTGTGAGGTTTAGTCTAAATTTTCCTAATATAACCCTAAGATTTTATCACATTTGGATGCAATTATATGAATGCAAATCTAATCCTAAAAATGAATATCGATAAGGGACGAAATGTTCCAATGAGGTTTGATCGGAATTATCGCATTAATTGCGAAACCCGGATATAGACCTCGATGGAGTCACGAGTATAGATGCTGAATGGAGTGCAAAAGAAAAGAAAAATAATAGTATAGATAGTAAGTGAACAAAGAAAATGGGGATGCAACATAACGGGTGCGGGGGACTAATAGCCTAGTGACTATCTGTTTCTACTCACGGAGGGGGGAACGACATGTACACCATCGCTTCCCACGTGAGTAGATGACTATTTCTTAGTTGAAATCACGCAAATGACCTAAAATTCTATGTGTAGTGGAATCTAAATGTTATGTACCAAATAGATGTTAAAATAAGTAATAAGTTATAAAGTATATATAAAAATTCATAGAAAATGGGAAAAAAGCCTAAAAAGATAAAATGTATGTGAAATGTCATGAAATGCATACGAAAATGATCCTAAGGCTAAAATGACCTAAAGGCTTAGCATTGGACTAGCCCCTTTTCTATAAGTTCTCCGCTAGCGTTGGACTAGCGAAGAAACCGGAATTAATCACAACTAGCGTTGGACTAGTGTGACGGCGATACACATATATAATCAAAGCAAGTAAATAAATAAAGCATGTATTTAAAGCAATAAATCACATAAAAGCAAATAATAGCAAGTAGGAGCACATAGCACATAAGCATGGTATTCTAGATGCGAGTTCCTAGGAAAAGCGAATAAAACACACAAGCACATAGTACACATAGCACACAAAAACCCTAACTATTACACCGGAGAAGCCTAATTACAATCTAAAATAAAAAATAAAAAATAAAAATAATGATAAAAGGTAACCTATCTAGCCTATCTATTACATTTCTATCTAAAATACATAAGATTTTTGTTAAGTAGATAACACGGGAACAATCTATTGCATTAACTATCTAAATACAAAAATTTTGCTAAATAGAATATATTACCTATCTATTACATTTCTTTGAATAATCAAAAATTAAATTCGAGTAAATAATATGACATAAATAAATAAACACTCTCACATGGATAAAAAGTATAAGCACAAAAACACGTAGAAAAACACATAGGAGCACGTAGGAGCACATAAAAGAAATATTGGAAGGGTAATGGAGGTAGCTCTCATTCGTAAACCCGGTATAAATTGCTACTAAAATGAACAAACACGTCAAAATTACCACTATTTAATAAGTCAATCACTAATTTGAATAATTTTCTACCTATCACTATGAACTCACTACGATAATTCAAACAATCATAGCAATAATGAACAAAATAAGAGGAAGAAAATACTGATAATAATAATTAATTATTTAGGAAGAAAAATAAAAAATTGTTTAAGTCAAAGAATAAATAAGCAAATAGATAAATAAAGCAAAACAACAAAATAAAATAAAAATAAAGTAAATAATAATAATAATAATAATAGAAGATAAAACATAATAATACATACATTGAAATTTTAACACCTCAAATAAGAATTATTAAAATAACTAAAAGGAAAATAGAGAAACTAATTTGAACATTAATTAGACTAACAAGACCCAATCTTAGAACATTAATTATAAGTTTGATAAAAATAAATAAAGCAAATGTAAAAAGAAATAATTTAAAGCTTTGAGGACTTAACTAATTTTAATTAACACTTTTTTGGCAAAAATAAAATATTATAAGATTTGGATTAAAAGTGGAAGTTTAAGCAATATTCTAAAGTGAAAAATGTAATTTGCAACAAGTAAAAAGGTAAAACTATAATTTTAAACCCTACTTACGGTAATGACATAGTTTACAACGAATTTAAAGGCTAAAATATAATTTTCAGCAAGTGTAATGCCCAAAAATAAAAATTCCAGCAATACTTAGGTCCAAGAATATAATTTCAGCAAAGTCATTAAATAATACCTAATTTACAGCAATGTCTAGGGTCAAATTATAATTTTCAGCTATATAAAAGGGCCAAAAATAAAAATTCCAGCAACTACAAGTATTAAAATACAAATTCCAGCAACAAATAAAAGGCTAAAATATAATTCTAACAATTAATGGAGGTCTTAAAAAAAATTCCAGCAACATAAAGGACCAAAATATAAATTCCAGCAACAATAGGGGGCCAAAAATAAAATTCCAGCAAGTATAATGGCTCAAATAAAATTCCAGCAAGTTTGGGAGGGACAAAAATAAAATTCCAGCAAGCATGGGGACAAAATGAAATTCCAGCAAGCATGGGGACAAAAATGCAAAAATTCCAACAACAAGGAGGGCTAAATTTACAATTTTCAACAACATCTAAGGGCTAAAAATACAATTCCAGCAAACATAAGTGACTAAAATCGCAATTTCTGACAAGCTAAAGGGGGAAAATATAATCCAGTAAGTTTAAAACTAAATTACAATCATTCTGGACATAATTGAAAGGAATTACAATTTTTAGGGGTTAACTTAAATAAATGAGGACTTAAATGAAATAAACTAAAAGCATTTAAGGGCATAACCAAATAATTAAGAACCTAAAGGGGCAAAATGTAAATATATAATCTGATGAAAATAATAAAAAATAATAACTAAAGAAAATAACCAAAACTACGTCGTTTCAGACCAAAACGACGTAGTTTTGGCCAAGAATATATATATATATTTTTAATTAACGATTTTTTTTTCTTTTTTTTTTTCTTCAGATTTCTTTTTACTTTTCTCTTTTCTCTCTTTTTCCTTTTTCTTTCCTCTTTCCCTCTTTTCTTTTTCTCTCTTCTTCCTCCCCGATTCCCCTCTGTTTTTTCCTTTCTCCCGATTCTCTCTCTTCTACCTCACTCTCTCTGTCTCACTCTCAATCTCTCGCTGCCCCTCTCTTCTCGCCGGAATTCTCTCTATCTCTGTCCTTCTCCCTATCCGGTCTCACTCTTCTCCGTTCGGTTCTATTCTATTCCCCCTATTCTTCTTTCCCCTTCCCCGATTCTGTTCTTTCCCTTCTTTTTTTTTTTTTTTCAGTTCTCTCTTTCTTCCCTCTCTCACCGTCCAACTCTCTCTTCTACCCGGAACTCCCTCTTCTCGCCGGTTAATTTCTCTCTCTCTGTCTCTGTTATCTCCTCTCAGTCGTCTCTTCCTTTCGGTTTTTTTTTTTTTATGATTTATACAAAACAAAACAAAAAACAAATTTGAAAGCAAGAGTAGGAAAATTACCTGGAATAGGGGCGGTGCTGGTGCTATTGCTGTTGCTGTTGTTGTTGTTTGTTGTTGTTGTTGCTTTTTTTTTTTTCTAATGCTGATCTCGTGCAGGTGTGTGTGTGTTTTGCAGGTTGTGTGCAAATGTGTATGTTGTGCGTGTGTTTGTGTGTGTGAATTATGGATGCAGGTTGTGTGCAAGTGTGTATGTTGTGCGTGTGTTTGTGTGTGTGAATTATGGATGCAGGTTGTGTGCAAGTGTGTATGGACTGATGTGTGTGTGTGTGTGTGTCTGTAGTGTGTGTAATGTGTATGCAGGGGAAGTGTGTGTGTATGTTTGTGTTCTGGTGCGTGACTGGAGGTAGGTGTGTGCAATCTGCAGTGAGTGTTGTGTGTGTTTTGTGCCTGTGTGTGCAGTGAGTGTGTGCCGTGAGTGAAGAGGAGAGAATGTGCAGGGGAAGGGGGCAGAGGGGGTGAGGGGTGTTGTGTGTTGTGAATGTGTTGCAGAGGGAAGGGGATGAGTGGATGCAAGTGTGTTTCTGGTGAAAGTGCAGGAAGAAAATTGCGTGCCTGTGTGTGAATGTGTGTTGTGAGGGAGATTTTGAGCAAGAGGCAGAGAGTGAGATTGTGTGTATAGGTGAGCCGAGAGAAGGAAGAAAGGGAGTGAATGTGTGTGCAGGGGAGTGAAAATGTGCAGGTGTGAGTGTGTGCTTGGTGTCTGTGTATCGTGTGTGTTGTTTGTGGCAAGGGTGAGGGAAGTGCTTCTGCAGGTGAAGGAATTGGGAAAAAGGTGGGTGAAGTGAGTGCAGATGTGAGGGAAGGCAGAGAGAAAACAGAGTGTGTGTAATGTGTGTTTGTAGATCTGTGAGTGAGAGTTGTATGTGCTGCTGAAGTGAAGGCAGAGAGAGTGAGGGAGAGTTTCTGCGTGTTGTGTTTTTGTGTTGTGTGAGCTTTGTGCAGGGGGAGGGGTCGAGAGAGGGAAGAAGGGAGAGGGAATTGTGAGGTGCAGGTGTGAATTGGAAGAGAAAGAGGGGATGGTGAATCAAAACAAAATCCCCCAAAATCTGGTAGGTTGAGTGCAAATTGGGGGTGATGATGAGAAGAGGGATGGCCTGGGATGGAGTTTGCAGAAACTCTGCAGAAGTAACAGCAGCAGCAACGCTGCTGCTGTTCCATTCAGTTCTTCTTTTTTTTTTTTTTTTTTAAGCAGAAAAGAGAAAATAAAAATAAAAAAATAAAAAATGAAAATAAAAATAGAAATGAAATAAAATAAGACTACTTGAATTTTTTTTTCTTTTTTTTTATTTTATAAATAAAAATAAAAGAAAAGTGGAATACAATATTATAAGAAGGAAAAGATAAAATTTAGTGTAACAAATTAAAGGTTAGTTCAACATTAGAAAAATACAACTTAAAATAAATACTAAATGGTCTTAACAAAATATGTATATATATTTTTTATTTTTATTTTTTATTTATTTATTTATTATTATTTTTTTTACACAAAATTTATAAAATGCTCATAGACAAAATTCTCATAAAGAAAATCTTAAATAAAAAGTGCATTGGAAAACGTGCCGTTGAATTAAAAAATACTAAAATTTTAAATAAATGATGAATGACTTCTAAAAATCATTAAAATCATAAATAATAATAAAAATAGTAAAATCATGTATTTAGGAAATAAAATAAAATAAACTAATATTTACATAGTGAAATTACCATCTTGCCCCTAATACGACGAATTAGATATAATACGCGAAAAATGTACTCGACCCTCCGAAAAATGAAAAATACCTCCTAAAATAAAGTAACACACCTATTTTTACCAAAGGTGTGTCAAAATTTGGTGTCTACACTCAGTTCAATTGAAAGTTCACAAACAAGTATATTCACATTTGATAGAAGTTGTGCATGTAACAAATTGCGAATAGATGTGATAAAGTACACATCTTACCCCCATATAGCACATTGTAGTAGCTAACAAGTATTAGACATAAAATGAAATTAACACTTAAACATGCATCAGGCGCACACAAGGAAACACTCACCTCAAAATTTCAAGAAAGGGCCTCATAAAACTGTGACGTTTAGACTCGGATCCTGAAATTCAAAAGTAACCTAATCAACCTACTGGATTTTCTTTTAAAAGAATTTTGTAAATATACTCGAGTTTAACTAGGGTTTTAAAATAAATGTAAATCGGTTATAAGGAAAATCCAAGAAGTTGTAATAAATGAATTCGGATAAAATCCTAAATCAACCAATAAGGAAATTGATATGATCGGGGGTCCGTCCACCCTCTCGTATATCACAGGAACATCATTCCCAAAGGACCGTCTTGAAAAGAAATCCATACAAAGTAACCCAATCTTCTTGACCCCTTCGTAACTTTTCGAAGACCCCAAGAACAACTTGAGTTGTGGTAACCACTCGATCTTCTTGACTCCTTCATAACTTGTCAAAGACCCCAAGAACAACTTGAATTGGTTGCTTCAAAGATTCAACCAAGATTGTTGAAATCCTCCTTTTACGTCCCAACCTGTGGAATAGACCCCTAACCAACCCGTGGAATAGACACCTAATCAACCTGTAGAATAGACCCCTAACCAACCCGTGGAATGGACCCCTAATTGACAAACCCAAAAGAAAGAATCAAATCACGTGGAAGAAACTCTAAGCGTATGTTTTGGTCGCCATGGAATCACTCCAATAAGACCAGGATTTAGTTCTATTCCAAGAACTAAAGAAAACTCTCGTAGAGAGAAAACTCACAAATTTTATTGATTTATCGTAACATGTTCTTAAAATAATACAAGGAATGCCCTTTTATAGGCTCATGAAGAATATTCTAGAAAATTTACTAAAAACCTATCACTAGTTGTAACTTACACAATTAAATTGTTAGTGTTTGCCCCAAAACCAAGATGGTTTAAGGTGTTTTGAATTTACACTTATTTATGTTATATTTATCCATGTGGTATTTTTCTTTATCATCTATACTTGTGTTTCTATGTTACTTGTTTGATTGATAAAGTCCTTAGAATATTGACTGTGTATTAGAGATTGTAGGGTTACAATTATGAGACTCTAATACATAAAGTCATATTCTTAAATATCCCTAGTCGTAGTATTAATGAGATTGGACATCATTAATGTGGATAGACTAGCACATACTTTGCCTCTACTTATGGTAAATAGTAGTTGATCTTATTGACTATGGTGTGCGTGACGCTTAAGCTGGTATGTGGATGCTTGTTTGAGAACAAGTTCATTGGATTGATCCGCCAAGAGTTTCAACTATAGTGCCAATGGTTGAACTCTTAATGGCAATGGTGTAAGTGATCCTTTGACTTGAGATTACCATAGTATCTTGAGTGTGGATTACTATACTTTGACTCTATTCCTCAGTGCCTGTAAAAGGGTAGCTCATAGGTTAGAGATTGGGTATAGTTTGAAGCATGGAAAGATAGTGAGTAATCAATATAGGATTCACCACTCCTTAATAGGAGAGTATATCCCTTTATGGCCACTTGTTGGAAATATTAACTCATAAATCTTCTGCAAAAGTGATAGTATAACTTAGAAGTAGTTTCAAGGTTATACATCATGGAGAGTTATATTTCTGGAACAAGAAAATATAAATTAGTTATTTAAAAGTATGCACTGTACTTTTAAACTAATTGGGATATAGTGTGGTGAACGAATATTAATTACACGGTAACATTGTCATTGAAGGGTATGGGCTACCATATGACTTTCTTATTCACTTGGGTGGTCATGATGCATTGCTAGACGCCACTCGTGATCTATAAGTATGAATTGATTAATTAGTAAATTAATGATAAATTAAAAGTGTTTAATTTATCTAGCTCAATTAATGAGTTATAATTTATACTTATTGCCAACGTGAATGGAACCTAATGGGTCACACACATTAAATAACAAAATCTTTGGGTTAAAATATAATTAAGATAAGTATAAGATACTTATGGGGTTAATTTATGAGATAAATTAACTTAAAGGACTTATTTATAAATATTCTAAGTCTTGCAGGAAATTGGTTTCCTAAAAGAAATAAAGTAATGAATTGGTTTCCTTATGGAATAGATTTCCTAAAGGAGAAGGATTATCTTAAAGTAAGTTACCTAAACCTTCTTGGTTTCCAATTAGCTTTATTTCCTAAAAGACTAGAATACTTCCTCTATAAATAGGTTCATGCTTTGACTCTTGAATTATTATTGCAACACAAAAGAAAACTAGTGAGAGAAAATTGAAGGAAGAAAAAGGCACGCCTCTTCTCTCTCTCTAGGCGTCTCTCTCTCTCTCTCCTAATTGTTAGGTTTTTCTTCTTCTTGTGTTCTGAAATAATTCAAGAGAGCTAGCACTCAAAAGTCAAAGCAAGCAAGCCTATAAGGTTCCCAAAGAAGTTTTTCGTGTGGATATCGTTAGAGGCTCTACGCTTGGAAGGCTTTTTCGTGGTAGATTTAACATCTTCTTCGAAGGATCTTTGCCTAGAAGCATAGAAATCTTCTATGCTTAAGGTAATCTTCATGCAAACTCCCTTGTTAATCATATAAATATGTCAAAGAGATTCATGGTTAATGTAATAAATTTTTATTTTTTCGCTGCGTTACTGTAGACACCAAATTTTGACACACCTTTTGTAAAAAATATGTGTGTTACTTTATTTTAGGGGATATTTTTCATTTTTTGGGGGTCGAGTACAATTTTCTCGTATTCTGTCTAATTCGGCATATCAGGAGCAAAATGGTAATTTCACCATGTAAATATTAGTTTATTTTATTTTATTTTATTTTTCTAAATACATAATTTTACTATTTTTATCATTATTTATGATTTTAATGATTTTCTGGAGTCATTTATTATTTATTTAAAATTTTAGTATTTTTAATTCAACGGCACGTTTTCCAATGCATTATTTTTACGAGAATTTTCAAGTGAAAAAATTTTATATATGCATTTTTTTTATTCACAAATTTTTTGCAAAAATCTCATAATTTTTAGAGGTCGTTTAGTATTTATTTAATTTTTGTCTTTTTATTTATTAAGGGCACATTTCCCAAGAATAAGTTAATCTTAAAAGTTTTGAGTGAAAACTTTAGTATATGTGTTTCATGGGATAATATATTTTGTGTAAGATTTTTTTGATTTTTAAAAGTCATTTAGTATTTTTGTAATTTTCATAACTTTTATCATATTATGTCACGTTTTCTAATGCACCTTTACTTAAGAATTCTTTGTGTAAAATATTTATAGATTTTATGTAAAATATATATATTTAATATTTAAAAAAAAACTATTTGATACTTATTTCAAATGATATCTTGTTGTTTATGATATGTTTTTCTAATGATGAATTAATTTTAAAAATTTTAATTTTTATTATTATTGAATTTTCTTTTTCTACTAATACTCAATTTTAGTTTTAGCTTTCATTTCATTTTATTTTATTTCTATTTCATTTTTCAATTCTAAGGAATCCATATATTATTTTATTATTTTTCTTTATATCCTTTACCAATATCTTTAAAAAAAAAAAAAAAAAAGGGAGTTGCAGCAGGCTGTGTTTTGCAGCCTGCTACAACAGCAGCATGGCTGCTTAAGCTGTCAAACAGCTCCATTTTCAGCTACTCTAGCAATCAACCATACCTTCTCTATGTTCAATCCCATCACTCTCCCATTTTTCACACTCAATCAGTAGATTTTTGGGGATTTTAGCTTGCTTTTTTCACTCACCATTCTCTCAATCTCTCTGTTCTCCCTCTGCCTCCACCATACACATGCACCACCACCTGCACAACATACACACACTCTCTTCACTCACAGACAACAAAGACATAGACTTCACCCTCCCTCTCCTTCCCTTCTTCCCTCTCTCGGCCTTCTCTCTAGCACACACCTGCATTACACAAAAACAACTCATTCACGCACAAAACACACACCTGCACTCTCAATTCACGCACAACATACACACCTGCAGCTCACCTTCTTTCTCTCCCTCTCATCCTCTTCCCCTACACCTTCACAACACACACCACTTCAAACTCCCTGCATTCAATTCACACACACACCCCCCTGCGAACACACAGAAACACTCATTCACACAGCTCACACACCAGACACATTTCACTCATCTCACGCCATCCCCTCCCCTTGCACCTTCATCACACACCAAAGACACACAGACCTCTCCCTCTCGGTCTCCCCCACTCCCTCTGCTTCTCCTTCACCATAAACACACACAATACACAGACTACACCCTTACACACACAACTCACACATCCTGTAACAAAACACACAACGTACAACTCACAGGCACACCTCCTCTCCCTCTCGATCATCTCACCCTCTCTGTCTCTCCCTCACGACCTGCACACAGACACACATTCACAAAGCACATATCCAATTCACCTGCAAACCACAGGCACAAACACACCTGCACATCTCCATCTCTACAAACACACACATCACGCACCACATTCACAAATTCTAGCAAAACACATCTCACTCACATTCAAGCACATTATACTCCCCTACATACACAATTCCAGCACACACACAACACACAAACAAAACACACACACACGCACAAACACACACACTACACACATCTGCACCATTCACAAACACAGCCATAAGTGCACGCATACACCTGCAACAACAACAACAACAACAACAACCGGCCGAAGCTACCATTGGATTGCCATCACCACCGGCCTGCCACTTCGCGCCACCACATCACAATTGTCCACCACCGCCGCTAAACCCACCAGCACCACCAAGCTCTGCCAATTTCTCGGCCAAACTAGGTAAGGTCTTACCTTTATTTTTCTCTTGCAATTCGAATCTATGCTTGAATTTCACTGTTGTTAACTGAAATTTGACCAAGTAATTAGACTTTAGTTTTTGATTTGGGGAGTTTCGAGTTGAAAAATAGAGAAGAGAGAGATGGACCGAGAGGTAGACAGATAGAGAGAGACTGGCGACAGAGAGAGAGACCGGCGACAAAGAGAGAGAGACCGGCGACACAGAGAGAGAGAGAGACCGGATAGAGAAGAGAGAGAGGTAGATGGATAGAGACAGAGAGAGGGGGGGGAAGAGAGAAAAGAAGAAAGGGGGGAAGGGAGAACAGAATCGGGGAAGAAGAAGGAAAAAAGAAAAAAGAGAGAAAAAGAAAGAAAAGAGAGAAAAAGAAAGAAAAAGAAAGAAAGAAAGAAAAAAAAAGAGAAAAGAAAAACCGGGTAAAAAGAAAAAAAAAACTAAAACCGAAAAAAAAAAGAAAAAGGTATTTATTAATTAATAATAGATATTTATTTTATAGTCCTTATATTTTTATTAATGTCATTGTGGCCCCAAGAATTTTTTATTTATGCATTTAAGTTTTTGTTTTTTATAGATTGACCCCCATAATTTAATTTTCTTTGCAATTAGGTCCCAATTAATTGCATTTAGGTCCCCCAACTTTTAGATAATTGTAATTTTGGTCCCTATGTATTTTATTTTCTATTTTGACCCCTATATTTTTATAAAATATATTATGACCCCTATACTTTTCTGAAATTGCATTTTTGCCCTTAAATATTTCTGAAATTTCGTTTTACCCCCTTTTATTGTTGGATATTGCATATTGGTGTTTAATGTGGCTATAATTTGCAAATTGAACCTTGAATGTTGCTTAAAATTGCAATTTGGTTTTAAAATTTGTTGGAAATTGTATTTTGCATACTTTAACTTGCTGGAATTTTATTTTGTACCCCAACATTGCTGGAAACTCTATTTTTGCCCTAGAATGCTTGCTGAAATTTTATTTTTTTGGCCCCCTATTGTTGCTGGAATTTATATTTTGGTCCTTTATGTTGCTGGAATTTGTTTTAAAACCTCCATTAACTGTTAGAAATTGTATTTTAGTCTTTTATTTGTTGCTGGAATTTGCATTTTAATACTTATAGTTGCTGGAATTTTTATATTAGCTCTTTTATATAGCTGAAAATTGCAATTTGACCCTATACATTGCTGTAAATTATGTATCATTTAATGACCTTGCTGAAATTATATTCTTGGCCTTAAGTATTGCTGGAAATTTTTATTTTTTGGGCATTATACTTGCTGAAAATTATATTTTAGCCTTTAAATTTGTTGTAAACTATGTCATTACCTTAGTTAGGGTTTAAAATTATAATTTTACCCTTTTGTTTGTTGTAAATTACATTTTTACTTTAGAATGTTGCCTAAATTTCCATTGTTAATCTAAATCTTATAATATTTTATTTTTTCCAAAAAAAAAAATTAAAATTAGTTAAGTCCTCAAAGATTTAAATTATTTCTTTTCACATTTTATTTTTATTTATTTTATCAAATTTATAATTGATGTTCTAAAATTGGGTCTTGTTAGTCTAATTAATGTTCAAATTAGTTCCTGTATTTTCCTTTTAGTTATTTTAATAATTCTCATTTGGGGTGTTAAAAGTTTAAGTATGTATTATTGTATTTTATCTTCTATTATTATCATTTCTTTATTTTCGTTGTTTTGCTTTATTTATTTATTTACTTATTTATTTTTACTTAAACAATTTTCATTTTCCTTCCTAAATAATTAATTATTATTATCATTATTTTCTTTCTCTTATTTTGTTGTTTGAATTATCGTAGTATGTTCATAGTGATTGGTATGAAATTATTTAATTAGTGGTTTATTTATTAAAATGTGGAATTTTTAACATGTTTGTTCATTTTGTAGCAATTTGTACCGAGTTTACGAATGGGAGGTACCTCGATTACCTTTTAATTTCTTTTTATGTGCTCCTACGTGCTCCTATGTGTTTTTTTTATATATATCTCTTTGTGCTTATAATTTTTTTAGACATGTGTGAACATTTATTTATTTCATGTTATTTACTTGAATTCAATTTTTGATTATTCAAAAAATGTAATAGATAGGTAATATTCTAATTAGCAAAATCTTTTGTATTTTAGATAGAAAATGTAATAGACAGGTTAGATAGGTTATCTTTTATTTTTATTTTTAGATTGTAATTAGGCTTCTCCGGTGTAATAGTTAGGGCTTTTGTGTGCTATGTGCTTATGTGTTTTATTTACTTTCTTTAGGACTTTGCATCTAGAATATCATGCTTATGTGTTATGTGCTCCTACGTGCTATATTTGCTTTTACATGATTATTGCTTTAATCTAGGCTTTATTTAATTACTTACTTACTTTATTGTTCTATATATGTATCGTCACCACACTAGTCCAACGCTAGTTGTGGCCAATTTCGGTTTCTTCGCTAGTCCAACGCTAGTGGAGAATTTATAGAAAAATAGGCTAGTCCAATGCTAGGCCTTTAGGTCATTTTAGTATTAGGATCATTTCTCGCGTGTTCATTCCATGCCATTTCACACACATTTTTTGTTTTAGGACTTTTCCATTTTGTATGATTTTTATATACATATATACTCTATCATTTATTATCTATTTTTAAACATATGTTTAGTGCATAACATTTAGATTCCACTACACATAGAATTTTAGGTCATTTGTGTGATTTGACTAGAAATAGTCAGCTACTCACGTGGGAAGCGATGGCGTACATGTCTTTCCCCCCTCCGTGAGTAGAAACATTTAGTCACGAGTCCATTAGTCTCCCGTACCCGTTATGTTGCATCCCCAGTTTCTTTGTTCACTTACTATATATATTACTATTTTTCTTTTCTTTTGCATTCCATTTTGCATCTACACTCGTGACTCCATCGAGGTCTAGACTCGGGTTTCGCAATTAATGCGGTAATTCTGACTAAACCTCAATGGAACATTTTGTCCCTTAATGATACCCATTTTTAGGACTAGATTTGCATTCATATAGTTGCATCCAAATGTGATAAAATCTTAGGGTTACATTAGGAAAATTTAGACTAAACCTCGCAACTAGTTTCGGCTAGGTTGAAAGGGTGCCTTAGGCGCGAGCCTTTGCCTTACCTTTCTTCAATTGTGACTCCCGAACCTTTTTCTCTCGTTTTCAAAGACCTGGAGTCATCTAAAAGGGGTTTTCTTGTTTTTCTTATATTTTTCCAAAAAAAAATCATTTCTTTAAATAAATCATGCTTAATTTTCTTACCTTTTATAAAATATTTTCGGGTGACTTGGTACACCCAAAACTCAATACCAAGTGGCAACTTCTTTTTCAGTAAAAAAACCCTTTTTAGACTCTATTTTTTGGGCCCAAAAACCGTCGCATTTTCAAAGTCTCATTTTAGGCCCCTTTTTCTTTTATTAAAAAAAAAAATAAAAACAAAGCGTTTGTTTGTCACGTTTTTATCGAATCATCTTTTACAAAGCATTTTCTAAAAATTATTTTTTACAAAAATTTACACGCTTCTCTTTTCAATAAACACACCTACATTTAATTCTTCCTTTTCCTTTTTCCCGACCTCACTTCACAATTATTATTTCCTTTTCGAAAAATGGGGCGCGACAGTTACCTATGCTATTACCTTACAATGGTATCAGAGCCTTCTTTGATTATATCTATATGATTTGTGTTTATTTAATTGTCATAAATATAGATGGTTTGTTCTTGATGAAATTTGTCTCAAAATTGTTTTAGAAAAATCAAGAGTTTGATTTTTAAGAAAAGTTTTTGATTGTCTAAAAGTGTTTTAAATAATTAAGATAAGTTCTTAAGGTTGTTTTATGGTTTCTAAATTGTTTTTAACGTGCTAAAAGGGTTTTAACATGTTTTGATTCAAAAGAGTTTTGAAAAACGCCAAAGAATTTCAAAGATCATATTTTTTGGACACAAACTGCGCGAAAACCCGCACACGTTTTGACATGCGGTCAAAATCCCGTAAACTTCTGTCCACAAACAGCAGATGAAACCGCACGCAGTTTGTCCTATGGTTTACAAACCGCGGATGAACCCGCGCACGTTTTGTCCCACAGTTTGTAGGCAGAATCTTAGCGGGATTTTTTCCTAAATTTTTGGAAAAATGCGAATTTTGGTAAATTTTCTATTAAAACACTTTCCAATTTTAATTATTAATATTTGGAAAGTTAAAATTTGGAAACCTATACCTTCTATAACTATATTCTTGAGACAAATAAATTTCAAGAGCATTAATCTAATTTATTTAGACCATATGATTTATGAATAGAATTAAATAAATTAATTTATTTAATTGTTAAATAGTATGATGGCATGGTGGATGATTATGGACTAGACCAATGTGATTGAATGGTTATTACTTCTTTTATGGTTGGCTTGTATTGGTTTTATAAATAGGGCCTGCGTGTCCTTTCCTCTCTATTTTCTGATGTAATTCTCTTCTCACCTAAACTCCCCTCGAATGTAACTCGAGGTTTCTTGATCAATACTTGTAATGTACAAAGTATAGGTTAGGAATAGGTTTATTTTTGAATTGTTTAGACTAGAATTACATATGTAATGTACAAGAAAATAGAGGTGGCACCAAGGAGCAACCAAGGAGGCGCATCAAGGAGTTGAAACGTCCCCTAGGAATTTTTAACCAAATATTTTCTTTAAGGCTCGAAGAAAATATTATTAGTTAAAGTCCATAATCATCCACGTTTATTATGCTTTTATTTTATATGATTGATATATTTTAATTGCATAATATGATGAGACATTAATATTTAAACTAAAATCCCTCAATTTCAAATATTAAGTCATCTATTTAAGTTGTCTTCCATTATTATAACAAAAATGATGAGTTCCTACTAAGGTTGACACGTTGGCCTCCGTCAAGGTCACCTTACTCAGAATATGTTTTTGTTATGAGATATAATCTCTGAATAATGGGTTTGACTTAACAAAAATTACATAACGAGTTTGGCCTCCGTCAATGTTATGATATTTTTGAGGCAATGTTGGGTAATACATAAGATGTAAATTTCAAAGAGTTGATACCCAACTATTTAGGAGTCACAAGAGTTGTGATTGATAAATAGTTATCTACCTAATCGAATTTATCTTTGGGGCATTGACCTCCATCAAACCCAAAGCTAATTAGATGGGATCCTAGCCCACTAGAAATCTCCAACGGATTTCCGAATCAATATTGAGGGTTATTGATTTGAAGTAAAATAGTGGGAGCAAACCAAATAAATTTGCGAATCCCCATTTTTTGGTTTGCATATATATAACAGAAAACAAATACTTATTTTCTGTCTTTACTTTTGTAGAATGTTTAACGTGAATTTGCAACCGATTCTTGACAACAAACTCAATGAAACCAACTTTGAGGATTGGAATATCAATTTGAGAATTGTTCTCAAACATGAAAAAATTGAGTATGTCCTCGATAGACCATTGCCCCCTCCTCCTCCTGCTACTGCATCACCTGAGAACATCGATGCATATGAGATGCACAAAGCCGACAATGATGCTGCAACATGTATCATGTTAGCTACTATGACCCTGGCATTGCAAAAGCAGCATCTTAAGATGGATGCTCCGTCCATGATTGTGCATTTAAAAGAAATGTTTGATGCACAAGTTAGGACTAAAAGGTATGAGACCTCAAGGGAGCTGTATCAATGCAAGATGGCAGAGGGATCTTCAGTGACTACCCATGTATTGAAGATGATCGGGCTAATTGAAAAATTAGCTGATCTGGGACATGTCTCTGACAATGAGTTAAGTATTGACTTAATTCTTTAGTCCCTCCCTAAGAGCTATTCACAATTCATCCTGTACTTCAACATGCGAAAAATTGAGTGCACGTTGATTGAATTGATGAACATGCTCAAGACTGCTGAGCCCAATCTTAAGAAGGAGAAGGGCACCGTTATGCTTGTCTCGGACTCCAAGAAAAAGAAGCCCAATTCTAGGCTTAAGAAGTCCAAGAAGAAGAGAACTAAGCCTAAGGGTGGGGTTAAAAAGGACAAACCGAGGGCACATGCTTCCATTGCAGACAAGATGGGCATTGGAAGAGGAATTGCAAGGCCTACCTTGACTCACTGAAGTCAAAGAAGCTTGGTGAAGCTTCAACCCCTGGTATGTTTATAATTGAGATTAATTTATCTACTAACCAAGACTTATGGGTATTAGATACCAGATCTGGATCTCATATTTGTAATAATATGTAGGGTCTTAAAGATAGTAGATCCCTGGCAAGGGGAGAGGTCGAGCTACGCGTGGGGAATGGAGCAAGAGTTGCTGCATTAGCCATAGGAACCTATGTACTCTCTTTGCCCACTGGGCTTATTTTAGAATTAAGAAACTGTTATTTTGTTCCCGTACTTACAAAGAACATCATTTCTATCTCATTGTTAGATTTGGATGGTTTTACCATCATTCAAAGGAATAAAAGTTGTTCTTTTTCACGTGATGGTATTACTTATGGTACTGGTACATTAAATAATGGTTTATATATTCTAGATAAACAAAAGTCCATGCTCAACATAAATACCAAGAAACAAAAATTAGATATTGTTAACCAAACATACCTTTGGCATTGTAGACTTGATCATGTAAATGAGAAACGCATATCCAAGTTACATTAAAATGGATACTTGGACTCATTTGATTATGAATCATTTGGGACATGCGAATCTTGTTTACTTGGTAAGATGACTAAGACACGTTTTACTGGAAAGGGTGAACATGCTAGTGATCTTCTTAGGCTTATACATACTGATGTTTGTGACCCAATGTCGATCCATGCTAGAGGTGGTTTATCCTACTTCATCACTTTCACGGATGACCATTCTAAATATGGTTATGTGTTTCTAATGAAGCACAAATCCGAGGCCTTTGAAAAGTTCAAAGTCTTTAAAGCTGAAGTTGAGAAACAACTTGGCAAGAGTATCAAAACACTTAGATCTGATCGAGGTGGAGAATACTTAAGTCAAGAGTTCCAACAATATCTAGAGGAAAATGGGATTATTCCTCAATGGACTCCTCCATACATGCCACAACTAAATGGTGTGTCTGAAAGGAGAAATCGTACTTTATTAGATATGGTACGTTCCATGATGGGCCATGCATAACTTCCTAATTCGTTTTGGGGATATGCCTTAGATTCCGCCTCCTTTACACTCAACTGTGTTCCTACAAAATCTGTTGATATCACACCTTATGAGATATGGTATGGTAAAAGGTCAAATCTTAGTTATCTAAAGATATGGGGAACATTCGCTTATGTAAAGTGAAATATGTCAGACAAGCTTGAAGCTAAGTCTGATAAGTGCTTGTTTGTTGGGTATCCTAGAGAGGGTCGAGGATACTATTTTTACAATCCCCTTGAGCAAAAAGTGTTTGTCTCAAGACATGCTATCTTTCTAGAGAAAGAGTTTATTCTTGAAAGATGTAGTGGGAGCAAAGTAGAACTTGAAGAAATTCAAGAACGACAAAGTAGTCAACAGTTGGAACAAGAGCTTACGCCACATGTCGATGAGGCACAGTCGGAAGCTCAAGTTACACAAGAACTTCGTAGATCTAGTAGAACACGTTATGCTCCTGAGAGATATGGATTTCTTATAAGTGAGAGTAATAATGTGGTAGTCATAGATGATGACAATCCTAATAGCTACGAAGAAGCTATGTCTAATGTAGACTCTTTGAAGTGGTGCGAAGCCATGAAATCCGAAATGGATTCCATGTACGAAAACAAGGTATGGACCTTGGTCGAGCCTCCTGAAGGGATAAAACCCATAGGGTGCAAGTGGGTCTTTAAAGGAAAGACTGACATGGATGGTAACATTATTACCTATAAAGCAAGGTTAGTGGCAAAAGGTTACAAACAAAGGCAAGGAATTGACTTTGAAGAAACCTTTTCGTCGGTAGCTATGCTTAAATCCATAAAGATTTTGCTTGCCATTGTTGCTTATTATGACTATAAGATTTGGCAAATGGATATCAAGATTGCATTCCTTAACGGGAATTTGCAAGAGGATGTGTACATGACACAACCTGAGGGTTTTGACTCCATTGATAGTCATAAGGTATGCAAGCTACAAAAGTCCATTTATGGACTTAAGCAAGCTTTAAGGAGTTGGAACATTCATTTTGACGAGACAATCAAAGAGTTTGGTTTTCTTAAAAATGAAGACTGAGCCTTGTGTATACAATAAGGTGAGTGGGAGCGCTGTTGTTTTCTTAATACTTTATGTGGATGACATATTGTTGATGGGAAATGACATACCTTTACTACAAACCGTAAAGGTATGGCTATCCAAAAGTTTCTCCATGAAAGATTTAGGAGAGGCAACCTATATTCTGAGAATTAGGATCTATAGAGATAGATCCAAGAGGTTGCTTGGTCTCAGTCAATCGACATACATAGACAAGATGCTTAAGAGGTTTAGCTTGGAGCAATCGAAGAAGGGGTACTTACCTATGAGACATGGGATTACTCTTTCGAGAGACATGTGTCCCTAAGACACCTGTCGAGATTGATAGCATGCAAAAGGTTCCTTATGCTTTGGCAATAGGATCTATTATGTATGCTATGCTATGTACGAGACCCGACGTCTCCTATGCTCTAAGTGTTGTGAGCAGATTTCAAGCTAACCCTGGTGAGGGTCACTGGGTAGCTGTCAAGAGTATTTTTAAGTATTTGAGAAGAACTAAAGAATTATTCTTGATTTATGGAGGACACACTTTGGAAGTGTGTGGCTTCACTGATGCGAGTTTTCAGTCAGAAGGATGATAGCAAGTCACAATCTGGATTTATATTCACGTTAAATGGTGGTGCTGTGAGCTGGAAGAGTTCGAAGTAAGAAACTACCGCTAATTCTACAATTGAAGCTGAGTACATTGCTGCTTCTGAAGCTGCAAAAGAGGCTGTTTGGATCAAGAAGTTCGTTACCGAGCTAGGAGTGGTTCCTTCCATTGTTGATCCTATACCTTTGTATTGTGACAACAATGGTGCCATCGCCCAAGTAAAGGAACCTAGATCTCATCAACGATCCAAGCATGTACTTAGGCGCTACCATCTTATTAGGGAAATAGTTGGTAGGAATGATGTAAAGATAGAAAAAGTTTCCACTGATAACAATATAGCTGATCATCTCACTAAGGCCTTGTCCCAGAAAAAGCATGTTAATGCTTTTGGCCTAAAACAAATGAGTGATTGGTTTTAGTGCAAGTTGGAGTTTGTTAGTGTATGCCCTAAAACCAAGATGGTCTAAGGTGTTTTGAATTTACACTTATTTATGTTATATTTATCCATGTAGTATTTTTCTTTATCGTCTATACTTGTGTTTCCATGTTACTTGTTCGATTGATAAAGTCCTTAGAATATTGACTGTGTATTAGAGATTGTAAGGGTTACAATTATGAGACTCTAATACATAAAGTCATATTCTTAAATATCCCTAGTCGTAGTATTAATGAGATTGGACATCATTAATGCGGATAGACTAGCATATACTTGGCCTCTACTTATGGTAAGTAGTAGTTTATCTCATTGACTATGGTGTGCGTGACGCTTAAGCTGGTATGTGGATGCTTGTTTGAGAACAAGTTCATTGGATTGATCCGCCAAGAGTTTCAACTATAGTGCCAATGGTTGAACTCTTAATGGCAATGGTGTAAGTGATCCTTTGACTTGAGATTACCATAGTGTCTTGAGTGTGGATTGCTATACTTTGACTCTATTCCTCAGTGCCCGTAAAAGGGTAGCCCATAGGTTAGAGATTGGGTATAGTCTGAAGCATGGAAAGATAGTGAGTAATCAATATAGGATTCACCACTCCTTAATAGGTGAGTATATCCCTTTATGGCCACTTGTTGGAAATATTAACTCATAAATCTTCTGCAGAAGTGATAGTATAACTTGGAAGTAGTTTCAAGGTTATACATCATGGAGAGTTATATTTCTGGAACAAGAAAATATAAATTAGTTATTTAGAAGTATGCACTATACTTTTAGACTAATTAGGATATAGTGTGGTGAAAGGATATTAATTACACGATAACATTGTCATTGAAGGGTATGGGCTACCATATGACTTTCCTATTCACTTGGGTGGTCATGATGCATTGCTAGACGCCACTCGTGATCTATAAGTATGAATTGATTAATTAGTGAATTAATGATAAATTAAAAGTGTTTAATTTATCTAGCTCAATTAATGAGTTATAATTTATACTTATTGCCAACGTGAATGGAACCTAATGGGTCACACACATAAAGAACAAAATTTTTGAGTTAAAATGTAATTAAGATAAGTATAAGATACTTATGGGGTTAATTTATGAGATAAATTAACTTAAAGGACTTATTTATCAATATTCTAAGTCTTGCAGGAAATTGGTTTCCTAAAAGAAATAAAGTAACTAATTGATTTCCTTATGGAATAGATTTCCTAAAGGAGAAGGATTAGCTTAAAGTAAGTCACCTAAACCTTCTTGGTTTCCAATTAGCTTTATTTCCTAAAAGACTAGAATACTTCCTCTATAAATAGGTTCATGCTTTGACTCTTGAATTATTATTGCAACACAAAAGAAAACTAGTGAGAGAAAATTGAAGGAAAAAAAAGGCACGCCTCTTCTCTCTCTCTAGGCGTCTCTCTCTCTCTCTCTCTCTCTCTCTCTCTCTCTCCTAATTGTTAGGTTTTTCTTCTTCTTGTGTTCTTAAATAATTCAAGGGAGCTAGCACTAAAAAGTCAAAGCAAGCAAGCCTACAAGGTTCCCAAAGAAGTTGTTCGTGTTGATATCGTTAGAGGCTCTACGCTTGGAGGGCTTTTTCGTAGTAGATCTAACATCTTTTTCGAAGGATCTTTGCCTATAAGCATAGAAATCTTCTGTGCTTAAGGTAATCTTCATGCAAACTCCCTTGTTAATCATATAAATATGTCAAAGAGATCCATGGTTAAGATAATAAATTTTTATTTTTCCGCTGCGTTACCTATTCTCTTATCTTACATAAATAACTACCATAAAGATTATAACTTTGTAAACAAAGTAAAACATGACATGAAAATGCGTTCCAACTTTCTGATCACGGCCTTGGGCGCGGCCTTGGTTAGAACCATTTTTTTGTGCTATTTTCTTCACACCTTACTTCATTCAACTGTTTCACAATGCTCTAATCTTTTGCCTCTTGAGTGGATGTTAAGTTGGTCATTTTTGTCTTGCCCTAGGCTCTTCAACTCCTCAAAATAGCATAGACGAACAATCAACTCCGTTGAGGCTTGAATGATACGTTTGGAGCTACCAGTTTAAGAAATTCCCTTTTGAATGTAATTTGGTTCTAAGGCGTAAATAATATATTAGGTGTAAAAATTTAGGTTAAATTCAAAAGGAAGGATTAATACTAGAAATTTGTTACTAATTCCATTTTATTTACTATTATAACTGCAAGACTTTAATAATTCGTTATAAATTCCGGACCAAAAGATAATACTGCTAAATACTACGGACTAAAGAGGTAATTTAAATAAATATCAATTAGGGTTCAAGGCTTTTTTTTTTGGTGTAAGAAGAAATTTTGTCCAAAATAGTTAATTTATAGGTAAACTAGCTTTTAAAGTCCAAGAAAGATTTATTGGCAATAGTCAAGTATAATTTAATAACTAAGCAAAATTAATGTCAGTTAAATTAAGAAAACTCCAAAATATCCTATACTTAGGTAAATTAATGGTTTTAAACTAATTAATATCAAACTAATGATATTTAATTAAATTAAGACTAGTTAAATAACAAATTAGGGTTATTTGGTGAAAGCATACTAAATCGAGTGTAAAGTTAAACTAGTCAAAATTTCACTTACACATTTAAAAGTCAAGTTTCTAACCAGTTCAAATCTTCAAAAATTTATACGAGTTTCTTTTTAAAATTGATTAACAAGGTTCCAAAATTGTTGCACAACATTTTCCTAAAAACCGGTTAAGTAGATTAAGTTTAAGGTGCTCAATATTTGGTGTCACTTCAACCAATTCACAAGCTGAAATTTCTAGCAGTTTATGTTCATCAAAACTTGGCCAAAACAAGGTTAATATAGCTGGAAATATTAGGTTATCAAAGCTAGAATTTTTGTAAACTAGTAAAGCTGAAATTTGTTCAAGGTTTTAGGAACAAGGAAGTGCTAGTTTGCAGGCTGAAATTCCAGCAACTTCAGTCCACTAAACAGGCCTTAAAAGCTGAAATTTTCCAGAATTTTCCTCTAATAAGGCTACCCAACATGCCTTCTAACTCTAGTCAAAATTTCAGCCATAAATTTCAAGATTTTCACTCAAATAAAGCATCAATTTCTTATACAAGTCAATACTAATCAAGTAGGTCATAACATAGTTAATCTACTATCAAGGAAAGGATCAAAACAAGGGAAACCTCATAATCATGAGCATAAATATTCATATATATAACAAGAGAACAAAATATAACCATAAATCTTAAGTACTTAATGAAATCATAAGAAAAGCATAAGAAATCTTCTATTAAAACTTGAAAGAACTTGAAGTTTCTTGATGAATATACCTCAAAATAGGTAGGGTTTTAGTTGAAGAAGAGTGAATGATTAGTCCCTTAAGAACCTTGACTTTGAGCAAGAACTTGAGCTTGAAACTTGGAGAGAATTTGATGAAATTTGAGAGGATTTCTTTTCTAGTTAGGTTAAGCTTTTGGAGAAAGATTAAGTTAGTCTTTTAAGTGTTTTAAAATGGTTGAAATTGAAGAGATTCTTGGCTTTATGGTGGCGGGCCAAGAGGAAGAAAGATGCAAGAAAAGTTGAGCCAAAAATTTGAAAAGAATTGGTAAAAGTAAAAGCAAATGATAGGTGGCCATTCATGGTGCTAGGTGGCATTAATCTCCTAAATATCTAAGTAATAGGTGGCCTTAATTTTCTAAATATCTAAGCTTGGTTGGTAACATTTAATTGGTGGAATTTTCCTATGATTATCATCAAACATGTATTAATAATAAATCAAGAAATCAAATTGTAAAAGAAAATTATACAATAACAACTAATAAGAAAATTTTACAATTAACATTCATAACATAGAAACTAAGTGGTTTTAAGCTTCTAGGGTTTTACACCTACATGCTCTTATAGGTCTCCACATGCTTATTTGCTTTTAAATTCATGTTTTTCTTTTTAAATCCATGTTTAATTAGTTTGTTATTCTGTCACAACATCAGTCCAATGCTAGTTGTGGTTTTTCTCGCTTCCCTACTAGTCCAATGCTAGTGGGGAATTCCTAAAAAGGGCTAGTCCAACGCTAGACCCTTAGGTCATTTAAGTGCTAGTTTCACTCGCATGCATTTCCTCTCATCTCACACACACATTTTCTTGGAATTCTTCATATTTGCACGACTTTTTAGTATATATTATTATTATTATTATTATTATTATTATTATTATTATTATTATTATTATTATTGTTATTATCTATTTTAGCATTCAAAAACGCATGACATTTAGGTTGCATTTCACTTAGAAATTAGTTCATTTGTGTGATTCGACTAGAAATAATCGTCTACTCACGTGGGAAGCGGTGGATTGACAAGCAGTTCCCCCCTCTATGAGTAGAAAAATATTAGTCACGAGTTATTAGTCCCCCGTACCCATTATGTGGCATTACCAATTTTCTTTGACACTTACTATCTATAGTATTTTCCTTTTTCTTTTGGCATTTCATTTTGCATATACACTTGTTACTCCCTCGAGGTCTTGACTCAGGGCTCGCAACTAATGTGATAATCCTAACCTAACCTTGACAGAACATTTCAACCCTCTTGATATTCACAATTAGATTTAGGATTTGTATTCATTTAGACACATCCAGACGCGATAGAATCTAAGGTTAATTTAGGAAAATTTGATTAAATCTCGCAACTAGCTTCGGCAAGGTAGAAATGGTGCCTTAGACGCAAACTTTTGCCTTCCCTTTCTTCAAATATGACTCTTAAACCTTTTTCTCTCATTTTTCGTAGACTGGAGTCAAAAAGGGATTTTCAAAAAATGATTTTTTCAGGTGACTTGGTACACCTTAACTCAATACCAAGTGGCGACTCCATTTTTTAAAATAAAACCCTTTTTCAAAATCAGTTGGCCAAAACTATTGCACTTTTTAGTCACGGCCTTATCTTATTTTTATATCATTTTTCTTAAATAACACTTTTTCAATAAAAAGCCGATCTTTCTCACACACGCATAGTTTTTTTCCAAAAACTTTGTTTCGAAAAGCGTCACCGGATTGAACCGGATCGCATTTTTGGGGCGGGACACTCCAAGACTGTACCCGTGCTTTCAATTTTTTGGGATGTGACAAATTTGGAGACTCCACTGGGAATCACTAGTGAGTCGGAGCACTTGGATTAGTCACTTTTTCCTACTTTAACCCTTTTACTTTGTCACGTTTGAATGTTAGGATTGCATTTTCTTTTAGGTTTTAGGGTTTGTTTTTTCATTTCACACACCTTGTCTCTCGTCTATCTATATGATGTATGGTTTAATTATTTTTGTTTTATTCAACCGCGCTTACATTTTGGGAGGGGGGGTCAGTCATGCTTAGAGCTCACGCGTGTTAGCATTATCATTCCCTCCTCTCATAAGGAGCACTACATACATGCATTTGATATATTTTTACCCTTTTTTATCTTTTTGGTGGTTATCACCCATATATCCCTATTTTAGGAGTAGGATTGATCTACTTAGACGCGTGAATGTGGCACGATGTGCGGATAACAATGTCTAGGAGATCATCCGAACTCTCGGCTTGAGTCCACAAGTCTAGAGATTTGGGCTTTAAAAATCGATTCGCTTGAACATGTGGCCGTGGCCCGACGTGTGCATAGCTGTGTCCAAGGGATCACTCGAGCCACTGACCTGGGATCCTTGGAATGATACGAACCAAGTGATGAAAGCCCAAGTAGATGGGGGCATTCAAATAATCCATAGTGCATCACCAATGCATAGGGGCTTAATCACCCAAAATGGAGGCTTAGAGGCGTCAAGGATGGTCAAAAGGAGCAAGAGGAAGAGGCCATCCAATGCTGGGACGAGTACACCTGCAAGAGTTCAGAAGAAGACGCGTAGAAAAGGCCATCAGAAAGTTTCTGATGAAGACCGCAGGGCAAGGCCGCGCCGCGGCCTTCCCCCCGGCCTCCGTCAGAAACTTTGCCAAAGATGAGATGACGTTCTGATGAAGGCCGCACAGAAGGCCGTCCCGCGGCCTACCCCGCGGCCTTAGTCCATAACTTTACGATTTTATTTGTTTTCTGCGTTTTTACTTAGTTTATAACGTGTAATAGACTAGTTACTTTCTATATTGGTATTTAGGGTGTTTTTGCCTATATAAGGCTAATTATTATTATTGTTAAGACAGATTTATTGAAGTTGAATAAAATTACGAGGGTTTTTCCTCTCTGATTCTCTTCGTGAGACTTGTGAGTTCTACGAGTGATTCGTGAATTCCTTGATATCCTTGAGTTCTAACCAACGTGTGGGGTTAGGGTTTGGGATCCTTATCAATCTAGTTTCAATTCTTCGGGTAGAATTGGGGTTAGGTTGTTTCTAAATACACAAGAACGATTCTTTGGGAGGGTTGTCCTGTGGATTGCATTCTTCACGAAGGTTCCCGTTAGGTGATTAACGAGGGGTCTTGGGACGGATCGCATCAATTGGTATCAGAGCTTCTGGGTTCTTGGTATCAGCTGTATTCAATCCATCTCTTGAATTTCGATTCTTTGAGATTGGATATATCTTTTTATCTTTATTATTTTTGTCAAATTCCTGCAGTAGTTTTTGTGTTTTCCCTATTGTATTTAATTAATTCCATCCTTAGGGTTTCCTATTGATTTGAGATCTTGTGTCTTTGTGGTAATTCTTGTGAGTTTATTGTTAGCTCGTAGTTTTTGTCATTTTAATCAAATAGTTTGCAATATTTTCTCCAATTTCTGCAATTTTTGCGATATCCTTTGCGTTCTTTGTGCTGTCTTTGCTTCAGGGCGTCTAAAAACCCTAGAAGATTCGTGTCTTTTGTGCTCTTGTTGATTGGGTTATTGATTATTGGTGTTTTGTTCACTATTCGTTAACAAAAATCATCAAAAGTCTCATCTCTTGTTAAAAAAAAAAAAATCGTGACACTGTTCATCGTCACTGTTCATCGGGTACTGTGCACGGAACTGTTCATCCTGAGTTACTGTTCACCCGAAACTTTCTGTGCCATTTTCCTGTTTTGGGATGTGAGTGTTAGTGTTGGGTAGTGTTCTTTTCGTAGAAATTCCTACCTTAGTCGAATCTTTACCCATTTGTTTTCCTTCAATCCCTTTTATTTGTTCAAAATTCATCATGTCTAACGAAGGAGAATCTAAGGCATTTGGACTTAGGGAATTTTGCTGAGACCATGAATGCTAGCATCCAGGGTATGAGGTAGACCATAGGAAGCTATGTGTGAGCGACTTGGAGAGACCGAGGTCATTCACATTCGAGGTCAAGGAGTAGCCACAGAAGTCACCGGAGGAGATCACCATTGGCTGAATCCGGAGATTCTAATGATGAGATGGGGGCTGATAGGAGACCTAGAAGAGGAGAGCAAGCTCGTGATGGCAACATTGGGAGCATTAAAATGAAGATTCCTAACTTTCAAGGTCGAAGTGATCCAGAGCTCTACCTGGAATGGGAGCGGAAGGTGGAGCACTGTATTTGATTGTCACCACTACTCCGAGGAGAAAAAGGTAAAATTAGCTGCTGTGGAGTTTTCAGACTACGCAAGTGTGTGGTGGGACCAGTTGGTTACCACTAGGAGAAGATGTGGAGATCGACCTGTCTGCACATGGGAAGAAATGAAGACAATCATGCGGAGGAGGTTTAGTACCTAGGCCACTACTACAGAGAGCTGCACCAGAGGCTACAGTCCATGTCACAGGGTGGTCGTACAGTGGATGACTACTACAAGGATATGGAGCTAGCAATGATTCGTGCGAATGTAGTAGAAGACCGTGAGGCTACAATGGCTAGATTTCTAGCTGGTCTAAATCAAGATATCCGAGACAAGGTGGAGTTGCAGTCTTATGTGAATATTGATGACCTGGTTCAAAAAGCTGAGACAGTGGAGAAGCAACTCAAGGCTAGGAAGAGAGATGGTACAGGCTCTTTCTATGAGAGGTCAAGGTGGCAGGATAGACCGTCCATGAGACGAGAGGATCGAGGTGACATGAGACCAAGAGATGTTGTCAGGCCAAAGGAGGGCATAGGTGATGGCAAAGGGCAGATGAAGGCACCTATGAGGATCGCGCGACATCCAGTGCTTCAAGTGCTAGGGACGTGGACACGTGGCATCCCAGTGTCCTAACACTTAGGACTATGATCATATTGGATAGGAGGAGGCATAGAGAGTGCTTCTTCAGATGATGAGAAGATGCCACCACTGGAGGGAGGAAGTGATAGTGAAGGTCCTATTAGCTGCGAACCTGACAAGGGAGAGCTTCTTTTCACAAGAAAAATTTCAGATGAGCACCCTAAGGAAGCTGGACCTGATGTGTAGAAAGAATCAATCTTCCATACTCGATGTTTCATTGGGGACAAGGTATGTGGCATTGCCGTTGACTCTGGTAGTTGCACTAACCTTGTGAATTCATTGTTGGTAGATGAGCTTGGTTTGAGGACAATGAAGCATCCCAAGCCTTATAAACTGCAATGGGTGAGGGATAGTGGCGAATTGAGGGTGACCAAACAAGTCGAGGTTGAGTTCACCATTGGAACCTACAAAGATAAAGTTATATGTGACGTGGCACCGATGGGAGCTTGTCATTTGTTGTTGGGTCGTCCGTGGCAATTTGATCGCAAGGTGATGTATGATGGGTTCCGCAATCAGTACTTGTTCACTTGGCATGGGAAGGACATCACGCTTGTGCCATTGACACCATTGGAGGCTCATAGTGACTATGTGAAGCTGTCCAAGGAGCTTGAGGTTGCGAAGGGGAAGAAGAAGATGATGAAAGCACCTTCCACTAATTCTCATTCTTCTCTTCCACATATTTCTTCTGTGCAGGTACACAATGTTCCCTCAGTTGGAGTCATGAAGAAGCAAGATTCGAGGACGAATCTTCTTGAAGAGGAGGGGAATGATACGAACCAAGTGATGAAAGCCCAAGTAGATGGGGGCATTCGAATAATCCATAGTGCATCACCAATGCATAGGGGCTTAATCACCCAAATGGAGGCTTAGAGGCGTCAAGGATGGTCAAAAGGAGCAAGAGGAAGAGGCCATCCAATGCTGGGACGAGTACACCTGCAAGAGTTTCAGAAGAAGACGCGTAGAAAAGGCCATCAGAAAGTTTCTGATGAAGACCGCGGGCAAGGCCCCGCCACGGCCTTCCCCACAGCCTCCGTCAGAAACTTTGCCAAAGATGAGATGACTGTTCTGATGAAGGCCGCACAGAAGGCCGTCCGCGGCCTACCCCGCGGCCTTAGTCCATAACTTTACGATTTTATTTGTTTTCTGTGTTTTTACTTAGTTTTATAACGTGTAATAGACTAGTTACTTTCTATATTGGTTATTTAGGGTGTTTTTGCCTATATAAGGCTAATTATTATTATTGTTAAGACAGATTTATTGAAGTTGAATAAAATTACGAGGGTTTTTCCTCTCTGATTCTCTTCGTTAGACTTGTGAGTTCTACGAGTGATTCGTGAATTCCTTGATATCCTTGAGTTCTAACCAACGTGTGGGGTTAGGGTTTGGGATCCTTTATCAATCTTGTTTCAATTCTTGGGTAGAATTGGGGTTAGGTTGTTTCTAAATACACAAGAACGATCCTTTGGAAGGGTTGTCCTGTGAATTGCGTTCTTCACGAAAGTTCCCGTTAGGTGATTAATGAGGGGTCTTGGGACGGATCGCATCATGGAATTGACAGACTTTTTGGATCCCTTAGTCTGAAGGTTTGGGAACTGAAGCCTTGTCTAGTCTAGATGTAATAGTGAGCCCAACCTCATGCATCCATGTAAAATAAGCTTCAGATAGAGTCAGCCTTACCCTATCAGGTACACCAGGCACGAGAGGAGGGAATCCACCCCCTTTACATTTCCTGTTTTGCTATTTGTTTTGTCAATATGTTATGTGATATTTGTTGAATAAACTAACGCACTCTCTTTCATTCTTTGATTGCATTTACAACCATAGAATAAAGAGCCCTGAAATAGTGCTCTCTTAGGAAGCCAATCCTCTTTCGGTATGTTTAAATTCGTTTTCATAATTAATTTTTTCGAGAAAGATGGAAGTGAGATTTTCATAAAATTTTAGAAAAAGTGCAAGGTTCAATTGTTGTAGGGTTTTAAAAATGTGCCCGAAAATATGATTTTGGCTTGTATATTCTTAAATAAGAGGTGTAATTTCAGATTTTTTCCAAAGTTTACTCATTCTTGTTGTACTTGTCAATTTTACCCAAATCAAATTTTCTCAGAGCCAATAATTGTACCCAATTGGTCAAACTTTTGCATAGTTCGCATTTATCCTTTTTTTCAAAGAAATTAATGCGTCATTCTTGTCGTATCCCCCACCCTCCCATCTCACATTACACAAAAAGTGATTATTAAAACATATTTCATCATACTTTAATAAACTGACATTTTTGACTCGTAGGTTCCGAGACAAAGTCATGATTTTTTTTATTTTTCTTTCAATGTTGTGTCTCGTAACCTCATGAAGGTTCAATTTTTCAATCAAACAAATTTGAAGTCAATAATCCTTGGTACAGTTCATTTGCCATCTTTCTTGGAGAAATTATACATTATTATTAGAATAAAGTCTTTAGGAAATTTTGCATTTTTTTACATTTATTTAACTTTCTTTAATAAATTGGCATCATGCATAAACCTTAGAGGGAATGCCACTTCAAGAATCCCATGGTAGGAAACCCATCCTTTTATATTGGGTACATAACCCTAAAAGACATGTACGTTTATGTTTTCGGTACTATCCTGACTGGTAAGACCTTAGGTAAGGTAATACAAGCAAAATGGAGACACCTCTTCCCGATGAATTTGGCACACCTTTGGTTAAAAGGGGGGTCTCACCCTAAAGGATTGCATTTTATGATAGGCCTACCCTTGGCACAATAAGGGCTCCCCTTAAGACATGCATCCGTTTTTGCTTTTACATATACTGATTATGATTTTTTTTTAAAAATTTTTACAGGTTCTCTAGTGGAGGCAGCGAATTGGGAGAGACACTTGATACATGTTACGTTTTACATTCATGATCATAGTTCTATTCCAATTAAGTGCCACACATTTGACATCTACCAGGGGATGGAAATACAAACTACAGGGAATCAGTTTTAGAATTGATAGTGTTGAGGGACTAGATAAATGAGTTCGGCTAGGGTGACTAGTGGGATAAATGAAATTGTATCTTATAACTAGACAACTGTTTATTATTAGATGTAATAAAACTACCAATAATTTGGATGCTATTAACACTTCTCTTCCAATAAATATAAGATTACCTTGTGTTCAAAATTCTCTATCAGATGAAGCTCTAAACAAGTTGGTTTCTCAAAATTGTTTGTGGCACCAAATATTTCCTTCTCGTTTTGCATTTAGCTCTTAGAAAGAGTTTTCTTCAAATCATTTTTGAGCAAATAATTCTTTGATGAGGCCTCGAAATAAATCACATTTTTTCTCAAAACCTAATGGCAGGTTTGTGTAATTGTAAAGTTTTCTCCTTTGATGAGTTAATGCAAGTTCAAATTGAGTGAAGAAACATTTTGCATTTATTTTTTAGAATGGTCAAAATAAACGCTTATGATCTTTGGATGTCGCCTTACTTGAAGTTGATAACTGCCACTTAGTATCTCTTTGATTCTGAAATAATGCAAACTATTAAGCAAAACTAGAGTGATACTAAAGAGGAACAAGGATTCTATGTTGAGGGATTTTGAATAATACATATGGAAACCCAAGTTTAAACTGAGAAGGAGCAGAAATTGTTGGCATTAACTCTAAGATAGAGAGTGAAAGGTCTATCATTCATATTCTCACTTATGGGGATTCGAGTTATTAAGAAAGAGGACCACAGTGAATTGACAAAGCAAGTCTATATGTATGTTTGGAGGATTCAAACACAACAAAAGGAACGAAATATTCGGAGAATACAACTTCAACAAATTCACAAGGGGAGTTTTATTGTTTCAATATCCACAATTTCTTATTTACCTTTGGAGTGTGTTGTATAGGTTATTGTGAGATAAAAATAAGATAGAATGATGTCACATGCTTGTGAGTTGTTACTAGCAATCATGATTTTCTGTCTAATTCCCCTACTAGTTGAAATTACTTTATGTGCTATAACGAATGGTTTCTTCAAGTACTAAGAAATGATTATTATGAGGTTTGGAGTTTTTGTTCTTATAGAAACTGTATCTTGTAAAGTGGTTGAAATTATGTTTAAATTTTGCATGTTTGATGAAAATTTCTTTGCTTTACTTAATTTCACATGTTAAATTTTGATTATGGTCAATTGGTGCAATCATGTAATCTATGATATAATACTTATCATGAGGGATTTCATACTACAAAAAAAAAAAAAAAAAAAAGAAAAACAAGAAAAAGAGAGAATGATAAAGTTTTTCTACTCCAATGATTCTTGTGCTTCAGTAACCGGCAGTCTTCATTCAAAAATGTCGACTTTCATGTCAAACGGTACTTAATTATGAGTAATGCTTGCAATTTGAGTAAGTAAATTGTTGAGTAACTAGAGATCTTCATCCAACCAATGTCGATTCTTGCATAAAAAGGCAGTTTTACTTCTCGAATACAGTTTTTGCTATTTGCTTAAGATTGAGGTGTTGAGTTAATCAGGGAACCTTCATAACCAATGTCAGTTTTCACGTCAAAAGACATCTCTCAGTATCTTGAGTGATTAGTTCAATATTATGAAATTCCCTCAAATGAAAAATGAAATTGATCATGGACATGTGATGCTCATTGATTGATCATATGATTTATTTACTTGTGAAATTTGCTAAGGTAACAAAATTAAGTTGAATTCATTTAATTGTGATATAATTCCTTCTCCTTTGCTTGATATCATGAGTATTAAAGACAAGACAATAAATTGCATAATGGTTATTTGCTTGGTTTTGAGGAAGTACATTTTAGAATACACATGTGTGATTTCAATGCTCAAATCATTAGTTGATCTTGCTTAAGGACAAACAATGATTTAAGTGTGGGGGAATGGACAAGTGTCAAAATTATGCATTTTGGTAATTTCGATTCAAAATTTAGATTCAAAATTTAGATTTTTTTTTTAGGTAGAAATAATTTTGACTAGATTGACATATAAGTTATTGTGATGATTGCAGATTAACGGCATCTGAATAGAATTTGGATCAATTAGAACATGAAAAGAGGAGAAGCATTATCTAAGGGAGACTGTGTTCTAGCAGAAATGGATGATCGAATATTTCCCTTGATCATTAATTCAGACAACATAAGGGATTTTTTCCCTTAAACATTCTCCTCCCCCAGTTTTTCCCTTTGAGCTTCCAGAATATGCGATTTTCATTCCATAACCCACCTGATGGTTGCACCCCACACTGGGGCAAATTTTATTTTTGTTTGTCAAAGAAAAAAAAAAGAAAAGAAAAGGGAGACAACTGTAAAAAGAAAAAGGATAAAAAGAGACAATTGAAAAAGAAAACCCCACGAGAAAGTGATTAAACTGGGACAAATTTAAATTTAAAAGAAAAATAAAAAACAAAAGAGAATCCCAAAATGCAAGGAATAAAAGTTGGAATAAGTCATCCTGAAAATGTGATCTCAAGATAATCAACCCTTTCACAAATTCTGCTTTCTAGCCATAACCTTTCAGACACCTTACCTAACCCCATTACAAAAGCCAAGAATGTTATTGGCATCCGTCTTTATTTTGTGATAATTTTGAAATGAAAATTTGCAAGTCAATACAGTATATGATGTTAATATATCTATCCCAAATCATCAAGGGAAGATTGCCTTATTGATCCCAAATGTTTCTAAGTACCAGTCTGATTTGATGAAAAGGGAATAACCATTCATGATTGAATAATTATTTGCTCTCCTTCTCCAGTGTAAAGGCAAAAACCTAGAAAGGTGCCTCAAAAAAAAAAAAAAAGAAAAAAAGGAAAGGAAAAAAATGGAAAAAAGAAAAAAAAAGGAAAGGAAAATGGGTGGGCGAAACCTTAGTGAAAACCCAAAAGGGTGCTAAAGTGGGAACTTTGCACACACAAAAAAGTCCTGGTAAGGAAGAGTGACAAGGTTGAAAAGAGCTAGTGACTACCTTCGCTCAGGCCTTTCTTTTCATGGTTGTTCTTCTTCCGGCAACATCGAGTTTCTGATGGGTGACATCCAAAAGGGTCAAATGTAATATTCTTGGTCAAAGGCCTGATTTCAACACGGTATATAATTTGCTTCGTTATATTTGAGATTCTTAACTCATTTTTGACAAAAGTTATTTTACATTCACTTTTGTGTGATTTGTTGTAACATGTCATCTTTCATTTCTTTGGGTTTCTGTTTCAATTACATGAAATATGATGTTTGCGTCAAACAAATATAATTGATGCGATCCCTCTCAAGACCCCTCGTTAACCACCTAACAGGAACCTTCGTGAAGAATGCTATCCATAGGACAACCCTCCCAAAGGATCGTTCTTGTGTATCAATGGACAACCTAACCCCAATTCTACCCGAGAATTGAAACTAGTTTGAAGAGGATCCCAAACTAGAACTCAAGGATATCGAAAAAGAATTCACGAATCACTCGTAGAATTCACCAGTCTCACAAAGAGAACCAAAGAAGAAAACCCTCGATACTTCATTAAACTTCATTCTTAATGTTTAAATATTGATAGATATCAACCTTATATAGGTAAAAATATCCTAAATAACCAATATAGGAAGTGACCAGTATATTACACATTAAAAACTAAGTAAAAATGTAGAAAATAAATAAAGTCGTAAAGTTGTTGGTGGAGGCCACAAGGTAGGCCGCACCATGGCCTTTGGAGTGGCCTCGATCAGAGCCAAAAATCCGTTGGAGCTTACTTTCTGATGAAGGCCGTAGGGAAGGCCACGCCATGGCCTTGCCTATGGCCTTCATCAGAAACCTTCCGACGGCCTTTTCCGTGTGATGTCTTTTGAACCTTTGCGGGTGTACTCCTCCCAACTTTGCATGGCCTCTTCCTCCCGCTCCTTTTGACCATTCTTGACACCTCTAAGCCTCTATTTTGGATGACTAAGCCCCTATGCATTGGTGATGCACTAGAGATGACTTGAATGCCACCATCTACTTGAGCTTTCGTTGCTTGGTTCATAGCATTCCCCTCCTCTTCAAGAAGATTCGTCCTCGAATCTGACTTCTTCATGTCTTCAGTCTGAGGAATGTCAACAACCTACGAAGAAGAAGTTTTTGGCACACAAGAAATTTGGTTAGCATGATTCGTTTTCTCCATCTTCTTCTTCTCCTTATTCTCCCCAAGCTCTTTAGACAACTTCACATGGTCCTTATGAGCTTCCAATGGTGACAACGGAACCAGTGTGATGTTCTTCCTATGCCAAGCAAACGAATACTAATTCTTATATCCATCATATAGCACCCTGTGGTCAAACTGCCATGGACGCCCCAGTAGTAAGTGACATGCTCGCATAGGCGCCACATCACATAAAATCTTATCTTTGTAGGCTCCAACTGTGAACTCAACCTCGACTTGCTTGGTTACCTTCAATTCGCCACTATCCTTAACCCATTGCAGTTTATAAGGTTGGGATGCTTCACTATTCTCAAACCAAGCTCATCTACCAATAATGAATTCACAAGGTTAGTGTAACTATTAGAGTCAACGGCATTGCCACATACCTTGTCCCCAATAAAACACCGAGTGTGGAAGATTGATTCTTTCTACAAATCAGGTCCAGCTTCCTTAGGGTACTCATCTGAAATTTTCTTTGTGAAAAGAAGCTCTCCCTTGTCAGGTTTGCAAATAATGGGACCTTCACTATTGCTTCCTTCCTCCAGTGGTGGCATCTTCTCACCATTTGAAAAAGCGCTCTCAATGTCACCTCCCTCAAGCATGATCATGGTCCTGGCATTGGGACACTGGGATGCCATGTGACCACGCCCCTGGCAGTTGAAGCACTGGATGTCACGCGTCCTCATAGGCGCCTTCATTTGCCCTATGCCTTCACCCATGCCCTCATTTGGCTTGCTCACGTCCCTTGGCCTCTCATCTCAGTCCCTCCTATCATACCAACTAGATCTCCCATAAGAAGAACCTGAACCACCTCTTCTCCTCGCTTTGAGTTGCTTTTCTACAGTCTTTGCTTTCTAAACCAAGTCCTCCAACTTTACATAGGATTGCAACTCAACAACCTCTCGAATATCTTGATTTAGGCCAGCTAGAAACCTCGACATTGTGGTCTCTTGATCCTCCAGTACATTGGCTCGAATCATTGCCATTTCTATGTCTTTGGCGTACTCATGAACACTTCTACTCTCTTGAGTCAATGATTGCAGCCTCTGATGTAACTCTCGGTAGTAGTGACTAGGCACGAACCTCTTCCGCATGATAGTTTTCATCTCTGCCCATGTGCGGACAGGTCGCTCTCCACATCTCCACTTGGTAGTTGTCAACTGGTCCCACCTCACACTAGCATAGTCTGAGAACTCCACCGTAGCAAGCTTAACCTTCTTTTCTTCGGTGTAGTGGTGGTAGTTAAATACGTGCTCCACTTTTTGCTCCTATTCCAAGTATTGCTCTGGATCACTTCGACCCTAGAAGGTTGGAATTTTCATTTTAATGCTCCCAATGTTGCCATCACGAACCTGCTCTCCTCTTCTAGGTCTCTAATCAGCCCCCATCTCATTATTAGAATCCCTAGACTCAGCCAATGGTAATCTCCTTCGGTGACTTCTATGGCTGCTTCTTGACTTAGAGTGTCAATGACCTCGCCTCTCTAGTCGCTCACACATAGCTTCCATGGTCTGCTTCATACCCTGGATGCTAGCATTCATAGTCTCAATAAAATCCCTAAGGTCAAATGCCTTGGATTCTCCCTCATTAGACATAGTGAATTTTGAGCAAACAAATAGATTTAATAGAAAGAGGACAAAGATTTGACTAAAGTAGGAATTACTAAGAAGAGAACACTACCCAACACTAACACTCACAACCCAAGACAAGAAATTGGACAGAAAATTTCGGGTGAACAATATCAGATGAACAGTAGCTATGAATAGTATCGAGTGAACAGTGACGCTACAGGGACGCGAAATTTTTTTTTTTTGAACAATGGGATAAGACTTTTGATGATTTTTGTTAACGAATAGTTAAAAAATCACCAATAATCAATAACCCAATCAACAAAGAGACAAGAGACACGAAATTTTTTAGGAATTCTAGATGCCCTGAATTAAAGACAACACTAAAGTGGTAAAGAAAATTACAGAAAATAGCAAAAAATTGCAGGAATATTCAATTAAGGTACTAGGAATTATGCAAAGCAACAATTCCCAATCATGAAAACAACAAGTACAAAACCCACAACAATAGAAAAACTCTAGGAATGAAATTGCTCAAGAACAATAGGCAAACACAAGAATTACTACAGAAATTTGACAAAATAAAGAGAAAAAGATATATCCAATCTTAAAGAATCGAAATTCAAGAGATGGATTGAATACACCTGATACCAAGAACCTAGAAGCTCTGATACCAATTGATGCGATCCCTCCCAAGATGCCTCGTTAACCACCTAACAAGAACCTTCGTAAAGAACACTATCCACAGGACAACTCTCCCAAAGGATCGTTCTTGTGTATCAACGGACAACCTAACCCCAATTCTACCTGAGAATTGAAACTAGTTTGAAGAGGATCCCAAACCCAAACCCCACACGTTGGCTAGAATTCAAGGATATCGAAAAAGAATTCATGAATCACTCGTAGAATTCACTAGTCTCACAGAGAGAACCAAAGAGGAAAACCCTCGATACTTTATTGAACTTCAATCGTAATGTTTAAACATCGATAGATATCAGCCTTATATAGGCAAAAATACCCTAAATAACCAATATAGAAAGTGATATGTGACGTCTTCTGAACCTTTGCAGGTGTACTCCTCCCAACATTGCATGGCCTCTTTCTCCCGCTCCTTTTGACCATTCTTGACGCCTCTAAACCTCCATTTTGGATGACAAAGCCCCTATGCATTGGTGATGCACTAGGAACGACTCGAATATCACCATCTACCTGAGTTTTCGTTGCTTGGTTCGTATCAATAATGAAATCAAATCAAGTTGTCTTTGCATTGTTTCATTTATTAGATTTGTGTTACAGAACAATCCCCACAATTTATCATGAAGGATCATAATAGGTGATGTTTACAAGGCACCGTGAGGGGTCAACTAAAAATATTGATAAAACGTAAAGATCAGAAAAGAGCTCGCAAGAATGAACTGGGGATTGGATTTTGACGCCAAGAACTCATGTTTGTACACTTTTCAAGGCCTGATAGATCTCACGTTGGTGGCACATTATCTAATTATACTTCACTTCCCATCTACAAGTAAAATTGCAAGTTCATCATTCATGCTTTGTCAAAAGGAGAAAGTTGGGGAAAAAATTCAAATCCAAAAATTGATTTCAATTTGCACTAGGGCAAATTTTTAAAGGATTGACTTCGAATGAAATTCGACTGATTTACACTGGGGCAAATTTTTAGAAGGATTTGATGTCAAATGGATTTTGATGTTTTGAACAGGGTCAAAAGTTTAAAGGAATGATTTCAAATTGATTTGAGTGTCACATACTGGGGCAAATTTTTTAAAGAAAAATCTGGATTTCAAAGTGATTTTGATGGTTTATGCCTTAGGCAGAATTTTAGAAAGACTGATTTACATTGGGGCAAATTTTTAGAAGGATTTGATCTCAAATGAGTTTTGATGCTTGATACTAGGCCAATTTTGATCGGAATGATCTCAAGTTGATTAGAACACTGGGACAAATTTAGAAAAATTGATTTTTAAATTGACAATGGTGATCACTGAGAAAAAAAGGATTCATACTTGATGTAAGTGCAAATACTGGGGCAAAAAAAAAAAGAAAGAGTTTCAAATGGATTTGTGAACTACTTTCAACATTTTTAATCTTTTTCATGTATTTGTCCAGCAGACTGCATGTTTTACATTGATTTGTGGGCTGCTTTTCGGCATTTAAAAAAAAATCCCTCTCTTTTTCAAGCATGTCCAGCAAACTGGACCTTCACGTTTAATTTTTTTGTATTCACGCTAGCAAACTGGGTGCATGTCCAATAAAGTGGACCTTCACGTTTATTTTTCAAATTTAGCAAACCAAATTTTGTATTATGCATGTCCAGCAAACTGGACCTTCATGTTTAATTTCCTTGTATTCACCCTATCAAACTGGGTGCATGTCCAGTAAATTGGACCATCACGTTTATTTTTCAAGTTTGCTAAACGAAACTTTGCATTGCATTTTACCCTAGCAAAACTGGCTGCATTTCTAGTAAATTGGACCATCACGTTTATTTTTCAAGTTTGGCAAACCAAATTTTGCATTACATTTCACCTCAGTAAACTGGGTGCATGTCCAGCAAACTGGATCTTTACGTTTAATTTCTTGCATTCAACCCAGCAAACTGGGTGCATGTCCAGCAAACTGGACCTTCATGTTTAATTTCCTTGTATTCATCCCAACAAACTGAATGCATACCCAACAGACTGGGCCATCACATTTACTTTTCAGGTTTGGCAAACCAAATTTTGCATTGCATTTCACTCCAACCAACTGTGTGCATGTTTAGCAAACTGGACCTTCACATTTAATTTCCTTGCATTTCACCCTAGCAAATTGGGTACATGTCCAGCAAACTAGATCATTACGTTTATTTTTTCAAGTTTGGCAAACTAAACTTTTCTTGCATTCACCCTAGTAAATTGGGTGCATGTCTAGCAAATTGGACCTTCACGTTTAATTTTCTTGTATTTCACCCTAGAAAACTGGGTGCATGTTCAGCAAACTGGACCATCACGTTTGTTTTTTTAAGTTCAGCAAACCAAACTTTTCTTGTATTCACCCCAGCAAATTGGGTGCATGTCCAACAAATTGGACCTTCACGCTTCATTTTCTTGCATTCACCCCTAGCAAACTGGGATTGCATTTGTCTAGCAAATTAGACGTTTCACATTTAATTTTTTCGCATTTCATCAATCTTAGCAAACTGGGATTACACATCTCTTTAGCAAATTAAACGTTTCATATTTTATTTTAATTTTAATTTTATTTTTCAAGTTGGGTAGCTCAAACTTTTTACTTTCATTATCTGAACTATGTTTGACCTGATTTCCCTCACTAGGACACATAAGCAGCTCCAAGGGAGCTCGGTCGCATATTTTTCTATATTGATTTGTTCACCTGTGCACATCTCATCACATTCTCATACTATACATGTCTAAATGTTTTATTTTACAGTGGTATTTGTTTTTATATTTGGCTGAGTTAAAATTTGGTGTTGTCTATATCTTTGTTTGAAATCTTTACGATATTCTTGACAAAGAGGGGCAAACTGTAGATACCAAATTTTGACACACAGTTTATTTTTTCAACATTGTGGGTATTTTTTCTATTTTGAGGTCAAATTTTGATTTTTGAGCAAAAAAGGGTAAATTTAGCAATTTTAAGGGGCAGAACAGTAATTTTCAACTGTAAATATTTTTCAGTTAGTTTTGGAGTTTTAAATTCATGTTTTGTACATTGATACATATTTTTTAAGTTTTTGTATTTTTCGGGTTTAATTGATATTTTTCAATATTTTGCTAGTATAGGGGCAAAATGGTCATTTCACCTTGCGAACACCATTTTTTCTCATTTCAAGTCTAAAATTTATTTTTTAAGCTTTTAAGCATGTTCTAAATTTTCTTTTATTTTCAGGGACGATTGCTATATTTTTTGTAAATATTGCGTTCAGGGGTAAAATAGTCATTTCGCACCCTAAACTAATTTTTTATCAATTTTTGAGTCCTAAATGCATTTCTAGGGTTTTAAGCTTATTTTTAATTTTTGACAATTTTTCGAGACCAATAGCTATTTAATCTGTGCATTTTGTCAAGTATAAGAGTAAAACAGTCATTTCGCACTCTGAATGCATTTTTTACTAATTTTTGAGTCCTAAATTCATTTTTTTGGATTTCTAAGTTTATTTTTAATTTTTGACAATTTTTCGAGGCCAATAGTTAGTTTTTTGTTTATTTTGTTATTATAGGGGCAAAATAGTCATTTCACACCCCCAACGCATTTTTGGCCAATTTTAAGCTCTAGTCTTTATTTTTTAGATTTTTAAATTTATTTTGAATTTTTTTGGCAAATTTTAGAGTTCATTGTCATTTTTGTATTAATTTTGATTTTTTTGTGTCAAAAATAATTTTTTTAGGGTAAAATTAGGATTTTATTACTAATGGCATTTTGGTTATTTTGGGGTATTCTTGGAGGCCAAGACTACTAGACTCTATAATACCTCTATTGAAATCAGAAAAAAGTAGAAAGAAAAAAAACCCTAAAACACACTCTTATCCAAAAAAAAGGATCAAAACACCTATTAAACCACAAAAAAAATACACACAAATAGCGGTCATTTGCAATTTTTGTTACTGTTCCTCATTTCAATCCACTTTACATCGTTCAATCCACTATTCATCATCAGATTGATCTTCAAGCTTAAAAATGTGAGTTCATATTTTTGTTTTGATTCATTTTGTTCTATTTTAATACGTGAATCTGATTAATTGTATTTGTTTATTAGAATTTTAATTAAATTTGTTTGTTTTTGAGTTTGAATCTTTGTGTTCTATTTTGTTCTGGGTTTGTTTTTCTTTTCTGGGTATTATTCTCTTAATCTCTTCTTCTATCTCACCATCTACTTCCACCGATTCTTCAACCTCTTGCTTCAACCTCTCTTCACTGTCTCTATCTCTCTCTCCCTCTTCCACCACCATAACACCATCCCTTTCATCACCACTCAATCCTCTATCCTTGAAAACCCCCGTCAGTCACAGAACTTCACCAAATGGTCATCAAACAACCAATAAAATAGTCACAAACCCATCTCTGGCCTCTCTACCAACCATCAACATTTCAGCTGCTACCTTCCTCCTCAGCCCACCACCATCAAATCACCCCCTAAGACCCTGCTACCTAGCCCCTACAACAACCCAGTACAAATGGCAAGTATCACAGAGCCATCTTTGAACACTACCCACAGCCAAATTACATATCTATCACCACCATATTCCAACCTGCAGAGAAATCCAAAATCAGTTTTCCATCACTTCAAACAGTATGACAGCCACACAAACAATTAGCAAAAACCACCCAAAGTCACTTACAATCCAAATCACAAGCCCTTGGAACGGATGCAACCGACTCCAAATTAACCTTCACCATCAGTTCAATAGTCCACCTCCGACCTCCACCAGAAATCCCCCAAATTTTCCTTACGACCACCCTTGTTAGTCCATAGAACCACCATCAAACATCACAGCTCCACCATAATCTCGCTGCCAAATAAACCTGCAAGACAAAAATAGACACCACAAATCCATAGCCAAGAAACACCAATTGACAACCATTAGCCCACCAAATCGCCTGCCTCCATTACTGCCGAACCACCCCAACGAACGGTAGGCCATCAAAAGCAAACAAAGCCATTGCTGCCTTCATTCTCACCACCACCTAATACCACCGCCACCAGTCGTTCACCACCAATTTATACCAAAAAATTCACTTGCAACGCCCATCACTACATTGCCATCATCAGTTGCCCACTAACCCACCACAATCTACCTGAAACCATCCCCAACCACCCCTGAATCCATTACCAATTCACAACCAGTAGCCCTAAAATCACCCAATAATAGCTGCAATCGCAGCTCAAAATCACCAAATCACCATTACTAGTAGCAAGATCGCCCAATTCCACCATTTGACATCTCCTCCTCCATTAATCACCACAGGAACTCACCAGCGCCCTGCCCACTACCGCCACCACAACCATCAACACCAAATTGGCCTCCCATGCACCTCCACAAGCTGCTAAATGATGCCATCAGACAACAAACCAGCAACATCCCACCTTTCTCTAGCAAAACAATCACCCCAAGCCCTGCAAATCATCACTATCAGCTCGCACACACAAACACTCACAACACCATATCAGACCTTAAAAAAAAGAGATGTGGGAGAGAACATAGAGAGAGAGAGAGTAGAGAGTGAGAGAGAGAGAGACAGTGAGATAAAAGAGAGGGAGACGGAGAGGAAGAGGAAATTAGAGAGTTAGAGGAGAGAAAAGAGAGAATGGAGAGAAATTTGAATAAGAAGAAACAAGGAGATGCGAGAAAAAGAGTGAATAGAAGAGAGAAGAAAGTCAGATAGGTGAGACAGAAAGAACAGAGAAAGAATGTGAAGGCAGGGGAAGAACAAGGCAAAGAAAAGAAAGTAGAGAGAGAGAATAGGAAAGGATTTTTTATTTTTATTGAAGAAGAAAACGGATGGGGGGGGGTGTGAAATCTATTTTCTTTGTTGTTTTTGCATAGTTTTAGTTTTAGTTAATTCATGTTTTGTTCCATTTAGTTTAATTTGATCACCTAATTGAATCAATTAATTAGGCTAGTCTATAATTTAGTTTGGTTTTCTTTTTTTTTATTCCCTTATTTTATTCTTTTTCTTTTTTCTTTTTTCTTTTTTTTTCAAATTTTTTTTAAAAAAGAAACATAAAATACTTAGGTTCTAGTTACTTTCTTGAATATTATCAATTACCCCCCTAAATTTGGAGTTCTTTTCAATTGGATCCTTGATATTTTCATTTTGACCTTCTAATCTTCATGTGATTTCAGTTAAATCTTGGTTAATTGCAATTATGCCCTTTAAATTGATAGAATTTACTGTTTTACCCTCAATTTGCTTTAGTTTGCATCTCACCCCTTAGACTTGTGAGAATTCCATTTTTACCCCTTTGATTGTTTAGAATTTCTAATTTACTCTTTAACCCCTTAGATTTACATTTTTGCTTTTTAGCCCTAGGTTTAATAGAATTTGTATTTTTCCTCAATTTGATTAGAGTTTTGTATTTCGTATTTTATTTCATTAAATTGTGGTACCTTTAATGTGCTTGTTCATTTTTCTTAGCACTAAGTACCAGGTCTTCAAAAAGGTACTCCTATTACTCGTTAATTTCTCTTTATGTGCTCTAATGTGAGTTTTTATGCATTTTCTCCATTTTTTTTATTAGTTTACATACTTTTGGCGTATTTATTTACTTTATGCTATCTAAACTTAGAATTTTATTATTCAGCAAAAATGTAATATTTTGTATTTAGCTAGTCAATGTAATTATTTTTCTCATATTTTTTTGCAAATTCTGTATTTTAGATAGCAAGTGTAATAGATAGATCGTTTTTAATTTTTCCCGCTTAATTTGTAAGTTGAATTCCTTCGGTGTAATAGTTAGGGCCTATGTGCTTTTGTGTGCTTCTGTGCTTATGTATTTTACAGTTTTCCTTTGGATTTTGCATCTAAAATATTATATTTACATGTTATGTGCTCCTACATGCTCTTATATGTCTCCACATGCTTATTTGCTTTTAAATTCATGTTTTACTATTTAAATTCATGTTTTATCTGTTTGTTATTCCATCACCACACTAGTCCAACGCTAGTTGTGGTTTTTCTCACTTCCCCACTAGTCCAACGCTAGTGGGGAATTCCTAGAAAGGGGTAGTCCAACGCTAGACCCTTAGGTCATTTTAGTACTAGTTTCACTCGCATGCATTTTCTCTCATCTCACACACACATTTTCTTAGAATTCTTCATATTTGCTTGACTTTTTAGTATATGTTTTATTATTATTATTATTATTATTATTATTATTATTATTATTATTATCTATTTTAGCATTAAAAAATGCATGACATTTAGGTTGCATTTCACTTAGAAGTTAGGTCATTTGTGTGATTCAACTAGAAATAGTTATCTACTCATGTGGGAAGCGGTGGATTGATAGGCCGTTCCCCCCTCCTTGAGTAGAAAAATATCAGTCATGAGCTATTAATCCCCTGTACCCGTTATGTGGTGTAGGCCCTTGGTGCAACCTAAGAGGGGGGTGAATTAGGTTCCTTTAAAGAACTTAACTTGGTTATAGCAAATTTTCACAAAATAGAGATTTACCAAGTTAACTAAGTGATCAACCAAGTTGTTAAAGCAACAAACAATATTGAAAAGATAATAACAAATAGAAATTTAAATAGATTAAAGAATGAATTGATCAAACCAAAGATAACTTCCAAGTTTCACCAAACTTGAAGTTGTATTATACTTGAATTCCTTCTCTTGTAGAAGACTCACAACCAACTTGTACAATGATTGGTTCACCTATTACTCACCCTAGACACTCTTCTAGTTAAGCTAAGAGATTTTACAGGTCACAAGCTAACCTTTTTAGAGTACAATTGTAGTGATCACTCTCACAAAGAAGAACTCAATAACTATTACACTATTATTAGGAAAAATGAGAAATTCTTGCTAAAGAATTGCCATTCAATGCTTTTGTATTCTCAATGGAACAGTTGCATTAACTTTTGATTTCATTGCTTTTATACTTCCTCAAAAATGGCCTTCAACAACCCTCCAACGATCATGCATTAAATGCAGAAAAAACTAGCCGTTGAGGTGTTCGGCCAACCGAGCTACAAGTTGTCGTTAGAACCAACGTCCGATCTCTTCTCATATGTATTGAGCACAATTATTTCGGACGGCTAAAGAAAGTGCTCGTCGTCCAAACCATCGTCTGATTGATACCGAAGAGATTTGCTTTACTAGAATATTACCAAACGTTCGAAGAGGTGTCCGAAAATGCATCTGAAAGTTTCTGGAATTTTTTAATGTTTTGTTGGACGTGTGATCAAACGTCCGAAACCTTGAACTTAGACGTCCGAAAGTTTCTGGACAAACTGGGACATTTTGGAACAGATGATAGGACGTCTGAAATGTTGTCTGAACTGACTTCGGACGGCCGAAGCATGCACTGGTCGTTGATAACTGCCAAAGTGAAGTAGGCTTAAGTGGATTTTAATAGAGTTTTTTTAGTGTTTTTTATTAGTTTTTATTTATTTATGATGCAATTTCTCTTACTTTTGAGTGGTCAAGTTATTTTAGAATAAAAGCTACTCATATATGTTATTGCTGTGATCTTGCAGGTGGTTGTTGAAGAATCCATACATGGAGTTTTAGAAGGAACCAAAGTGCTCAAATGGAAGTGAAGAAATGGTTCAGAGATGAAGGCAAAAGAGTTGGTGCAAGAGTGAAATGAGAAGCAAGATAGAAGATTCGAAGTTGAAGCTTCTGATCGTACCCGATCCTGTACCGGCACCGCGGGTACGTGCCGTGGGTACGATTAGACAGTCCGTTTGGCAAATCCGCGCCTGTAGCCTCTTCGTGGGTACAGTCACGGATTCGGGTTGCTGATGCACACTTTTGAGGCATTTCGGGAGATACAAAGAGAGGAGACTGGTACTCAATAGAAAAACATTTTTTAGTCTTCTTTAGAGAATTTTTAGGGTAGAAAAAACAGGAGAATAAGGTTTAAAAACCCTAGTTCCATAGATCTAGAAACGAAGTATAATATAGATGAGTGTGGAGAGATAATTCTGAAGGAGATCACTTGTACTACTCAAAAGGGGAGAATGGCATCAACTTGTGGTTTTTATGATCAATAAAGACAATAAGTTTTCTGTTTACATTTCTTGTCTTTGATACATATGTCAATTGATTCCAAAGGATTTACTTTTATTGCTTTAAATATAAGTACTTAATTTGCATATCTAGGGTTTAGATGAACTTGTGAATGTAAGGGATATGGAGTAATTGGTGATGTTGTGATATTGAATTACTTTGTTTATTCATTGTTCTGGTTAGTTGAATTGTAATTGCTTGATCATCAATTATAATTTCCCAATTACTATTATTCAACGAGAGTTGGTAGTGGTATTGGACAAAGAACAATTGAAGTCTAGGTAGTATTTCACACGAGAGTAGTGGTACTCCTAGGTGAGTCTTGATCAATTCATAAGGCTAAATTAACCTACACTATAATCTCTACAACGAAAGTAGGAGGGATCTAGTAGGGAGGTAATCGCTCGTTTGTCACGAGAGTGAAAACTAGGTACATTTGGAATTGGTCTCTAGGTGAGGTAATGAGAGTGAATAATTGAAGCAATTGCTCCTTTCTCTTACATCATAAGGGATTTTAAGTCCTAGATACTCTGATCATCAGTTTCCTCTGAATTTCTATTTTTGCTTCTTTAGGGTCGAGTTTTAACAAAGTAGTTTTAGTTTTAATCATTGTAATTGGTTGTCTAGATAATAGGGGAATTTTTAAGGGTCTTGTACTTCTTCACCTTTCCTTGTAGAATCGAATCTAGTTCCCTATACTCAGTAGCGATCTGTCTTCTTGTAGATATAGGTGAATAAGGCAATTTTAATTTGGTGGGTCAATAGCATCTAGAGTCTTCTCTTAGCCTAATTAAAACCTTACCAAGTTTTTGGCGCCATTGCCAGGGAAACGGTGATTAGAATATTAGGTCTAGTAAGTACTCTATTAATCTAGGCTATGATTTTCATTTTTGTTTAGATTTTATTTTATTTACTTTAGGAGTAAATTCTCAGTGAGTAGGGTAGTTTATACATAGAGTTTTAAAGCTAGTGCTTCCTCTTGACCCTAAGACAGAGCGTACTGCTAGGAAGCTTAGGAAGAAACGTATTGACCCAGTAGTGGAAGAAGTGGAGGAAGATAGGAGTATAGGACTTGAGTTAGAATCCAAAGCAAAAAACTCTGAATCTAATAGTCCACAAGTGCATAGGCTGAACAGAGAGTATTGAGCGATTTTGCTTTGCCTGATAGGACTGGTGCCCAATCAAGCATCGCAAGAACTGTGGTTAATGCTAATAATTTTGAAATCAAGTTAGCCTTGATTTAGATGGTCCAATAGGAGCAGTTTGGAGAAACTGCCATGGAGAATCCAAATGTTCACTTAGCTAATTTTTCTGAAGTCTGTGACACCCTAAAAGTAAATAGAGTCACAGAGGATGCTATAAAGCTACATTTGTTTTCTTGCACTTTGAGAGGGCAAGCTAAGCTTTGGCTACATTCGTTTGCACCTAACTCTTTCACCACTTGGGCTGAGCTATCTAGAGCATTCCTAAATAAGTACTTCCCACCTACTAAGACTACCATGCTTAGGATGAACATTACTAGTTTTAGGCAGTCAGAGGGAGAGTCATTGTATGAGGCGTGGGAGAGGTACAAGGAGTTACTTAGGAAATATCCTCATCATGGACTACCAGAGTGGCTTATTGTACAAACATTTTACAATGGCTTAGCATATTCTACCAAACAGAACGTAGATGTCGCAGCGGGAGGGGCTTTAATGGGTAAGTCTTTAGAGGAAGCCCAACATCTGATAGAGAAAATGGCAGCCAATAGCTACCACTGGGCCAATATTAGGGGTGGTCAAGGAAGGGGAATGACCATGTCTATATCTGACCATGATACCCTTAATGCACTATCTGCCCAGATGCAGGATGTGCTTAGTCTTTTGAAAAATAAAAGTGGCCCTAGCTCACAACCTGTCATGGCATGTTGCACTATATGTGGTGGTCAGCCCAGCAAACGAGTTACTCCATCCAAAAGGAGAAGTAGTGGTGGATCTTCGAGTCGCCAACCTCCGCAACGTCAGTGGGATGATGATCGCTTCACATCTTTTGAGAATCAACAATGGTATGATTCCAGGAAGCATAATGGATTTATTATTGAGATAGACATTGCTCTGAATGTAGATGCGCATTTGCATATAACAGAGATGTTCACACGCTTAGGATGGGCTCCAATCCTCAGTTTGCCTAATTATTATTATCCTGAGTTGGTACGTGGGTTTTATGCAAACATAGAGGATAAAGAGGATCATAGCAATTATTCATTGACATCTACAGTTTGGGGGCGTCCAATTCAACTAACGCGCTCGAGATTGGCTGAATTATTGGGTTGTAGGGATGAAGGTGAAGGGGTCACATTAACACATCGGTTTCAATGGCCAGGACTATGGACACAATAGAAATGTGCTACAAGATTCAATGTGGAAGTTGAGTATACACGACGAGATCAAAGGCCAGTCTACAGGGCCAATAAGTTTCTTCCTCCATATCATGTTGTGTTGTTCGTGATATGTCACAATGTCCATCCAGAACGCAGTTCAAAGAATGAATGTTGCGCAAGTGACATGTATTTTTTAGATGAGATGGTCAATGAGTATGTGCAAACGCAGATATTGGGACCTAGTCCATTAGCTAGTATCATCATAAGCTACATGAGGACCACTACACATGTGACGGAGGAGGACATTGGTTTTGGTTTCCACGTCTTCTTTCGCTGGTTTTTGCTCGGTATGGTGTCAATTTATAGGGTCAGTGGAAGCAATCAATAGATGCCACAGACACAGTGAATATTCAGGCACTCCGCAATATAAAGGTAAAAGCTTATGCCATTAGAGCCATATTGCAGGAAGGTGGAGATCAAATGGAGGAGAATGAAGAGGACGAGATGACCCAACTGGATCAAGAGGAAGGTTCCTCGGGGACACGGGAAATGTTGAATTCAATCTTAGATGAAGTCCACGGCACCAGAGCATCCATGGACAGGATGGAAGGAAGGATGGAGGCCATGGAAGCAAGAATGACATCTATAGAGAACGAACTAGCCTCTTTGAGGCCATATCGACCAGGAGCCTAGAGCTTATCTCATTTCTCTTATGACCTGCTTATTTAGTTTATTTTTTATTTTTATTTTATGTTTTATTTAGATGGTTTTTACTTTGTTTTGTTTCAATTGGGATATTTGACATCATTATCTATCTGCTTATGCTTCGTTCTTTTTACATTGGTGTGGACTAACCCTTTGGCAATGTAGTATTTGTTTTTGATGAAGTGACGTATCGTGTCTAAGGTTTAGATCAAGTTCCTACACCCACAGTGCATGAACTTCTACGGTTTTGATAGGGAAGTATTATTTCAAAAGTTTTATAATGTCTTCTTTTTCATTCTTATATTGCACACCTTGAGGACAATGTGATATTTAAGTGTGGGGGGAACTTGAATGGGGTTTGATATCGGTTGTTGTTCGTTGTGGTCAGTTAAAAATTTTTGTGAGATACCCAGTACGTTCGGTTATAAGTCTGATGATTGACTCTAGAGAAAGTGATGCTGAGTAGAATAGAGTAAGTATGTCTAATGTTGAGGAAGTATCATAAAAGGACTGTAATTGTCATCTCTTCTAACTCAATTGCAATCGCCTTAAGTTGCCTACTAAAGCTAGATCAAAATTGATCGACTTAATAGCCCAATAAGCTTTATGTTCTATCTCTACAGGCAAATGACACCGTTTTTCATATACTAACTGAGACATTCCTAACGGTGTCTTAAAGGCAGTCCTATATGCCCATAAGGCATCATCTAGTTTGAGAGCCCAATTTTTCCTAAATTTATTCACTGTCTTCTCAAGAATGAGTTTCAACTCTCTATTGGCAAGTTTAGCTTGCCCATTGGCCTAGGGGTGATATAGAAGAGACATTTTATGCCTACAACCATACTTGAGTAATAAGGATTGAAATTGTTTGTTACAAAAATGCTTATGGCTTTGGGAACACCAAACATATTAAACATATGTCTCTTTACAAACCTAAGCACCACCCTCGCATCATTGGTTTGGGTAGCAATTGCTTCTGCCCATTTAGACACATAATCCACAACCACTAAGATGTACCTATGGTTATGTAAACTAGGAGAAGGACCTATGAAGTCCATACCTCAAACATCAAATAATTCTACTTCTAAGACCGAAGTTTGAGGCATTTCATCATTTCTGGAGATATTTCCTATTCTTTGGCATTCAATGCACCTTAAAATGAAATTTCTGACATCTTTATGCATCGAAGGCCAACGAAAACCAGACTGCTACACTTTTGCAATTGTCTTAGTATTACTGAAGTGGCCTCCAGTCTCAAGACCATGACAATGCAAAAGAATGCTTTGAACCTCATCTTCTGGTACACACCTACGAATCATCCCATCTGCACAATGTCTATAAAGAAGAGGTTCTTCCCAAAAGAAGTTCTTCAAATCATGAAAAATTTTTTTTCCTTTGATTATAACTGAAATCTTTTGGAATCATCCCATTGACTAAGTAATTAATAAAGTCAGCATACCAAGGCGATTCCCTCATAGTCAACACGTACTCATCAAGAAAGTTCTCTTGGATAGGAATTTGATCATTAGTAGGGATGTAATCTAACCTAGAAAGGTGATTAGCCACTACGTTCTCTAATCCCTTTTTATCTCTAATTTCTATATCAAATTCCTGTAGCAAGAGAATCCACCGAATTAACCTTGGTTTGGCATCTTTCTTAGACAACAGGTATTTGAGAGCTGAATGGTCAGTAAAAATGATAATTTTAGACCCTACTAAGTAGGATCTAAACTTATCTAGTGCAAAATTAACTGCTAAAAGTTCTTTTTCTGTGGTTGCTTAGTTAATCTGTGCTTCATTCAAAATCCTACTGGCATAATAGATCACATGCAACCGAACTTCTCTACGTTGACCTAAAACTGTCCCTAATGCAAAATCACTAGCGTCACACATTAGTTCAAACGGCAATCTCCAATCAGGTGATGCTATAATATGGGCCGATGTCAACTCAGTCTTTAACCTGTTGAATGCATTCAAGCATTCTTCACCAAAGTTAAAAGGAGTATCTTTAACTAACAAATCACGTAGGGGTTTAGCTACTTTGGAAAAATCCTTAACAAATTGCCTATAAAACCCTGCATGTCCCAAGAAACTCCTAATCCCCCTAACATTGATTGGTGAAGGCATTTTTTCTACCATGGTGTTTTAATCTTTTTAACGATTAAATTTTCTTGTTTTGTGTTTCATTTAAAGTGAAAGTGTGTCAATGTGATAGGGTGTTCCAAAAAGGATGTTCGAGGTGGTTCAGAATCAAAGTTAACACTTTCTAATCGAACCCACACCCGTACCCAATCAAAAGGTTAACAAAAGTGTTCTGATCTTACCCGCGCTGTGGGTACGTGCCGTGGGTACCATCAGAGGCTTACCTAGGCGAAGTAATTTGAGGGAGACGAACCTGCGCCCGTACCCGCATCGTGGGTACATGCCGCGGGTGCCATCAGACGGTTGCCCAAGCCAAGCTGTTTGAGGAGCCGAACATGCACCCGTACCCGCGCCGCGGGTACGTGCCATGGGTATGCTCCAAACAGGTTTATAACTCACTTTTTGTTTGATTTCCCTCGTTCTTTTCATCTTCTTCCCTACAACTCCAAGTTCACACATAAATCACCCGCTTTTACCTTTAATCTTTCGCTTTAACACTTGTCCTACCACATCCCTTGGATGTTTGGTAGAGGATTCCTTTTTAGATTTGGTTTTGCCATTCATCTAAATTGGGGATTGTGACTTGTCAGCATTCTTGAGAGGGGTTTTTGCTACTTAAATTTGTGGACTAATCTGACATCCTTTGTAGTTCATTCCTCTTTTAAGGTAAGTTTTTCATATTTACTCCCTAATTTTTGAATTATGGGTATTAATAAGGATTTGCAGCCCTTGTTTTTTCCTTGATGATTTTGTTGGACATCTTGATATCCATTGACTAGTTTTACACTCTATATGTCATGGGCTTTGGATTTTATGGATTTGTTTGTTAGATGCATTAATAATACACCATGGGATTGTGTTCTTGATTGGCATTTGTCTAACAATGTGGAAAGAGTTGTTATGCCAATTGAATTTTTTTTGTGCCCATTGAAATTTTGAAAAATCACGAGAATTAATGCTATTGAGATACTCTTTAGAGGTTATGGTGTTCTTTTGATGATGGGTAATGGAAGGCAGTGTTAATTTGAAGAAGCTTTGTAGTGAGAGTTCATTAGGAATGATTTTTAGAGGATTAATAATCTGTTTTGATTCTTTGTGATTAATTACCTACCTTTCATGCTATTTATATTCACATGCATTTAATTGTGGAAAGTGAAATCTTTAGTATGGAATGGATGTTAGTTTGAAGCATGGATGTTGTGCTAATAACCTTGTGCTAAATATCTGCATCTAAATGTGCTGGAATTTGTGCTAATTTTGTTATGGTTGATGTTTAGGATATCATGCCTAGGACAAAAAAAACTGGTCAGCCCAGCAAACGAGTTACTCCATCCAAAAGGGGAAGTAGTGGTGGATCTTCGAGTCACCAACCTCCGCAACGTCAGTGGGATGAAGACCGCTTCACATCTTTTGAGAATCAACAATGGTATGATTCCAAGGAAGCATAATGGATTTATCATTGAGAAAGACATTGCTCCGAATGTAGATGCGCATTTGCATATAGCAGAGATGTTCACACGCTTAGGATGGGCTCCAATCCTCAGTTTGCCTAATTATTATTATCCTGAAGTTGGTACGTGAGTTTTATGCAAACATAGAGGATAAAGAGGATCACAACAATTATTCATTGACATCTACAGTTCGGGGGCGTCCAATTCAACTAACCCGCTCGAGATTGGCTGAATTATTGGGCTGTAGGGATGAAGGTGAAGGGGTCGCATTAACACGTCGGTTTCAATGGCTAGGACCGTGGACACAACAGAAATGCGCTGCAAGGTTCAATGTGGAAGTTGAGTATACACGACGAGATCAAAGGCCAGTATACAAGGGCCAAGTAAGTTTCTTCCTCCATATCATGTTGCGTTGTTCGTGATATGTCACAATGTCCATCCAAAACGCAAGTTCAAAGAATGAGTGTCGCGCAAGTGACATGTATTTTTTAGATTGAGATGGTCCATGAGTATGTGCAAATAGAAATATTGAGACCTAGTCCATTAAGCTAGTATCATCATAAGCTACATGAGGACCGCTGCACGTGTGACAGAGGAGGACTATTGGTTTCGGTTTTTCACGTCTCCTTTCGCTGGTTTTTGCTCGGTATGGTGTCAATTTACAGGGTCAGTGGAAGCAATCAATAGATGCCACAGACACAGTGAATATTCAGGCACTCCGCAATATAAGGATAAAAGCTTATGCCATTAGAGCCATACTGCAGGAAGGTGGAAGATCAAATGGAGGAGAATGAAGAGGACGGAGATGACCCAACTAGATCAAGAGAAAGGTTCCTCAGGGACACGGGAAATGTTGAATTCAATCTTAGATGAAGTCCGCGGCACCAGAAGCATCCATGGACTAGGATGGAAGGAAGGATGGAGGCCATGGAAGCAAGAATGACATCTATGGAGAACGAACTAGCCTCTTGGAGGCCATATCGACCAGAAGCCTAGAGCTTATCTCATTTCTCTTATGACCTGCTTATTTAGTTTTTTTTTATTTTATGTTTTTTTTAGGTGGTCTTTACTTTGTTTTGTTTCATTTGGGATATTTGACCTCGCTTATCTATCTGCTCATGCTTCGTTCTTTTTACATTGGTGTGGACTAACCCTTTAACAATGTAGTATTTGTTTTTGATGAAGTGCCGTATCGTGTCTAAGGTTTGGATCAAGTTCCTACACCCACAGTGCATGAACTTTTACGGTTTTGATAGGGAAGTATTATTTCAAAATTTTTGTAATGTCTTCTTTTTCATTCTTATATTGCACACCTTGAGGACAATGTGATACTTAAGTGTGGGGGGAACTTGAATGGGGTTGGATATTGGTTGTTGTTCATTGTGGTCTGTTAAAAATTTTTGTGAGATACCTAGTACATTCAGTTATAAGTCTGATGATTGACTCTAGAGAAAGTGATGTTGAGTAGAGTAGAGTAAGTATGTCTAATGTTGAGAAAGTATCATAAAAGGACTGTAATTGTCATCTCTGCGAGAGTCGATGAGTGAGTTAGCACACTTTGATTGGTGATGACAGTTTGTTTATGGTAAGTAGACGTAAGACTGATGGATAAGTTTTCTGTTTACAAAAAAAAAAAAAAACAAGAGAGAGAGAAGAAAAAGAAAAAGAAAAAGGAATGAAGGGTAAAAGTAATAATAGAATGTGAAGACTTAGGGATTACTCCACTAATTTTGGTACTGAGTAACCGGGGGTTTGCATTTACAAATGTGAACACTTGCGTAAAAAGGTTGTCTCATCCTGATTGGGGAAAGGCCTAATCTTCTGTGTAGCCATAAGTGAATAAAATCCTAATGCTCTTACAAGTTGAAAGCGATGAATAGATGAAAGCACCTTTGATCTTGTTGCTTTACTGCTTTATGGACTCAAGTAGAGATGATTGATGAAATTAAAAAGGAATATGACTGTGAATAAATGCTCTTTCTTTACTTGATGATCATGAGTATCTAGGATTGATCAATCGAGGTTATAATTAGAGTATGCTGGGTATCAAATGTGGTTAGTCATGTTTTTACACATAAGTGCCTGTTTTAAAAGGCTTATTGCTTGAGGACAAGCAATGACTTAAGTGTAGGGGAATTTGATAACTACCAAAGTGAAATAGTCTTAAGTGGATTTTAATAGAGTTTTTTGTAGTGGTTTTTATTAGTTTTTATTTATTTGTGATGTAATTTTTCTGACTTTTGAGTGGTCAAGTTATTTTAGAATAAAAGCTACTCATATATGTTATTGCTATGATCTTGTAGGTGGTTGTTGAAGAATCCATACATGGAGTTTTAGAAGGAGCCAAAGTGCTCAAATGGATGATTAGAAGTGAAGAAATGGTTCAGAGATGAAGGCCAAAGAGTTGGTGCAAGAGTGAAGTGAGAAGCAAGATGGAAGATTTGAAGTTGAAGCTTTTGATCGTACCCACGCCTGTACCCGCGCCGCGGGTACGTGTCGCGGGTACAATCAGACAGTCCGTTTGGCGAATCCGTGGCTGTAGCCTCTCCGTAGGTATAGTCGTGGATTTGGGTCGCTGATGCACGCTTTTGAGGCATTTCGGGAGATACACAGAGAGGAGACTGGTAATCAATAGAAAAATGTTTTTTAGTCTTCTTTAGAGAGTTTTTAGGATAGAAAAAAACAGAGGAACAAGGTTTAAAAACCCTAGTTCCATAGATCTAGAAAGGAAGCATAAGATAGATGAGTGTGGAGAGACAACTCTGAAGGAGATCACTTGTACTACTCAAAAGGGGAGAATGGTAGCAACTTGTGGTTTTTATGAGCAATAAAGACAATAAGTTTTCTGTTTACATTTCTTGTCTTTGATACTTATGTCAATTGATTGCAAAGGATTTACTTTTATTGCTTTAAATATGAGTACTTAATTTGCATATCTAGGGTTTAGATGAACTTGTGATTGTAAGGGATATGGAGTAATTGGTGATATTATGCTATTGAATTACTTTGTTTATTCATTGTTCTGGTTAATTGAATTGTAATTGCTTGATCACCAATTATAATTTCTCAATTACTATTATTCAACGAGAGTTGGTAGTGGTAGTGGACAAAGAACAATTGAAGTCTAGGTAGTATTTCACACGAGAGTAGTGGTACTCCTAGGTGAGTCTTGATCAATTCATAAGGCTAAATTAACCTACGCTATAATCTCTGCCACGAAAAGTAGGAGGGATCTAGTAGGGAGGTAATCGCTAGTTTGTCACGAGAGTGAAAGCTAGGTACATTTGGAATTGGGCTCTAGGTGAGGTAATGAGATTGAATAATTGAAGCAATTGCTCCTTTCTCTTAGATCATAAGGGATTCTAAGTCCTAGATACTCTGATCATCAGTTTCCTCTGAATTTCTATTTTTGCTTCTTTAGGGTCGAGTTTTAACAAAGTAGTTTTAGTTTTAATCGTGGTAATTGGTTGTCTAGATAATAGGGAATTTATAAGGGTCTAGTACTTCTTCACCTTTCCTTGTGGGATCGAACCTAGTTCCCTATACTCAATAGCGATCTGTCCTCTTGCAGATATAGGTGAATTAGGCAATTTTAATTTGGTGGGTCAATAGCATCTAGAGTCTTCTCTTAGCCTAATTAAAACCTTACCAAGTTTTAGTGTGTCTAGATTTGTATTTTATGCTAGTTTTTAGGGTTTAAATAATGAACAATAGTCACTTTCATGTCTATTTCTTCCAATATAGTGTTTGAACCACTTCACGTGCTATGCTCTGAACGGTGGTCATAGGTAAATCAATAGGGGAAGAAGGTTGTAAAGGTGAGGCAGGAACGAGGGTAGGAGACTAAGCTGGGGTCTAACAAGTGTGGCCTAGAACCTCAGGCTAAAGATTAGCCAAATCATCTGCGGCTCCTGCTTCTTTTTCTTCTTCTGTTTCTTCTTCTTCTTCTTCCTCTGATTCAACCAAAATTTGTTTGTTGAATATATTGTATTGAGCTTGCGTCCCGATATTCATCCTAAGTACTTGCGCATGCTCAACACATTCCAATCTTTTCCCAAAACCACGAAATTCTTTGAACAACTTGGCTTGATTTTCTTCAATCTTCATTTGCCATGCTTCCATTGAGTGCATTCGTTTATCCAATTTTTGAAATAGAGCCAGAAGATGAGAAAGTGGATCCTGAGATGTAGAGGAAGATGGAATAGATGTGGGTTGAGCCAGTGTAGAGGAAGATGGTGCAACAAAGATAGGGGGTGAAGGTGGATGTGGTGTAGAAGGAGGAGGAGAGGATATAGGTTGAGTAGATGTAGGTGTAGTCCTAGATGGCCTAAGTGCTTGAATTTGAGCCTTTGTGATCCATTTCTCATTGTGAAATTTAAGATGAAAAGTTTCAAAATAAGAACATGTGAAAGATGGATTTTCAAGAGATGTACCCGTCAAAGGAATGTGATAAAATTTAAAGAAATGGGTAAGGAATTTTCCAAAAGGGATATTTCTTCGGGTATCAGAAACATAATTAAGGATAAATTCACGCATAATAAACCTGAAGTCAAGGGAAATTTCCTTCAAAACACAACAGAAAACATAAAATTCCATCCTACTTCTATGACCAAAAGTAGGAGTTAATAGATTTGAAACCATAGCAAATAAAATTTGATTTACAGGTTCTAAGGCTGATGGTTTCTCTTTTGCAACTTGTTCAAAAGAAATGTTATAAAATGAATGAAGTTCATCAAAATTGAACTGATGTTCTGATGTAGCCCATTGAGAGAAGGAGAAAAATCTAGAAACTGGAGGATCTTCTTTGGGTTTACATTTTAAAATGTGATTGATTTGAGTGGAGTTGAAAACCAAATCAAGGCCATTTACTCTAGAAACGATGGCATTTGACTCTCCTCTTCTAAGATTTGCAAAGAATTGAATCAACATCTCAGGATAGGATTTTTCATTTAAAAACAACAAATGACCCCAGCTTTGTTTCAAGAATTTTTCAACGATGAAATCTAACTTCAAATGCCTAAGTTCAGATTCTAGGCAATTACGCTGAATAAGTACATTTTTATTGACATAAATGGGGTACCTTTCTTCAGCCTCTTTGTCAATGAATTTTGGTTGAGGTGCTCTATCAAAAATTTGAGGATAAGGATGGACAGTTTCCATGCGTTTCCTTTTACTCCCACTAGCCCCAACACTACTACCTCCTCTAGTTCTCATATTGATTGATTAAAAAAAAAACTAAAGAAGAGAAGATACAGATCAAATAACTGAAAAAAAAAATTAATCCAAAGACACACTTTCTGTCTAAATCCATAACAAGGATTAGCAACCAAGATAGTGTTAGTGTATGCCCTAAAACCAAGATGGTTTAAGGTGTTTTGTGTTACACTTATTTATGTTATATTTATCCATGTGGTATTTTTCTTTATCATCTATACTTGTATTTCCTATGTTACTTGTTTGATTGATAAAGTCCTTAGAATATTGACTGTGTATTAGAGATTGTAAGGGTTACAATTATGAGACTCTAATACATAAAGTCATATTCTTAAATATCCCTAGTCAGTAGTATTAATGAGATTGGACATCATTAATGCGGATAGACTAGCACATACTTTGCCTCTACTTATGGTAAGTAGTAGTTGATCTCATTGACTAATGGTGTGCGTGACACTTAAGCTGGTATGTGGATGCTTGTTTGAGAACAAGTTCATTGGATTGATCCGCCAAGAGTTTCAACTATAGTGCCAATGGTTGAACTCTTAATGGCAATGGTGTAAGTGATCCTTTGACTTGAGATTACCATAGTATCTTGAGTGTGGATTGCTATACTTTGACTCTATTCCTTGGTGCCTGTAAAAGGGTAGCTCATAGGTTAGAGATTGGGTATAGTTTGAAGCATGGAAAGATAGTGAGTAATCAATATAGGATTCACCACTCCTTAATAGGAGAGTATATCCCTTTATGGCCACTTGTTAGAAATATTAACTCATAAATCTTCTACAGAAGTGATAGTATAACTTGGAAGTAGTTTCAAGGTTATACATCATGGAGAGTTATATTTCTGGAACAAGAAAATATAAATTAGTCAATTTTAAAGTATGCACTATACTTTTAGACTAATTGGAATATAGTGTGGTGAAAGGATATTAATTACACGGGTAACATTGTCATTGAAGGATATGGTCTACCATATGACTTTCTTATTCACTTGGGTGGTCATGATGCATTGCTAGACGCCACTCATGATCTATAAGTATGAATTGATTAATTAGTGAATTAATAATAAATTAAAAGTGTTTAATTTATCTAGCTCAATTAATGAGTTATAATTTATACTTATTACCAACGTGAATGGAACCTAATGGGTCACACACATAAAGAACAAAATCTTTGGGTTAAAATGTAATTAAGATAAGTATGAGATACTTATGGGGTTAATTTATGAGATAAGTTAACTTAAAGGACTTTGTTTATAAATATTCTAAGTCTTGCAGGAAATTGGTTTCCTAAAAGAAATAAAGTAACTAATTGGTTTCCTTATGGAATAGATTTCCTAAAGGAGAACGATTAGCTTAAAGTAAGTTGCCTAAACCTTCTTGGTTTCCAATTAGCTTTATTTCCTAAAAGACTAGAATACTTCCTCTATAAATAGGTTCATGCTTTGACTCTTGAATTTTATTGCAACACAAAAAGAAAACTAGTGAGAGAAAATTGAAAGAAGAAGACACGCCTCATTCTCTCTCTAGGCGTCTCTCTCTCTCTCTCCTAACTGTTAGGTTTTTCTTCTTCTTGTGTTCTTAAATAATTCAAGGGAGCTAGCACTCAAAAGTCAAAACAAGCAAGCCTACAAGGTTCCCAAAGAAGTTGTTCGTGTGGATATCGTTAGAGGCTCTACGCTTGGAGGGCTTTTTCGTGGTAGATCAAACACCTTCTTTGAAGGATCTTTGCCTAGAAGCATAGAAATCTTCTGTGCTTAAGGTAATCTTCATGCAAACCCCCTTGTTAATCATATAGATATGTTGAAGAGATCCATGGTTAAGGTAATAAATTTTTGTTTTTCTGCTACGTTACCTATGCTATTACCTTACAGATAGTTGAGGATAAGACTAAGAAGAATAAACGTATTTGAGAAGATAATTGAAAATATTTTTAAAAGAACAAAGTTACAGGCGATGTGTTGAAAAGAAATCGCATAAACTCAACTGATTTAACAAAATGAACTTGATAAAAATGGACAAAACGTCTTCTAATGTAATGGAAATAATGTTTTTAACATAGAAAAGGAGTTTACCTGGTGAAAATATGATTTCAATTGAGAAAAATATCGCTTGTAGGTTGAGAGGGAAAGAGAGTTTTTGAAAAAAAAAAAAGAGCTGCAGACCCAATAAATGCTTGAAAAATGGGCGTTCAGACGTCTGAATGAAGGTCGAGTCATCCGACCGTGCGTCCGAAGTGAGTTAGGGTTTAGGAATATGAAGAGTTCGGCCGTCCGATAATAAGAACAGTGGTCGAATGATTGTCCGTTCCCAAAAATTTAAATTGTCTTCGGCCGTCCAAAAAATTTAAAATTCACAAATTAGCCAAAGAAGAGCTCGGCCAAGAAGAGCTCAGCAAAAAAAAAGCTCGGCCAAAAGAGTTCGACCAAAAGAGCTCGGCCAAAGAAGAGCTTAGCCCAAAGAGCTCAACAAAGAAGAGTTCGGCCAGAAAGAGCTTAGCAAAAGAAGAGCTCGGCCAAAAGAGCTTAGCCAAGAAGAACTCAACAAAAGAAGAGCTTGGCCAAAAGAAGAGCTCGGCCAAAAGAGTTCGACCAAAAGAGCTCGGCACAAAGAGCTTTGCAAAGAAGAGTTTGGCAAAAAAGAGTTCGGCCAAGAAGAGTTTGGCCAAGAAGAGCTGAGTAAAAGAAGAGTGCAGCCAAGAAGAGCTCAGTGAAAGAAGAGCTCAGCCAAAAGAGTTTGGCCAAAAGTACTCGACCAAAGAAGAGCTCGACCCAAAAAGCTCGGTCAAAAGAGCTTGGCGAGAAGAGTTCGACAATTGATTGGTCGGCTTAGGTCGACCAATCCAAGGACAGAATGCTTAGTTTTGCTATAAGGAATTCAAAACATTCATGTGTTTGGTTCTAGAATGTTGAATGGGGTTCTTGGTTAAGTTTATGGCACTAGTATTGTCACACTTGATAGGCACACTTTGAAATTGCAAACCAACATCCGAAAGTGTGTGTTTCATCCAAAGCAACTGAGCACAACAAGCACTTGCGGCAATACACTCAGCTTCTGCCATGGACAAAGAAATAGAACCTTGTTTCTTGCTAAACCATGATACCAAGTGTAGACACCAAATTTTGACACACCGCTCATTTTTCCAACATTGAAGGCACTTATATATATATATATATATATATATATATATATTGGGTCAAATTCTAATTTTTCAATAAAAGGGGAACGAAATCAGCATTTTTAGGGGGCAAAATAGTAATTTTCAGTTGTAAACATTTTTTCATTAGTTTTGGGGTTTTAAATTCATATTTTGTACTTTCATACGTATTTTTAAATTTTTGTGATTTTTTCAGGACTAACTGGTATTTTTCTTTATTTCGTCAGCACAGGGGCAAAATGGTAATTTCGCCTCGCGAATACCATTTTCACCCATTTTTTAGTACCAAATTTATTTTTCAAGTTTGTAAGCAGGTTTCTAAATTTTCTTGATTTTTTCAAGGACGATTGCTATTGTTTCTGTAAATATCGTGTACAGGGACAAAATTGTCATTTCACATTCTAAACTCATTTTTCACTAATTTTTGGGTCTCAAATTCATTTTTAGGTTTTTAAGCATGTTTCTAAGTTTTTCTAACTTTTTTCAGACAAGCCAATCACTACCGAAGCTCTACAGCCGTAACCCATCAAACAACCACTCGCGGCCTGTTGCCCAATTGCCAATTCCACACACTTTAGTCATAAGACCACCCACAAACTCCACCATCATCAAAATGACTTCAATCCACAACTAGCCCAAGGTTCCAACTAACACCACCATAATCTCTCAACCAGTCTACACCACGCCTTTAACAGCAGCTCAACCCAACAAAACCCACATCTCCGCCTCAAAAGTCATCAAAATGGCACTCAATTCATCACTTATCAACCTCCCAACAACCAGCGAACGCTCAATATCGCTGCCAATTTTCATCTCCCTAAACTAGGTAAATCCTGTACTTTCTTCCAATTTCCTTTTATAATGTATTATACTTCATATGAGTATAAAGAATTCTTTGGATATTGATTGATTTGGAATGGAATTAAGAAAAGAAGGGTGGGGATTTGCATTTGTGCTTACCAGGTTTGAGAGAGGGTTAGGAACTCGTTTGGTTTGATTTGAGTGAAAACGACCAAAAGAGATGAAAATTTTATAGTTGATTTGTCATTTGGCTTTAGAAGACCCGATTGGAAGTTGAAGCTTTAGAGGAATTGGGTTTCACGTGGAGATAGGAATCTTCGGGCAAAACAAATTATAAAAGGGGATTCAATTGTTGTTTTAGCTTGTTTTCATTTGAAGAAGACTAATATGGATGAAAGTTTGATTTCTTGTGTTTCGTTAAAAATAAAGCCAAATGGGATTGCAAAAGAACTTTAGGTTTAGTTGTGAAGAAAATGGAATTCGTTTGTGACTTAGGTCTAGAAGGTTTCAGCATTTCACCTTTGACTTGTTCTAGTTTTTTGTTATTTGTTCTAATTCCTTTTGCTTCATTTATTGTGTTTTGCTTTTGTCTTCATGTAGTTTTTATTATTTTATGTTTTGTTTAAATTACTCATGTATTGTTTAAGCTAAGTTTAGCATGGTAATTACTCTTGTTATTTTTGTTAAGCGAGTTTATGTTGTTTTAATGTGGAATTTTGTACTTCTTTTTCATCACATGCTTATTATTATTTCACAATTTACCCCCTTTTGATACTTGCTGGAATTTACAAATTAGTCCTTTGTATTGGTGGAAATTCAATTTTGGCCTTTTTAAGTTACTGAAAATTTATTTTTGGCTCTTTTAAGTTGCTGGAATTTCAGTTTTGATCCTTTTTAGTTGCTGCAATTTATATTTTACCCCAACTTGCTGGAATTTTGATTTTAGACCCCATCAATTGCTGGAAATTGTATTTTAGTCCTTTTGTGTTGCTGGAATTTGTTTTAAACTCCCAAACATTTGCTGGAAATTCATTTTTGGCCCCTTTAAATTGCTGGGAATTCATTTTTGGTTTTTGTAAGTTGCTGAAAATTCATTTTGTTTTCGCCATGTGTTACTGGAATGTTCAATTTTAGTCCCTAGGACCTGCTGGAATTGTGTTTTAGTCCCCACATATTGCTGGAATTTTTATTCTTGCCCAAAACTTACTGTAATTTTCATTTTTGGCTCCCATAATTGCTGCAATTTATTTTTCACCCCTAGATTTGCTGGACTTATATTCTTGCCCCAATTTTGCTTTAATTTTCAATTGCGCCCCTTAGACTTGCGTGAATTTTCAATTTTACCCTTCGAGCTTTATAGAAATTTGTTTTTAGTCCCCTTAGTTGCTAGAATTTACATTTTACCTCAATTTGTCAATATTTACATATTTTTAGGCTTTATTTATTTATATTGTGATACATTGACATGTGTGTTCATTTTCTTAAGTCTTGGTACCAAGTTTTTCAGAAAGGTATCCCTATTTCTCGTTTAATTCCATTTTTATATATTCCAATGTGCCCCTGTGTGATTTTATGTATTTTCTTCATGTGTCCCTTATTTTATATAATTTTTACGTATTTATTTATTTTTATGCTATTTAGTTTTGCATTTTTATTATTTGGCAAAAATATACCTTAGATTTCAATTTAAGCTCAAAAGTGGTTAAAGAGTTAACAAAAAATTCAATAGGCATAGTGTTTAAGTCTTTGGCTTCTTCTATAGCCGTGACTTTACTTTCCCACTCCTTAGGCAATGCATTTAAAATCTTTCTATTTTTCTCCCCCAAGCTATACTCCTTTTGTAAAGCCTTTAAATACTTAATTATGTCATTTAATCTACAATACATTTTGTCAATATTTTCATGAGGCTCCATCTTAAAGGATTCATACTTAGTGACTAATAATGCCTTCTTTTGCTCTTTAATATTGTCACCACCCTCATGAATATCCTTCAATTTATCCCAAATTTCTTTCACCGTTTTACACCCCTTTACTCTAGTTGACTCATTGGCATCTAAAGCATTATACAACACATTCATAGCCTTGGCATTAAGAGTAAGATTGGTTCTATCGATGGGAGTAAGTTCTTGTCTAGTCTTTTGTCTACGGGTATCGGTATTTGGATCAACAATGTATGCCTCATAAGGACCCTCATTCACTATATTACTCCATTGAACAAAGGAGGTCTAGTAATGGATTGTCCCTCTAAGAATAAGGCATTGTTTGAGGTTGCCATGGATCTCTCCTAGCTTGTTAGGCTATCAAAAATGGAGACCAAGCTCTAATACCAATTGTAGGCCCTTGGTGCAACCTAAGAAGGAGGGTGAATTAGGTTCCTTTAAAGAACTTAACGCGGTTATAGCAAATTTTCACAAAATAGAGATTTACCAAGTTGACTAAGTGATCAACCAAGTTGTTAAAGCAACAAACAATGTTGAAAAGATAATAACAAACTGAAATTTAAATACAATTAAAGAATGAATTGATCAAACCAAAGATAACTTCCAAGTTTCACCAAACTTGAAGTTGTATTATACTTGAATTCCTTCTCTTGTAGAAGACTCGCAACCAACTTGTACAATGATTGGTTGACCTCTTACTCACCCTAGACACTCTTCTAGTTAAGCTAAGAGATTTTACAGCTCACAAGCTAACCTTTCTAGAGTACAATTGTACCGATCACTCTCACAAAGAAGAACTCAATAACGATTACACTATTACAAGGAAAAATGAGAAATTCTTGCTCAAGAATTGCCTATTCAATGCTTTTGTATTCTCAATGGAATAGTTGCATTAACTTTTGATTTCATTGCTTTTATACTTCCTCAAAAATGGCCTTCAACAACCCTCCAACGATCATGCATTAAATGTAGAAAAAACTAAGCCGTTGGGGTATTCGGCCAGTCGAGCTGCAAGTTGTCGTCCGAACCAACGTCCGATCTCTTCTCATATGTATTGAGTACACTTATTTTGGACGGCTGAAGAAAGTGCTCATTGTTCGAAGTATCGTCCGATTGATACTAAAAAGTTTTGCTTTTCTAGAATATTACTGGACGTCTGAAGAGGTGTCCGAAGATGCGTCCGAAAGTTTCTGAAATTTTTTTATGTTTTGTCAGACGTGTGATCGGACATCTGAAACCTTGAACTCAGATGTTCGAAAGTTTCTGGACAAACTGGGACATTTTTGGACAGATGATAAGACATCCGAAGTGTTGTCCGAACTGACTTCGGACGGTCGAAGCATGCACTAGTCATCCGAACGACTGTCCAATGACCTCTTTTTTGTTCAACAAGTTCTTCAAACCTGTTTGATACTTCACCCAAAACACTAAACGAGTTCGATTAGTTATAAAATGGTTTGTTATCATCAAAATTAAGATTACATGTGGCATTCCCCATTTTCTTTGACACTTATCATCTATAGTATTTTGCTTTTTCTTTTGGTATTTCATTTTGCATATACACTCGTGACTCTCTTGAGGTCTCGACTCGGGTCTTGCAACTAATGTGATAATCCAGACCAAATCTTGACAGAAGATTTTGACCCTCCCGATATTCACATTTAGATTTAGGACTTGCATTCATTTAGACACATCCAAACACGATAGAATCTAAAGTTAATTTAGAAAATTTGATTAAATCTCACAACTAGCTTTGGCTAGGTAGAATGGGTGCCTCAGGCGCAAGCCTTGGCCTTCCCTTTCTTTAAATATGGCTCTCGAACCTTTTTCTCTCGTTTTTCATAGAGCGGAGTTGAAAAGGGGTTTTCAAACATTTTTCTAAAATTTTTTATGTTTGTTAAACGATTTTTTCGAGTGACTTGGTACACCCTAACTCAATACCAAGTGGCGACTCCATTTTTTAAAATAAAACCCTTTTTCAAAATTAGTTGGCCAAAATTGTCGCACTTTTTAGTCCCGGCCTTATCTTATTTTTATATCATTTTTTCCTAAATAACACTTTTTCAATAAAAACCCAATCTTTTCTCACACGTAACAATTTTTTTCCAAAAACTTTGTTTCAAAAAAAGTCACCGGATCGGATCGCTTTTTCGGGGCGCGACACTCCTGGACCATACCCGTGCTTTCAATTTTTTGGAATGCGACAATGACCACATCCCTGGCACTTGAAGCACTAGATGTCTCATGCCCTCATAGGTATTTTGACTTGGCCTTTGTTGTTAGCTATGCCCTCTTTTGGCTTGATATTGTCCCTAGGCCTCATATTACCCCGCTCCTCTTGTCCTATGGACAATCAATCAAACCTCTCATCATGGTCTCTGCCATCTCTTTAGCTAGAACTCATGCAAAGCGCTCATTCCACTCCTACTCCTTGCTTTGAGTTGCTTCTTCACAGTTTTAGTTTTTTGTACAAAATCATCAATATCTATGTAGGGTTGCAACTCTATCTTATCTCGAATATCCTAGCTTAAACCAGTTAGGAATCTTGCCATCGTGACTTCACAGTCTTCCACCACGTTAACACGAATCATGGGCAACTCCATATTTGTGTAGTAATCATCTACAGTCTTACCATCTTGTGACATGGACTGTAGCCTCTGATACAGCTCCCTATAATAGAGGCTAGGTACAAACCTCCTCCACATGATTTTTTTAATCTCTTTCCATGTGCAAACAGGTCGCTCTCCACATCTTCTTCTAGTGGTAGCCAGTTGATCCCACCAGATGCTTCTATAGTTAGAGATCTCCGCTGCAGCTAACTTAACCTTCTTCTCGTCAAAGTAGTGGTAGCAGTCAAAAACATGCTCCACCTTGTGTTCCTGTTAGTGTATGCCTTAAAACCAAGATGGTTTAAGGTGTTTTATATGTTATATTTATCCATGTGGTATTTTTTCTTTATCGTCTATACTTGTATTTCCATGTTACTTGTTTGATTGATAAAGTCCTTAGAATATTGACTGTGTATTAGAGATTGTAAGGGTTACAATTATGAGACTCTAATACATAAAGTCATATTCTTAAATATCCCTAGTCGTAATATTAATGAGATTAACATCATTAATGCGGATAGACTAGCGCATACTTTGCCTCTACTTTTGGCAAATAGTAGTTGATCTCATTGACTATAGTGTGTGTGACACTTAAGCTGGTATGTGGATGCTTGTTTGAGAACAAGTTCATTGGATTGATCCGCCAAGAGTTTTAACTATAGTGCCAATGGTTAAACTCTTAATGGCAATGGTGTATGTGATCCTTTGACTTGAGATTACCATAGTATCTTGAGTGTGGATTGCTATACTTTGACTCTATTGCTCGATGCCCGTAAAAGGTTAGCCCATAGGTGACGGAGAAAATGAGGACCCTAGGATGACGACGCTCCTAAAACCCTCGAAACTTCACACAGGAACATCCCCACAGGACTGTCTTGAAGATCAGGGTGATAATCTAACTCAAATCCTCCTACAGATCTGAATCAAATTATCAAAGAATACAAACTCTCATTGTATCACTTGACCCCAATCCAATCCCGTGGAATGAAACCGATTGAATCTAACAAGAGGGAAACCCTAAGCCCTACCCAAACCTGTTGAATAGAATGTAAGATATAAAGTAAACCTCACAAGAATCACTCTTGAAAAGGCAAAGATAGTTCTCATCTCAAGAACTAACGAAATCCCTGAAAGGGAGAAAAAATCAATTTCATTGATTTCAAATCATAATTCAACATCATAATAATACTAAACGACGATAGTTAGCCTTATATAGGCGTACAAACCCCAAAACTAAATACGAAAATTCTAAATTAAATATAACTTAAATAAATTAAACTAAAACTAATTAAAACAATAAAAATTCCAAACTGCGGACGAAGGCCATAGGGAGGCCTTAGGCACGACCTTGGTCAGAAGCAATTCTGGCCTTGGCACGCATTCTGATCCAGGTCGTAGGGAAGGCCACGAGACGGCCTGGGGTGTGGCCTCCAACAGAATGTCTACGATTGGCTCCTGGTCTTGTCCTTTGAAAATCCGTCCTCGCACTTTAGACCTAAAACGTGACCACCAGCCTTTGGCCCCTTGAGTGGATGCTAAGTAAGCCATTTTCCACGCTCCTTTGCCATGTTTTGACCACATTGAAACCTCCAATTTGCACAAAATGATGATATCCGTTAGTGAAGCTTGAATGATAGGAATCATGGCCACAGGATTCGTATCAATAGGTTAGAGATTGGGTATAGTTTGAAGCATGGAAAGATAGTGAGTAATCAATATAGGATTCACCACTCCTTAATAAGAGATTGGGTATAGTTTGAAGCATGGAAAGATAGTGATAAGTAGTAGTTGATCTCATTGACTATGGTGTGTGTGACACTTAAGCTGGTATGTGGATGCTTGTTTGAGAACAAGTTCATTGGATTGATCCGCCAAGAGTTTTAACTATAGTGCCAATGGTTAAACTCGTAAAGGCAATGGTGTAAGTGATCCTTTGACTTGAGATTACCATAGTATCTTGAGTGTGGATTGCTATACTTTAACTCTATTCCTCGGTGTCCGTAAAAGGGTAGCCCATAGGTTAGAGATTGGGTATAGTTTGAAGCATGGAAAGATAGTGAGTAATCAATATAGGATTCACCACTTCTTAATAGGAGAGTATATCTCTTTATGGCCACTTGTTGTAAATATTAACTCATAAATCTTTTGCAGAAGTGATAGTATAACTTGGAAGTAGTTTCAAGGTTATACATCATGAAGAGTTGTATTTCTGGAACAAGAAAATATAAATTAGTCATTTAAAAGTATGCACTATACTTATAGGCTAATTGGGATATAGTGTGGTGAAAGGATATTAATTATATGGTAACATTGTCATTGAAGGGTATGGTCTACCATATAACTTTCCTATTCACTGGGGTGGTCATGATGCATTGCTAGATGCTACTCATGATCTGTAAGCATGAATTGATTAATTAGTGAATTAATGATAAATTAAAAGTGTTTAATTTATCTAGCTCAATTAATGAGTTATAATTTATACTTATTGCAAACGTGAATGGAACCTAATGGGTCACACATATTAAGAACAAAATCTTTGGTTTAAAATGTAATTAAGATAAGTATGAGATACTTATGGGGTTAATTTGTGAGATTAATTAACTTAAAGGACTTACTTATAAATATTCTAAGTCTTGCAGGAAATTGGTTTCCTAAAAGAAATAAAGTAACTAATTGGTTTCCTTATGGAATAGATTTCCTAAAGGAGAAGGATTAGCTTAAAGTAAGTTACCTAAACCTTCTTGGTTTCCAATTAGCTTTATTTCCTAAAAGACTAGAATACTTCCTCTATAAATAGGTTCATGCTTTGACTCTTGAATTATTGCAACACAAAAGAAAACTAGTGAGAGAAAATTGAAGAAAGAAGAAAGCACACCTCATTCTCTCTCTAGACGTCTCTCTCTCTCTCTCTCTCTCTCTCCTAATTGTTAGGTTTTTCTTCTTCTTGTGTTCTCAAATAATTCAAGGGAGCTAGCACTCAAAAGTCAAAGCAAGCAAGCCTACAAGGTTCCCAAAGAAGTTGTTCGTGTGGATATCGTTAGAGGTTCTACGTTTGGAGGGCTTTTTCATGGTAGATCTAACATCTTCTTCGAAGTATCTTTGCTTAGAAGCTTAGAAATCTTCTGTGCTTAAGGTAATCTTCATGCAAACCCCCTTTGTTAATCATATAGATATATCAAAAGAGCCATGGTTAAGGTAATAAATTTTTATTTTTCCGCTGCGTTACCTATGCTATTACCTTAAAGTGGTATCAGAGCCTTCTTTGATTATATCTATATGATTTGTGTTTATTTAATTGTCATAAATATGGATGGTTTGTTCTTGATGAAATTTGTCTCAAAATTGTTTTAGAAAAATCAAGAGTTTGATTTTTAAGAAAAGTTCTTGATGGTTTAAAAAAAGTGTTTTAAATAATTAAGATAAGTTCTTAAGGTTGTTTTTATGGTTTCTAAAATGTTTTTGCCTTGCTAAAACGGTTTTAACATGTTTTGATTCAAAAGAGTTTTGAAAAATGCCAAAGAATTTCAAATATCGTATTTTTTGGACACAAACCACGCGAAAACCAACGCACATTTTGACCCGCAGTTAAAATTTTGTAACTTCTGTCCACAAACCGCGGATGAAACCACGCACGGTTTGTCCCACAGTTTACAAACCGCGGATGAACCCATGCATGTTTTGTCCCACGGTTTGTAGGCAGAATCTTAGTGGGATTTTTCCTAAATTTTTGGAAAAACATGAATTTTGGTAAATTCTCTATTAAAACACTTGCTAATTTTAATTGTTAATATTTGAAAAGTTAAAATCTGGAAACCTATACCTTCTATAACTATATTTTTAAGACAAATAAATTTCAAGAGCATTAATCTAATTTAATTAGACCATATGATTTATGACTAGAATTAAATAAATAAATTTATTTAATTGTTAAATGGTATGATGGCATGGTGGATGATTATGGACTGGATCAATGTGATTCTCTTCTCACCTAAACTCCCCTTGAATGTAACTCGAGGTTTCTTGATCAATACTTGTAATGTACAAAGTATAGGTAGGAATAGGTTTATTTTAAATTGTTTAGACTAGAATTACATATGTAATGTACAAGAAGATGGAGATGGCACCAAGGAGCAACCAAGGAGGCGCATCAAGGAGTTGAAACGTCCCCTAGGAATTTTAACCAAATATTTTCTTCAATGCTCGAAGAAAATATTATTAGTTAAAGTCCATAATCATCCACGTTTATTATGCTTTTATTTTATATGATTGATATGTTTTAATTGCATAATATGATGAGACATTATTTTAAACTAAAATCCCTCAAATTTAAATATTAAGTCATCTATTTAAGTTGCCTCCCATTATTATGACAAAAACAAAGAGTTCCTATTAAGTGTTCACTTGTTGGCCCGCCGTCAAGGTCACCTTACTTGGAATATGTTTTTGTTATGAAATTTGATCTTTGAATAATGGGTATGACTTAACAAAAATTACATAACTTGTTGGTCCACCGTCAAGGTTATGGTATTTTTTAGGCAAACTTTGACTTCAAGGGTTGATGTCAAAACAAGAGTCACAAGGGTTGTGATTGGTAAAAGTTACCTACCCAATCAAAATTATCTTTGGGTTGTTGGCCCACAGTCAAGCTTAAAGATAATTTGATGGGATCCTAACCCATTAGGAATTTCCAACGGATTCCCAAATCAATATTGAGGGTTATTGATTTGAAGTAAAATAGTGGGAGCAAACCAAATAAATTTACAAATCCACATTTTTGGTTTGCATATATAACATAAAACAAATACTTATTTTCTGTTTTTACTTTTGTAGAATGTCTAATGTGAATTTGCGACCGATTCTTGACAACAAACTCAATGAAACCAACTTTGAGGATTGGAATATCAATTTGAGAATTGTTCTCAATCATGAAAAAATTGAATATGTCCTCGATAAACCCATGCCCCCTCCTCCACCCGCTACTGTATCACTTGAGGACATAGATGCATATGAGATGCATAAAGCCGACAATGATGCTGCAACATGTATCATGTTAGCTGCTATGTCCCCGACATTGCAAAAGCAACATCTTAAGATGGATGCTCCGTCCATGATTGTGCATTTAAAAGAAATGTTCGATGCACAAGCTAGGACTAAGAGGTATGAGACCTCAAGGGAGCTTTATCAATGCAAGATGGCGGAGGGATCTTCAATGACTACCCATGTATTGAAAATGATCGGGCTAATTGAAAAATTAGATGATCTGGGACACATCTCTGACAATGAGTTAAGTATTGACTTAATTCTTCAGTCCCTCCTTGAGAGCTATTCACAATTCATCCTGCACTTCAACATGCGAAAAGTTGGGTGCATGTTGACTGAATTGATGAACATTCTCAAGACTGCTGAGCCCAATCTTATGAAGGAGAAGGACACCGTTATGCTTGTCTCGGGCTCCAAGAAAAAGAAGCCCAATTTTGGGCTTAAGAAGTCCAAGAAGAAGAGAACTAAGCCTAAGGTTAGGGTTAAGAAGGACAAACCCAAGGGCACATGCTTCCATTGGGGACAAGATGGGCATTGGAAGAGGAATTGCAAGGCCTACCTTGACTCTCTGAAGTCAAAGAAGCTTGGTGAAGCTTCAACCTTTGGTATGTTTGTGATTGAGATTAATTTATCTACTAACCAAGACTCATGGGTATTAGATACCGAATTTGGATCTTATATTTGTAATAATATGCAGGGTCTTAAAGATAGTAGATTCCTGGCAAAGGGAGAGGTCGAGCTACGCGTGGGGAATGGAGGAAGAGTTGCTGCATTAGCCATAGGAACCTATGTACTCTCTTTGCCCACTGGACTTATTTTAGAATTAAGAAACTGTTATTTTGTTCCCGTATTTACAAAGAACATCATTTCTATCTCATTGTTAGATTTGGATGGTTTTACCATCATTCAAAGGAATAAAAGTTGTTCTTTTTCACGTGATGGTATTACTTATGGTACTGGTACATTAATTAATGGTTTACATATTTTAAATGAACAAAAGTCCATTCTCAACATAAACACCAAGAAACAAAAATTAGATATTGTTAACCAAACATACCTTTGGCATTGTAGACTTGGTCATGTAAATGAGAAACGCATATCCAAGTTACATAAAAATGGATACTTGGACTCATTTGATTATGAATCATTTGGGACATGCGAATCTTGTTTACTTGGCAAGATGACCAAGACACCTTTTACTGGAAAGGGTGAACGTGCTAGTGATCTTCTTGGGCTTATACATACTGATGTTTGTGGCCCAATGTCGATCCATGCTAGAGGTGGTTTCTCTTACTTCATCACTTTCGCGGATGACCATTCTAGATATGGTTATGTGTATCTAATGAAGCACAAATCCTAGGCCTTTGAAAAGTTCAAAGTCTTTAAAGTTGAAGTTGAGAAACAACTTGGCAAGAGTATCAAAACACTTATATCTGATCGAGGTGGAGAATACTTAAATCAAGAGTTCCAACAATATCTAGAGGAAAATGGGATTATTCCTCAATGGACTCCTCCATACATGCCACAACTAAATGGTGTGTCTGAAAGAAGAAATCGTACTTTATTAGCTATGGTATGTTCCATGATGGGCCATGCATCACTTCCTAGTTTGTTTTGGAGATATGCCTTAGATTCCGCCTCCTTTACACTCAACCGTGTTCCTACAAAACCTGTTGATGCCACACCTTATGAGATATGGTATGGTAAAAGACCAAATTGTAGTTATCTAAAGATATGGGGAACGTTCGCTTATATAAAGTGAAATATGTTAGACAAGTTTGAAGCTAAGTCTGATAAGTGCTTGTTTGTGGGGTATCCTAGAGAGGGTCGAGGATACTATTTCTACAATCCCCTTGAGCAAAAAGTGTTTGTCTCAAGACATACTATCTTTCTAGATAAAGAGTTTATTCTTGAAAAATGTAGTGGGAGTAATGTAGAACTTGAAGAAATTCAAGAACCACAAAGTAGTCAACAATTGGAACAAGAGCTTACGCCACATGTTGATGAGGTGTAGTCAGAAGCTCAAGTTACACAAGAACTTCGTAGATCTAGTAGAACACGTTATGCTCCTGAGAGATATGGATTTCTCATAAGTGAGAGCAATGATGTGCTAGTCATAGATGATAATGATCCTACTAGCTATGAAGAAGCTATGTCTAATGTAGACTCTTTGAAGTGGCACGAAGCCATGAAATTCAAAATGGATTCCATGTATGAGAACAAGGTATGGACCTTGGTCGAGCCACCTGAAAGGATAAAACCCATAGGGTGCAAGTGGGTTTTTAAAAGAAAGACTGACATGGATGGTAACATTGTTACCTATAAAGCAAGGTTAGTGGCAAAAGGTTATAATCAAAGGCAAGGAATTGACTTTGAAGAAACCTTTTCGCCGGTAGCTATACTTAAATCTATAAGGATTTTGCTTGCCATAGCTGCTTATTATGACTATAAGATTTGGGAAATGGATGTCAAGACTGCATTCCTTAACGGGAATTTGCAAGAGGATATGTACATGACACAACCTGAGGGTTTTGACTCCATTGATAGTCATAAGATATGCAAGCTACAAAAGTCCATTTATGGACTCAAGCAAGTTTCAAGGAGTTGGAACATTTGTTTTGATGAGATGATCAAAGAGTTTGTTTTCTTAAGAACGAAGACGAGCCTTGTGTATACAAAAGGGTAAGTGGGAGCGCTTTCATTTTCTTAATACTTTATGTGGATGACATATTGTTGATGGGAAACGATATACCTTTACTACAAACCGTAAAGGTATGGCTATCCAAAAGTTTCTCCATGAAGGATTTAGGAGAGGCAACCTATATTCTGGGAATTAGGATCTATAGAGATAGATCCAAGAGGTTGCTTGGTCTCGGTCAATCAACATACACAGACAAGATGCTAAAGAGGTTTAGCATGGAGCAATCGAAGAAAGGGTACTTACCTATGAGACATGGGATTACTCTTTCGAGAGACATCTGTCCTAAGACACCTATCGAGATTGATAGCATGCAAAAGGTTCCTTATGCCTCAGCAATAAGATCCATTATGTATGCTATGCTATGTACGAGACCTGACGTCTCTTATGCTCTAAGTGTTACGAGCAAATTCCAAGCTAACCCTGGTGAAGGTCACTGGATAGCTGTCAAGAGTATTCTTAAGTACTTGAGAAGAACTAAAGAATTATTCTTGGTTTATGGAGGACACACTTTGGCAGTGTGTGGTTTCACTAATGCGAGTTTTCAGTCTGACAAGGATGATAGTAAGTCGCAGTCTAGATTTATGTTCACGTTAAATGGTGGTGCTGTGAGCTGGAAGAGTTCAAAGCAAGAAACTACCGCTGATTCTACAACTGAAGCCGAGTACATTGTTGCTTTTGAAGCTACAAAAGAGGCTGTTTGGATCAAGAAGTTCGTTACTGAGCTAGGAGTGGTTCCTTCCATTGTTGATCCTATACCTTTGTATTGTAACAACAATGGTGCCATCGCCCAAGCAAAGGAACCTAGGTCTCATCAACGATCCAAACACGTATTTAGGCTCTACCATCTTATTAGAGAAATAGTTGGTAGGAATGATGTAAAGATAGAAAAGGTTCCCACTGATGACAATATAGCTGATCATCTCACTATGGCCTTGTCCTAGAAAAAGCATGATGCTCATGTAAATGCTTTTGGTCTAAACAAATGAGTGATTTATTTTAGTGCAAGTGGGAGTTTGTTAGCGTATGTCCTAAAACCAAGATTATTTAAGGTGTTTTATATGTTATATTTATCCATGTGGTATTTTTTCTTTATCGTCTATACTTTTATTTCCATGTTACTTGTTTGATTGATAAAGTCCTTAGAATATTGACTGTGTATTAGAGATTGTAAGGGTTACAATTATGAGACTCTAATACATAAAGTCATATCCTTAAATATCCCAAGTCGTAGTATTAATGAGATTGGACATCATTAATGCGGAAAGACTAGCACATACTTTGCCTCTACTTATGATAAGTAGTAGTTGATCTCATTGACTATGGTGTGTGTGACACTTAAGCTGGTATGTGGATGCTTGTTTGAGAACAAGTTCATTGGATTGATCCGCCAAGAGTTTTAACTATAGTGCCAATGGTTAAACTCGTAAAGGCAATGGTGTAAGTGATCCTTTGACTTGAGATTACCATAGTATCTTGAGTGTGGATTGCTATACTTTAACTCTATTCCTCGGTGTCCGTAAAAGGGTAGCCCATAGGTTAGAGATTGGGTATAGTTTGAAGCATGGAAAGATAGTGAGTAATCAATATAGGATTCACCACTTCTTAATAGGAGAGTATATCTCTTTATGGCCACTTGTTGTAAATATTAACTCATAAATCTTCTGTAGAAGTGATAGTATAACTTGGAAGTAGTTTCAAGGTTATACATCATGGAGAGTTGTATTTCTGGAACAAGAAAATATAAATTAGTCATTTAAAAGTATGCACCTATACTTATAGGCTAATTGGGATATAGTGTGGTGATAGGATATTAATTACACGGTAACATTGTCATTGAAGGGTATGGTCTACCATATGACTTTCCTATTCACTTGGGTGGTCATGATGCATTGCTAGACGCCACTCATGATCTATAAGTATGAATTGATTAATTAGTGAGTTAATGATAAATTAAAAGTGTTTAATTTATCTAGCTCAATTAATGAGTTATAATTTATACTTATTGCCAACGTGAATGGAACCTAATGGGTCACACACATTAAGAACAAAATCTTTGGATTAAAATGTAATTAAGATAAGTATGAGATACTTATGGGGTTAATTTATGAGATAAATTAACTTAAAGGACTTATTTATAAATATTCTAAGTCTTGCAGGAAATTGGTTTCCTAAAAGAAATAAAGTAACTAATTGGTTTCCTTATGGAATAGATTTCCTAAAGGAGAAGGATTAGCTTAAAGTAAGTTACCTAAACCTTCTTGGTTTCCAATTAGCTTTATTTCCTAAAAGACTAGAATACTTCCTTTATAAATAGGTTCATGCTTTGACTCTTGAATTATTGCAACACAACAAAAAACTAGTGAGAGAAAATTGAAGAAAGAAGAAGGCACACCTCTTTCTCTCTCTAGACGTCTCTCTCTCTCTCTCTCTCCTAATTGTTAGGTTTTTCTAGTTCTTGTGTTCTCAAATAATTCAAGGGAGCTAGCACTCAAAAGTCAAAGCAAGCAAGCCTACAAGGTTCCCAAAGAAGTTGTTCGTGTGGATATCGTTAGAGGCTCTACGCTTGGAGGGCTTTTTCGTGGTAGATCTAACATCTTCTTCGAAGGATCTTTGCCTAGAAGCATAGAAATCTTCTGTGCTTAAGGTAATCTTCATGCAAACCCCCTTTGTTAATCATATAGATATGTCAAAGTGATCCATGGTTAAGGTAATAAATTTTTATTTTTCCACTGCGTTACCTATGCTATTACCATACAGTTCTCTCTCCTAGTAGAGCTCGAGCTCACTTTTACCTTGGAAGGTAGGAGTCTTCATTTTTATGCTCCCAATGTTGCCATCACGAGCTCATTCACCTCTTCTTTGTCTCTCATCAATGTCCATTTCATCATTGGAATCCACAGATTCAGCCATTGGTGATCTCCTCTAATGACTTCTATAGCTGCTCCTTGACCTGGAATGTGAATGGCCACGCCTCTCCATCCGCTCACACACAGCTTCAACTACCTATCCAATACTAGCATTAATAGTGTCAGCCAAATCTTTGATGTCAAAAGCTTTGGATTTTCCCTTGTTTGACATAGTGAATTTTGAGTAAAACGAATGAATTCAAAAGAAAAAGAAGATATAGACTCGACCAAGGCATGAATTACTATGAAGAGAACACTACCCAATACACCAAATTGATGATGATTATTTTTAAGCAATAAAGATAGAACCTTTTGTTGATTTTTGTTAACGAATAGTCAACAAAACACCAAAACTCAACAACCCACATGATATCAAGAAGAAATACACAAGCTTCTTGAAATCCTAAGTGACATGAAGTGAAGACAACCACAAAGGACACAAAATTGTAGAAAAATAGCAGAAAGGGACACAAAATTGCAGCAAAAAAATTGTAGAAAAATTGCAAGAAGTTCAACAAAGACAGCAAAGATTGAAAGGAAACAATGATCCAACTTAGTAGATAAAGGAAAAACAATTGACAACACGAATAGAAACCCTATGAACGAGAATATGCAAGAATAGAAGGCAACACAAAGATTTTCTGCGAAAATTTAGACAAAATAAAAAGGAAGAGATATATCCAATCTCAAAGAATCAAAATTTAAGAGATGGATTGACCAAAACTTGATACAAAGAACCCACGAAGCTCAGATACCAATTGATGCGATATGCCTTGAAACTCGATGTTAATCTCCTAACGGGAACTTTGACGAGTTCATAATCCATAGGAATAACCCCTCCCAAGGATCGTCTTGTGTATCAATTAGGCAAATTAACCCCAAATCTACCTGAGAGATGGAACTAATTTGATGAAAAACCTCAAACCCTACCCAAACCCGTTGGATAGAACCAAGATATAAGGTGGAATTTCAATTATTTACTCAAAGAAATCTAAAGTTCTTCACAATAACCAAAGAGGAAAACCCTCGTTAATCTTATTCAACTTCAACATTTTGTCTAAACAATGATAATAATTAGCCTTGTATAGGCAAAAACACCCTAAACAACTGATATGGTAAGTAACTAGTCTATCATACGTCAAAAACTAAGTAAAAACATAGAAAACAAAAGAAATCGTAAAGTTGAGGATGAAGGCCTAGGCTAGGCCGTGGCGCGGCCTTGGTCAGAACCTATTTTTGCCTTGGCTCACATTCTGATGGAGGCTATGGGGAAGGCTATGGTGTGGCTTACCCCGTGGCCCTAGTAAGAAGGTTTCTTTTGGCCTTTTATTGTGTTTTCTTCTAAACTTTCGTGGATGTACTCCTTCTTGCCATGGATGGCCTATTTCTCCCATCCCTTTTGGCCATCTTGGATGCCTCTAAGCCTCCATTAAGGGTTGATTTTGGCAATACTCTAGAAACAATGAGTATGCCTTCTTACACTTGAACCTTCATTGCTTGGTTCGCATCAATCTTAATGTCAAATTCCTGCAACAACAACACCTCTCTTATTAGTCTTGGCTTTTCATCTTGTTTAGTCAATAGATATCTCAATGCAGAGTGGTCAATATAAACAATAATCCTAGACATAATAAGATAAGAGCAAAAATTTTCAAATGCAAAAACTATAGCCAGAAGCTCCTTCTCGGTGGTAGTGTAGTTCTCTTGAGCATCTGTTCGAGTCTTTCTTGCGTAGTAATTGGGGTGAAAATGCTTATCCTTACGCTGTTCAAGTACTGCTCCCACTGCAAAGTCACTTGCATCGCACATTAGTTCAAAGGGGAGGGACCAATCAGGCACAACAATTATGGGAGAATTAGTCAACTTTTGCTTCAAAATATTGAAAGCCAATAAACATCCATCATCAAAATCAAAAGCAACATCTTTCTCTAGCAACTTAGTCAAAGGTCTAGCTATCTTGGAAAAATCCTTTATAAACCTTTTATAAAAACCTGCATGTCCAAGAAAACTTCCAATTGCCTTGACCAACGTTGGGAGAGGCAATTTCTCACTGGTTTCAATTTTTTCCTTATTAACTTCTATGTCCCTTCTAGAGATTTTGTGCCCCAAAACAATACCCTCTTGAATCATAAAATGGCATTTCTCCCAATTAAGCACCAAATTGGTTTCCTCACATCTTTTTAGTACTCATTCCAAATCTTTCAATCATAAGTCTAAGGAATCACTAAAAACAGAAAAATCATCCATACATATCTCTATGATGTCCTTGACCAACTCATTAAAAATGGCTACCATGCATCTTTGAAAGGTTGCTAGGGGGTTGCACAATCCAAAAGGCATCAAGCGGTATGAAAATGTGCCATAGGGACAAGTGAAAATGGTCTTCTCTTGGTCTTCAAGAGCTATGAGAATTTGAAAATATCCTGACAACCCATCCAAGAAGCAATATCACTCATGGCCCACCAATCTCTCAAGCATTTGATTAATGAAAGGCAAAGGGAAATGATCCTTTCGAGTGGCATCATTGAGTTTCCTATAGTCAATACAAGCCCTCCAACCCGTGATAGTCCTTATTGGGATCAACTCATTCTTGTCAATTGGCACCACCGTCATGCCTCCCTTTTGGGTACTAGTTGTACCGGACTAACCCATGGACTGTCAAAAATAGGATAGATCACTCCCCATCAAGCAACTTTATCACTTCGGCTTTAACTACTTCTTTCATGTTTGGGTTTAGCCGCCTTTGAGATTGCAACACCGGTTTGAAATCATCTTCCATTAGTATCTTGTGGGTACAAAAGGAAGGACTAATGCTTCTAATGTTGGCAATCTTCCATGCAACTGTGCCCTTGTGCTTCCTCAAGACATGTAATAGCTTTTTTTTTTCTCATCATCTAGGTCTATTGCAATGATTGCCGGTAGCTTGCAATTTTCTGCCAAGAAAGCATACTCCAAGTGCTCAAGTATCCTTTTTAACTCAAGCTTGAATGGGTCCTCGATTGATGGTTTAAGGGCTCCACCTCTTGATCCTTCAATCTTCTCATAAGCTCCTGTGCCTTCATATGGCTTCTTGGCTTTTAGGTGAGCCACTTGTTTGGCTATGGTAGGATGCAAGGTCATCCTCTTTGCTTGGATGATACATGCCTCCAATGGATCATCAATAATGACCTCCTGCAAAACATTAACCAATTCGGTATCAATGGAATCCATATAAATGAAAGTATCATCTTTATCAAAAGAATGTCTCATGGCCTCCAGTATTTTAAAGGCTACTTCTTGATCTTCTATTCTAAGGGTTAGTTTCTTGGCTTAAATATCAATTAATACTTTAGTCATAGCCAGGAAAGGTCATTCTAAGATGAGAGGAATCTCTATGTCATATTCCATATCCAAGACGACAAAATCAATCGAGAAAATGAATTATCAATTCTAACCAAGACATCTTATATAATCCTCTTAGGATACTTTATGGATCTATCTGCCAACTGAATGCTTATCCTAGTGGGCTTGTGCTCTCCTAATCCTAACCGTATGAACATCTCATAAGGCATCAAATTTATATTTGCACCCAAGTCAGCTAAAGCCTTATCAACAAAATACTACCAATATGACAAGAAATAGTAAAACGCCTTGGATCTTTGAGTTCTGAAGTAGTTTGTTCCGTAGGATGGTGGAGCATTCCTCATTTTGTCTCCTAATTGCTAGCTTTTCGAACTTCCTCTTGTTTATCAGCAAATCCTTCTGAAGTGCGCACGGTTGCGTTGCTAAGAAAGTTTTGGATTTCTGGTATGCAACTCGTTGAACTCAAGACCTCGTTTGATTCGTGAACCAAGGAACCCTTGACATGGAGTTGTTTTGCCTTGAATTCTTCCCTTGAAGATAAGCACGCCTAAGAACAACTAGAATTAGACCAAGTTGAGCGAGTTCAATCGTCTAACCTAATTAACTCTAAGACTTGATCAAAAACACAAGAAAAACTCTAAGCGAAGTTGGTGGTCGCCACAAGCAAGTTTGATAAGACCAAGAGTAGTTCTTAATCGACAAACAACCAAGAAAATTCTCAAAGAGAACACACGATTTTTCTGAAATTTCTGAATAAAATTCGCAACTTCAAAATATGGCCTATAAATAGGCTTACAAAGAATATTCTAGAGTTGTGAAAATAGACTTAACTTCTAGGACAAAATCTATACTAATGAAACTACCAAAACAAAGCATGATTTAACAAAAAAATCGCCACTAATAAACCCTAATGGGCTGGCGGTACATTAAGCCCACAAAACTATCAAATGGACTTCAATTCTTCAAGCTCTCCATGTGTGTGGCCCATGAAGTCCTCATCCAATGTTTGTTCATCCCAAATCACATTAATTAGTTGTTTGGATTGCCCCTTTGAGCCCAATTGCAAAGCCTCCTCATATGAGTCCAATATGAGTCCATGCAAAGCATCCTTCATTCTTCTAGTTCTTGCTCTAGTCATTGGACCATCCAAACCTTTAAGTACATCATTGGAGCTCCTCAAACTCGATCCATCATCCCTGGAACGTCCCTCTTGAAGATCTCCAACTTGTGACTCATCATTCCCTCCTTCCTCGAAAGGATTTGTCCTCGAATCACCTACATCAAACAAGGATAAGTCAGAAACATTAAAAGTAGCACTAACATTTCCATACTCACTTGGTAGATCCAACTTGTAGGCATTGTCTCCAATCCTCTCAAGTACTTGAAAAGGCCCATCGCCTCTTGGAAGAAGTTTTAGATTTCCTTTGTTGTGGAAATCTTTCTTTTCTCATGTGTACCCAAATCCAATCACCAGGCTCAAAGAGAACCTTTATGCGTCCCCGATTTGCTACTTTTGCAAAGTGTTCATTCTTTTTCTCAATGTTAGCTCTCACCTTGGCATGAAGATCCCTAACAAATTCAGCTTTCTTTTTGCCTTCCAAATCAAAAACTTCATTAGTAGACAAAGGCAAAATATCTAATGGAGTCAAGGGATTAAATCCATAAACACATTCAAAAGGTGAATAAGAAGTAGTAGAATGAATAGTCCTATTATATGCAAACTCAATATGTGGTAAGCATCTCTCCCAATTTTTCAAGTTCTTTTGAATGATTGCACGCAAAAGTGTAAGAGAGTGTCGTATTCACAACCTTAGTTTGACCATCAGTTTGTGGATGTGCAACAGTAGAAAACAACAATTTAGTACCAAGTTTACTCCACAAAGTGCGCCAAAAGTGACTCAAAAACTTAACATCTCTATCACTAACAATAGAACGAGGTAAACCATGCAATCTTACAATCTCCTTAAAGAACAAATCAGATATGTAAGTGGCATCATTAGTCTTAGAACATGCAATAAAGTGCGCCATCTTACTAAATCTATCAACAACAACAAAGATGCTATCTTTACCACTTTGAGACCTTGGTAGACCTAAAACAAAGTCCATAGAAATATCTACCCAAGGTTGAGAAGGCACAGGCAATGGAGAATATAAACCATGGGGCATAATTCGACTCTTAGCTTGCTTGCAAGTTATACACTTAGCACAAATACTTTCAACATCTACACGCATACCAGGCCAATAAAAGTGCTCATGTAAAACATGCAAAGTCTTTTTAACACCAAAGTGTCCCATAAGTCCACCCCCATGAGTCTCCCTCACAAGCAATTCACGCATAGAACATTTAGGCATACACAATTTATTACCTTTAAATAAGAAACCATCATGCCTAAAGTAACCATTATAAGCACGATTTAAAGTGAGACGCCACAAAGAAGAAAAATCCTCATCATGCTCATACAACTCTTTAATACAATCAAAACCAAGCAACTTAGTTTGAAGAGTGGTAATAAGAACATACCTTCCTAATAAAGCATCAGCAACCACATTCTCTTTACCTTGCTTGTACTTGATTGTATAAGGAAAAGACTCTATGAACTCCAACCATTTTGCATGTCTCTTATTAAGCTTACCTTGAGACTTTAGAAACTTCAAACTCTCATGGTCAGAATGGATCACGAACTCTTTAGGAAGAAGATAATGCTGACATGTTTGTAGAGTTCTCACCAATGCATAGAGTTCTTTATCATAAGTAGGGTATTTCAAGGTTGGTCCACTTAACTTCTCACTAAAGTAAGCAATAGGCTTAGAATCTTGCATAAGAACAGCACCTATACCAACTCCAGAAGCATCACAATCAACCTCAAACACTTTATCAAAATTTGGCAAACACAAAAGAGGGGCGTTAGTAAGCTTGTCTTTCAATATCTCAAACGCCTCTTCATGTTTATTCTCCCACTTAAACACAACATTTTTCTTAACAAGTTCATTTAAAGGTGCAGCAATAGTAGAGAAATTATGCACAAACCTTCTATAAAAACTTGCTAAGCCATGGAAAGATCTAACATCATTAGCATTCTTAGGTGTGGGCCAATCACGTATGGCTTTAACCTTAGACTCATCAACATGCACACCTTGACTACTAACAATGAAACCAAGAAAAACAATACTTTCCATGCAAAAAGAACACTTTTTCAAGTTTGCATAAAGTTGATGTTCACACAACACACAGAAAACTTGATGCAAGTGCACAACATGATCTTCAAGTGACCTACTATAAATCAGAATGTCATCAAAATAGACCACTACAAATTTACCAATAAAAGTTCTAAACACATAGTTCATAAGCCTCATGAATGTACTAGGTGCATTAGTCAAACCAAAAGGTATAACTAACCATTCATACAATCCATACTTGGTTTTAAAAGCAGTCTTCCATTCATCACCTTCTTTTATTCTAATTTGATAATAACCACTTTTTAGATCAATCTTTGAAAAGATAGTAGAACCATGTAACTCATCAAGCATATCATCTAACCTAGGAATAGGATGACGATACTTTACCGTTATCTTGTTAATGGCTCTACAATCAACACACATGCGCCACGAACCATCTTTCTTTTGTTAGTGTATGCCCTAAAACCAAGTTAGTTTTTGGGATTTTTATTACGCTTATTTCGTGTTATACTTATATATGTGGCATTTTCTTTGTCATTTAATACTTGTTATTACTTGTTTATTTGATAAAGTCCATAGAATATTAACTGTGTATAAGAGATTGTAAGAGTTACAATGATGAGACTCTTATTACACATTAAGATATATTCTTAAATATCCCTAGTCGTAGTATTAATGAGATTGGACATCATTAATATGGGAAGACTAGCACATACTTTGCCTCTACTTATGGTAAGTAGTAGTTGATCTCGTCAACTATGGCGTGTGACACCTAAGCTCGTATGTGGATGCTTGTTAGAGAACAAGTTCATTGGATTGATCCGCCGAGAGTTACTATTCATAGTGCTAATGAATTATACTCTTAATGGCAATGGTGTAAGTGATCCTTAGACTTGAGATTACCATGGTATCTTGAGTGTGGATTGCTATGCTTTGACTCTATTGCTCGGTGCTCGTAAAAGAGTAGCCCATACGGTAGAGATTGGGTATAGTATGAAGCATGGAAGGATAGTGAGTAATCGATATAGGATTCACCACTCCTTATTATAGGAGAGTATATCCCGGATTGGCCACTTGTTGAAATATGACTTAAAGAATCTTTTGCGCAAAAGTGAAAGTATGACTTGAAAGAGTTTCAAGGTTATACTTTTATGGAAAGTTATATTTCGGGAACAAGAAATCATTAATTAGTCATTTAAAGAGTGCGCACTACACTCTTAGACTAATTGGGATATAGTGTGGTGAAAGGATATTAATTACACAGTAACATTGTCATTGATAGGTATAGTCTACCATATGACTTTCCTATTCACTTGGGTGGTCATGATGCATTGCTAGACGCCACTCATGATCTATAAGTGCAAATTAATTAATTAGTGAATTAATGATAAATTAAAGTGTTAATTTATCTGGCTCTTAATTAATTAATTAATGAGTTATAATTTGTACTTATTGCCAACGTGAATGGAACCTAATGGGTCACACACAATAAGAACATGGTCTTTGGGTTAAATTGTTATTAAGATAAGTATATGATACTTATGGGGTTAATTTATGTGATAAATTAACTTAAAGGACTTATTTATAAATATTCTAAGTCTTGATGGAAATTAGTTTCCTAAAAGGAATTAAGAAGCTATTTGGTTTCCTTTTGGAATTAGGTTTCCTAAAGGAATAGGATTAGCTTAAGGTAAGCTTCCTAAACCTTCTTGGTTTCCAATTGCTCTTGTTTCCTTAAAGACTAGGATACTACATCTATAAATAAGTCCATGCCTTGACTCTTGGAAGATTGATGAAACACAAGATAAAATTTAGAGAGAGAAAAATTGAGAGAGGCGTGTTTTCTCCCAAGAAAACGCCACACCCTCTTCTCCCTAAGGGTTAGGGTTTTGTCTTCCTCCTCTTCTTGTTCTTGCGTTCTTCATGATATTCAAGGGAGCTAGCACTCAAAAGGCAAGGCAAGCAAGCCCAAAGGTTCCTAAGATCATGTTCGTGTGGATACCGTTGGAGGCTCGACACATGGAGGGCTTTTCATGGTAGATCAACACCTTCATCAAATAGGATCTTGCCCTTTGAAGCATAGAAACCTTCTATTCTTGAGGTATTTGTGCTAAACACCCTTTAATCATATAGATTACATCAAAGAGATCCATGGCTAAGGTAATAAATTTTTAAATATTCCACTGCGTTACTCCCCTTATTACCTTACATCTTCGGCACTAAAATCACGGGCACGGAACATGGTGAAAGACTTTCAGGCACAAACCCTTTCCCCACAAGTTCATCTACTTGTCTTTGTATCTCCTTAGTCTCTTCAGGGTTTGCTCTATACGCGGGGCAATTTGGAATGCTTGCACCAGGTATGAAGTCAATTTGGTGCTCAATCCCCCTAAGTGGTGGTAAACCACGTGGTACTTCTTCCAGAAATAAATCCTCAAAACTGTGAATCAAAGATACCACAATACTAGGCAATGAGTCATCAAGTTCATTCAAAGAAATAGAAATAGAAGAAGTAGAAGTAGAAGAAGACAAGTAAAAAGAACTATGAATGTCTTTATATAAAACCAAAAACAATTGTTGTTTAGCTTCCAAAGCCTCAATCACTTCACTCTTTGAAGTAAATACATTCATTCTTTTCTTCTCTTTCTTCAAATCTCGATTAGCTTCTTCTTTCTCCTTGGAAGTTACGCCACTTCCCTCTTTTCCGTGGGAAATCAGTGGCTCCTTTCCCTCTTGAGGCAATCTGCCACTTTGCAATTGGTTTTGTTCCTCCCTTGCTTTGAATTCTCTTGCGATTCTCACTTGGTCAGCATGTGCTTCAAATGGTGCAATAGAACCCAAAGTCACCTTACGTCCTTCCCATATGAAAGAGTACCTATTTTTGAAGCCATCATAGGTAACCCTCCTATCGAATTGCCATGGACGTCCAAGAAGAATATGGCATGCTTGTATAGGAACCACGTCACACCATACTTCATCCTTATACTTGTTGATGGAGAATGGCACCAACACTTGCTTGGTCACCTTCATGTCTCCAGCTTCAGCTAACCAATGCAACTTATATGGCTTGGGATGTCTCTTTGTTTCAAGTCCTAATTTATCTACAAACAAAGTAGAAGCAACATTAGTACATGAACCACTATCAATAATCATGCTGCATACCTTGTTTTGCACGGTACACCTAGTGTGGAAGATATGATCTCTTTGAATGTTCTCCTCATCCTCCATAGGTGCAACACTAAGTGCTTTCCTTGTCACCAAAATCTCTCCATGATCGCCTCCCCAAGGAGCATCTTCTTCATCACTTCCTCCCTCCAATGGAGGCATCTCCTCATCATCATCACTAGAGGCAACACTTGCTACCTCTCCATCATCAAATATCACCATTGTCCTTTTGTTTGGACAATTTGTAGCAATATGTCCAAAGCCTTGGCATTTAAAGCATTTAATCTCCTTTTGCCTTGGTTTAAAAGCAACCTCTTTCCCCTTAGACATTGCTTTAGAAGAAGTAGAAGATGAAGTAGAATTTCCCCCTCCAATGTTACCTCGATTTGGTTGAGTTGAGGAATGACTTTGATCACCACTTCTTACCTCTCTTCTTGGTTGATCTTGCTGATAAGCGTCTAGTTTGCATATTTCTTAGTGTGTCTACATTAGTATTTTATGCTAGTTTTTAGGGTTTAAATAATGAACAATAGTCACTTTCATGTCTATTTCTTCCAATCTTAAGTTTGTAGCCAAAATGTGCAAATGTGTGGTTTAATATGCAATTCTTTGTATTTGTAAGGTTTTAGCTATAACGATCATCACTTTGGATCAAATGAAGCATATTGGGATGATATTAAATGTGATTTGAAGTTGATGAGAAGTGGCAAGAGAAGAGGACCAATGATGTGGCATGATGAAGCAACGATAGAAGAAGAATTGGTGATGAAAGGATTTCACTGCACCGATATGTTTTGGTATTTTGGTCAGAACTGGAGCTAGAGAGAGTGAATTGAGATGATTCTTGAAGTAATTTAAATCTAAGAGAATTATCTACTAATTCTTATGAGACCTCAAAGTCTGATTCTCACGTTTACAATGTCAAATTGCCACATTACTGAAGCATTCTTGTGCAGCGATGCTCTTCCAACCATGTCTCGATGTTTTGGCCATATCTTTGTGTACACAACTCCAAATGACCTAATTTTGTGCTCCTGGAAAGCTAACTCAAAGAGCTATAACTTTCATGTTTAGAGTGAAAGCTAGTTTGTCCAACTTTCTGACCGAACCCGCGGCTGAATCCGCGCTGCGGGTACGCACCGTGGGTACGGTCAGAAAGTTATTAATTGAAGCCGCGGCTGTATCCTTGCCGCGGGTTCCAGGCACGGGTTCGGGGCGTAGACGTACGATTTTGAGGCACTTTGGGGCTATCTTTCAAGGGGGCAATTCATACTCCTTGTGGACGGTGAGAATACATCTTAGGAGGGTTTCAGAGTGCTAAAAACACAAGAGAGAAGCATAGCATAGCATAGAGAGAGAATAGCATAGAATAGCAAGGGTCTCTCTTAGAGAGATTTTCTCTCTTTGAGAGAGCCACCCCTTTAGATTAGTAAATCTCTCTATAGAATAGTGCTATTTGGAGGATTCTCTTGTACACATCAAGATTGGAGGAAGAATAGAAGATTTGAACTTGTTCATCAATCAATAAGTTTTCTTTATTCTATTTTTGTCTCTTTCTTGATTTATATGGATTTGTCTATTAATGTTTTGATCTTTTATGTAAATCCACCATGGGTACGTGCTAAATTGTTAATCTAGGGTTAGAGGAAACTAATCGCTTCATGCATATGACTTGATTATGATTATTCATGTTATCTTGTGCTTGTTTGTTCTCTATTTTGGTTTGCATGGATTTGTAGTTGCTTGATCACCAACTATGAATTGCTAGTCGTTATTATGCAACGAGAGTTGGTAATAATGATAGAAAGGAAATAGTTGAAGCCTAGGTTGTATGTCACACGAGAGCAGTGGTGCTCCTAGGTGGGTCAATTAGGAAATTCATGTTGCTAATGAACCAATACTAGTATCTTTACCACGACAGTAGGAAAGAACTAGTAGGGAGATAATCGTTAACTTGTCACGAGAGTGAAGGTTAAGTATAATTGGGATTGGACCCTAACCAAGACAAGAACCAATAGCATGAGTTGATCTTTTCATTTATATGTTTGCTCATTAGTTAACTCTATGCCCTCTTAAGATTGCGAGTTTTCTCCAATATTGTTATGCTGTGGAGTTGTTAGTTTAGTTGTTTATTTTATACTTTGTTCTTCACATTGTTAATTAGTTGTTTAGATAATAAAGTGAGCAATAAAACCTTAGTACTTCAATAACCTTTTCCCTGTGGGATCGACCCTGTTGCCCTATACTCAATACGATCTGTGTACTAGCAGTATATAGGGTAATTAGGTTTTATAACTTGATTATTTGTGTGTGATATAATTGGATTATTTGCTATATTTTTAGACCTAATTACACGCCTATCAAGTTTTTATCAAGTTTTTGGCGCCGTTTCCGGGGAAATGGAAAGAATACTAGGGCCAAAGCTACCTTTATTACTCTAAACTTTTTTTTTTAATTTTTCTTATTTTTGTACGTGGAAGGAGAAGAGATCTCAATTGTGCAACTTTGATTTGAAGAAGATGGCAGAGGAATATTATGGTGACTGGGCCAATGGAAGAGGTAACATGAGAAGATCTACAGGTATGTCTAGAAGTGAAATTCTTAATAGGTTGAAAGCACAGATGGGTGAATTGGTTAACTTGGTCAATGTGCGATATGGTAGTGGTTTTTCTTATTCTCAAGTAATTGTTGATTGTTGTACTTACTGTGGTGGAAATCATAATTCATATGATTGTTTTAATTGTAGACAGGTACAATACTGACGACAATTACTATCGTTCCCCTCAATATGACCCCTACCCCAATACCTATGTCCCGGAGTGGAGGGATCATCCATGTTATGGATGGGAGGATAATTGGAACCATCAACAGTCTATTTATGAGGAACCTAGTTTTCAATTTTATCCATTTCCTGTAGAGCCTAAGCCTGAGTGGGAATTAGCATTTGAGAAATTGGCTCAATCAACATTAGAGAGATTAGCTTGGATGGAGAAAGATTTTGAGGATAAACTTAACCACATTGCTGAAGCTTTGCACATTAGGTACCGATATGACCCATTGAGTAATACCGAGTTAAATCCTAGTGAGCAAGTGAAAGCAATTACTTTTTGTAGTGGTGACCAAGTAAGTGAATCTCCATCTATAGCAAATGACCCTGATTATGAGTTGGCCATTGAGGAATTCTCCAAATTGATAGATGAAAAATATGACCAACTGACCACAGTGTACATGAATCTTAGGGTCCAAAAAGAACATGAGCATGCTGAGGAAGAAAAAGAGAGTGAGGAAAAAATTGTGAGTGAGGATGAGAGTTTTAGAAGACAAATTGAAGGAATAGAAGCCTCACTTCCAATTACTTCTCTCATATCACAACCAGCATCTTGTGTTAACATTTGTGAATCACTGCATATTAATATTCCGTTTGGTAGTACTATTTTGCAGGTTTCTTCTTATGAGAGGTTTCTGGAGCATATCATGGCATGTAAGAGGAAGCTGAAGGATAGCAAGAGCAAAGCTAATACGGAGGGATGCAGTGTTGTTTCCGTTGCTACTCCACTGCCAAGGTTTAAGCATTCTAGGTTGCAAGGTGCTCAGAAGGAGAAATATCTAATAATTGAGATCACAAAGCCCAAGAAGAAGAAGGAGTGGGCTTCTGATGTTTTCCATCAAGGGATTATGTGAAAGTTGATGGAAAAGTCTGGCTGAAGACTATAGACAAAGCGCTTGTTGGGAGGCAACCCAATCGTTATTTTAATATTATTGCATTTTTTAGGATTTAAAGTCATAGTAGGATTTATTTAGTTTTTATTTTCTATTGTATAGGTTGTGTGACTAATGGTTTTGTAGAGTTTATATTAGTTTAACATGTTGTCATTGCAGATTTTAATAGTTGATATTGGATCAAGGAAGCATGGCAATCATGGATAGACAATTCAATGGCTACGATAGGGGAGTAATGTTTCTTTATCTTTTGTTATTTTATCTTATTTTTCCTTCTTACACATGGAGGACAATGTGTATCTTAAGTGTGGGGGGAAGTTTAGGATATTATTCATTGTAGTAATTGTTGTGTTTGAATTGCTTGGTTTTTGTTTTTTAGAGAATATTGGTTGCATTTTAAATGTTATGATTGCTTGGGTACCAATTGCAATTTGTCTAACATTTTTTTTGCCAAAGTTTTTCAAAAAATTTGCCCAACAATTCAAAAGTGCTTAATGGTTAAATTCTACAACTATTAGTGATCAAATTCTTCTACCCTAGTTGAGATAATTTTATGTGTTTTGAGAATTTCTTTCTTAATAGACTGGGAAATTTTTTGTTGTGTGATTATGAAATTTTGTTTTAGAGAAAGTATATTAGGTTAAGTAGGAGGAATTATGCTGAAATTTTTTGTGAGTTTAATGAAGTTTTTCTACTTCATTTGTTTTTCTTCATGAGTTAAGTAGTGAACGAGGTTTATGAGTATGGCTTATGCCTTTGATTAGCAATGTATTAAGGAAAAGGGACTAAATGAGCTTATTTTAGAAAAAAAAATGAAGAAAAAGAGAGAATAGTGTTTTGAAAGGAAAATCTTTTGAAGAAAGAGAAATAATTGAGCTTAGGTTCTACTCCGCTGGTTTTAGTACTGAGTAACCAGGAGTCTTCATATGGCCAATGTCAACTTTCGCGTAAAAATGTGCTAGAGCTATGAGTACGCATAGCAACTTGGGCAGATGAAGTGCTGAGTAACCGGGGTCTTCATCTAGCCAATGTCGATCTTCGCGTCAAAAAGCAACTTTATGTCTCAAGGAAAGGCTAAGCTTAATAAGCAAAGTCCCTAGTTTTGAAAAAAAAGTGTATTAATCATTGGCATATAGTTGTACTTGTTAGCTATAGGCGCTACTTGCTTATGAATTTCGAATAAGGTAGAGAAATGGAATTGAGCTAATTCAATTGACGTATAATTCTTTCTCTTTTGCTTAATATGATGAGTATCTAAAATAAGATGAATGATTACATGATTATTTTCCATAGTTGTTTAGAATGTGATTTTGAAAACACATGTGTTGCTTTTACTTTGGTTGAGTCATTGTCTTGGTTTTATATGTTTAATTGCTTGAGGACAAGCAATGGCTCAAGTGTGGGGGAGTTTGATAAGCGTCTAGTTTGCATATTTCTTAGTGTGTCTACATTAGTATTTTATGCTAGTTTTTAGGGTTTAAATAATGAACAATAGTCACTTTCATGTCTATTTCTTCCAATCTTAAGTTTGTAGCTAAAATGTGCAAATGTGTGGTTTAATATGCAATTCTTTGTATTTTGTAGGTTTTAGCTATAACGATCATCACTTTGGATCAAATGAAGCATATTGAGATGATATTAAATGTGATTTGAAGTTGATGAGAAGTGGCAAGAGAAGAAGACCAATGATGTGGTATGATGAAGCAACGATAGAAGAAGAATTGGTGATGAAAGGATTTCACTGCACCGATATGTTTTGGTATTTTGGTCAGAACTGGAGCTAGAGAGAGTGAATTGAGATGATTCTTGAAGCAATTTAAATCTAAGAGAATTATCTAGAATTCTTATGAAGACCTCAAAGTCTGATTCTCACGTTTACAATGTCAAATTGCCACATTACTGAAGCATTCTTGTGCAGCGATGCTCTACCGACCATGTCTCGATGTTTTGGCCATATCTTTGTGTACACAACTCCAAATGACCTGATTTTTGCGCTCCTGGAAAGCTAACTCAAAGAGCTAAAACTTTTATGTTCAGAGTAAAAGCTAGTTTGTCCAACTTTCTGACGGAACTCGCGGCTGAATCCGCGCCGCGGGTACGCACCGCGGGTACGGTCAGAAAGTTATTAATTAAAGCCGTGGCTGTATCCTTGCCGCGGGTTCTAGGCGCAGGTTCGGGGCGTAGACGTACGATTTTGAGGCACTTTGGGGCTATCTTTCAAGGGGGCAATTCATACTCCTTGTGGACGGTGAGAATACATCTTAGGAGGGTTTTAGAGTGCTAAAAACACAAGAGAGAAGCATAGCATAGCATAGAGAGAGAATAGCATAGAATAGCAAGGGTCTCTCTTAGAGAGATTTTCTCTCTTTGAGAGAGCCACCCCTTTAGATCAGTAAATCTCTCTATAGAATAGTGCTATTTGGAGGATTCTCTTGTACACATCAAGATTGGAGGAAGAGTAGAAGATTTGAACTTGTTCATCAATCAATAAGTTTTCTTTATTCTATTTTTGTCTCTTTCTTGATTTATATGGATTTGTCTATTAATGTTTTGATCTTTTATGTAAAATCCACCATGGGTACGTGCTAAATTGTTAATCTAGGGTTAGAGGAAACTAATCGCTTCATGCATATGACTTGATTATGATTATTCATGTTATCTTGTGCTTGTTTGTTCTCTATTTTGGTTTGCATGGATTTGTAGTTGCTTGATCACCAACTATGAATTGCTAGTCGTTATTATGCAACGAGAGTTGGTAATAATGATAGAAAGGAAATAGTTGAAGCCTAGGTTGTATGTCACACGAGAGCAGTGGTGCTCCTAGGTAGGTCAATTAGGAAATTCATGTTGCTAATGAACCAATACTAGTATCTTTACCACGACAGTAGGAAAGAACTAGTAGGGAGGTAATCGTTAACTTGTCACGAGAGTGAAGGTTAAGTATAATTGGGATTGGACCCTAACCAAGACAAGAACCAATAGCATGAGTTGATCTTTTCATTTATATGTTTGCTCATTAGTTAACTCTATGCCCTAGTGTCTTAAGATTGCGAGTTTTCTCCAATATTGTTATTCTATGGAGTTGTTAGTTTAGTTGTTTATTTTATACTTTGTTCTTCACATTGTTAATTAGTTGTTTAGATAATAAAGTGAGCAATAAAACCTTAGTACTTCAATAACCTTTTCCCTGTGGGATCGACCTTGTTGCCCTATACTCAATACGATCTATGTACTTGCAGTATATAGGGTAATTAGGTTTTATAACTTGATTATTTGTGTGTGATATAATTGGATTATTTGCTATATTTTTAGACCTAATTACACGCCTATCACTTGCCTCCAAGAAACACGATTTGGTGCAGTGGAAAAACCCCTAGATCGTCTCCCTTTGATTTGCCTCTCCACCTTGATGGCCATGTCCACCAAATCATGAATGTCTAGGTAGTGTTGTAGTTCCACCTTTTCAGCAATTTCCACATGCAAACCCGCAACAAACCTCGCCATTGTAGATTCACTTTCCTCCTTAAGATCAGCCCTAATGATGAGCATCTCCATCTCCTTGTAGTACTCATCAACGGTCATAGAGCCTTGCTTCAATGTTTGAAGTGTAAGGTAATAAGGGGAGTAACGCAGCGGAAAATTTAAAAATTTATTACCTTAGCCATGGATCTCTTTGATGTAATCTATATGATTAAAGGGTGTTTAGCACAAATACCTCAAGCATAGAAGGTTTCTATGCTTCAAAGGGCAAGATCCTATTCGACGAAGGTGTTGATCTACCATGAAAAGCCCTCCAAGTGTAGAGCCTCCAATGGTATCCACACGAACACGATCTTTAGGAACCTTTGGGCTTGCTTGCCTTGCCTTTTGAGTGCTAGCTCCCTTGAATATCATGAAGAACACAAGAACAAGAAGAGGAGGAAGACAAAACCCTAACCCTTAGGGAGAAGAGGGTGTGGCGTTTTTCTTGGGAGAAAACACGCCTCTCTTAATTTTTCTCTCTCTAAATTTTATCTTGTGTTTCATCAATCTTCCAAGAGTCAAGGCATGGACTTATTTATAGATGTAGTATCCTAGTCTTTAAGGAAACAAGAGCAATTGGAAACCGAGAAGGTTTAGGAAGCTTACCTTAAGCTAATCCTATTCCATTAGGAAACCAATTCCAAAAGGAAATCAAATAGCTTCTTAATTCCTTTTAGGAAACTAATTTCCATCAAGACTTAGAATATTTATAATTAAGTCCTTTAAGTTAATTTATCACATAAATTAACCCCATAAGTATCTTATACTTATCTTAATAACAATTTAACCCAAAGACCATGTTCTTATTGTGTGTGACCCATTAGGTTCCATTCACGTTGGCAATAAGTACAAATTATAACTCATCAATTAATTAATTAAGAGCCAGATAAATTAACACTTTAATTTATCATTAATTCACTAATTAATTAATTTGCACTTATAGATCATGAGTGGCGTCTAGCAATGCATCATGACCACCCAAGTGAATAGGAAAGTCATATGGTAGACTACACCTATCAATGACAATGTTACCGTGTAATTAATATCCTTTCACCACACTATATCCCAATTAGTCTAAGAGTGTAGTGCGCACTCTTTAAATGACTAATTAATGATTTCTTGTTCCCGAAATATAACTTTCCATAAAAGTATAACCATGATACTCTTTCAAGTCATACTTTCACTTTTGCGCAAAAGATTCTTTAAGTCATATTTCAACAAGTGGCCAATCCGGGATATACTCTCCTATAATAAGGAGTGGTGAATCCTATATCGATTACTCACTATCCTTCCATGCTTCATACTATACCCAATCTCTACCGTATGGGCTACTCTTTTATGAGCACCGAGCAATAGAGTCAAAGCATAGCAATCCACACTCAAGATACCATGGTAATCTCAAGTCTAAGGATCACTTACACCATTGCCATTAAGAGTATAATTCATTAGCACTATGAATAGTAACTCTCGGCGGATCAATCCAATGAACTTGTTCTCTAACAAGCATCCACATACTAGCTTAGGTGTCACACGCCATAGTTGACGAGATCAACTACTACTTACCATAAGTAGAGGCAAAGTATGTGCTAGTCTTCCCATATTAATGATGTCCAATCTCATTAATACTACGACTAGGGATATTTAAGAATATAACTTAATGTGTAATAAGAGTCTCATCATTGTAACTCTTACAATCTCTTATACACAGTTAATATTCTATGGACTTTATCAAATAAACAAGTAATATTAATAACAGTATTAAATGACAAAGAAAATGCCACATATATAAGTATAACACGAAATAAGCGTAATAAAAATCCCAAAAACTAACTTGGTTTTAGGGTATACACTAACATGAAGTCTATGGTGGAGGTCACGAGTATAATAGCTTGGCACAAACCTCTTCTTCATAATTGCTTTCATCTCACGCCAAGTTCTCACGGGCTCCTCGTCACATCTCTTCCTTTCCCTAACAAGCTTATCCCACCAAATGCTAGCATAGTTAGTAAATTCAACTGCAGCTAATTGAACTTTCTTTACCTTAGAGTAGTTGTGGCAGTTGAAACCATGCTCTACTTTGCGTTCCCATTCAAGGTACGCCTCAGGATCAAGCTTTCCTTGGAATGAAGGTATCTTCATCTTGATGCTTCCAAGATTGCTATCTTGGTTATTTGTATCCCTCCTTCCTCTTCTTTGCACTACACCTTCATAATCTGAATCATAATCCTCTTTTTCTTCCTCAACGATTGGATTATTGAACACTCTTGCTTTCCCCTTCACGGATGACTCTACATCATCCATGTGTGTATGCATCCTCCTAAAGTCCTCTTGCATGGTTCTCAACAAGGTCTCAATGTCCTTAAGCTTTTGGTCAACTTGCTCGGCCATGACTACAAAGAAAATCCTGCAAAAACAAGTTATTAACAATAAACAAATAAAAAGGAAATTGCATTACTTCTCTCCCTTAGTGTTTGGCACTCGATTCCCTCAAGTAGATTGGATTTTACCCTCAAATAAGCTCACAACTAAGCCTTTTTTCACTCAAAGAATCTTCTTGTAAGCTCTTTGATGAAGAACCAGCTCAATCAATCCCACCAAGGACCTATAGCAACCTCAACTTGTAAAGAGTAAATGTAGAGGCCAAGAAAATTAAGCTTAGAGTGTTTTTGATCAAGAGAATAAATCAAAAAATAGATAAGAATCAAGAATTGACACAAAAATAGACACCCTAATGTGTGGTATAAATGTGTAAAAATTCTTGATTTTTAATGTTCTCTTGAAAAAAAATACTAATATTCTTGTGCAAAAAGTAAAACTCCAACTCTAATTTCACTTTCCAAAATGAATTCTTGAACAAATAGCAACACAACCAATTAGGAAACTTAAAAATCACGGACAGGAAGCCCTTCCTAGTGTGAAAACACGGACACACACTCCTCAAGCAGCTGCAAAACACAGAAAAAATAAAAAGGAAAGAAGGCCTAACCGCCACTTGCTAAAAAGAAAGAAAAGGAAGTTACTTGTTTTTGTGGAATAAGTTTCCAAATCCCCTTTGTAAGTACTTTCCCTTTCCCAATTGGTTTCCCAAAGCCAAATAACTTCCAAACTAACACCTTTTTGACTCCTTTTCACAACAAAATTTCTGGAAAAAATCGCACCAGAAATTCGTCCACCAAAAACACCAAAATTCAGCAACTCTTATGAAGGCAAACCCTAACCAAAACCCTAGTTTTTGAAGAAACCCTTTAACCAACCCTTCAAGGCTGTCAAGAACTTCAATATTTGCTCAAGAAAGTCCAAGAACTGACCCAAGAACCTCAAGAAATCAGTCAAACAATTTCAAAAAATCAGTCCAGAAAATTTCCAGCAACTCACAAACTTCAAGAACTCAACTTACAAACCAAGAAGTGCAAGAAACTTATCAAGAACTTCAAGATACTTATCAAGAACTTCAAGAAACTTATCAAGAACTTCAAGAAAGCTCAAGAACTTGTTCAAGAACCTCAAGAAACTCAAGAACACTCCTGGACAGATTTATAGATTTCAAGAATTACAACAAGTAAGTCCAATAAGTCCAAGAACTTGTATCCAAACACCAAGAAACTTCAAGAAATTGTTGAGCAACGATTTTGTGCATGGTTTTTGCTTGTTGTGCACTCCTTTTTACTCTCCTTTTCCCTTGTTTTTCTTTGTGCTTTGTCTCTTTTTTTTTTTTCTTATGCACGACTTTTTTTTTTTCACAAACGACTTTTTTTTTTCTTCACGTAAATAACATCAAGAACACAATTAAATCTCCAAGAAATCTGGTTGCATGAAATTTTATGTTCAAGAAACCCTTTTTCTTGCAAATTTTTGACACAAGAAATTCAAGAAAACACCAAAAACAGTCAAGAAACACAAATACCACACAAGACCTAGAATTCTTGATTGAGAAGCAACCAAGAACAACTCTAAACACCTAAAGCACAAATTTTAATCAAAGAAAACAACGAAAAAATTGCAGAATTTTTTTTTGGACGAAAATTGAAAGAAAGCTAGACACTAAACACAAATTATTATGACTAGGCTCGAAGCTCTTTGCCACAATAACACACAAGAACACGAAGACACAATAAGAAGGGATATATCCGAATTTTTCAAGAGAAAATTGGATTGGAAAAAACTAGAAAAATCCAAGAAGATGGCTCTGATACCACTTGATGTGCGCACGGTTGCGTTGCCAAGAAAGTTTTGGATTTCAGGTATGCAACTCGTTGAACTCAAGACCTCGTTTGATTCATGAACCAAGGAACCTTGACGTGGAGTTGTTTTGCCTTGAATTCTTCCCTTGAAGATGAGCACGCCTAAGAACAACTAGAATTAGACCAAGTTGAGCGAGTTCAATCGTCTAACCTAATTAACTCTAAGACTTGATCAAAAACACAAGAAAAACTCTAAGCGAAGTTGGTGGTCGCCACAAGCAAGCTTGATAAGACCAAGAGTAGTTCTTAATCGACAAACAACCAAGAAAATTCTCAAAGAGAACACACGATTTTTCTGAAATTTCTGAATAAAATTCGTAACTACAAAATATGGCCTATAAATAGGCTTACAAAGAATATTCTAGAGTTGTGAAAATAGACTTAACTTCTAGGACAAAACCTATACTAATGAAACTACCAAAACAAAGCATGATTTAACAAAAATATCGCCACTAATAAACCCTAATGGGCTGGCGGTACATTAAGCCCACAAAACTATCAAATGGACTTCAATTCTTCAAGCTCTCCATGCGTGTGGCCCATGAAGTCCTCATCCAATGTTTGTTCAGCCCAAATCACATTAATGAGTTGTTTGGATTGCCCCTTTGAGCTCAATTGCAAAGCCTCCTCATATGAGTCCAATATGAGTCCATGCAAAGCATCCTTCATTCTTCTAGTTCTTGCTCTAGTCATTGGACCATCTAAACCTTTAAGTACATCATTGGAGCTCCCCAAACTCGATCCATCATCCTTGGAACATCCCTCTTGAAGATCTCCAACTTGTGACTCATCACCTTCAAAAACTTTGCATACTTTGGCATCTATGAAAGAGTTTCAACAAATGGAATGTTAATCTGTAATTGTTTGAAAAGCTCTAGAAATTTACCAAAGCGCTCATCTTGATGGTCTTTCTAATGTCTACTTAGGTAGGGGACTGGTGGCTTGTACTCTTTCACTACCATCTTTTTGGGCTCCACCTCTTTCTTCTACATCTTATTTTTAGAAGTATTGATATACTTGGTCATCAATTCGTCAAGGTTTGATTTCTTCTCATACTGAGGTTGAGGTGAGGCTATGGATGATATCCATGTGATAGTTGTTGTCTTTGTTGCCCTTGATTCTCCAAAGAGAAATTTGGGTGATTTCTCCAACTTGGATTGTATGTGGGGTTGTTTTGGTGCCTTGAAATATTACCCAAGTAGTGAAATTGCTCATCCGGTTGTTGCATTACATTGACTGCTTGGCACTCATAGTTAGGATGTTCACCCCGACACATGTCACGTTGCATCACTTGAAATGGCCTTTGATTCACCAAAATGCCATCGATCTTCTTGTTTAAAGCCTCAACTTGGATGGCAAGTGCTATGACTGCATCCATATCATAGACTCCAGATGGCTTGCTTGGCCTAGAATGGGTAGCTTATCATTGGTAGCTGTTCATGGCCATTTCCTCAATAAGCTCCAGAGCCACTTTTAGTATCTTGCTATTTAAAGTACCTCCCGCTACTGCATCAATCATTTGCCTTGTAGTTAGATTGAGCCCATTGTAAAATGTTTGAACCTACATAGGCAATACATGGTGGGGACACTTCCTCAACTATTCCTTAAATCTTTCCCAAGTATCATACAAGGTCTCAGCTTCAATTTGGGCAAAAAAAAAATACGTCATTCTTCATTTTAGCAATTTTGGTAGGAGGAAAATATTTTGCTAAGAACTTCTCCGCTATTTGATCCCAAGTAGTGATAAAGCCCTGAGGTAGAGAACTTAGCCATTGCTTGGCCCTATTCCTTAATGGGGATGAAAACAACCTCAACCTGATAGCATCATCTGTTGTCCCATTAATTTTGAATATATCACATATCTCCAAGAAGTTGGCAAGATGAGTTTTTTAGTCTTTAGTAAACCATCAAATTGAACATATTGTTGCACCATTTGGATGATGTGAGGCTTGGTTTCAAAATTATTTGCTACAACAGGAGGTCGAATTATGCTAGACTCCATTCCCATCAATAAGGGTCTAGCATAATTGGACATTGTTATCGGACTTTGGGGTGGCTATCTTCTATGCTCTTTCAAAGGAGGGTCAAACAGATGTTGGTTATCTGCCATATTTAGCCCTTTTTCTGCGATCTCATGGTAGAAAAATGCCATAAAAACAAATCAAATAAACAAATAGTAAATTGACTAAAAGAAAGAAAACTGCTAAAAAGCAAGTAATAGCTATAGTAATAAAATGCAAGTTTTACTAATATCGCCGATTCCCGACAATGGCGCCAAAAACTTGGTGCTTTTCCTTTGAACTATATACCAATGAGACTCGAGGCAACTGCACTCATCGTTCTCATAGCACAGTATATGGAGGCACCGAGTATCATTTCCTAAAGGATCGCGAGTACTAAAATTACTTTCATTATGTATCATCTAAGATGGTGTAGACACCAAATTTTGACACACCCGTTTGTAAAAAATGTATTTATATTTCATTTGGGGGTACATTTGTTTTTCGGGGACTAATTGCAATTTTTGGATAAATTATGACTAATTAGTCATATCAGGGGCAAAATGGTAATTTTAGCATGAAGATACCTTTTATTTCATTTAAATTTCTAAATTAATATCTTTTATGTTTGATGATTTTTCTAATTTTAATATTTTTTGGAGTCATTTAGTGATTATTTAGAATTTTGGTATTTTCAAGTTAAAACACGTTTTCCAATGCAGCCTTGTTATTAGAATTTTTGTGTGAAAATTTTCATATGTGCATTTTATATATTTGTAAATTTTATGTAAAAAATTTTCATGATTTTTAGAGGCCATCTGGTATTTATTTCAAATTTTACCTTTTTTTTACCTATTAATGGTATATTTCCCAATGTTACATTAGTTACTAACTTTTACATAAATTTTCTTTCTTCTTATAATTTTAAATTTTAATATATATATATTTTAATTTTAGGGAGTCCAAGTGTTTTTATTCCGTTACATTTCATTTTCTTTATTTTCCTTACCAATTTACCCAAAACAAAAAAAAAACTAAAGCTGTTGCAACACATCTTGCTATTGTATGCATAGTAGCATCCTGCGTGCAATCGGTTTCAAGGCTGCCAACCAGCCATGTCTTCAACCACCAACTCACCAGCTCCCTTCCATCATTCACCTAAAACCATCATTCACCAGATTTTTAGGATTTTTGGTTCATTCAACATCATGGCACCCTCACAAAAAACTCTTCTCTCGACCCTCTCTCTTAACACACAACTCTCCCTCAACACTCATGGCCCTCACAACTGCACACACCAAACACACACTTGCACTCTTTCACAATTCACTCCCTCATCCTTGTAATCTCACAGCCGGCAAAACTCACACACCACACACATTAACACACACTCGTTCATACTCAAACACTCACAACCCAATTCACCACCATAAACCACCTGCAATTCCCACCGAAAGCCTCCCCAAAGCACACACACACCCTACCAGATCATCACCAGTCCAATTGCCAGCTAACTCCTCACCATCACCCAGCCACGGACCATCAACAAGCTACTCCAAATCCAAGCCACCAGTGACCAGCAGTAGCACCACCAACATCAGCAAAAGCACTTCAACCCAAATTTGAGGTAAAGAAATCTTTTGCTCTTTAATCTTCAACCTTGTTTCTTGGCCAAATTGATGAAATTGTGTTTGTTTATTCATAATTTGATTGATTGTTTTTAGGATTGAGTGGGGTACTTCGGACTTTAGAAGAAATGGATGTTCAGATTGAAGAGAGTTCATAAATTTAGATGGAAAAATGATTTGAGTATCTAAAGGATTGGGTTTTTGTTTCCCTCAGTTAAACAGTAATTGAATTTGTGGGGAAGGAGTTTTGACTAGCATGGATTCTTTTATTCGTTTGAGTAACTGGTGAGTAGGAGGTTCTAGTTTTCTTTATTCTTTCGCTACTTTAAGTTCTATAGCTGATTGGGAAGTTGGAATTATTCTTTAGAGTTAGGTTCTTCAGTTTAGTTTAATTCTTTAGTTATTTAGTTGTTTTAGTAACATAGCTTTTGGATAGAATATTTATTTTAATTCATTGAGGTACAACTGATTCAGGCTTAATTTACATTGCTTTTTTTTATTATTTTGGTTAATTGTCTATTAAAGTGAATATTTATGTTTTAACCCACAAGATTATTGTTAATCGTATTGTGTTTCTGAGCATTTATGTTTTTCTTGCATCTTAGCCCCAATATTGGTAGATCTGTAAGGTAATAGCATAGGTAACGCAGCGGAAAAATAAAACTTTATTACCTTAACCATGGATCTCTTTGACATATCTATATGATTAACAAGGGGGTTTGCATGAAGATTATCTTAAGCACAGAAGATTTCTATGCTACTAGGCAAAGATCCTTCGAAGAAGATGTTAGATCTACCACGAAAAAGCCCTCCAAGCATAGAGCTTCTAACGATATCCACACGAACAACTTCTTTGGGAACCTTGTAGGCTTGCTTGCTTTGACTTTTGAGTGCTATCTCCCTTGAATTATTCAAGAACACAAGAAGAAGAAAAACCTAACAATTAGGAGAGAGAGAGAGACGCCTAGAGAGAGAAAGAGGTGTGCCTTTTTCTTTCTTCAATTTTCTCTCACTAGTTTTCTTTTTGTGTTGCAATAATAATTCAAGAGTCAAAGCATGAATCTATTTATAGAGGTAGTATTCTAGTCTTTTAGGAAATAAAGCTAATTGGAAACCAAGAAGGTTTAGGTAACTTGCTTTAAGCTAATCCTTCTCCTTTAGGAAATCTATTCCATAAGGAAACCAATTAGTTACTTTATTTCTTTTAGGAAACCAATTTCCTGCAAGGCTTAGAAGTTAATTTATCTCATAAATTAACCCCATAAGTATCTCATACTTATCTTAATTACATTTTAACCCAAAGATTTTGTTCTTTATGTGTGTGACCCATTAGGTTCCATTCACGTTGGCAATAAGTATAAATTATAACTCATTAATTGAGTTAGATAAATTAAACACTTTTAATTTATCATATAAATTATAACTCATTAATTGAGCTAGATAAATTAAACACTTTTAATTTATAATTAATTCACTAATTAATCAATTCATACTTATAGATCAGGAGTGGCGTCTAGCAATGCATCATGACCACCCAAGTGAATAGGAAAGTCATATGGTAGACCATACCCTTCAATAACAATGTTACCATGTAATTAATATCCTTTCACCACACTATATCCCAATTAGTCTAAAAGTATAGTGCATACTTTAATAATGACTAATTTATATTTCCTTGTTCCAGAAATATAACTCTCCATGATGTATAACCTTGAAACTAATTCCAAGTTATACTATCACTTCTGCAGAAGATTTCTGAGTTAATATTTCCAACAAGTGGCCATAAAGGGATATACTCTCCTATTAAGGAGTGGTGAATCCTATATTGATTACTCACTATCTTTCCATGCTTCAAACTCTACCCAAGCTCTAACCTATGGGCTACCCTTTTACGGGCACCGAGGAATAGAGTCAAAGTATAGCAATCCACACTCAAGATACTATGGTAATCTCAAGTCAAAGGATCACTTACACCATTGCCATTAAGAGTTCAACCATTGGCACTATAGTTGAAACTCTTGGCGGATCAATCCAATGAACTTGTTCTTAAACAAGCATTCACATACCAACTTAAGTGTCACGCACACCATAGTCAATGAGATCAACTACTACTTACCATAAGTAGAGGCAAAGTATGTGCTAGTCTATCCGCATTAATGATGTCCAATCTCATTAATACTATGACTAGGGATATTTAAGAATATGACTTTATGTATTAGAGTCTCATAATTGTAACCCTTACAATCTATAATACACAGTCAATATTCTAAGGACTTTATCAATCAAACAAGTAACATGGAAATACGAGTATAGATGATAAAGAAAAATACCGCATGGATAAATATAACATAAATAAGTGTAACACAAAACACCTTAAACCATCTTGGTTTTAGGGCATACACTAACAAGATCGACCCCCCTAAGTGTCATTTTCTTTTAATCATATCCTGAATAAATTTCTGGTTTAGTCCCTAAAGTTGTTGAAATTTTCAATCAGCCCTTAAAACTTTCAAAAATTTTCATTTAATCCCCTAGGATTGGTTGCATTTTTCAATTTGCCCCCCAAAGACTTGCTAGACCTTTTTTTATTTTATTTTATTTTATTTTCATTAACCCCTGGAACTTGCTGAATTATATTTTTACCCTCCAATGTTGCTGAAAATTGCATTTTGCCCCCCAAGCTTGCTAGAATTACATTTTTATCCTCCAATCTTGCTGAAAATTATTTTTTGTGCCAAAACTTGCTATAATTTTTATTTTTGGATCCCCATAATTGCTGTAATTTATTTTTTCACCCCTAAGCTTGCTAGAATTATATTTTTACCCGTGAATATTGTTGGAAATTAAAATTTAGTCCTTGAGTTTGCTGAAATTATATTTTTGCCCCTATGCATTCCTAAAAGTTATGATTTTTGTCTTTGTGTCTGCTGGAAATTGTATTTTCGGCCATAGAACATTGCTGGAATTTATGTTTTTGCCCCCCAAGTGGCCTAGAATTTGCATTTTAGTCCTTGAATGTTGCTGGAAATTGTAATTTGATTTCTCACACTTGCTAGAAGTTATATTTTTTGCCCAAAACTTGCTGTAATTTTTATTTTTTTGGCTCCCCATAATCGCTGTAATTTATTTTTCATCCTTAGGCTTGCTGGAATTTATGTTTTTGTCCCTTAGTTTGCTGGAATTTGCATTTTTCTCCCTAGAATATTGCCCCATTTACATTTTACCTCACAAATTGTTGGGATTTACTTTGTTATGCTTTATTTATTTAAATAGTGGTACCTTTGACATGTTTGTTCATTTTATTAGCAATTTATACCAAGTCTTCAAATGGGAGGTACCTCTATTATCCTTTTAATATCTCTTTATGTGCTCCTAAGTGCTCCTATGTGTTTTTCTTATGTACTTTTTTTATGTTTCTTTTTGTGTTTATTATATTTACTTATGTGTGAGCATTTATTTATGTCATGTTATTTATTTGAATTTAATTTTAATTATTCAGAGAGATGTAATAGATATGTTATATTTTATTTTACAAAAGTTTGTATTTAGATAGTTAATGTAATAGATAGGTTATATTTTATTTATTTGATAGAAAACTTTTTGTATTTTAGATAGTAAATGTAATAGATAGGTTAGATAGGTTATTTTTCTTATCTTTACCCATTTCTAGATTGTAATTAGGCTTTTCCCTAGATGTAATAGTTAGGGTTTTTGTGTGCTACCCGCTTATTTGCTTTTACTTCGCTTTCCTTAGGGTTTTGCATCTAGAATATTATGCTTATGTGCTATGTACTCCTATGTGCTATTATTTACTTCTATGTGATTATTGCTTTAATTTATTTTATTTATTACTTGCTTTATTATGATATATGTGTATTGTAGCCACATTAGTCCAATGCTAGTTGTGGTTAATTCTGGTACCTTCGCTAGTCCAATGCTAGTGAGGAATTTCTAGAAAATGGGCTAGTCCAACGCTAGACCCTTAGATCATTTTAGTATTAGATCACTCCTTGTGTGCATTTCATATCATTTCACACAGTTTTTCCCCTTTTTAGACCTTTTCCATTTTTGCATGGTTTTTATGTATTATTATTCTTATTATTATCTATTTTTACATATATTTAGTGCATGACATTTAGGCTACATTTCACATAGAATCTTAGGTCATTTGTGTGATTTGACTAGAAATAGTCATCTACTTACGTGGAAAATGGGGGTTTAACATGCTGTTTCCCCCTCCGTGAGTAGGAATAGTTAGTCACGAGTTTATTAGTCGCCTGTACCCATTATGTTGCATTCCCTTTCTTTGATCACTTATATCTATATTTACATTTTTATTTTTCATTTTTTGCATTTCATTTTTGCATAGCTCGTGACTCCTTCGAGGTCTCATTTTGGGTTACACAATTAATGCATTAATTCGAATTAAACCTTGAAGGGACATTTTGCCCTCTCGACATCTCTTTTAGGTCTAGGCTTTGCCTCCATATAGCTACATCCAAATGTGATAGAATTTAGGGTTACATTACGAAGATTTTGACTAAATTTCGCAACTAGTTTCGGCTAGGTTGAAAGGGTACCTTAGGCACGAGCCTTTGCCTTCCCTATCTTCAATTGTGACTCTCGAGCTCATTTCTCTCGTTTTCAAAAACCTAGAGTTGTCTAAAAAGGGTTTTTTCCTATTTTTATTGCATTTTTAAAAAAAAACATTTCCTAAAGAAATCCTTCTTGATTTTCTTACCTTTTATAATAAAATATTTTTGGTGACTTGGTACACCAAAACTCAATACCAAGTGACAACTCCTTTCTTTTATAAAAACCCTTTTTTAGACTTTATTTTCGGGCGCAAAATCGTCGCATTTTTAAAGTCCCATTTTAGGCCAGTTTCTTTTCTTTTTTTTAAATAAAGCATTTTTCAAAAATCACATTTTGTCAAACCACACTCTTTTTCCCCACTAAATCTTTTTTCTCGTCAAATGGGGAGTGACAGATGGAATAGAGGGAAAACTAAAATGTGGTGAATAGAGAGAATACTAATTAGATTGAGAATAGAGGGAAAACAACAAGGTAACAAAGTGAAGTCTAGATGTGGTGACCCCTAATACTTCCAAAATGAAATCAATTATGGATTAATTAGATAATTATCCCACTAAATTGGACCATTGGACCCTTAAACCCCTCAATTAGGCTTAAAATGTAAGGAAATAAGGGGAGTAATGCAACAGAAAATTTAAAAATTTATTACCTTAGCCATTGATCTCTTTGATATAATCGATACGATTAAAGGGTGTTTAGCACAAATACCTCAAGCATAGAAGGTTTCTATGCTTCAAAGGGCAAGATCCTATTTGATGAAGGTGTTGATCTACCATGAAAAGCCCTCCAAGTGTCGAGCCTCCAACGGTATCCACACGAACATGATCTTTAGGAACCTTTGGGCTTGATTGCCTTGCCTTTTGAGTGCTAGCTCCCTTGAATATCATGAAGAACACAAGAACAAGAAGAAAGAAGAAGATGAAACCCTAACAATTAGGGAAGGAGATGGCATTTTTTTTTTGAGAAGAAAATCGCCTCTCACAATTTTTCTCTCTCTAAATTTTATCTTGTGTTTCATCAATCTATCAAGAGTCAAGACAGGGACTTATTTATAGATGTAGTATCCTAGTCTTTAAGGAAACAAGAGCAATTGGAAACCAAGAAGGTTTAGGAAGCTTACCTTAAGCTAATCCTATTCCTTTAGGAAACCTATTCCAAAAGGAAACCAAATACCTTCTTAATTCCTTTCAGGAAACTAATTTCCATCAAGATTGTCGCGCCCCATTTTTCGAAAGACGGAAAAAAGAATGATTATGCTTATTTGTTGGAAAAAGAGTGTATGTTTTTTGTAAAATGATTTTTTAGAAAATGTTTTATAAAAGATATTTTGACAAAAAAAAATGTGATTTTTAGAAAATGCTTTATTTTGAAAACAAAAAGAAAATGGCCTAAACTGGGACTTTAAAATGTGACAGTTTTTGGGCCCGAAAATAAAGTCTAAAAAGGGTTTTTAGTAAAAAGGGAGTCACCACTTGGTATTGAGTTTTGGTGTACCAAGTCATCGAAAAATATTTTATAAAGGTAAGAAAATTGAGAATGATTTATTTAGAAAATGATTTTGAGAAAATATAAGAAAAACAAGAAAACCTTTTTTAAGACAACTCCAGGTCTTTGAAAATAAGAGAAAAAGGTTCAGTTGTCACAGTTGAAGAAAGGGAAGGCAAAGGTTTACACCTAAGGCACCCTTTCAACCTAGCCGAAACTAGTTGCGAGGTTTAGTCCAAATTTTCCTAATATACCCCTAAGATTTTATATCATTTGGATGCAACTATATGAATGCAACCTAGACTTAAAAAAATATATATCGTTAAGGGACAAAATGTTCCATTGAGGTTTGATCGGGATTACTGCATTAATTGTGAAACCCGAGTCTAGACCTCAATGGAGTCACGAGTGTAGATGCAAAATGGAATGCAAAAAGAAAAGGAAAATAGTAATATGGATAATAAGTGAACAAAGAAAGTAGGGATGTAACATAATGGATACGGGGGACTAACGTCTCATGACTGAATGTTTCTACTCACGGAGGGGGGAACGGCATGTATGCCACCGCTTCCCACGTAAATAGATGACTATTTCTTGTCAAAAAATTACATAAATGACCTAAGATTCTATGTGAAATGTGACCTAAACGTCAATCACTAAATACATGTAAAAATAGATAATAATAATAATAATAATACATATAAACCATGCAAAAAATGGAAAAAGGCCTAAAAAAGAGAAAATGTGTGTGAAATGGTATGAAATGTGATATCCTTTTTGCAACACTATGGATACGCTAGGCAAGTGTACCTATCGTTCCGTAGTAAAGGGGTATAAGGAGTACCGAATGTCGTACCCACAGGGACTTAACAAGTACTAGTAATTACCTGCACTTTATTATCTAGTCTAATTTAGACGATAGAATGAGACAATAACAAACTAATCTAAGTAATAAATAACCGGGAATGCCAACGGATCAAACGCAAAGAGTTGAAAAAGGAAGCAATGCAGTATTTTAAACGTAAGACTCGGAAATGGAATCCCCCTAACCCTGGGTATTAGCCTTAATACGTGCCCAACGGATTACTCAACTCAATTGACCCTAAAATCCCGTTATCAAGTTGTAATCTTTCTCAAGCTTACCACTTCTATCCCTAGGTTGATTGTTTGGAATCTCTTCTCAACTCAAAACCCCTAGAAGATGCAATATAATCAATGGATTTTATCATAAGAATGGATTCACACCCACGTAGGAGAACTTATGGAATTCTATTTCTAGCAATTCATGCAAGTTCTTTTACTCAAGAGTTGTTCTTAATTAATTGAGTGACTTCTCAATTACTCATCCAATATAACAATTAAGATTGAATTCGTGCACAAAAACCCAATCCAATTCATCAATAAACCCAAAAGTAAACCAATCAAAGGTGAGATTTTTTCCATTAGAACAGCAAATTAAAACATCATAAACAAAGGTTAGGGTTCAACCCTTCCAAGTCTTTAAACAAATCTACTCCATAATAAAGGGAAAAAGTTCAACAAACAACAAAGAAAGCAATGAAAAACTCATTCTCATGTAATTTCTTCACTCTTCTTTACTGCAGAAAATCCCTTGTTGCTGCTGCAATTCTTCTTCTTCTTTCAAGTCTTGAGTCTTTCTTCCTTCGCGTCTCCCTTTTTTCTTCTTTTTGCCCTCCTAGAGCTCTCTTTATTCCCCCCTTTCGTTCCCCTCTCAACTATGATTCTTTCTTCCTTTTTTTTTTTCAAACTTCGCCTTGAAAACACACTGAATCACAGATTTATGCCACTCATCCGTGGCCTCATCCGCGGCGCGGCTGAGACCGCGGATGAAAAGTTGTCCGGGTCTGGCGCCACCCGCGCCATCATCCGCGGCGCGGGTGATGCCGCGGATGCCGACAGAAAACTTTCTTGTGCATTGGCCGAGTCACTGTTCTCACCCGCGACCTCATCCGCGGAGCGGATGAAGGCGCGGATGGGGACAGTATCTCTAATTCCTTCCAGCCATTGTTTTGTACTTGTAATCTTGCGTTCCTATTTCGCGTACACTCAACCATCCTTTGGTGTTCGGCAGAAGGTGGTGAAAAATCCTATAAATACATGAAAAACAAACCAAATGAGTAGCTCCCCAGTCAAATTCACTCAAGAATCCAAAAGAAAGAAAAAATCACAGTTATTAAGCCAAACTTGTAACGAAAAACACGTAAATCCTAGCCTAAACACGCCTAAAAATCTAGTCACTTTGGCCATTATCAAAATGCACACGAGAAATGATTTTAATACTAAAATGACCTAAGGGTCTAGCATTGGACTAGCCCATTTTCTAGAAATTCTCCACTAGCATTGGACTAGTGAAGAAACCGGAATTAACCACAACTAGCGTTGGTCTAGTGTGGCAACGAATACATATATCATAATAAAGCAAGTAAATAAATAAATAAAAACATAAATTAAAGCAATAATCGCATATAAGCAGATAATAGCACATAGGAGCACATAGCACATAAGCATGATATTCTAGATGCAAAGTCCGAGGGAAAGCGAATAAAACACATGAGCACATAGCACACATAGCACACAAAAGCCTTAACTATTACACCGGGGAAGCCTAATTACAATCTAAAAATGAAAAAAAAGATAAGAGATGACCTATCTAACCTATCTATTACATTTTTTATCTAAAATACAAAAGGCTTTGGTGAAATAGATGAAAATATAAACTATCTATTACATTATCTATCTAAATACAAAATTTTTTGTTAAATAGAATATTACTTATCTATTACATTTCTTTGGATAATTAAAAATTAAATTTGAATAAATAAAATGACATAAATAAATAAACACTCACACATGAATAAAAATAATAAACACAAAGAGATACATAAAAAAACACATAGAATAACACATAGGAGCATGTAGGAGCACATAGAGAGACATTGAAAGGATAATAGGGGTACCTCCCATTCGAAAACTCGGTATGAATGCTAACAACATGAACAAACTTATTAAGGCACCACTATTTAAATAAATAAACCATTAATTAAATAATTTCATATTAACCACTATAACCATGCCACAATTGTTCAAAACAATTACAACAATAATAAACAAAAAATTTAAAAGCAATAATTAAATATTTAGGAAGAAAATAAAAAGTGGTTAGTTAAAAAACGTTAAAAGTAAATAAAATAAAAAAAATAAAGATAATAAAAATAATAAAAAATAAAATACAATAATTCATAATTAATCTTTTAGCACACAAATAAAAATCACCAAAATAACTAAAAGAGAAATAAAGAAACTAATTTGAGCATTAATTAGATAAAAAGACCAAATTTTGGAACATTAAAATAAAAATAAAATATGAAAAGAAATAATTAAAAAGCCTTGAGGAATTAATAAAATTCTTTTTTTTTGACAAAAAATAAAAATGTTCCAAGGTTTGGGGTTAAAAGTGGAAATTTAGGCAAATATTCCAGAGTAAAAATATAATTTACAACAAACTAAAGGGTAAAATTACAATTTCAAACCATAGTTAAGGTAATAATATAATTTACGACAAATTTAAAAGGCTAAAATATAATTTCCAGCAAGCATAATGCCAAAAATAAAAATTTCCAGCAATACTTTAACGTCAAAAATGTAATTTCAGCAGACTTGGGGAGTGAAAATGCAATTCCAGCAACATTCAAGATTAAAAATGCAGTTTTTAGCAACATTCAAAGGCTAAAATGCAAGTTCTAGCTACTTGGGGGGCAAAAATATAAATTCCAGCAACATTTGAGGGTAATAATGTAATTCCAGCAAAGCATAACGGCAAAAATAAAATTTCAGCAAGGTTGGGGGACAAGAATGCAATTTTCAGCAACATGAGGGACCAAATTTACAATTTCCAGCAACATTCAAGGGCTAAAAATACAATTCCATCAAACTTGCGGAGTAAAAATGCAAACCATAGTAAACCTAGGGGTAAAAATGTAATTTCAGCAAGACTTAAGGGACAAAATAGTAATTTCAGCAAACTTAGGGGTATAAATGTAATTCCAGCAACATTCAAGAGTGAAAATGCAATTTTTAGCTACTTGGAGGGCAAAAATATAAATTCCAGCAAGTTTAAAACTAAATTGCAATTATTTTGGACATAATTGAAAGGAAACACAAATTCTAGGGGTCAACTTAAATAAATAAGGACTTAAATGAAGTAAACTAAAAGTATTGAAGGGCATAATCAAGCAATCAAGAACCTGAGGGGCAAAACATAACTACCTAATCTAATAAAATAATAAACAATAAATAAACTAACCAAAACTACGTTGTTTTATGTTAAAACGACGTAGTTTTGTGACCTCTTTTTTTTTAATGATTTTCTCACATTTTTTCTTTCTTTTTCTTCTTTCTTTTTCTTTCTTCTTTCTTTCTTCTTTCTTTCTTCTTTCTAGATTTCTTTTTTTTTTGTCTCTTTTTTCTTCTGGTTCGTTCTCTCTCTCTCTCTCTCTCTCTCTCTCTCTCTCTCTCTCTCTTTCTTCCTTCTTCTTCTTCCCCTATTCTCTCTCTTCTCTCCAACTCTCTGATTTCTCTCTCTCTCTCTCTTTTCTCCTTTCTCTCTTCGTTTCCCCTCTCCCTTGGATTCTCTCTCTCTCTCTCTCGGATTCTCTCTCTTAATTCTTCTTCAAAAATCAATTTCCCCAAATCTATTCCATTAATTTCCAAATTCTAAATTACACATTAGAAATGAATCCACTAATATCAATTAATAGGAATTAAGGGAGAAAATCATGAATTTATTTACTTAGTTTCGAGATGGAGGCTGGTGAAGTGGTAGAGCTACCAAAGGTGGTGGGGTTCGGTGGTGCAGTGGTGAGGCTTTGAGGGTGGTTGTAAGGCTGGTAATGTGGTGTTTGAATGGCTATGCTACTGGTGCAATGCTTGTGTTTGTGAATTTCGATTTTGTATGTGTGTGTGACCTCCGTATGTGCGTGAATGTGGCTTTCTGTGTGTTTGTGATGTTGTGCATGTAAAATTAGTGAAGTGTGTGCATGTTAGTGTAGTGAAAGCAGAGAGAGTGAGAACTGTGTGCAAATTAAAGTGCAGTGAATGAGTGTGCAAGTGAGAGAGCCGAAAAAGAATGCAAGTGTCTGTGTTGTTTGTGTATAGGGGTGTGTATGTCTGTGTGTGTATTTTGTGCAATTGTGTGTATAAGTGTGATTGTGCTGCGACTATGGGTGTGTGCTTGTGTGTGCAGGTGAAATGTGTGTGCCTGTGTGTAACACCCTAGAAATTCATATAAGAATTATTTAACTCATGTTTGTCCATTAGTAGAAAAAAAATATAGAGAAAAGAAAAAGAAAAGGGAGAACCTAAAATGTACTTAAAAGAGAAAATTCTTTCATTTGAAGTTTATTATTAATTCTTGATTTATTAGTTGGAAGATTTCTTAAGTTAATTAGGTTAATTGACTAAGATTCTTTCATTATTAAGTAGGACACCTAAGTTGATGGGTTCAACGGAATAGATGACGGTCCAAGATTCTCGAATTCCAAATATGCAACCCCATCTTCTTGACCCCTTCGTAACTTGTCGAAGACCCCAAGAACAACTCGGATTGTTTTGCTCCAAATTCAACTAGATTCGTTGAACTCTCCCCTTTAAGAAACGATCCTAGACCCCTAACCAACAACGTGGTGTAGACACCTAGTCGACAATCCTATTGGACAGATTCAAACCCTCGAAGATGAACCCTAAGCGAGATTCTTGAATACTCAACAAACGCCTTGCCAAGCAATCAAGAGTAGTTCTTTAGCCAAAGAACTAAGAAAACTCAATTTGCACTCACGCACAATTGAAGAGAAAAACTCAATATTATTGATTAATGTTCTAAATTCGGATGAATAGTAACACCCTCTATAAAGAGGCGCATAACATCAAGATATAAGTTAAATATGGAAACTAACTTAACCCTAGTTGCACCATAACATAAACCTACAACTAAAGATACAACTTGGGCTATTAAACTAACGAATTAAGCCCATGAAACCCATAACCTCAAGTGACAAATAGGCTCTTCAATCGAATCCAAGTCCACTTAGCATCAAAAACTCGTATAGACAATCTGGCCAACTTTCCCTAGCTCGTTCACCAAGTTCATGAGCAATCAATGCCTCTTTAAGCTTCACACGAGCTACTTTATCACCGACTCCATAATCAACATGCATCTCTTGTGTAGACGTCCAAGGGATCCTATCATAAGTACCGTATTTGGATTAATTTCATTGGACCATTAGTTTATAGTAGTGTTTAATTTTGACTAACTTATTCTACTATTTTCTAGTCTTTTGACCAATTGAACTTTAGCTCAATTTTACTCAAAAATTTCACTTATTCTCTTGCTTTCTTTTCCTTCTCTTGGCCGAATTTCCTTTCTTTCTTTTCTTTCTTCTTGGCTGAATTTTCTTCTTTCTTTTCTTCTTGGCCAATTTTCTTCTTCTTTTTTTTTCCTTCTCTTGGCCGAATTTTTTCTCCCCTTTTCTTCTCTCTTTTGCTTTGAAATTTGTGCCATAAAGTTACTAATTACTAGGTGATAAGATATTAAAAATTTCCACTAATCAAATTTATCCAAGTTAACAACTAATACCTTAAAAGTGTTAATGTATGCCCTAAAACCAAGATGGTTTAAGGTGTTTTGTGTTACGCTTATTTATGTTATATTTATCCATGTGGTATTTTTCTTTATCATCTATACTTGTGTTTCCATGTTACTTGTTTGATTGATAAAGTCCTTAGAATATTGACTGTGTATTAGAGATTGTAAGGGTTACAATTATGAGACTCTAATACATAAAGTCATATTCTTAAATATCCCTAGTCATAGTATTAATGAGATTGGACATCATTAATGCGGATAGACTAGCACATACTTTGCCTCTACTCATGGTAAGTAGTAGTTGATCTCATTGACTATGGTGTGCGTGACACTTAAGCCGGTATGTGGATGCTTGTTTGAGAACAAGTTCATTGGATTGATCCGCCAAGAGTTTCAACTATAGTGCCAATGGTTGAACTCTTAATAGCTATGGTGTAAGTGATCCTTTGACTTGAGATTACCATAGTATCTTGAGTGTGGATTGCTATACTTTGACTCTATTTCTCAGTGCCCGTAAAAGGGTAGCTCATAGGTTAGAGATTGGGTATAGTTTGAAGCATGGAAAGGTAGTGAGTAATCAAAATAGGATTCACCACTCCTTAATAGGAGAGTATATCCCTATATGGCCACTTGTTGGAAATATTAACTCATAAATCTTCTGCAGAAGTGATAGTATAACTTGGAAGTAGTTTCAAGGTTACACATCATGGAGAGTTATATTTCTAGAACAAGAAAATATAAATTAGTCATTATTAAAGTATGCACTATACTTTTAGACTAATTGGGATATAGTGTGGTGAAAGGATATTAATTACACGGTAACATTGTCATTGAAGGGTATGGTCTACCATATGACTTTCCTATTCACTTGGATGGTCATGATGCATTGCTAGACGCCACTCATGATCTATAAGTATGAATCGATTAATTAGTGAATTAATGATAAATTAAAAGTGTTTAATTTATCTAGCTCAATTAATGAGTTATAATTTATACTTATTGCCAACGTGAATGGAACCTAATGGGTCACACACATAAAGAACAAAATCTTTGGGTTAAAATGCAATTAAGATAAGTATGAGATACTTATGGGGTTAATTTATGAGATAAATTAACTTAAAGGACTTGTTTATAAATATTCTAAGTCTTGCAGGAAATTGGTTTCCTAAAAGAAATAAAGTAACTAATTAGTTTCCTTATGGAATAGATTTCCTAAAGGAGAAGGATTAGCTTAAAGTAAGTTACCTAAACCTTCTTGGTTTCCAATTAGCTTTATTTCCTAAAAGACTAGAATACTACCTCTATAAATTGGTTCATGCTTTGACTCTTGAATTATTATTGCAACACAAAAAGAAAACTAGTGAGAGAAAAATTGAAAGAAGAAGACACGCCTCATTCTCTCTCTAGCCGTCTCTCTCTCTCTCTCCTAACTGTTAGGTTTTTCTTCTTCTTGTGTTCTTAAATAATTCAAGGGAGCTAGCACTCAAAAGTCAAAGCAAGCAAGCCTACAAGGTTCCCAAAGAAGTTGTTCGTATGGATATCGTTAGAGGCTCTACGCTTGGAGGGCTTTTTCATGGTAGATCTAACATCTTTTTCGAAGGATCTTTGCCTAGTAGCATAGAAATCTTCTGTGCTTAAGGTAATCTTCATGCAAACCCCCTTGTTAATCATATAGATATGTTAAAGAGACCCATGGTTAAGGTAATAAATTTTTATTTTTCTGCTATGTTACCTATGCTATTACCTTACAAAAAGCATAAACCCTAGCTGGACTCTTGTTATGCTTTGATTGGTCACTCTTTTTCCCACTTTTCTCTTTATTTATTTTCCATTTTCTTTGCCTATTTCTTTCTCTTTTCTTCTCTTCTTGGCCGGCCCTCCTACTTCACTTTCTTCTCTCTTTAGTTTTCATCTTCTTGAAGCTTTCTCTCCAAACTTTGGACAGCTTCACCATAGAAAGTGAGCTTCTCTTCTTCCTAAGCAAAGTTCTAAGCTTGTTTAAGGTATCTACTATGAACTTTTGCTATTAATTTCAAGTTTTATTTAGCCTTTTGTACAAGTTTAATACTAGATCCTTATTATTACAACTTGAAGATTTAAGTTTGAAATGAAGTTTCACTTGTTAGATAAAGTGTTCTCTTGGTTAGATAGACTAGTAGATAGCATTTAAACCTCGAAATCTCATGTATTATACGTTGCTTGGATGAAGAAACTTGGGCTTGAAATCTTGAATTTGAGTGGAATTTGAGTGAATTTGAGTTGGATTTAAACATAAAAGTTGTAGAACTTGTTGAAAGTTGGATTGGGTGGTTGATTTCTTGTAGGAAAAATTTTGGGTTAGTCCGGTTTTAAGGGGAGGTGCTACCGAAATTTTGGTAGAATTAAAAGAAGAAAAATGACAAGTGAGATTTTAAACCCAGAATATGCTAAATTTAGGAAATTTAGTGTGCAGAAATTTTTAGAAAATGATCTAGTAATGAATTAAATTTTCCTAGAACAAGAAAACCCTAAAAATAAAACCCTAAATCTAAACCCTAAACCCTAGGTTCAAACCCTAAACCCTAAAATCCTAAAAACCTTAGAAATGAAACCCTAGAAATAATTGGGTTATCTATTGAATTTTCTTACTAATTTACTTAGGGTTTTAATCGGAATTTCATTAGATTATTTCTTTTAAATTTCAGGACCCGAAAGCGAGTTGCGACCCTTTTACGAAATATTTTCATAGGCATTCCAGGTGAGTGTCTCTATGTGTGCATAATGCATGAAATGTTATGTTACCCTTGTAAATATTATGTGATAAAATGTGTTACTTGAGGAAAGATGTGTACTTTATTGCATCTATTCCACAATGTGTTACATGCTTTCGTGATCCAATGTATTACTTGTGTGTGAGACTTCCGCGACTAACTTCACCGTTACTTCACGGATAGTCAACCTAGTCGTGTGTGGGAGGACATAAGGTGCTGGGTGTTTTAGGGCGAGTTGTTCTTTCCCTTGAGTTGTGAATCCTCAAAGAGGCCAACTCCGGATCGAACTTTCTTGCTAGCGTGTTGGCCCTCCAAGGTCGAGATTACTCCCTGGATGTGGTAGCCTGTACGGAGGTTATAAGGTGAACGGTGGTTAGGGTCTTGCTTGTTAATACTGGCATGACCTTTGGCAAGGACCTGAGCTATTATCTCGGTCTTAACGTCATGGTTACATGATCAATACTTGCTCCTCCTGCAGTTGTGCTTGCTCCCGTAGTTGAGCCTTGTATTCGCCATTGACTACTTGTTAATTAAATTGTTCATACCCTACTTATTTAATCTTGTCAATTATCTTGTTCCATAAAATAATGAATTCCTAGTATGGTTTCATGACTTGGGCACTCACTGGGCTATTATAGCTCATCCCGTTCATTTGGTTTCTTTAACTAGGTTTCCCAAAATACTAAAGCTGGAAAAGCTACTTTTGGACATAGTAAATGTTTTGTTTCATGTATTTTGATAGCCTAACTGTGTAGGCTTTTATTGTAAATACCATGTATATTTTGGGATGTAAACTTCTTGTGATACTTGTACTTTCAAATGAATTAAATGAATATGTTTCATTATGAATGTATTTTATTTTGGGTTAAGTACGCTTGGATGTTTGAGTGAGTGCGTGATTCGAGTCCTGGTGAGAGCTAGGCAGACAATCCGCTAAGCCCTTTGGTGGGCCTCTGGGTAAAGTGGGGCTATCACAGTTGGTATCAGAGCCTAGGTTTGAATATTGTCTCTGGTTTGAAAGGTGTAAGTGTGTCGGGTAGGAATTGGGATCTAAGTCAGTTACTTTTAGGCCTGATCACCCTAAGTTGTGAGTGATAAAAATCCCAATTCCCGTGCCTAAAAACCTATGTGAATATATTTGAGAATGGCCTAGTTTATTTTCTAAGCTTGATTTTGAGGTGTGATACTTAAGTATTGTTTATTATTAAGTCTTTCTGGGTTTAGAGCTGAGTGATCTATTTTTTCTTTAAAACATGTAGGTATGTCAGAGAGTGGTCGAACTGAGGCGTCACAACCATCAGGTGCGGCTCCGTTGCAGCATGAGTACCGTAGAAGACCTATAGTGCATTACCGTGAGGGACCGGGGCATCCCTACCATACATTTTCACCTGCCCGTCGAGTACGCCCTGCATGTGGTTGTTGGAGGACATACTCCTACCCCGACCATGTTGTACTTTCATTGATTGAGGATAGTAAACGGGTTGAACGTGAGAGTAATACCTCCCAGGCCCGTGTTCATGAGCTGAGAGAGACAGTTAGAGTCCAGGCCCAGAGGATTCAAGAGTTAGAGGCTGCTGTTCGGGAAGAATAGCAGAGGACTGATGCTTTTCGAGGGTAGTACCAGGAGGTGCTTGGTCGTCTCTCATGCGTTGTGCAGCATGTCCAGGATCACACTGGATGACTTGTAGATGAGAGTGGTCTGCTGGTAGGTCACGTTCTAGATGAGGTACGAGACATGACTCAGCATGTAGGGCCGGGGCAGGCCATGCATGCACCTCTTGGGGCTGAGGAGGCTCCTGAGGGTGAGCCAGAGATGGATGTGAGCTCGGTAGGATTAGTCTAGTTGGACTAGATCTCTAGATAGAAATATGTACAAAGACTTATGCTAGTTTTGTTATGCTTGTATGTGTGACATGTTTTGTACGTGAACTTTTGAAAACGTGTAACTTGAACTGCTTGTAAATATATATGTGTGTGATCTTGCTTGGCATAAAACTTGATTTCTTTGTTTACTCTTGCATTTGTGCATTTAAAATTATATCTCGTCACTTATCACGTGAAATTTGAAATAATTCATTATTGTTATTATAGCATATTAAGTCATGAGTGGACGAGGTCGCGGTAGAGGATGTCCCCGTTGCCAAGACCAGGACGAAGACACTACTTCGAGCGTAAATCCTCCTTCAGGGGCTGACCCAATGATTGTGATCTTGAACCAAATGACTGACGTTCTAACTCAACTTGGAACTCGGCAGAACCCAGCAGTGGAAGTTGGTGGTCCTCATAGAAACCCGGCAGTAGGAGATGATGTGGCCTTAGAACGGTTTCAGAAATTTAACCCCCCCCAAGTTCAATGGCAGCCCAAATCCCGAAATCGCCAAAAAATGGTTAGAGGATATTGAGAAAATTTTTGCTGCCTTAAAGTATATTGATGAACGGCAAGTGACATTTGCCGTATTCCAGTTGGAAGGTGCTGCCACCCCTTGGTGGAATTTAATAAATGCCAAGTGGGAAAGATACCAAACTACAAGGACGTGGGCCAACTTCACTAGAGAATTTAAGGAGAAATATATTCCCGTGCGAGTACAAGAGAAACGGGAAGATGAATTTTTGAAATTGAGACAGGGAGTACTAAATGTAGCTGAGTATGAAGCTCAATTTACTAAACTATCCCATTATGCCCCGGAACTTGTGGCCACTGAATGACAGAGAAAGAGAAGATTTATTCAGGGCCTAAATTTGGAAATTCAAGATGCCCTAGCCACCGCCACTATCGAAACTTATGAAGCTGCAGTGGAAAAAGCGCAGCAAGTGGAGGAAACAAAGTCTTTGGTCCGCACGGTGAAGGCAAGAAAACGGGGAAGTGCTAGCAATGCTCGACCCTCAACCGAAAATGCTCCAGCCCCTAAGACGGGGAGGGGAACTGGAGGAGAGAGAATTGGGCAAGGTGCCCCATTCGGAAGAACAAGAGGGGCTCCGGTGAGAAGAGCTCTGCCAAGAAGTGAACAAAAGGAAGATACGCAAAAGGAGATGCGATCACCAGCTGCCCCTGTTGCCTGTGGGTATTGCAGTAAAGGTGGTCATAGTGGAGGATGACTGCTGGAGGAAGAACTATAAATGTCTGCTTTGCGGCAGTGGCGATCACCAAATAAATCAATGTCCAAGACAGACAGCCAGCAGGACCGAGCACCGCTCAACCTGGGCCCAAGGAAACCAATCAAGCCAAAGAGAGCAGGAATAAATGGAAGGTGCCAGCTCGCGTTTATGCTCTCGACAAGCGTGATGCCTAGGAGTCGTCAGCAGTTATTGAAGGCACGATTCTTGTTTTTCATCGTCTGGCTAAACTGCTAGTAGACCTTGGTTCCACCCATTCATTTGTGAACCCTCAATTTATGACTGCTCTAGAGATACAACCTATTAAATTATCTTGTGAATTGGAAGTGAGGACCCCGACTGGGGACCATTGCCTGACAACTAATCTTGTTTACCAAGATTGTGAGCTTCAGGTAGGGAGAAACAAAATTTCTAACGGACCTCATAGCTTTACCTATTCGGGGTTATGATGTAATACTAGGCATGAATTGTTTAACCCGGTATAGTGCTCAACTAAATTGCGAGACGAAAGTGGTGGATTTTAGTATACCGGGAAAACCTATTTTAAGATTGGATGTAAAAAAAACCCTAGCTTCTTTGAACCTCCTTTCTGCCATGCAAGCTAGGAAACTGATGTCCCGAGGGGCAGTAGGATACCTTGCTTATTTAATTAATACACTTGCAGATAAAGTGAGACTTGAGGATGTGCCAGTGGTAAAAGAATTTCTCGATGTTTTTCCTAAAAAATTAAGCTCCCTACCTCCTGAGAGAGAAGTGGAATTCAGAATAGAATTGGTGCCAGGAGTCTCGCCAATATCTAAAACCCCATACCGCATGTCCCCTGCAGAACTTGGAGAACTTAAGGTCCAACTCCAAGATTTGTTAGAAAGAGGATTTGTCAGGCCGAGTGTATCACCATGGGGAGCCCCAGTGTTATTTGTAAAGAAGAAAGATGGTACTCTTAGGCTTTGCATTGACTATCGAGGGTTAAATAATGTCACCATAAAGAATAAGTATCCTTTACCTCACATTGATGAATTGTTTGATCAATTGGAAGGGGCTGTAGTATTTTCCAAGGTGGATCTCAGACAAGGGTACTATCAATTGAAAATTAAGGAGGAAGATGTACCTAAAACTCCTTTTAACTCTCGATATGGTCATTATGAATTTGTGGTGATGCCATTTGGATTAACGAATGCCCCAGCGGCTTTTATGGATTTGATACATAGGGTTTTCAGACCATACTTGGATCAATTTGTGGTGGTTTTTATTGATGATATTTTGATATTTTCCAAGTTCCATGAGGAGCATGGGCAACATTTGAGGATTGTACTACAAACCTTGAGAGACAACAAGTTGTATGCTAAGTTTAGTAAGTGTGAATTTTGGAAGGACCAAGTGTCATTCTTGGGTCATGTCATATCTGGAAAGGGAATTGCAGTAGATCCTTCTAAAGTGGAAGCCGTGGTTAATTGGAAACGACCTGAGAATCCCACTGAAGTTCGTAGTTTCTTGGGATTAGCTAGCTATTATTGGCGGTTTATTAAGGATTTTTCAAAGATAGCCACACCACTCACTGCTTTGACCCAAAAGAATGTTAAGTTTAATTAGGATGAACAGTGCGAACAGAGCTTCAATGAACTCAAGAAACGATTAACATCGGCCCCAGTGCTAGCATTGCCCAATAGGAATGAAACTTTCAGTGTGTACACAGATGCTTCACGGGAAGGTTTGGGATGTGTGTTAATGCAAGGAAAACAAGTAGTTGCCTACACTTCCCATAAGTTAAAACCTCATGAAAGGAATTACCCCACACATCATCTAGAGTTAGCAGCTGTTGTATTCGCATTCAAGAAATGGAGACATTATTTGTATGGAGTCACTTTTGAAGTATATACAGATCATAAGAACCTGAAGTATTTATTTTCTCAGAAAGAGCTAAATTTGCGGCAACGTAGATGGGTGGAGTTATTAGAAGATTATGATTGTACTATTAATTATCATCCGGGTAAAGCCAATGTTGTTGCAAATGCTCTAAGTAGAAAAGTCCAAGTAGCTAGTTTGGCTATCCATGAGTGGAGGTTATTAGAGCAATTTAGCAAGAGCAATCCACGGATAGTTGGCTCTAAAGTGATTTGTGGGAACGTAAATGTACAATCTGAATTATTGAAACAAATTAAGGAAGCTCAAGACAAGGATCCTACACTACAAAAGCGGATAGAGAAAGCTAAAGCAGGGACCATACCTGAGTATAGTGTTGGACCGGAGGGACTATTGAGGTTCCGAAACCGTATCTTCATCCCAAGAGATGAAGAGTTGAAAAGAATAATCATGGATGAGGCCCATCGTTCCAGGTACACTGTGCACCCGGGGAGTACAAAGATGTATCAAGATCTAAAGAAACTTTATTGCTGGGATAATATGAAGAGGGAAATAGCAGAGTATGTTCAAACTTGTCCTACGTGTCAGCAGGTAAAGGCCGAACATCAGAGACTGTCAGGACTATTACAACCTTTAGAAATCCCAGAGTGGAAATGGGAGCACATTACCATGAATTTCGTTTCTGGTTTACCGAGAACCCAAAGGAGGCATGATGCTATTTGGGTAATTGTTGATCGTTTGAGCAAATCTGCTCATTTTCTGCCCATGAATATGACTTACCCTTTGGAAAAACTTGCCCGAATGTTCATTGATGAAATAGTAAGACTTCATGGAATTCCAGTAAGTAGCGTCTCGGACCGAGATCCTCGGTTTACTTCCTGACTTTGGAGACAAATACACAAAGCCTTGGGAACAAAGTTGAACTTTAGCACGGCTTACTATCCCCAAACTGATGGACAGTCCGAACGAGTAATCTAGATTTTGGAGGATATGCTACGGGCGAGTGTGATGGATTTTGGTAGCAATTGGGATCAACATGTGACCTTGATTGAGTTTGCTTACAACAATAGCTACCAATCCTCTATCCAGATGGCCCCATTTGAGGCACTATATGGAAGAAGATGCAGAACGCCTGGCTATTGGGATGAAGTGGGTGAACGGAAAATGTTAGGTCCAGAAAAAGTACCATGGATAGAAGAGGCCTATGAGAAAGTTAAGTAAATACAATAACGACTCCAAGCTGCTCAGAGTCGACAGAAGAGTTATGCCGATACTCGAAGGAAAGAGATGGAGTTCAAAGTTGGAGATGATGTGTTTCTCAAGATTTCTCCATTTAAAGGAGGCATCCAATTTGGGAAAAGGAAGAAACTTCAACCAAGATACGTGGGACCATTCAAAATCGTTAAACGTATCGGCAATGATGCTTACCAAGTGGAATTGCCTTCAAAGTTATCTAAAATGCACAATGTCTTCCATGTGTCGGTCTTGAAAAAGTACCACCCGGACCCACAACATGTACTTCAACCCGATGAGATTGAGCTTGATGAAACTTTAGCATATGCAGAGCAGCCAGTTCAAATCTTGGACCGCAAAGTGAAAGAACTGAGAAATAAAAAAATCCCTCTTGTCAAGGTCCTGTGGAAGCATCATGATTTAGAAGAAGTCACCTGGGAGACAGAAGAAGAAATGCGGAGAAATTATCCCAAACTCTTCGAAAATCAAGGTAGAATTTCGAGGACGAAATTCTTTTAAGGGGGGAAGGATGTAACACCCCAGAAATTCATAAAAGAATTATTTAATTCATGTATGTCCATTAGTAGAAAAAAAATATATAGAGAAAAGAAAAAGAAAAGGGAAAACCTAAAATGTACTTAAAAGAGAAAATTCTTTTATTTGAAGTTTAGTATTAATTCTTGATTTATTAGTTGGAAGATTTCTTAAGTTAATTAGGTTAATTGACTAAGATTCTTTCATTATTAAGTAGGAAACCTAAGTACCATATTTGGATTAATTTCATTGGACCATTAGTTTATAATAGTGTTTAATTTTGACTAACTTATTCTACTATTTTCTAGTCTTTTGACCAATTGAACTTTAGCTCAATTTTACTCAAAAATTTCACTTATTCTCTTGCTTTCTTTTCCTTCTGTTGGCCGAATTTCCTTTCTTTCTTTTCTTTCTTCTTGGCTGAATTTTCTTCTTTCTTTTCTTCTTGGCCGATTTTCTTCTTCTTTTTTTTTTCCTTCTGTTGGCCAAATTTTTTCTCCCCTTTTCTTCTCTCTTTTGCTTTGAAATTTGTGCCATAAAGTTACTAATTACTAGGTGATAAGATATTAAAAATTTCCACTAATCAAAATTATCCAAGTTAACAACTAATACCTTAAAAGTGTGAATCCTCAAAGAGGCCAACTCCAGATCGAACTTTCTTGCTCGCGTGTTGGCCCTCCAAGGTCGAGATTACTCTCTAGATGTGGTAGCCTGTACGGAGGTTATAAGGTGAACGGTGGTTAGGGCCTTGCTTGTTAATACTAGCATGACCTTTAGCCAGGACCTGAGCTATTATCTCGGTCCTAATTTCATGGTTACATGATCAGTACTTGCTCCTCCTGTGGTTGAGCTTGCTCCCATAGTTGAGCCTTGTATCCGCCATTGACTACTTGTTAATTAAATTGTTCATACCCTGCTTATTTAATCTTGTCAATTATCTTGTTCCATAAAATAATGAATTCCTGGTATGGTTGCATGACTTGGGCACTCACTGGGCTATTATAGCTTATCCCGTTCATTTGTTTTCTTTAACCAGGTTTCCCAAAATCCTAAAGCTGGAAAAGTTACTTTTGGACATAGTAAATGCTTTGTTTCATGTATTTTGATAGCCTAACTGTGTAGGCTTTTATTGTAAATACCATGTATATTTTGGGATGTAAACTTCTTGTGATACTTGTACTTTCGAATGAATTAAATGAATGTGTTTCATTATGAATGTATTTTATTTTGGGTTAAGTACGTTTGGATGTTTGAGTGAGTGCGTGATTCGAGTCCTGGCGAGAGCTAGGCAGGCAGTCCGCTAAGCCTTTTGGTGCGCCTCTGGGTAAGGTGGGGCTGTCACACTCTGTGCTGTGTTTATGTGTCGAGAGAGCTGAATGAGAGGATGCAAGTGTCTGTGTATTCTATGCAGGGGAAGGGGACCGAGAGAGCGTGTGTGTGATGGTGTGTGTATGAAGGCAAAGATGGGGAGAGTTTGTGAATTGGGTGTGAGTGAGTGAGTGATGTGCAGGTGTGTATGTAGATGTTGAGGCTGTGTTTTTGTGTTGTGAGGGCCGTGTTAATGAACTAGGGGTGTGTGTTTGATCCGTGTGTAATGTGTGTTTTTGTGCAAATGTGTGCAGTGTGTGTTTGTGGAGTGAATGAAGCTGGTGTGTGGAGATGGTGCAGAGAGGGAAAAACAAATGGGGTTGTGAGTGTTGTGTGCAATGTGTGTGAGTTGTGTCTGCCGAGAAGGAGAAGAAGAAGGGTGAGCTGCAAGTGTGTTGTGTGCTTTTGTGTGAATGTTTGTCTGGTGTGTGTGAGTGCAGGTGCTATGAGGTTGAGTTCTTGTTGTGAGTGGAACTTGTGTATGGTGGTGTTGTGAGGGAGAGCCGAGAGAGAGGAAGAATTGTGTGTGTAAGCAGGTGTGTGTATGGCCGAGAGAGGGAAGAAGGGGTGTAGCAGCCCCACCTTACCCAGAGGCGCACCAAAGGGCTTAGCGGACTGCCTGCCTGGCTCTCGCCAGGACTCAAATCACGAACTCGCTCAATACATACACATAATTAATGCAAAATAAAACACATTCGTAAAGAAATATATTCATAAAATTCATTTGAAGTACAAATATTACAAAATGTTTTACACACTAAAATTTACACAGTATGTGCAAGAATAGCCTAAACAAGTGGCAATTAAAATATACAAAACAAAACATGTACACTGTCCAAACTCAGCTTTTCCAGCTTTAGTATTTTTGGGAAACCTGGTTAAGGAAAACAAATGAACAGGATGAGCTATAATAGCCCAGTGAGTGCTCAAGTCATGTAACCATACCAGTAAAATGTGATTTTGTTCAATAAAATGTTTAACGAGTAAATAAACAATTTGTGAACAATTTAAGTAACAAGTAGTCAATGGCGGATACGAGGCTCAACTACAGAAGCAAGCTTAACCGCAGAAGGAGCAAGCACTGATCATGTAACCAAGACTTTCAGACCGAGATAATAGCTCAGGTTTTTGCCAAGGAACATTCCAGTATAAACAAGCAAGACCCTAGCCACCATTCACCTTATAACCTCCAAACAAGCTACCACCTCCAGGAAGAAATTTCAACCTTGGAAGGGCCAACAAGCAAGATAGTTCAATCCGGAGTTGGCCTCTTAGAGGAATTCAACTCATTTTGGGAAAGAACAACACGCCCTAAAACACCCAGCACCTTATAACCTCCAACTCATGATAGGGTTGACCAACCGTGAAGTAACGGTGAAGTTAGTCACGGAAGTCTCAATCACAAATAACACATATAATAGTGAAAGCATATAACACATTGCGGAATAGATGCGATAAAGTACACATCTTTCCTCAAGTAACACATATCACTAGATAATCATGTCAAGTATATCGTATCATTTTATGCATCAAAATAATGATGTCATGTAGTACATGGCATTTCATGCATCATACACACATAAGAACACTCACCTGAAGCCTAAGAAAATATTTCGTAATACGATCGGGTCTCACTTTCGGATCCTGAAATTCAAAAGAAATAATAGTATAAAAATCCTGAATAAAATCTAAGAACTTTCATAAGGAAATTCAAGAAATACCCCAAGTCTTTCTAGGGTTTAATTTCTAGGGTTTTGGAGCTTAGGGTTTTACCCTAGGGTTTAGGGTTTTCAAAATTAGGGTTTTCTAACTTTTAGGGTTTCGCTCGGAAAGGTTTAACTCACTAATAGCTAATCTACAAAAATTTCTGCGCGCTTAAATCACTAAATTACAGCTTATAAAGTCTTAAATCATAGCCTAATTACTTTTATTTCCTAGGTTTTACAGAAATTTCGGCAGCATTTCCCCTATAATCGGACTAACCCAAAAATTTTCCTTGCAAGAAAATCCAACAATCCAACCCAATTCAACAAGTTCTACAACTTTTATATTCAACTTAAACCTAAATTCAGTCAAGATTCCACTCAAATTCAAAATCCCTACTCCAAGAATCATCACCCAAATCTGCACAGGGTTGGTTTTCAGCCAACTTCGTGCCATTACTGGGGTCAATCCACTAAGAACTAGGGAATTGTGATTACATGGTTTGAAAGTACGTTTATAGGGCTACAACTTTTGTGAAGACATCAATCCAAATTCCAACTCTAACAGGTTCAAAATCAGCCCTCAATTTGGCTCATCATAAAAACTGTTTTATGCAGAATCAAATTTTCAGCCAACTTTGCAAGCTTTCTGCGGTTAATACACAATGAACCACCATGCAAGCCTTATACCGTTTTAAATCCCTATGAATCTAGTTTCTAAAACAACAAGAATTATTCGAATCCAAGTTATCTACACCAAGTTATGAAAGTTTTACTAAAACTGGTCCAGCATGACTGTTCAAGTAGTTCTACCAATTTCACATCAAACTCACTTTAATTTCACTCAAATTTATCACAAAAACACCTAAACTACTCCAAGGTTCTTCAACCAAATCAAACTTAAATCATGTCATTTCAAGTTTAAATCACTATCTACAAGTCATACAAGTCCATAAACCTCATATTCATGGAATAAAACTTCATATTTCATGGCTAAAATAAATCATACTTAACTTTAAAGATATGGGTAAAAGCTATAAAAACTACAAATTATGCTTGAAATAATAAGAGAAGTTCTTGGTTAATACCTTTACTAAGGCAAGATCTTTGCTTAGGATGAAATTAACTCACTTTCTATGGAAGAAATAGGATCAAATTGGAGAGAAATACTTCAAGAAAATGAAAGCAAAAGAGAGGAAAAAGAGAAAATAGGGGCCGGCCAAGATGAAGAGGAAAAGAGAAAAAAAAATGGCTAAGTAATATGGAAAAGAATTGAAGAAAAATTGGAAAAATGGTGGTCCAATCAAAGCAAGACAAAACCAAAGTGATCTTGACTTTCTTAACCATGGAAGACTACACTTGGCTAAGGGTCATTAGAAGAGATTTTTGTGATTTATCCTACAATTATATCTTGCAAGAGATGCTATGTACAATTCCTAAAAGCAATGGTACAACATGCTAGTAAAATAGAAAATCAATTCCTTATTTCTTCTCACTAATTTCGGCCCTCTCTTTTTTTTTTTTTTTTCTAATGAACATAATACAAAATAAATGGTTTTGGCATGAATTTCTAGGGTGTTACAAGGGGTGTGTCTGTAGGTGTGGTCTGTGTATGCAGTGTATGCAGAGACGTGAGCTGTATGCTTGTGACTGAAAAAAAAATTGAACCAAATCCCATAAAATCTGGCCAAGAGTGCAAGAGATGAGGGATGATGTGATTAGAGGGTGGAGTTGGTGGGTTAGGATGTCCTGCAAAAATGATGGTGTTTTGGGTAGAGGTATGCCATTGCAATTGCAGCAGCAGTAGCTACAACGCTACTATTGCTCTGTTTTTTTTTTTTTTTTGAAATTTGTAATAAAATAAAGAAAAATGAAAAATGAAATAAAATAAAACTACTTGAACTCTTTTAAATTATATAATAAAAAAAATACTGAAATACAACATTATAAGAAGGAAAAAAAAATTCAGTGTAACAAATTAAAAGTTAATTCAACATTAGAAAAATACAATTTAAAATAAATACCAAATGGTCTTAAAAAATATAAATTATGAAAAAATTTTTACATAAAATTTAAAGTATATAAAATGCACATATACAAAATTCTCATAAAGAAACTTTTAAATAAAAAGTGCATTGGAAAACGTGACCTAAATATGGCAAAAATTATAAAATTTATAAAAATTACTAAATGACATTTTTAAAAAATCACAGAATTTTACACAACATACATTATCACATAAAGCACATATAATATAATTTTCACTCAAAAATTTTAAGATTAACGTATTCTTGGGAAATGTGCCCTTAATAAACAAAAAGACAAAAATTAAATAAATACTAAATGACCTCTAAAAATTATGTAATTTTTACAAAAAATCTATGAGGATATAAAATGCGCATATAAAATCTTTCACACTAAAATTATAATAAAAATAAACTTTAAAAAAGATGTATAAAAAAACGCGCTTTTAACTTAAGAATACCACAATTCTAAATAATTACTAAACGACTCCGAAACGTCTTTAAAAATTAGAGAAATGATAAAAAATCATAAAATATGAATTTAGAAATGGAAATAAGATAAAACGTATCCAGAAGCTAAAATTACCATTTTACCCTTGATGTGACGAATTAGTCATAATATATACGAAAATTGCAATCGGCCCCCCGAAAAACAAAAATTCCCCTAAATGAAGTAATATACACGTTTTTACAAAAGGTGTGACAAAATTTGGTGTCTACAAAGACTTAGAATATTTATAAATAAGTTATTTAAGTTAATTTATCACATAAATTAACCCCATAAGTATCTTATGCTTATCTTAATAACAATTTAACCCAAAAACCATGTTCTTATTGTGTGTGACCCATTAGGTTCCATTCACGTTGGCAATAAGTACAAATTATAACCCATTAATTAATTAATTAAGAGATTGATAAATTAAACACTTTAATTTATCATTAATTCACTAATTAATTAATTTGCACTTGTAGATCATGAGTGGCATCTAGCAATGTATCATGACCACCCAATAGAATAGGAAAGTCATATGGTAGATTACTCCTATCAATGACAATGTTACCATGTAATTAAATCATTTCACCACACTATATCCCAATTAGCCCAAGAGTGTAGTGCGCACTCTTTAAATGACTAATTAATGATTTCTTGTTCCCAAAATATAACTTTCCATGAAAGTATAACCTTGAAACTCTTTCAAGTCATACTTTCACTTTTGCACAAAAGATTCTTTAAGTTATATTTCAACAAGTGGCCAATTTGGGATATATGCTCTCCTATAATAAGGAGTGGTGAATCCTATATTGATTACTCACTATCCTTCCATGCTTCATACTATACCCAATCTCTACCGTATAGGCTACTCTTTTACGAGCACCGAGCAATAGAGTCAAAGCATAGTAATCCACACTCAAGATTCCATGGTAATCTCAAGTCTAAGGATCACTTACACCATTGCCATTAAGAGTATAATTCATTAGCACTATGAATAGTAACTCTTGGAGGATCAATCCAATGAACTTGTTCTCTAACAAGCATCCACATACCAGCTTAGGTGTCGCACACCATAGTTGACAAGATCAACTACTACTTACCCTAAGTAGAGACAAAGTATGTGCTAGTCTTCCCGTATTAATGATGTCCAATCTCATTAATACTACGATTAGGGATATTTACGAATATAACTTTATGTGTAATAAGAGTCTCATCATTGTAACTCTTACAATCTCTTATACACAGTTAATATTCTATGGACTTCATCAAATAAACAAGCAATATAAATAACAAGTATTAAATGACAAAGAAAATGCCACATATATAAATGTAACATGAAATAAGCGTAATATAAAAAATCCCGAAAACCAATTTGGTTTTAGGGCATACACTAACAAACTCCCACTTGCACTAAAACCAATCACCTAAAGGTTTTAGACTGTAAGCATGACTATCATGCCTATTCTGGGACAAGACTATGGTGAAAGGATTAGTGGCATTATCCTTGTGGGAAATTCCTCTATCTTTTCAACATTTGTACCAAACTATTTCCATAAATAGATGGTGACACCTAAATACACGTTTGGATTATGGATGAGACTTTAGTTCCTTAATTAAGTGATGGCACAATTGTTTTCATAAAACAATAGAAGGAACTATTCTTTGTCCAACAAAGAATCCCTTGATCCATAATAACTTCTAAAGCTACCATGTAATTCGGCCTTTGTTGTAGAATATGTTGTAATGTCTATCATAGAACACTTCCATCTACTACAGTTCAATGTGAACACCAATTCATCTCATGATTTACTTGTCATCCCTATTGGATTAAAAGCTTGTATATTTAAATCCCACACCTCCTAAATGTGATCTCCATAGTCAAGAATAATCTTTTAGTGCTTCTCGAGTACTTAAGAATATTCTTTGATAACCATCTAGTGACACTCACTAGAATTGCTCGTAACACATTAAAGCTAGGAAACATCGGGTCTAGTACAAAGGATAGCATACAAAATAGAACCCATTGCAGAAGCATTTGGAATCTATTTCATGCTACCAATCTCGACAGGTGTCAAAGACATATGTCTCTCAAAAGAGTAATCTCTATCACATAGGAAAAAACCCTTCTTCGATTGCACCATACTAAATCCTTTAGCATCTTTTACCTATGTTCTTGGATCTAGTGAGACCAAGCAATCTTTTGGATCTATCTATATAGATCTTAATTCCCAAATTAGAGATCGCCTCTCCTTTATTAAGAAATTCTTGGACAACCATATCTTTACCTTTAAAGTATGTTGTTTCCATCAATGATATGTCATCCACACATAGTATCAAGAAAATGACAATGCTCCCACTCAACTTTACATTTACACAAAGCTTGTCTTTGTTTTCAAGAAAGTCAAAACTCTTTTATTATCTTATCAAAACAAATGCTCCAACACCTTGAAGGCCCAACGGATGTGTCATATACATACCTTTTAATTCCCGTTAAGGGATGGAGTCTTCATATCCATTTGTCATAGCCATAAAAGCAACTATTGCAAGTAAAATCTTAAATGGATTTAAGCATGGTCAATGGTGGAATGGTTTCTGTAGACACCAAATTTTGACACATGCTCATTTTTCTGACGTTGGGGGGACATTTTCCTACTATTTGGAGTCAAATCTCGATTTTTGAGTAAAAATGAAAAAGTCGGCAATTTCGGAGGGCGGAATAGTAATTTTCTTTTATTGTAAATATTTTTCATTAATTTTGAGGGTTTAAATTCATTTTTTTTGTATTTTTATAAACATTTTTAAATTTTGTGATTTTTTCGAATTTAACTGATATTTTTCGTATATTTTGACAGTATAGGGACAAAACAGTAATTTCGCCTCCTGAGTATTATTTTTCGTCATTTTTGGGTTCCAAATGCATTTTTAGGTTTTTAAGCATATTTTTAAGTTTTTCAAACTTTTTTTTTTAGGATTAATTGCTATGAATAAATTTATTATTTACAATTTTCTTAATTTTTTTTTTCTTTCATTATTTGTGTTTTCGGAAAAGAATGTAGGTTTTAATTTTTTGTAAGGGTAAGGATGTAATTTTTGTAGTCAAGGGCGTTTTGGTCTTTTCGTCATTTCTTGGAGGTTAAAACTTGTGCATTATAAATACCCTACTTGGAGATTAAAAAAGGAGAGAAAATAAAATGTTTAGGGAGAGTTTTTAGTTTTTTTTAATTTTTAATTTTGAGTTTTTTCATTTCACCAAAAACACTAAGAACACACACTTCTTTTTTATACACATCTTCAAATTTTCACACACCACACCAAGAACACACACCACACATCTTCAAATTTTCACACACCACACCAAGAACACACACTCACATTCTCTCTCACACACTAACACTCTCTCACACACTGCACACACTCACTCTCCCTCACACACTACACACACTTCTCACATACAAAAGCACACACATTCACACACGGTTCAAAAACACACACTTACACATATTCATAAACCCACACAGTTATGCTCACACATCACACTCTCATACAATTCACACACATATTGTCACACATTTTGACAATAACTCACACTCTCTACTCACAAATCACATGATCACTCACATATATCGGCACACAGCAGATTCACACATAAGCAACACACAATCACTCACACTCAAATTCACGCACAACACACACAGTCACAAAACACAAACAGTAGCACACAATCAGTCACAGACACTACTTCACACGTAGAAACAACACAGACTCACATTCACTCTCATAGACAATTTCACACACCATCAACAATTAGAATGCCAAGCTCCTTCTGAACAACATCCATATCCATCAGTCTCTACCCAACATTTCCCATCCAATTAGTCCCTTAAGCCAGCAACATAAACAAAAACATCAATTAAGCTCATGGACCACCTGCAAACTAGCAAAAACAGCCATCAAAATCTATCAATTACAGCCTTATAACACCTCCAAAACCAGCCAAAAATCCTGAAAAATCACAGCTCAAAATGCCCATAGTCTGCTGTCCAAATCAATTCCCACACAAATCTACCAAACAACTTTCAACCCACCACCAAAACATCTTCATTACAACCCCAAAACTGCCTCAATTAACCACCAAATCAGCCAATAAACACTGCAAACATAGCCCCCTCACAACCCTTTAAACCACCAGAAATTTCACCCAAGCCACCATCAACGCCTCACCACCACCTTATCCATACCATCTCTGTCCAAATGCACCTCAATAGCCGCCCCGCAGGCCGACAATTTCATCACCACCCACCACCACCTTTCCAAAGCCAACTTCGTAGAAATCAACCATCGTTGGATCTCCAACCACTCCAATCTTCGTAGCAACCTCCACTGAACCACTACTATAACCACATCTCCTTGGTCTAGGATTTTTTGGTGAGAGAGAAATAAGAGGGAGAGTGAGGGAGAGAGAAACAGAGACGAGAAAGAGATAAGAGAGAACAGGGACAAAGAAAATAGAGAAACCATAAAGAGAGAGAGAGAGAGAGAGAGAGAGAGAGAGAGAGAAAGAAGTTGGAGAACGAAAGAAATTGTCAGATTTGGGGAAGCTCTGCTTTTCGGTTGAAGAAGAAAATCTGGTGGGAAAGGAGAGCCTAAAGGAAAATTTGGGTAAGAAGAATTCTAGGATTTCTTTCTTTGAGGAAATGATTTCACGGTTTGAGTATTAGAAGGAAAGTGGTCAAGTATTGGGGAAGTTTTAATTTGGAGAATCTTACTTGATTTAATTCAGGGAACGTGGGGACAAAGAATTGAAGAAAACAAATTCGGTGAGTGGGTTTTTCAAGGGTTTTGTTTCCTGCGATTTTATTAGCTTAGTTTGGTTATTGTTTCACTTCACTTTACTTGTATTCTGATTGGATTTGATTTGGTTTCTGGCTTGGTTAAGTAGTCTAATTCATTAGGATAGTTTAATTCTTAATTTAGTCTAGGTACATGTTTTTATATTCATTATTGGTTTCTTCCGTTTTTCTTTATCATGAATGGGACCTTTACATCTCAAGCCCTGGGTCTTTTTAGATAACATTATGTTTCTCCAATGACTTTTAATTTATGCATCTTAGTTCCTATTAATTATAGACTAACCCCCCCTAGCCTGTAATCCTTTTCAATTTGACTCTATTTGTTCACATTATTTGTTCATATAGTTGCTTGGAATTTTTATCTTAACCCTTTCAAGTTGCTAAAAAATTCATTTCTAATCTTCATAATTGCTGGAATTTCATCTTTTTTTTTCCTTATTATTGCTGGAATTTTCATTTTTTGAACTCTATGCTGTTTGAACTTCATTCTAAGTCATTAAGCCTTGCTAGAATTTTAAACAACTCTTAGAGCTTGTTGTATTTTATGAATTAATTATTATTGCTGTTGAAATTTCAATTTAGCCCCTACATATTGCTGAAATTTGTATTTTAGTTATTATTGCTATTGGAATCGAGTTTTTTTTAAGCCCATTAGTTGCTGAAATTTATATTTTTGTGCCCTTGCTTAAATTTACATTTTTGCCCCCCCCCCAGTTTATGTGAATTTTTTTAGTTTTTACCCCTTGAGTTTTATTGAATTTTATTTTAGCCCCGTAGTTGCTAGAATTCATTTTTATCTCAATTCGTCAATAAGTTATATATTTTAGGTTTTATTTGATTATACCGAGGTGCCTTGACTTGTTTGTTCATTTTGAGTAGTATTTGTACCGGATCTTCGAGAGGTATCCATATTTCTTATTAATTTCTTTTTTATGTGCCCCAATGTGCCTTACGTGATTTTTATGCTATTTTATTCACATATTTCCTATTTGGTATGCTCTTTGTGTATTTATTTCTTTCATGCAATTTCATTTTAAATCTTATTATTTCTTTATTAATATTTTTGATAAAAATGTAATATTGTTGTATTTAGCTAGTCAATGTAATAGTTAGATTATTTTTCTCATATTTTAGCAAAAAAAAATTGTGTAATTAGATAGAAAGTGTAATAGATAGGGCATTTTTAATTTCCCCCTTAAATTGTAAATCAAGCCCCCGGTGTAATAGTTAGGATTGATTTGCTTTTGCGTGCTTATGTGTTTATTTCTTTTACCAGCTTTCCTTAGGATTTTTGCATCTAGGATATTATGCTTATGTGTTATGTGCTCCTATGTGATCCTTATATGTTTCTATATGTTTAATTTGCTTTTTAATTCATGCTTTAATATTTAATTCATGATTTATGGTATTCTGTCACCACACTAGTCCAACGCTAGTTGTGGCTTCTTTCTTTCCCGCTAGTCCAACGCTAGTGGGACTTTTTAGAACGGGCTAGTCCAATGCTAGACCCTTAGGACATTTAGTATTAGGTGCACTTTGTGTGCAGTTTACAATCCCACTTCACACATGCTTCAGTTTTTCTTTCCATTTGGCATGATTCTATTATTATTATTATTATTATTATTATTATTATTATTTTAACACATTTTTTAAATGCATGACATGTGTAGGTTGCATTTCACTTAGAACTTAGGACATTTGTGTGATTCGACTAGAAATAGTCAGTCTACTCACGTGGGAAAGCAGTGGCGTACAAGGCCGTTCTCCCCTCCGTGAGTAGAAACATTCAGTCACGAGTTATTAGTCCCCCGTACCTAGTCATGTTGCATACCCACCCTTCTTTCTTCACTTACTATATATTATTATTTTCTATTCTTTTTGCATCACATTTTGCATAAAAACTCGTGACTCCCTCGAGGTCTCGACTCGGGTTTCGCAATTAATGCGATAATTCCGACCAAGCCTTGACGGACATTCCGACCTCTCCCGATACCCACTTAGACTTAGGATTTGCATTCATTTAGACTACATCCAAAACACGATAGAATTCTAGGGTTAATTTAGGAAAATTTGATTAAACCTCGCAACTAGCCTCGGCTAGGTTAGAAAGGGTGCCTTAGGCGTAAAGCCTTTGCCTTCCCTTTCTTCAAATGTGACTCCCGAACCTTTTTCTCTTGTTTTTCGTAGACCGGAGTTGAAAAGGGGTTTTAAATATTTTTTCTAAAATTTTTATTTTGTATTTTGTTTATAAATGATTTTTCGGGTGACTTGGTACACCCTAACTCAGTACCAAGTGGCGACTCCATTTTTTAAAATAAAACCCTTTTTCAAAAATTAGTTGGCCAAACTGTCGCACTTTTAGTCCCGGCCTTGTTTTCTTTTAAAATACTCATTTTTTCTTAAAATACACTTTTTTACTAAAATTTGATTTTTCTCACACACGCACGGTTTTTCCAAAAACCATTATTTTGAAAGGGTCACCGAGACCGGACTGTCTTTTCGGGACGCGACACTCAACGACCCCACCAGCACCCTTTTACTTCACGATTTTTCGGACGCGACAGTCAGTCTTTCTTTTAAAGACCTACTTGCACCCTATGGGCTTTATCCCTTTAGGTGACTTGAACAAGGTCTATACCTTGTTCTTGTACACGGAATCCATTTTGGATTTTATGACTTCTTGCCATGTCAAGGAGTCTACATTAGACAAAGCCTCTTCGTGACTAGTAGGTTTGTCATCATATATGACTAGTACATTATTGCTCTTGCTAATGAGAAATCTATATCTCTCATGTGTGAGAAATCTATATTTCTCAAGAGTATAACACACTCTACCAGTCTTTTGAAGATTTTGTGTACTTTAAGCTTCCGTTGTGCCTCATCAACATGTGGCATAAGCTCTAGTTCCAACTATTAATCTTATTCAATTCATGGTCCTTGAACCTTTCAAGTTCTATCTTGCCTCCACTGTCTCTTTTAAGAATAACTTTTTTTTTCTAGAAAAAGACATTTCTTGAGACAAACATTTTGCTCAGGGGATTATAGAAGTGGTGTCCATTGTTTTCACAAGGATACCTTACAAATAGACATTTGTCAGAACATGGCTGAGTGTATAAGAGTTGGCGTCTAAGACAAGAACCCCTAAAATGAGGTTAGGAATTGTAGTATGGCTTATCGTGGTTTGCGCCATATCTCAAAGGGTACAACTTCTCCTCTTTCACACATCATCAACAACGGTGTGTCAAGTGGAGACATTGAGAAAGAATCACATTCTCCTTTAATTATTTTGAAACACTTGACATTGATTATTATCCACATAGATCAAATCCTTAGTGTTTTAATACTCTTGTCAACTTGTTTTTCTTACTTCAATCCTAATGACTTTCGAACACTTCAAAGGCCATGGATTTGTATATCATATGATACACAATCATATCCCATATGATCATCCATGAAAGTGATGAAGTATGATAAACAACCTCTAGCATAGATCGACATTGGGCCAAAAACATCTATATGTTAGAAGCCCTATGAAGATCACTAGCACATTCACCTTTTATGATAAAAGGTGTTTTGGTCATCTCTCTAAGTAAATGAGAATCGCATGTCTCAAATGATTCATAATTGAATGAGTCCAAGTACACAACTATTATGTAATTTGGAAGTGCTGTTTCTCATTCACATGACCAAGTCTATAATGCCAGAAGGATAGTTGTTTCAAAGATATAGAGTTTTTGTCTATGTTTGAGAATGGACTTATCAAGGTCTAGGATTTGTAAAATGTTGTTTTAATGATCTAATACCACAAAGAACACCATTACGTAAAAGAACAGTATATATTCTCTTTTGTAATGGTAAATCTTTTCACATTTAATGTGAATTGATTTCATGTTCTTTTGTAAGTATCACAACATAATAACAATGTTTTAAACTCTAGAACAAGCCCAGTTGGTAAAGAGTGTATAAGTCTCTACATCTAGTGTAGCAACTCTTGCTCCAGTCATCACACGTAGTTTGACTTTCTCTTTCCTTATTGTCTACCATGCTTAAGACCTTTGCACATTTTTACAAATATGGGATCCAAATCTAGTATCTTATACCCAATGGTTTTAATTAGTAGATGAATTTATCTCAAATATAAATATACTTAGAAGTAGAAGCTTCACTAGGCCTTTTATCTTCTTAGTATTGAAATGAGCCTTACAATTCCCTTTCAAATAGAATTGGAAACATATGCCCTTAGACTTGTCCATTTTGATCACATCTTTAAGCTTTGTCATAGCTACTTGGGTCTTCTCAAGACCACGCTAGGATTTCCCCTTGACAAGCAATAAAGTGCCCCTTTCTTCCTTGACAGACTAACTCCTTAGATATCTCATATCTAATGGTCCTAGATTGTGTATCAATAACTCTTTGAGACACACAATCATGGACACAAATCTATCAATTTATGCTACTTTTATAGCTTAGGAATTATAGATGAACATTATGATATAAGTAGCAAGTATCATTATCATCTTTTATGCATCTTGTATGCACATTAGTTTCCTAACTATAATTGTCTCTATAGGATAGGTGGAAGTGGGTATCAAGGACACAAGCAAATGTGCTTAAGAACTATTCTCAAGTCTTACACTAGTCCAAGAAAAATCGTATATAAATGGAGATATAGGGTGATAAGTGTGTTCATGTGTACATCTATTACTACAACAAATGTAAAGATAGTACAAGTATTTGTTTCATGTTATAATCACAAACCAAAAATGTGGGTTTCGAATTTATTTGGTTTGCTCCCACTATTTTACTTCAAATCAATAACCCTCAATCTATTGATTCGGGAATCCATTGGAGATTCCTAGTGAGCTAGGATCCCATCTAATTAACTTTGAGGTTGACAGTCGGCCAACAACCCAAAGCTAACTTCGATTAGGTAGGTAACTTTTACCAATCACAACTCTTGTGACTCCTAGATAGTTGGGTATCAACTCTTGATATTCACATCTTATGTGTTGCCCAACATTGCCTCAAAGTTCCATAACCTTGACGGTCGGCCAACAAGTTATGCATTTTTGTTAAGTCGGACCCATTATTCAGAGATCGCATCTCATAACAAAAACATATTCCCAGTAAGGTGACCTTGATGGTCGGCCAACAAGTCAACACTTAATAGGAACTCTTCGTTTTTGTTGTAATAATGGAAGGCAACTCGTTTATTGACTTAATATCGCCTCAAAAATACCATAACCTTGACGGTCGGCCAACAAGTTATGTATTTTTGTTAAGTCAGACCCATTATTTCGAGATCATAGCTCATACATGCTCTAAGTAAGGTGACCTTGATGGTGGGCCAACAAGTCAACACTTAACAAGAACTATGATTTTTACTGTAATAATGGAAGGCAAGTGACTTAATATTTTATTTAAGGGATTTTATTTTAATTATACAATATATAGTCTCATCATAGTATGTAATTAAAATATGTCGACATAGAAAATAAAAATATACACGATAAACCGTGGATGATTATGGACTTTACTAAGATATTTTCCTCGAGCCTTAAGGAAAATATATGGTCAAATTCTTAAGGGATGTGATCAACTCCTTGAAGCGTTCCTTGGGAGATCTCCAACTCTTGATGAGCCTCCATGGTTGCTCCTTGGTTCCATCTCCATCTTCTTTATACATTACACGTGTAATTCTACTCTAAACAATTTAGAAAATTAAAACCTAACTCTAACCTACACAATGTACATTACATGTATTGAATAAGAAACCTCGAGTTACACTCGAGGGGAATTGGGTGAGAAGAGAATTACATGAGAAAAATAGAGAAGGCAGGACATGCAGGCCTTATTTTTAAAAAACCAATACAAGCCAACCATCAAAATTAATAAAAATTCAACCGTTCAATCACATTGGTCATAGTCCATAATCAACCACCATGCCATCATAATATTTAACAATTAAATAAATTAATTTATTTAATTCTAATCATAAATCACATGGTCTAATTTAATTAGATTAATATTCTTGAATTTATTTGTCTCGAAAATAAAGTTATAGAAGGTTTAGGTTTTCAAAATTTAACTTTCCAAATATTAACAATTAAAATTGGAAAGTGTTTTTATAGAAGAAATTCCAAAAATTTGCGTTTTCCAAACAATTAGGAAAAATCCCGCTAGAACTTTGCCAACAAATCGTGGGACAAAACATGCGCGGTTTCGTCTGCGGTTTACAAATCGTGGGACAAACCGTGCACGGTTTCATCCGTAATTTGTGGACAGAAAGTACGGGATTTTAACAGCAGGTGAAACCGCGACTAAAAACCCGCGGTTTGTGTGCAAAAAATACATTTTTTTGAAATTCTTTAGTCTTTTTCAAAACTCTTTTGAATCAAAACATGTTAAAACCCTTTTAGCACGTAAAAAATAATTTAGAAACCTTGAATACAACCATAAGAACTCATCTTAATTATTTTAAACACTTTTAAACAATTAAGAACTTATCTTAAAAATCAAACTCTTGATTTTTCTAATACAAGTTTGAGACAAATTTCATCATGAACAAACCATCCATATTTATGGCAATTAAATAAACACAAATCATATAGATATAATCAAAGGAGGCTCTGATACCACTGTAAGGTAATAAGGGGAGTAACACAGCAAAAAATTTAAAAATTTATTACCTTAGCCATGGAACTCTTTGATATAATCTATATGATTAAAGGGTGTTTAGCACAAATATCTCAAGCATAGAAGGTTTCTATGCTTCAAAGGGAAAGATCCTATTCAATGAAGGTGTTGATCTACCATGAAAAGCCTTCCAAGTGTCGAGCCTCCAACGGTATCCACACGAACACGATCTTTAGGAACTTCGGGCTTGATTGCCTTGCCTTTTGAGTGCTAGCTCCCTTGAATATCATGAAGAACACAAGAACAAGAAGAAAGAAGAAGATGAAACCCTAACAATTAGGGAAGGAGATGCTGTTTTTCTTGGAGAAGAAAATCGCCTCTCACAATTCTTCTCTCTCTAAATTTTATCTTGTGGTTCATCAATCTATCAAGAACCAAGGCATGGACTTATTTATAGATGTAGTATCCTAGTCTTTAAGGAAGCAAGAGCAATTGGAAACCAACAAGGTTTAGGAAGCGTACCTTAAGCTAATCCTATTCCTTTAGGAAACCTATTCCAAAAGGAAACCAAATAGCCTCTTAATTTCTTTTAGAAAACTAATTTCCATCAAGACTTAGAATATTTATAAATAAGTCTTTTAAGTTAATTTATCACATAAATTAATCCCATAAGTATCTTATACTTATCTTAATAGCAATTTAACCCAAAAACCATGTTCTTATTGTGTGTGACCCATTAGGTTCCATTCACGTTGGCAATAAGTACAATTATAACTCATTAATTAATTAATTAAGAGTTAGATAAATTAAACACTTTAATTTATCATTAATTCACTAATTAATTAATTTGCACTTATAGATGATGAGTGGCGTCTAGCAATGCATCATGACAACCCAAGTGAATAGGAAAGTCATATGGTAGACTACTCCTATCAATGACAATGTTAACATGTAATTAATATCCTTTCACCATACTATATCCCAATTAGTCCAAGAGTGTAGTGCACCCTCTTTAAATGACTAATTAACAATTTCTTGTTCCCGAAAAATAACTTTCCATAAAAGTATAACTTTGAAACTCTTTCAAGTCATACTTTCACTTTTGCGTAAAAGATTCTTTAAGTTATATTTCAACAAGTGGCCAATCCGGGATATATACTCTCCTATAATAAGGAGTGGTGAATCCTATATTGATTACTCACTATCCTTCCATGCTTCATACTATACCCAATCTCTACTGCATGGGCTACTCTTTTACGAGCACCGAGCAATAGAGTCAAAGCATAGCAATCCACACTCAAGATACCATGGTAATCTCAAGTCTAAGGATCACTTGCACCATTGCCATTAAGAGTATAATTCATTAGCACTATGAATAGTAACTCTTGGCAAATCAATCCAATGAACTTGTTCTCTAATAAGCATCCACATACCAGATTAGGTGTTGCACACCACAGTTGACGAGATCAACTACTACTTACCCTAAGTAGAGGCAAAGTATGTGCTAGTCTTCCCATATTAATGATGTCCAATCTCATTAATACTACGACTAGGGATATTTACGAATATAACTTTATGTGTAATAAGAGTCTCATCATTGTAACTCTTACAATCTCTTATACACAGTTAATATTCTATGGACTTCATCAAATAAACAAACAATATCAATAACAAGTATTAAATGACAAAGAAAATGCCACATATATAAATACAACATGAAATAAGCATAATATAAAAAATCCCAAAAACCAACTTGGTTTAAGGGCATACACTAACATAAACCTCTCTCAAGAGTAAAAACCCTATCTCACAGTTGGTTAATAGGGATGTCCTCTCCACTAACACCCCAAGTAGATGCATGAGATTTGATGGGTTTAACATTTGGTCAAGCTCTAAATAAAACCCAACCTAGGAAGAATCCATTGAATCCTGGAGTGACTCATTCAAATTCTTATTATTTATGAAATGATCTAGTTTGCATGAGCAATTTCTCAGTAAACCCATAAAATAATCAGGAATTGGATCAAGATGCATGCAAACCTCAATCCAATTACACATGAAATTCATAAATAAACCCAATTTAAGAAAGGTAACTGTATTAATCCACAATATCAATGCACAAATTCCATACTAGGGTTCACCCCATCTAAACTTTAAGATTCTACTCCACATTGTCTAAGGAAAATACAACAATCAACAAATTAGAAATAAAAAAACTCATTTGTGCTGAATGTCCCTACAACTCCAATTGAAGATTGATGAAGAATCCCTTAGGTTGATGATGATTCAACCCCTTTGTGCCACTTGATGTCTTCTCTTCAATCCTCTTCTCTATCTTACTAAAAAATACACTATTTCCTCTATTCTTACTAAGCAATCCTAAGAAGCAGAAAAAGAACTGAATAATCCACCCCAAAGTCAATCCAAGTTGCTAAATTCGCTGTAGATTCTACTTAGAAACAGCGCATGTTTTCTCTCTTTGATCTCCCGTAATTTCTCCAAAATTAGAGAAACTGTGGACTTGTCCGATGGGTAACCGAGCATAGTTTGTCAGGCAATTTCTTTTCTTGCACTATAGTATGAGAGTTCGCACATTTTCTTCCACGTTTGGCTTCTAGATGGAAACTATGGCAATGCACACACGCATGCGGTTACTCCTACATTTTGCTTTTTGCCAATTAACTACGCAAGAATCTGCCCATGTTTTCTTCAAGGTGATCCGCAATTTTTCTTTTTTGCATCAAAATCAACCTTTCAACTCTTAATTCTTCCGAGCCATTACTATATTTCTGCTAGCCATTCGGTGCTTGACACTTTTTCCTACAAAATAATAGGGTAAGTGCAAGTATATGGCTCAATAATGCTAAAAAATATACTTCAAGTGGCAAAATAAAAAGTAGCTCAAAAATAGTGGATTGACCTACAAAAACTTAACTAAAAACCTAGAAACAAATCTAAAAATACCAACTGAGACCCCCTAAAACATATAAAAATGGACTAATATCAATAGGGATGACGAGGGAGATGATGAGGAAGGTGACAAGGAGCCTTCTACTAGACCATCTACTTTTGCTAGACCACCCACTTAGCTAGACCATCTACTTGTGCTAGGCCATCCGTTTCTGACTTACCATCGCCACCATCTCGTAGCTCAGTGAGTTCCTCTAGGTCTATGTCACCATGGGATCGGATCTTTCATAAAATTTGTTGCATGAAGACCAGAGTGATGGAGCAGATGGATCAGAAAGAGGCACAACATAAAGAGCAGTTTACTCAGATTTAGCAGCTGAGTGGGGATGTGAGAGCTCTACAGGAAGAGATTAGATCAGCATGTCTGTCTTCAGCTACTGGTAGTGACAGAGGATAGGGTAGAGAGCCTACCTTGCAAATGGTAGATGTTTTAGCCTTTTTATTGCTTTATGTCATTTTTCTTTATTTTTTTCTTTATTTAGTTCTTTTTGGGTCTGTACTTATTATTTTTATTTTTAAAATTTTTATTTCACTTTGGCGTGTATCTAACGAATTGGATAATGCAGTTATTTTCTTTATGATGTGGATGCAATTTAGTTCGATTCTGGATCTCTTGCCTGTAGTTGGATCATATTAGATAGAAACTACTACAAAAATGAGATTATTAGTTTTATTTTTGTTTTTATTCTTATCCTTTCTTTACTTTGTCACACATTGAGGATAATGTGTGGTTTAAGTGTGTGTGTGTGGGGGGGGGGGAGGGGATAGAATACTTTGTGGCATTTGTTGTGTGTTGGATGCTACTTGATAAAATTTGAATTTGACTGTTGATTTGGTTGGTATGGGTGAATTTTTTGTGTCAACGGGGAGTTAGTCCTATTATAGGGGTAACTTTATCAAAATTTTTTCAAGAATTTATTCAACTCATTTGAGCTTTTCATGTTTTTATCTTAAGTTTTGAGATATAATATCTACTTATTTGATTTGTTAGAAGTCAAATTCCTCTACCAAAGTGAAGTGATTGTGTGTATATTTAAGAATTTCTTTGTTAATTAACTGGGTAAATTTTATTATATAAATAGGAGTCTTTCTTTTAGAGAAAGTATATTAGGTAAAGCAGGAGGAATTATGCTGAGATTTTGCATGTTTGATGACATTTTCTACTTTGTGTGATTTTTTTATAAGTTGAGTGAGGAGTATAGTTAGTAGGTATGACTTATGCCTTGTGATTAGTAGCTTATTGATAAAAGGAACTGAATGTGCTTATTTGAAGAAAATCTTGAAAAATATGGTGCTTAAAGGAAAAAATCATTTAAAAAAATAGAGAGAATAATTAAGCTTAAGTTCTACTCCACTGGTTTTAGAATTGAGTAACCAGGAGTCTCCATATGGCCAATGTCCACCTCCACGTAAAAGGGTGCTAGAGTTATGAGTATGCATAGTAACTTGGGCAAATGAAGTGCTAAGTAATGGGGGGTCTTTGATTGTGGTGTAGATTAAGTATAACAATTATGAACAAAAATACACAAATCAAGTAATAAAAACCTAATCTCCCAACTTATTCCGCAAGTGCACAGGTCGGTTGTAGTATTTGGAGTATTAGGTGTCGAAATCCCACAAGGAATCAAATATGTGCAATTACTAAAGCTTTTTCACTAACTTTTATTATCTAAACACAATTAAGATGGATATGGGGTCCCTTCAATAGAGTAGGTATATGATTGAGAACTTAATGTAAAATTCAATACAAAGAAGCCTAGAACATAGAATCCACTAATGAATCATGCATGAATGACTTACTAAGAGTTATCTTGCCTTGTTTAGAATCCAATTCCATAAGTGTCATAACTAGATCTCTCTATGCAATGACAAGATTCCAACTATTCTCATGATGAAATCTTATGAAAACATGAATTGTATTGATTCACTTAAGCATCCATTATTTTCATATGAACTACTTAAGCATTACTTGTTCATTTTCTATTGTTATATGCATCTCTCAATGTCAAGTAGCAACTAAATGACTTGTTTAAGTTGGCCAAGCAAAAACAAGTGTTAAAGCTTGAACAAGTAAACAAACAAATGCAAGCTTAGCAAGTGCAATGAAGTTAAATCATGTTTGTTGATTCATTAGCTTCATCTATGGTCTAGATGAAGCTTTTAGTTCAACATGGTTAGTGTAACAACTAAAAGTTCAACTTCAAAGATAGAATTCATGGCAACAATTGAAAGTAAAAGAGATAGAGGTTGGGAATTGCTCAGCCAATAGGAGAATTAGCTCCTCTTCTTTATTCACCTTCAAAGGATGCATTACAAAAGTCTCTTACAATGGTCCTCACAACTCTATTGAAGGATTAAGAGAATTCTACTAATTTCCTACCAAAATAAGTATAAAATGAAGACTATATCTACTTTCTACTCTAAAAACCTATTACAAAGGCTTTACAAATGACTTCTATTTATAGACAAATGTTCCTCAAGTCATTTTCCAACTTGCTGAATCATTAATGCATGGAAATGATGAAGATTTGCTTGGGGATTCCAAATGGGCACAAAAGTCTTCATTTATGCTTCCAATGTATTCTTCCACTTGCAAAACCCTATCCTCATCTGAAAACGTCTACAAAAACTAGCTAGAAGAGGATGCAAGTTGATGCCCTAGAAAGTCCAGTTGACTTACGATTCGCGGATGGCGATACGCGGATGGCAGCCCGTGGATCTCTATCCGCAAATCATACATTTGTGGCCCTCACTCAATTTTTATTTTTGCTAAGCTGGACATCATGTGTGTGAGCCTTTTCCACGTATTTCCAAGCATTGTGACAAAGGATTGGATTTTTTCATTATTTTTGCACAATAATTCCTTTAAGTTGTTCATCCAACCCTAGCTCTTTGAATCACCTTTGAATTTGATCTTTCTTTACTCCAATTGATCCAAAATGAGTTTAAGTGTGATGAACCTACAATTATACCAAAGAATTGTGCATTAATTTGCTCAATTAAAGATTCTGTCTTAAAAACCCTAAATCCAATAAAAACCCTAATTCTTAACAATTGTTGGAAAATGAGTCATTTGTAGCAAAAATACTATAATTATGCTAAAATAATATTTAAATATCTAATAATATATATCATAATATTGGTAAATTTATTATTTATCATTCTTCATTTGGCCAATGTCGATCTTTGCGTCAAAAGGTTGCTTCTGTCCTAAGGGAAGGCTCAGCTTAATTAAGAGAAAGTCCGTTAGTGTGAAAATTCATATAATCTTTTTTTTTAATTGGCTAACCCCATACACCGGGGGGAGGGGGGAGGGGGATTAATAATAAAGAATGAGGAGGGCCAAACCTTACCTCAATTATTACATTAAAGAACACATAGCAATAGCAATATTAAAAAGAAAATAGGAGTACTACTCCCTTTATAGATATGATCCTAGGATCAATCACAATTTTGCTACTGGTACGTGGTCTCTATGAGCTTGGACGCCAACTTGTGGAGCAAGGAAAGCCAGCTCGTTTGGGCCTTGATGAGATCAAATCATGGTTGATCATGAGGGGAACGTTTAAGCTTTGTGACTACCATGATGTAATTCGTGACTTTGGGCCTCTCAATGGACTTGGTGATCAAGCTATTCAAGTGTGTTTATTAGGCCAAGAATTGGAGCTTTGGTTATGGATCAAGTTCAACTACAAAGAAGCATACCACTTGTTTTTGGGCTGCTCAAGAGTCCATATGGAGCATCAAAGTTCAGCTATTCAGCCCATATAGTATTGGATTGAAGATTGAAGCCCAACATCATTATGGGTTAGCATTTTGGCCCATTAGGCTTTAGTGACTTGGACGTCCAGCTTAAGGCTTATTTGGGACGTGTTTTAGTATTTTTAGAGCTTAGTTTACTTATTGTTTACACTTCTATTTTAGTTACAAGTGTTTTAAGTTAAGTGTTTCAATTAGTTAATGTTTAGGTTTAAGTAGCCGCTTTAATTTCTAAGTTCTCGAAGCATCCATGTAACCCTATAAATAGAGGGCACTATTCATACGAATTTTATAAGTTTAATGATTAATAAATTTGTGAGTTCTCAAATTGAGTGCTTTCTTTTGTTCTTTGCTGATTAAGAACAACCCCGAACTTGTAGACTGATTCCAAGTTCAAAACCCTAGCTTAGAGTTGCCTTATTGGTTTGATCGAGCTTTCTAGGTGCTGATTCCTTGAGTTCTTGTTCGTTCCATAAGGAGGTTCAAAACTTCCTTGAATTTTTGAGTTGTTCATCTTGCGTGTTTAAGGTTTTGGTGCTGATTCTAGAGTCCAGTTCATCTAAAAGGAAAGGCTCGAAGTTCATACTTGGTCTTTCAAGCAATTCCACGTTTATCCGTGTGTATCAATTGGTATCAGAGTGAAGGTTCTTGAAATTCCAGGTTTTTCTAATCCAATTTTTCCTTTGGAGAAATTTGGATATATCCCTTTTTATTTTTCTTTAATTTTTGCTTGAGTTGTTTTTCAAAGTGCTTTGTGCCTAGCTAAACAACTTGTGTCTTTCCTTGTGCTTCTTCTTTGTGTCACGTTTGTTAAAAAACAAAAAATTCATCCATTATTTTTTCCTTGTTCTTGTGATTTGTAGACACCAAATTTTGACACACGCTCATTTTTCTAACGTTGGGGGACATTTTCCTACTATTTGGAGTCATATCTCAATTTTTCAGTAAAAATGAAAAAGTCAGCAATTTCAGAGAGCTGAATAGTAATTTTCTTTTATTGTAAATATTTTCATTAATTTTGAGGGTTTAAATTCATTTTTTTGTATTTTTATAAACATTTTTAAATTTTGTGATTTTTTCGGATTTAACTGATATTTTTCGTATATTTTGACAGTATATGGACAAAACAGTAATTTTGCCTCCTGAGTATTATTTTTCGTCATTTTTGGGTTCCAAATGCATTTTTAGGTTTTTAAGTATGTTTTTAAGTTTTTCAAACTTTTTTGTTAGGATGAATTGCTATTAATAAATTTATTATTTACAATTTTCTTATTTTTTTTCATTATTTGTGTTTTTGGAAAAGAATATAGGTTTTAATTTTTTGTAAGGGTAAGGATGTAATTTTTGCAGTCAAGGGCGTTTTGGTCATTTCGTCATTTCTTGGAGGTTAAGACTTGTGCACTATAAATACCCTTACTTGGGGATTAAAAAAAGGAGGAGAAAATAAAAAAAAGTCTAGGGAGAGTTTTTAGTTTTTTTTTTTAATTTTTAGTTTTTAGTTTTTTCATTTCACCAAGAACACCAAGAACACACACTTCTTTTTTATACACATCTTCAAGTTTTCACACACCACACCAAGAATACACACCACACATCTTCAAGTTTTCACACACTACAGACACACTCTCTCACACACTACACACGCTTCTCACATAAATAAACACACATTCATACACGTTCATAAAACACATACAACACACACTACTCACTCTCTCACACACACTACTCAAACTCACACATTCACACACAAATCCCAAGCACATCACACACACACACACACACACAAGTTCACGCACTGTTATACACACAGCTCACACATTACACACACTGCTCACATACACACATATTTACATAGACAGTCCATAAATTCATAGTCCACAGATTCCAGCATGCACAAACATAGAGGATTTCACACACTTACACGCACACATTCATTTCCATATGCACACAACACAAACACTCCAAACACACACTGGTTCACATCGGATTCTCACACAATACATATTTAACAGTCTCACATACACACACAACCAAAACCCCTCAACTAAAATCAATCCAAAAAATCCTCCAAAAACCATGTGAGTACAACCTAAAATTCAACCCAAAACATCCGACTCCACTATCTCCCCCAAATACCACATAACACCACCACCAGTCAACAAAATCAGTGAGCAACAAACCTGCAACCATCCAAAACAGCCCTCCAAAGCTGTCCATAACCACCACAGACAACCTCTCAATCCACACACAGGCGATACACAAAAACACACAAACATACATAAACATGCACATGAGACAAACGATCACAATCAAACACTCACAATCGCACCACACACTCACTGTTTACACACATTACATACACGTATTACACACAGTAGGCAGTCCCACTGCCATCAGCTTACCACCAAACCACCAAAGACCGCCATAGACAACCCAAATTCTCCTCCATGCCAGGCCCATACCAACCCAGACACACTGCAATTCAGTCCCTTTCACTCCCCAAAACTCACTCAATCAGCCCCACGAACAGATGTCAAACACAACAGAAATCAAATCCAGCAGTCGACCCCAACAACCATAAGCCAAACACCTCTTCACCAACCCACCATCACACAGAGAACCCCAAATTTCACAAAAAATCACCGCAATTGCAACCAGCTATCCACAGCTCACAGACCATCTCCATAGCCCGTGGCTGGCTCTCCACCGCCAGCAACCAAATTCCGACCACCACCACCCAATTAACACCACCACTTGCAACGAGCACCAGTTAGTCACACATCCCGTCACATAGCCCATAAAACCTGCAGAAAAGCATTCCAGTCACAAAATCAGCCATGTAGCCATCAAACATCCACCTGCGAGACTACCACCCACGGACGACATGCAGCTGGAGGCGCCGCCACCTGCAACCATGCTGGCCTCCATCATCAGACTCACTCTTTTACTCTTAAACTCAGGTAATTGCTTACACCTTTCCTTTTAATTTTTTAATTGTTAGTCAATTCATGAAATTTATCCTAAATTCGGAGAAGTTGGTCTAAGGGTTTCTGGGGAAAGAATGAAAGAGGAGACTGATCATAGAAAGGTGAGGGAGAGAGAAGAGAGAGACAGTCAGAGAGAGTGATAGGAGAAAAGACAAAAGAGGAGAATGAAAGCAAAGAAAAGAAATAAAGGAAACTAGAGGGAGACAATAGAGAAAAGGGGCTAGAGAAATAGGGAAAGAGAGTAAGAGAATCAGAAGGGAAAGTCGATTGACATTTTAGGGGAAATCAATTCGAGAGAGAAACGGAAAGAGAGATGGACAAATAGAGAGAAAGGAAACGTGAGAGAGAGAGAGAGTGGCGAGGGAGAGAGGAGAAGGTGAGATTAAAAGAGAAAAGAAGAGCAGACAGAGGGGGCGTATAGAGGAAGGGGAAGAAAGTAACAAAAGAGAGCAAAGCAGAAAGAACAAGAGAAAAGAGAGGAAGGTGAGAGAGAGAGAAGAAGCCAGAGGTGAGGAAGAGAGGATCAGATAGAAGAAGAAGAATCGCAGGAGGAAATTGGAAGTGAGAAAGAAGATGACCAGTGGAGAGCAAGAGAACAGAGGGAGAACAAGAAGAGAAAAATAGAGAGAGAGAAAGGAAGCAGCTGGAAACAGAACATAGAGGAGAGAAAGAACGAAAAAAAAATTGGAGAGAGGAAGATGATTTGGAAAAAAAGGGAGTGTTTGATTTTTGGTCTGAGATGTATTTTTGGAATTTGTGTTTATGGGTTTAACGATTTTCCTTAAATTGATTTTAGGTATAATAAGTATTTGCATTTTAGTTCTTAGACTTTTAATTAATTTTTTTTAGTCCCTAAGTTTTTTTTATTTTACACAATTGAGTCCTCCATGATTTTCAATTGATCTCCCCTAGTTTTAATTTATATCAATTAGGCATTGATTAGTTGCCATTAGGCCCTTTGAAGTTGCAGGAGTTCCATTTCACTTTAATTTTCAAAATTACCCCATCTACTTAAATTTGCATGACTCCAACTTGAAATTTGTTTGAATTTATGATTTTGCTTCTAGTTCGGGTTAAGTTGCGATTCTTCCCCCTTAGTTTGTTAAAATTTATGTTTTTACCAGTTTATTAATATTTATATTTTATGATTATTTTACCTAAATAGTGGTGCCCTGACGCATTTATTCATGTTTTTAAGCATTTGGTACCGGGTCTTCAAGAGGTATCCCTATTCCTCATAAATTTCTCTTACGTGCTCCAATATGCTCCAATATGATTTTATGCATTATTATTTGTTTATTTTTTATTTTTACATACCTTTTGCGTATTTATGTATTTAATTTATTTGATTTTGAATTTTTATTAGTATTTTGGAAAAATATAATATTTTGTATTTAGCTAGTCAATGTAATAGTTAGATTATTTTTCTCATATTTTAGCAAAATTGTGTAATTAGATAGAAAATGTAATCGATAGGGCATTTTTAATTTTCCCCCTTGAATTGTAAATCAAGCCCCGCCGGGGTAATAGTTAGGGTTTATTTGTTTTTGCATGCTTACGTGCTTATTTGTTTTACCACTTTTATTAGGATTTTGCATCTAGATATCATGCTTGTGTGGTATGTGCTCTTACTTGATTTAGGTGTTTTTATATGTTTAATTTGCTTTTAATTTATGCTTTAATTTTTAATTCATGATTTATGGTATTCCGTCACCACACTAGTCCAACGCTAGTTGTGGCTTCATTTTTTTCCGCTAGTCCAACACTGGTGGGATTTTTTAGAATGGGCTAGCCCAACGCTAGACCCCTAGGACATTTTAGTGTTAGGTGCATTTGAGTGCATTTCACATCTCATTTCACATACTTTTAGTTTTCTTTCCATTTGGCGTGATTTTATTATTACTTTTATTATTATTTATTATTGTTATTATTATTATTATTATTATTTTGACACACATTTTAAAATGCATGGCATATAGGTTGCATTTTACTTAGACTTTAGGACATTTGTGTGATTCGACTAGAAATAGTCGTCTATTCACATGGGAAGCAGTGGTGTACAGGCCGTTCCCCTCTCTGTGAGTAGAAACATTCAGTCACGAGTTATTAGTTCCCCGTACCCGTCATGTTGCATACCTACCTTCTTTCTTCACGTACTATATATTATTCTTTTCGTTTCTTTTTGCATCACACTTTGCATAAAAACTCGTGACTCCCTCAAGGTCTCGACTCGGGTTTCGCAATCAACGTCATAATTCCAACCAAGTTTCGACGGAACATGCCGACCCTCTCGATACCCACATTTAGATTTAGGATTTGCATTCATATAGATGCATCCGAACGCGATAGAATTTAGGGTTAAATTAGGAAAATTTGATTAAACCCTGCAACTAGCCTCGGCTAGGTTGAAAAGGTGCCTTAGGCGCAAGCCTTTGCCTTCCCTTTCTTCAAATGTGACTCCTGGACCTTTTTCTTTCATTTTTCATAGACTGGAGTCGAAAAAGGGTTTTAAATGATTTTTCTAAAATTTTTATTTTTGTTTTGTTAAATGATTTTTCGGGTGACTTGGTACACCCTAACTCAGTACCAAGTGGCGACTCCATTTTTCAAATAAAACCCTTTTTCAAAAATTAGTTGGCCAAACCTATCGCACTTTTAGTCTCGGCCTTATTTTCTTTTAAAATACCATGTTTTCTTAAAAATACACTTTTTTTTTCAATAAAAATCCAATTTTTCACCCGCACGCACGATTTTTCCCAAAAACTTGCTTTTCAAAAGGGATCAGACTAGACCGTCTTTTCGGGGCGCGACAGTCAACGACCCCACTAGCACCCTTTTTACCTGCGATTTTTAGGACACGACAGGATTTCTTGAATTTTCTTTAAGGTGGTTCAAAGCTTCCTCGAATTTTCGAGTTGTTCATCTTGCGTGTTCAAGGCTTTGGTGCTGATTCTAGAGTCTAGTTCATCTAAGAGGAAAGGTTCGAAGTTCATACTTGATTTTTCAAACAATTCCATGTTTATTTGCATGTATCATTTACAGAAAAAACTAACATTTCCTGTGTTTGAATCTAAAAGAGGGAAAGCCCCATATGTCTAACTTGACTGCACCTTTAATTGCTTTCTGGAGAGATGCAAAGTTTGGATAAAACTCAATATCTTGAACCTGTAAACTCTCATTAGAAAGAAAATCAGCAGGTATATTCGCTTGTCTTAGACAATGAGTAATGGTTGGGCAGTAGTGTCGAAATTGATTAATTTTCTTAACAGTCTTCAATAAAGACCAAGGACCAGCAACAGACCCATTGAGAATATTTAAAAAAGAAGTGAATTAGACTCCAACCCAAATCCAGTGATCCCTTGTTCCACACATATCTGGATACCTTTCAACATTGCCTTACATTCCGCTTCCAAACTAGTACCATAACTGAATGAAGCTACAAAGCCAATATTACATGACCTCTCTCATTGCGAATAGTACCCCCTCCACCACACAAACCTGGATTTCCTTTAGCACATCCATTCATGTTTAATTTAAAACCAGCTAAAGGCCGAACTCATTTTACCATTTTCACCATAACCTCCTTCTTTATATTATACATTTTCGAGTATAATTCCAGCCAAGAAGAAGCATAAGAAGTAAACTTAAATTTCAGTTCACAAAGCCATTCGAATATCCAAAAAAATATTATTAGCAATTACCTGCCATTCTGGAGGATCAATACCTTCAAATAGCCATAGATTCCTAGCTTTCCACAGGTTCCAAATAATAAGCATGGGAGTAATACGTTGTAAGAAAGATCAAATCACGTTTGGGGCAGGAGCAATCCAACATTTCATCAAGCGAAGCCGCACCTACAAGCTCATCTTCGACATGCCCACCACAACTTCAAAGAAATTCCAAACCCGATTTGGGACATCACCCATACTGAAGATACGATCAATGGATTCCACTGAATGCTTCAAGCAACAAAAACAACGCGAAGGTCCTGGAATCCCTATCTATTTGTACAATAGGAATTTTCCTATTTAAAAGTCTCACAAGGAAGAAGGAGATTTTAATAAGAACATATCCATCCCAGCAAAATTTAAACATCAAAGTTTTGGGTTTGGAATATCTGACCTATTCAAAAGCTAATTTAAACTGAAAATTACTAAAAGAAGAAGGCATCCATACAATGTCATTTGAAAGTCCTTCAGAAGGCAGATGCATGCAAATAATTCATTTCACTGTTGGAATAGGCAATAAATCATGTAACTTCGCTACATCCCATTGGCCATGTTTGACAAAATCCCTAACTTGACAACTATTTTGATTTTGGCCATACACCGAGGGCACCTGTAGATAACCAGTTATACCAAAAGCTTACTTCACCATTATTCAACAACCATGCAATGCTTTCTTCCGCTATAGGCCTAGCCTCCAACATTCTTCTCCAAGTGACCAAATCAAACTGAGACCTCTGAACTTGAGAAGGGTGTGTCTTGTGACAATATTTGGCATGTAAAAATTCAGCCTGCAAAAATCTTTTTTTCCTGAACTTTTGCCACAAGCTAACCAAATATGCCTTATTGACATCTTCCAGTAATCGAAATCCCACACCACCTTCATCCACTGGAGGACAAAGATTCTTCAATTTGATCCAATGACGCCGTGAAACATTTTCATTCTCTTCCCCAAGAAACCTAGCAAATATTTTTTCAATATGCAAAAAAATACTTTTAGGAGGGGAAACTCCAGATAGGGTATGCAAGGGCATAGATGATAGCACATGCTTAAGTAGGATCAATTTGCCACCCACTAATAGAAACCGATTCTGCCATGCCAATACCTTCTTTACAATAGCGTGCAAGAGATTAGAAAAATATGAGGACTTTCTCTTATCAACAAAAAGCAGACATCCCAAATATTTCATTGAAAAATTTTTCCAACAAAACCCTATAACTTGTTTGATAACTGTTATACAATTGATAGGAGTTCTGGGGTGACATAGGAAACCACTTTTATCCACATTGATACTCTGACCAGAATCTTGTTCATAGCTTTTTAGGGTTTGCATAATAAGTTGCAAAGTATTCTTATCAGCCCCAAAAAAAATGATAACTTCATCTGCATATCCCAAGTAAGTGATGATAGGACAATGTCTAGGAGTAGTGAAATTGGAAAATCGACGGTGTTGAGGTAATTGGTTGAGAGCTCTAGATAAGCTTTCAGCTGCAATGACAAATAATACAAGAGATATTGGACCCCCTTGACGAACACCTCTTGAGGATATAAGAAATCCTATTGAAACCCCATTAATCAAAACCGAGAACCAGCAATTTGATATTAGTCTCCACATCATATCTATCCATTTTTCTCCAAAACCAAAGGCTCTTAGAATACTCAATAAATATGTCCAAGAAACCCGGTCAGAAACCTTAGCCATATCCAACTTTAACACTACATCCCACCACGATAGAGCCTTCTCTAAGCTTTTGGAGAATTTTTCATATATCCTGACTTGAGTGGAGAGAGTCCTTATTTATAGCCAAAACTTATATAATTGGCTTTAAAGGAAACTCTTTAGAATTTTCCACCAACTTGGGTTGCTTGTGCCTTAAGAAACCCATTTAGAGTAGACTTTAATAAATGGGTCGGCCCAAATAGTCCAATGTGAATTAATAAAATTAATCCACTTTTAATTTAATGGACATTATAATTGAACTTGAGGCCCACATATCAATAGTCCAACTTATAAGTCCAAGCATAAATGAATTTGAAAACATTGAAATTGGACTTGAGGCTCACATGTCAAATGTCTGATTTATAAGCCCAAACTTATAAAATAATTTTAATTTAATTTAATTTAATCAAGATTAATTTAATTTGTTCAATCTTGACTAATTAAATTAAAATAAAACTTTGCCATCTACAATGACCACCCTTAGAAGAATAATATAACCTTGAGTTTTCCTAAAAAAGTTAAGAAATCCCACATCCCAAATACTCAGAAGCCAAAAGGAAGAGAGTTGGTGATAAAGGGTCACCTTGTTTCACACCACGAGAGGATTTAAAAAAACCTACAAGTTCACTATTAATTAATATAGAAAATCAATTGTTAGCTAATAAATGATAGACCAAGTCCACTACCACCTCCAAAAAGCCAAATTTCCTCATTATATTCATCAAGAAAGACCAATTTGCTCGGTCATATGCTTTCTCCATATCTAATTTCAGCATCAAATTACCATTTTTTATCTTCTTATCAATTTCTGAAAGCAACTCCAAGGCTGTCAAAATATTATCCATAATACCCCATCTCGGGGCAAAACCTGTCTGTGTGGGGGAAATGATTTGAGGAAGAATCTGGTTAATTTTGCATGCAAGAATCTTGAAGATAATCTTTGCACTCACATTGCATAAACTGATAGACCTATAATCTTTCCACTGAGATGCACCCTCTTGTTTTGGAATCAACACAATCGTTGTGCTAGTGAATCCTATGGGTAGTTGACCACCTCTAAAGAAATCCCACATAGCCTCAAGCAAATCATTCTTAATGATATCCAAGCAATGTTGGTAGAATTTTGCTCCAAAGCCATCTAGACCAGTCGTGCTGTTACAATCAATTGAAAAAACAACTTGATACAGTTCTTCCATAGTGGGAAGGGAACTCAGATGTGCATTCTGGACCATATCCACTGTTGGTATAGAAAAACCAACCTCTATAATAGAGGAAGTGCTCCGATCATCAGAGAATAGGTTATCAAAAAAGCCAACTGCTGAAGCTTTAATATTATCTAGATCTTCCACCCAGGCCCCCTCTTGATTTTTAATTCTTCCAATAAAATTTCTACTTCTTCTATAACGCACCATAGAGTGAAAAAAGGCCGTAGTCGCATCCCCTTCACACATCCACTTAATGGCAGACTTTTGATACCATAGATCACACTCCAAGGAAAGCATATGAGTATGATCCGCTCAGGCTTTATTCAACTCCAATTTGGATGCAACATCCCTTTGTGTATCATACAAAGTCTCACATGCCATAAGTCAATCAACAGCTTCCTTTATCCTGTTAGCAATGTTACCAAGGCAATATTTATTCCACGTTTTGAGAGATTTTTGCAACCTCATTAGTTTATTAAAAAAACCCCTCATACCTTGCAGCTGTACTGATTCCTCCCAACTTTGACGAACCACATCGAAGAGACCCCTTTGTCGACACCACACATTAAGAAACTGAAAAGTAGCTTTCCTTGTTGCTACATGGGAACATCTAAAAAGTAAAGGACAGTGGTCCAACCTTTCTCTAGACAAATGGGATACCTTAATATTATCAAAAGAATTAGACCAAGCTTCATTAATGAACACTCGATCCATTCTTTGCCAAACCCTTCCATTAGTCTACGTAAATGGCGATCCATCAAAATTAACTAAAAAGAGAGCTGCATGTAGTATAGCCAAGTTGAATTCTTCCATGTCCCTACCACTAGGACAGTTCCCCCCAACACGATTAGATACTGAGGACACCACATTGAAATCACTAGAAATTGCCTAGGAGCTTTGGCAAGAAGAGCCAATTTTCTTCAACATACCCCACAAAACTTTGCGCTTTACTCGTGAGTGTTTAGCATATATCGCAGAAAATTGACAATGGTCACCGAAAGAATCCTCAATTAACATGTGAACTAATTGATCACCTGAGAAAATGAACTCACCAGATATGCCAGAATTCCAAAAAATCCAAATTTTATTTTCCACACAACTACGAGCAAAATGAAAATGCAAAAGCAATCTAACGGATTCCAAACGCGAAAGAGATAAAAAAGGTTCAATCAAAATCAATATGTGCACCTTATGATCTCTACATAGATTAGAAACATACTGGGTAGAATCTTTCTTTGAAGCTCCCCGGATATTCCATGTCAAAATATTAATTGGCCTTAACATTCTTAGACCTTTGGTTGTAGGAAGATAGTGAATCACCCACCATGTTCTTTGATTTCACATGCTTTTCTCCTTGAGTTGTTGTCAAGCTAAGTTCCAGCTCTCTTCTATGATCTTCCCTCCTCGAACTAACAGCATTTCTTCATGAAAGTCAAGCACTTTCATTCACAGAGGAAGAACATGATGAAATTCCTTGAGTTCCTGGAAAGAAACTTGGACGGCTTACTGAATGTCTCCAAAGGAGCATCTGCCTACCATCCTACACATCTTCTTCATGGGAGATGTAAGAGTTGATTTAACCAGCTAAATACCACCACGATCCGAAGCCATTCTTTCCCTATCAACACCTCAAACAAGTTTGTTGTGGGAACCTATTGCACCAAAACAATAGCAGCCTGCACCCCTTTCTCTTGATCATCAAGGCATAATTGCTTATTTTCTACATTACACTCGCCCATAGCTCGTGTAGCAATGATTTCCTCCAGCTCCACTACCTCCACAGGACCTTCTACAACATGCACAAGCTGGTTAGAAACACCCTCAACAACTGGAATAGCCTCCTATTGGATAATCCCAATGTCAGTTCCCAAAGTCTACAAAGTGGATTCATGGGGTAATTGATCTTATCTCTAACGACTAAACCTTCGGTATAGCAACATAGATAGCCTTCTCACACTTTTGCCTATTGTCATCAACCTTAGTAGTAGCATGTAACTGAGGGTTTTTGTTGAAGCATTTCTTGGTGCAGTAATCAATTCGATCACATAAGCCACAGAAGTCTGGCCAATCCTCATATTCAACACATTGCCAGAACCCCTTCTGATCATCTCCTATCCATATTCATTTCCTAGGGGTTTTAGCCACATCAAGTTCTACCAGAATCCTTGCCACAGAAGGTCTACGAAGGTCCAACGTTGCAGAATCCACACGCAGAGGCCTTCCTAGTAGAGCAGTCAACTTATTGAGATAAACTTTATTGAAGAAAGGCAATGGCAATTCTGGGAAGAAGACCCAAATTTGTGCAATGGACGCCTCCTGATTCGCCTTAAAATAGTGTGTTCATTTGGATAAAATCATGGGAGAATTCTGGATATACCACGTTCGTCTCAAGAACAGACGAGTGTAATCTTCTTCAAGAACATGCCGGATGATAACATGTGTTGCATCAAAAAGACCAACTAGACACTCTCCCTTAAGCCCCAACATAACAAAGAATTTTCAGACGACATCCATAGAAGGCCTGGTGAAAGGAAACCTTCCAACCAAGATATTGCTGAAAGGAACGGATAACTTGAGCAAATCTTCTTGCGAAATCCATAGTGCAGGTTCTCCTTTATGGGATGAATGAATTCCCACGTCTGGATTGAAGTTTCGTCAACCTTAGAATGTCCAGATAAAGCAACAGCAAAGGAGGACGCTGGACTGGAGGATCAGCCATCAGCAAACTGCCGGAATCTGACAAAATCACTGCCGGATGAATGATCAGAAATTTTGAAATTCAAATTCTCGGATTATTGGAAGAGGTTGAGCGAGAAAGAGAGTATTGTTGGTGTGGATCATCCTTACTATATCACATCCTTGAGATAGTTTAAATGGGCATCACTTGAAAATACGAATAATAAATTACTTGTGGACCAACTTGGTGCAATTTAAAATGATTGTCCAAGTAAGGCTTCTGAAAAAAAAAAAAGATTGTCCAATACTTCGTTAAATATGTAAGCTATCATTGGATTGAATGTTTTGAAAATGTGAGGAAACTACTTCAGCAATTTGCCCTAAGAAGTAAAACAGTCCAAAATCCACCCTTGAAAACCTCCAAGGTCTAACAAAACATAAAGTAATCATGATGTGAATGCACATCCTCTGAACATCTATTCGTAGAGTCTGATTCTATTGGATTTCTTTTCCACTGCATTTAGAGAGTCGCACACTCTCCATGTAAACTCTATCTAGACTCTCATGCTTTAAATCCTCTTTTACCCTATTTTCTCCTTTAGTTTTCTCTATAAATTATTATATTGAAAATTTCTCATAATGCAAACTTTCACTTCATTTTACCTAAGACAACGTGTTACACTCTGCATGTAAACTCTATCTAGACTTTCATGCTTTAACTCCTCTTTTACCCTATTTCTCCTTTATTTTTCTCTACAAATTATTGTAACAAAAATTTCTCTTGATGTAAAACTCCACTTCTTTTTATCTAAGACAACCTGTTATGTACTTAACTACAAATTATTTACAATTCTATCATTCAAAATTTTGGTAAGTTGAAGTTGCTCAATGTCTTGTAGAATTTCTTGGCAGTGGATATAGTATAACTATCTATTCTTAATTCAGCTAATTTTAGGATTTTCAAATTTATTTGTATTTTTTCCAAGTAATTTTGACATTCTAAATTCATTCAAATGAATTCACGTCCAGGATTTAATCCTCCAGATAATCTACAACTTTTTATCCAAAAATGTGATAGCAATATATTTCAATGCAAATTTGAGTTTTAAACCAAAATAATCTTGTTTTCCAAAAATATATTCTATAAGTAAAACTTTTATATAAAATTCCAATGCCGATATGTTTAGTGCCGTGTAGACCTCTAATACTGAAAGAATAATATGTGAATATATTATCACATGTAAGTATGCACATTCCATATTTGAAGAATTCTCTCTTTTCTCTCTTCCAACTCTCCTCACATGGCCTCAAATTCCTTTTGAATTTCAAACTGGACGGTGCCAGCCATGACTGCTCAATGACCGCCAACCTCCATTGATTCGAATGATAACCCTCCTAAAGTGTCACCAATGGCTAAAAAAACTTTTGCTCAATTATTTTCAGTCTCTTCTCCTATGGAGATTAAGCCTGTGCTACCTACAAAGGAGGGCAGCTGTCTACTTTTCTAAAGTTGATATTGACAAGGTTGCTCAGCCTTTTAAATTCACGGTGATTGGAAAATTCTCCCATGGGTAGCCTAAACTAGAAGAAGTTTGCAAGTTTTGTAGTGCTCTTGATCTAAAATCGAAAATCACAATGCGTCATTTAGATGCAAGATATGTTCTAATTAGAAACAGATTTTTCAAGGCTATGGAAGAGAGGCATTTGGCATATTGGGAAGTTTCCCATGAGAACTTTTCGATGGACTCCATCTTTTCAAGCAGGGAAGGAATCGGCTTTAACTCTAGTTTGGTTTTCTTTGTCTAGTCTACCTATCCATTTCATTGTTAAGCAATGTTTTTTTTCCATTGTAAATGCAATTGGAAGGCCTCTATTCACAGAAAAAAGCTACTTATTCTCTTTTATGCCCTAGTGTTGCTAGGGTATGTGTTGAAATTGATTTGCTGAAAGAAATTCTAGAATGCATTTGGATTGGTATAGAAGGTGAGAATATAAGTTTTTGGCAGAAGTCAATTCCAGAAAACCTCTCTAAATGTTGCACTTTGTGCTAGAAATTGGAACATACAAAGGAGGAGTGTAAGATAGAACATGGTCTGGAAATTGTAGGCAAACAAAAGAAGCAAGTGGATTGTCAAACTCAAATCTATGTCCAAGTTGTTTATTGTGCTGAACCAGTAGCGACTGTTGATGCTATGGCAAAGGATAAAGAGATTGGTGAACCAATTCAGGGAAGATGGAGAACAAGTTTGTGGAAAATGCAGAACCTGTTCAAGTGAACAATTCTATTGTTGAACTTGAAAAGGATGTTGCACTCGTGACAGAAGATGTTCACGAAGATGGGCTGCTATAATGGAGCAAGCACAGATTACTTTTCAAGAGGAATTCAAACCTCTAATGGAGATGCATGTCGCACAATCAAAGAACTTTTAGAATGAGGATAGAATGGCTGACATTAGCAAATTTTGATTGAGGATACAGCCCGAAATGTTGGGATTGATATGGAAGAATTGGTTTTACCAATTGCGGAACACTCGGCAATAGGTATATTAGATTCATCGCTTGACAAATTTGAGTAGACAAAACGTGGTTCTAAAGCTTTTAGGGTGAGGTTTTCATCTGACAGAGAATTGAGATCCATGGTAAAATTTACCCAAAATTCTTTCCAACCCCATAATAATTGTCGCGCCCCATTTTTTCGAAGGAAGAAAAAGGGAAGAATTAAATGTGTGTTGTGTTTATTTATTGAGAAAAGAGTGTAGGTTTTTAGTAAACTAATTTTTAGAAAATACTTTACAAAAAGGTTGGACAAAAGATGTGATTTTAGAAAATACCATATTTCAAAACAAAAAGAAACTAAGGGCCTAAAATGGGACTTTGAAAATGCGACGGTTTTTTGGCCCGAAAATAGAGTCTAAAAAGGGTTTTTAGTAAAAAGGAGTCACCACTTGGTATTGAATTTAGGTGTATCAAGTCACCAGAAAATATTTTACAAAGGTAAGATATTCGAGAATGATTTATTTAGAAAATAATTTTTGGAAGAATATAAGAAAAACAAGAAAACCCTTTTAAGACAACTCCAGATCTTTGGAAAACAAGATAAAAAGGTTCAAGAGTCATAGTTGAAGAAAGGGAAGGCAAAGGCTCGCACCTAAGGCACCCTTTCAACCTAGCCGAAAACTAGTTGTGAGGTTTAGTCTAAATTTTCCTAATATAACCCTACGATTTTATCACATTTGGATGCAACTATATGAATGCAAACCTAGTCCTAAAAAATAGATATTGTTAAGGGACAAAATATTCCATTGAGGTTTGATCGGGATATTCGCATTAATTGCGAAACCCGAATCTAGACCTTGATGGAGTCACGATTATAAATGCAAAATAGAATGCGAAAGAAAAGGAAATTAGTAATATGGATAGTTAGTGAACAAGGAAAGTAGGGATGCAACATAACGGGTACGGGAAACTAATAGGCTCGTGACTAGCTATTCCTACTCACGGAGGGGGAACGGCATGTACGCTACCGCTTCCCACGTGAGTAGATGACTATTTCTTAGTCAAAAGTCACACAAATGACCTAAAATTCTATGTGTAATGGAATCTAAATGTTATGCACTAAATAGATGTTAAAAATAGATAATAAGTGATAAAGTATATATAAAAGTCATACAAAAATGGAGAAGGCCTAAAAAAGATAAAATGTGTGTGAAATGGCATGGAATGCACATGAGAAATGATTCTAATACTAAAATGACCTAAAAGTTTAGCATTGGACTAGTATATTTTCTATAAATTCTCCGCTAGCGTTGGACTAGCGAAGAAATCGGATTTAACCACAACTAGCATTGGACTAGCGTGGTGATGATACACATATAGAATAATAAAGCAAGTAAGTAAATAAATCACAGGTTAAGGTAATAATCATATAAAAGCAGATAATAGCACATAGCACATAAGCATAATATTCTAGATGCAAAGTTCTAGGGAAAGCGAATAAAAACACATAAGCATATAGCACACATAGCACACAAAAAGCCCTAACTATTACACCGGAGAGATACCTAATTACAAATCTAAAAAATGAAAAAGAATAAAAGATAACCTATCTAACCTATCTATTATATTTTCTATCTAAAATATATAGGCTTTTGTTAAATAGATAAAATATAAATTATCTATTACATTAACTATCTAAATACAAAATTCTCGTTAAATAGAACATTGCCTATCTATTACATTCCTTTGAATAATTAAAATCAAATTCAAATAAATAATCATAACATAAACGGTCACATATAAATAAAATAATAAACACTAAAAGATACATAAAGAAAAAAAAACACATAAAAAACATAGAAGCACATATGAGCACATAAAGAGAAATAAAAGAGAAACAGGGTAAGAGAGGTACCTCCCATTTGTAAACTTGGTACAAATTACTAATAAAACGAACAAACATGTCAAGGTACCACTATTTAAAGTATAAATATGGGAAATACTTAAAATTGGGGATAAAATGTAAATTCGAGCAAAATTAGGGGACTTAGAATAAAATTCCACCAAAACATAAGACTTGGGAATGAAATTCCAGCAAGTTTAAGGGATTTAGAAATTATTCCAGCAAGTGTGAGGGATGAAACAATAAATTCCAGCAAGTTTGGGGCTCTAAAAAAAATACAGCAAGTATTTGGGATAAATAAAAAGAATTCCAGTTAAGTATAGGGGTAAAAATGCAATTTTCAGCAATATTTTAGGGCCAAAATGTAATTTTCAGCAAACACCATGACAAAATCATAATTTCCAGCAAGCTTAAAGGGACTAAGTAAAATTCCAGCAACTAGGGAGGGTCAAAAATCAAATTTTCAGCAACATTTAAAGGCTAAAATTCAAGTTTTAGCTATTTAAACAACAAAAATATAAATTCCAGCAATATTGGAGGACAATAATGTAATTTCAGCAAAGCATAATAACAAAAATAAAATTTCAGCAAGGTTGGGGGACAAAAATGCAATTTTCAGCAACATGAGGGACCAAATTTACAATTTTCAGCAACATTCAAAGGCTAAAATACAATTCCAGCAATATTCTAGGGTCAAAAATACAATTCCAGCAATGCATGGGGGGTAAAAGGTTGAACTAGAGCAAACCTTAGGGGGTGAAACCATAATTTCAGCACTATTTAAGGACAAATTTGCAATTTCAGCAAACTAAAGGGTACAGAATTGTAATTTCTAGACATATTAGAACATATTGTAATTAATTTAGATATAATTGAAAGAAACTACAAAAATTCTAGGGGCCAACTAAAATAAAATGAGTGCTTAAATGAAGTAAACTAAAATATTGAAGGGCATAATTAAACAATTAAGAACCTAAGGGGGCAAAAATGTAAGTAAATATAATCTGATGAAGATAATGAAAATAAGTAACTAAAGAAAAAAAAAACTAAGTCTCGGCTACGATTTTCTTTTCTTCTCTTCGGTTTTTTATTCTTTCTTCGGCCTCCCCCTCTTCGGCTTTTTATTCTCTCTTTGGCCTACCCCTCTTCGGTTTTTATTTTCTCTTCAGCCCCTCACCTCGGATTTTTCTCTCTTCGGCCATTCTCTTCGGTTTTTTTTTCTCTCTTCAACCATTCTCTTCGGTTTTTTCTCTCTTCAATCCCTCACCTCGGATTTTCTCTCTTCAGCCCCTCACCTCGGATTTTTCTCTTCGGCTTGCCCTCTATCACTCTCTCTTCAGTTTTTTCACTTTGGATTCACACTCTTACTCACTTTGGGTTTTTTTTTTCTCTCTTCAGCCTTTATCTCCGTCCCCGCTCCTCAGGTTCCCACTTTCACTCTTCTCGGATTTTCTCCTCGGCTCGCCCTCTATCACTCTCTTCGGTTTTATCTATTCTCCTAATCACTCTTAGTTTTGTTTTCCTCGGCTCGCTCACACTCACTCTCTCTTCTTCTCTTCTTCTCTTCCTCTCTTCTTCTCTTCTTCTCTTCGGTTTCTCACACTCTCCTCGGCTTGCTCTTTTCTCACTGGTTCTCCCCTCGGTCTCTCTCTGAAATCCAAAATCAATAATTAAAGACCACAAATCTCTTAAATCTGTAAGGTAATAAGGGGAGTAACGCAGCAGAAAATTTAAAAATTTATTACCTTAGCCATGGATCTCTTTGATGTAATCTATACGATTAAAGGGTGTTTAGCACAAATACCTCAAGCATAGAAGGTTTCTATGCTTCAAAGGGCAAGATCCTATTTGATGAAGGTGTTGATCTATCATGAAAAGCCCTCCAAGTGTAGAGCCTCCAACGGTATCCACACGAACATGATCTTTAGGAACCTTTGGGCTTGCTTGCCTTGCCTTTCGAGTGCTAGCTCCCTTGAATGATTCATGAAGAACACAAGAAGAAGAAAGAAGTTGAAACCCTAACAATTAGGGAAGGAGGTGTGGCGTTTTTCTTGGAGAGAAAAACCGCCACCAAGCTCTCAATTTTTCTCTCTCTAATTTTTGTGTTATGTTTCATCAATCAATCAAGAGTCAAGGCATGGACTTATTTATAGATGTAGTATCCTAGTCTTTAAGGAAACAAGAGCAATTGGAAACCAAGAAGGTTTAGGAAGCTTACCTTAAGCTAATCCTATTCCTTTAGGAAACCTATTCCAAAAGGAAACCAAATAGCTTCTTAATTCCTTTTAGGAAACTAATTTCCATCAAGACTTAGAATATTTATAATTAAGTCCTTTAAGTTAATTTATCACATAAATTAACCCCATAAGTATCATATACTTATCTTAATAACAGTTTAACCCAAAGACCATGTTCTTATTGTGTGTGACCCATTAGGTTCCATTCACGTTGGCAATAAGTACAAATTATAACTCATTAATTAATTAATTAAGAGCTAGATAAATTAACACTTTAATTTATCATTAATTCACTAATTAATTAATTTGCACTTATAGATCATGAGTGGCATCTAGCAATGCATCATGACCACCCAAGTGAATAGGAAAGTCATATGGTAGACTACACCTATCAATGACAATGTTACCGTGTAATTAATATCCTTTCACCACACTATATCCCAATTAGTATAAGAGTGTAGTGCGCACTCTTTAAATGACTAATTAACAATTTCTTGTTTCCGAAATATAACTTTCCATAAAAGTATAACCTTGAAACTCTTTCAAGTCATACTTTCACTTTTGCGCAAAAGATTCTTTAAGTCATATTTCAACAAGTGGCCAATCCGGGATATACTCTCCTATAATAAGGAGTGGTGAATTCTATATCGATTACTCACTATCCTTCCATGCTTCATACTATGCCCAATCTCTACCGTATGGGCTACTCTTTTACGAGCACCGAGCAATAGAGTCAAAGCATAGCAATCCACAGTCAAGATACTATGGTAATCTCAAGTCTAAGGATCACTTACACCATAGCCATTAAGAGTATAATTCATTAGCACTATGAATAGTAACTCTTGGCAGATCAATCCAATGAACTTGTTCTCTAACAAGCATCCACATACCAGCTTAGGTGTCACATGCCATAGTTGACGAGATCAACTACTACTTACCATAAGTAGAGGCAAAGTATGTGCTAGTCTTCCCATATTAATGATGTCCAATCTCATTAATACTACGACTAGGGATATTTAAGAATATAACTTAATGTGTAATAAGAGTCTCATCATTGTAACTCTTACAATCTCTTAAACACAGTTAATATTCTATGGACTTTATCAAATAAACAAGTAATATTGATAACAAGTATTAAATGACAAAGAAAATGCCACATATATAAATATAACACGAAATAAGCGTAATAAAAATCCCAAAAAACTAACTTGGTTTTAGGGCATACACTAACAAAATCAAAACCCAAAATCCTCAAATCCAAAACATAAACACCGTAAATCGAACATCCTATACACAACTTACATTAATTGGAATACAAATCAAAGCAATTAAGAGAGTTCCATGAAGCTTACCTTTTTTTTCTGCCTAGGGAAGAGGTGGCCAATTGTGATGGTGAAAATGATGGCTACCCTATCGGTGGTAGTGGTTCAGCTTTGACTGAGTTCCCTTTTCTGTGTGTGTTTTATGTGTTTGTATGTGTTTGCTGTTTGTGTGTGAGTTGCGTAGGCATATACTGTGAGAGAGCCGAGGAGAAGGGAGAGGAAAATGTGTGTCTTGTGTTGTTGTGCGTAAGCTGGTGCAGATGAATTGTGTAAAGAAGTGAGAGCAATAGTGTTTTTGTGTAAGTGTGTAGTGGGTGAAGAAGGAAGAAAATTCATCCAAAATCCCCTCAAAATTCATCTTTTGCAGGAGGTTTGGTTTGATTTCTCTGCTGGCTGCGTGCAACAGCTGCAAAAGCACTGCAGCTACTGTAGCAGTTCTTTTTTTTTTAATGAAAAATCCAAATAAATAGTAGATAATGTTGAAAAATTATGAAAATTTTATGAAAAATCTATAAATTCATAAAATGCGTGTATAAAAAATTTTTTGATACGAAAATTCTAATCATAAAACATATTTGAAAATGTGTCATATGTGACAAAATTATGAAAAGAAAAATAAAAATACTAAATGACCATTAAAAATCACAAAATTTTTACACAAAATATGTATACTAAAATTTTCACTCAAAATTTTTAACATATATGCATTCTTGGGTAATGTGCCCTTAACAAAAAAAAAGACAAAAATTAAATAAATACTTAAATGACCTCCAAAATTTATGTAATTTTGACAAAAAATTTATGAATACAAAAAATGCACATATAAAATTTTTCACTTGAAAATTCTTGTAAAAAGAATGCATTGGTAAACGTGCTATTAAGTTTAAAATAATTAAATTTTAAATAAATAATGAATGACTTCCAACAATTATTAAAATCATAAATAATGATAAAAAAATAGTAAAATTATGTATTTAGGAAATAAAACAAAAATAGAATAATATTTAAGTGATGAAATTACCATTTCGCCCTTGACGTGACGAACTTGTCATAAATTGCATGAAAACTGTAATTGACCCCCGAAAAATGAAAAATATCCCCTCTAAAATAAAGTAACACACATATTTTTACAAAAGGTGTGTCACAATTTAGTGTCTATAGCTTGCCCCTCTTTGTTGGGAATCTTGCAGAGATTTCAGACAAACACATAGACAACACCAAATTTTGACTCACCTAAACACAAATGCAAATGCGAAATGAGACAAATATCTAAACATACATAGTGTAAGAATGTAAACAAATGAAAAAGTGAGAATGTGACCGAACTCTCTAAGAGCTGCCTACGTATCCCACATAAGGGAATCAGGTCAAAACGTAGTTCGAATGCGGAAAGTAAAAGTTTGGGCTGCTTGACTTGAATAATCAAATTAAAATAAAATAAAATAAAATATGAAACATCCATTTTGCTGGAGAGGTGTGTGGCCTGGCATGCTAGGATTAATGAAATGCCAAGAAATTAAATATGACGATCCAGTTTGCTGGACATGTACCTAGTTTGCTGGGATGAGATGCAATACGAAGTTCGGTTTGCCAGACTTGGAAAAGTAAACATGAAAGGTCCAATTTGCTGGAGAAGTGTGTGGCCTAGTTTGCTAGGATTGATGAAATGTAAAGAAATTAAATATGACAGTCCAGTTTGCTGAACATGCACCCAGTTTGCTGGGGTGAGTACAAGAAAATTAAATGTGAAGGTCCAGTTTGCTAGACATGCACCCATTATGCTGGGGTAAAATGTGTTAGTGTATGCCCTAAAACCAAATTGGTTTTTGGGATTTTTATTACGCTTATTTCGTGTTATACTTATATATGTGGCATTTTCTTTGTCATTTAATACTTGTTATTAATATTACTTGTTTATTTGATAAAGTCCATAGAATATTAACTGTGTATAAGAGATTGTAAGAGTTACAATGATGAGACTCTTATTACACATTAAGTTATATTCTTAAATATCCCTAGTCGTAGTATTAATGAGATTGGACATCATTAATATGGGAAGACTAGCACATACTTTGCCTCTACTTATGGTAAGTAGTAGTTGATCTCGTCAACTATGGCGTGTGACACCTAAGCTAGCATGTGGATGCTTGTTAGAGAACAAGTTCATTGGATTGATCCGCCGAGAGTTACTATTCATAGTGCTAATGAATTATACTCGTAATGGCAATGGTGTAAGTGATCCTTAGACTTGAGATTACCATGGTATCTTGAGTGTGGATTGCTATGCTTTGACTCTATTGCTCGGTGCTCGTAAAAGAGTAGCCCATACGGTAGAGATTGGGTATAGTATGAAGCATGGAAGGATAGTGAGTAATCGATATAGGATTCACCACTCCTTATTATGGGAGAGTATATCCCGGATTGGCCACTTGTTGAAATATGACTTAAAGAATCTTTTGCGCAAAAGTGAAAGTATGACTTGAAAGAGTTTCAAGGTTATACTTTTATGGAAAGTTATATTTCAGGAACAAGAAATCATTAATTAGTCATTTAAAGAGTGCGCACTACACTCTTAGACTAATTGGGATATAGTGTGGTGAAAGGATATTAATTACACGGTAACATTGTCATTGATAGGTGTAGTCTACCATATGACTTTCCTATTCACTTGGGTGGTCATGATGCATTGCTAGACGCCACTCATGATCTATAAGTGCAAATTAATTAATTAGTGAATTAATGATAAATTAAAGTGTTAATTTATCTGGCTCTTAATTAATTAATTAATGAGTTATAATTTGTACTTATTGCCAACGTGAATGGAACCTAATGGGTCACACACAATAAGAACATGGTCTTTGGGTTAAATTGTTATTAAGATAAGTATATGATACTTATGGGGTTAATTTATGTGATAAATTAACTTAAAGGACTTAATTATAAATATTCTAAGTCTTGATGGAAATTAGTTTCCTAAAAGGAATTAAGAAGCTATTTGGTTTCCTTTTGGAATTGGTTTCCTAAAGGAATAGGATTAGCTTAAGGTAAGCTTCCTAAACCTTCTTGGTTTCCAATTGCTCTTGTTTCCTTAAAGACTAGGATACTACATCTATAAATAAGTCCATGCCTTGACTCTTGGAAGTTTGATGAAACATAACACAAAATTAGAGAGAGAAAAATTGAGAGCTTGGTGGCGGTTTTTCTCTCCAAGAAAAACGCCACCCCTCCTTCCCTAATTGTTAGGGTTTCAACTTTTTTCTTCTTCTTGTGTTCTTCATGATATTCAAGGGAGCTAGCACTCAAAAGGCAAGGCAAGCAAGCCCAAAGGTTCCTAAAGATCGTGTTCGTGTGGATACCGTTGGAGGCTCTACACTTGGAGGGCTTTTCATGGTAGATCAACACCTTCATTGAATAGGATCTTGCCCTTTGAAGCATAGAAACCTTCTATGCTTGAGGTATTTGTGCTAAACACCCTTTAATCGTATAGATTACATCAAAGAGATCCATGGCTAAGGTAATAAATTTTTAAATATTCCGCTACGTTACTTCCCTTATTACCTTACAAAATGCAATGCGAAGTTTGGTTTGCCAAACTTGGAAAAGTAAACGTGACGGTCCAGTTTACTGGACAGCACCTAGTTTGCTGGGGTTGATGCAATGCGAAGTTTGGTTTGCCAAACTTGGAAAAGTAAATGTGAAGGTCCAGTTTGCTAGACATGCATCCAGTTTGTTGGGTGAGATGCAAGAAATTAAACATGAAGGTCCAATTTGCTGGACATGCACCCAGTTTGCTGGGGTTGATGCAATGCGAAATTTGGTTTGCCAAACTTGGAAAAGTAAATGTGAAGGTCCAATTTGCTGGACATGCACCCAGTTTGCTGGGGTTGATGCAATGCGAAATTTGGTTTGCCAAACTTGGAAAAGTAAATGTGAAGGTCCAGTTTGCTGGACATGCACCCAGTTTGCTGGGGTGAAATGCAATGTGAAGTCCGGTTTGCCAAACTTAGAAAAGTAAATGTGAAAGGTCCAGTTTGCTGGACATGCACCCAGTTTGTTGGGGTGAAATGCAATGCGAAGTCCAGTTTGCCAGACTTAGAAAAGTAAATGTGAAAGGTCCAGTTTGCTGGATATGCACCCAGTTTGCTGGGATTGATGTAATGCGAAGTTTGGTTTGCCAAACTTGAAAAAGTAAACGTGACGGTCCAGTTTGCTAGACATGCACCCAGTTTATTGGGATTGATGTGATGCGAAGTTTGGTTTGCCAAATTTGAAAAAGTAAATGTGAAAGTCCAGTTTATTGGACATGCATGAAAAAGATCTTTTTTTTTTTTTTTTGAAAGGCATCCGACAAAGCAATGTGAAAACGTCCAGTTTGCTGGACAAAAATCATGACAAAGCTCACAAATGTTGAAAGTAGCATACAAAGAAATGTGAACCGTCTAGTTTGCTGGACAAATTTTGTGAAAAAGATTAAAATATTGAAAGCAGTCTACAAAGCAAGTCAACACTTGCATCTAGTATGAATCCCCATTTTCTCTTAGTGTCCAAACATTGTCAAAAATCAATCTTTACAAAATTTACCTCGATGGTCAAACCAAGTGGAAATCATTTCAATTAAAATATGGCATGTTACAAGGCATCAAAGTTCCTTTTGAAATTAATCCTTCCAAAAAATTGTCCCAGTGTAAATCAATCTTTCTTGAAATTCTGTCTAAGGCATAAAGCATTAAGATCATTTTGAAATCCAAATTTTTCATTAAAAATTTTGCGCCAGTATATAAAACTCAAATCAATTTGAAATCATCCTTTTCAAATTTTGGCCTTGTTCAAAACATCCAAAACCCATTTGAAATCAATCCTTCTAAAATGTGCCCCAGTGTAAATTTGAAATTAGTCCTTCCCCAGACAGTTTAGAACATGAGATATTAGAATCAATGTGAAACCAAATTTTTCCAAAAAAAATTTGCCCCAGCATCAAAATTTAAAATCAATCTTTGACTGGAATAATGCTCCACTTAGACCATTGCTAGCTACAAAAGACTTGCCCCAGTTTTTTCTTTTTGAATGAATATCACTGATGAACTCATAATTTTACCTGCAGCCGGAAAATGAAAAGATGATTAAACAGTGTGCCGCCACCGTGTGATGCCTCAGGCTTTGCGAAACATGTAAACACAAGTTCTTGGCACCGACATCTAATCCCAAATCCATCCCTGTGAGCTGTTTCTGATCTTTACAGTCCATCAGCATCCACCAATTGCCCTTTTTACTATAATTTACAAACATCAACTGCCGTGATTTTTTACGATAAATTAAGAGGATTGTCTTTTGACACAAACCTAATGAATGAATGATGCAAAAACTATTCATTTAATTTCACTATCTTTATTTATTATATATACATATATATGTACACATAGACATTTTTTGCAATCATCATATTTCAATAAATTGAAAACAAAACTACAAAATGGAAATACAACACATCATAACAAGTAAAGGTAGGTGTAAAATAACTTTTGTCAAAAATAAGTTAAGAATTTCAATTGTGACAAAACAATTTATTCCACGGTGTTGAAGCCAGGCTTTTGACCATGAATATCACATTTGACCCTTTTGGATGTCATTAACCAGAAGGTTGATACTGCCAGAAGAAGAACAACCATGAAGAGAAAACCCAACCGAACATAGTCACCAGTTCTTCAACTTCGTCACTTCTCCTTTATCTAGCTTCGTTTGCATGTACAAGATTCCCACCTTAGCGCCCTTTCAGGTTTTCACTAAGGTTTCCCCCGCCCCTTTTCTTTTCTTTTTCTCTCTTTTTTTTTGTTTTTTTTTTTTTTGCCTTTTTTTTTTTTGCTTTTTTTTTGTTTTGTTTTTTGTTTTTTTTTAGGTGCCCTTTCGAGTTTTCACCTTTGCAAAGGAAGACATAGAACAACAATCATTCGAATCTTGAATGGTTATTCCCCTTTTTCATTAAATCATACTAGTATTTGAAAAATATTTAGCATCAGTAAGACAATCTTCTCTTGATAAAATTGGGATAGATATATTAACATCATATGCCCTTTTTGATTTGCAAATTTTCATATCAAAATTATCACAAAATAAAGGCGAAGGTCGGTAACATTCTCGGCTTTTCAATACGGGGTCAGGTTAAGGTATCTGAAAAGGTTAAGGATGGAAAGCAGAATTTGTGAGAGGGTTGATTGTCTTGAGGTTGCATTTCTCAGAATGAGCTATCCCAACTTTCATTTCTTGCTTTTGCTCTCTTTTCTTTTTTTTTCTTTCTTAAAAAAAAATTTGCCTCAGTTTATCACTTTCTCGTGGGGTTTTCTTTTTGTATCATTTTCATATTTTTTTTTAACAAACAACCAACAAAACAAAAATTTTGCCCCAGTGTGGGGTGCAACCATCAAGTGGGTATGAAACGAAATTTTATGGATTCTGGAGGCTCAAAGGGGAAAACTAGAGGAAGAACATGTTTAAGGGAAAAGAAAGAAGGCCCGCCTTTGATCCGTCTCTCTTTTTTCACAATAATTTTGAAAGAAAATTTACTAATCAAATGTAAAACCTTTTTACCAAGTCTGAATTGATGATTTGGGAAAATTCTTGACCATCCATTTCCACCAGCACAAGACCTCCACCTAATAATACCTTCTTGACAATGAACGGACCTTGCCAATTTGGAGCAAATTTCCCTTTTGCCTCTTCCTGAATTGGAAGGATTCGCTTTAAAACCTTGTCTCCAATCTAGAATTGGCGGGGTTTGACTTTCTTCTGATAAGCACAGGCCATCTGTTTTTGGTAGCACTGTTCGTGACAAACGGCATTTAACCACTTTTCGTCGATCAATGATAATTGCTTATGACGTTCTCTGACCTATTCAGCTTCTTTCAACTGAGCATTCATCAATATACGCAAGAACGGGATCTCAACTTCAACAGGTATTACCGCCTCCATTCCATACATGAGAAAGTAAGGAGTTGCCCCAGTAGAAGTCCTTATGGCAGTTCTATACCCCATCAATGCATAAGGTAGCTTTTCATGCCAATCCATGTGTGTGTCAGTCATCTTTCGAATAATCTTCTTCAGATTTTTATTGGCAGCTTCCACAGCTCCGTTCATCTGGGCTCTATAAATAGCAGAATTTATGTGATTGATTTTGAATTGTTCACATAACCCATCAACCATGTTGTTGTTGTGATTTTTGGCATTATTAGTGATTAGCGTCTCTGGCACTTCAAAATGACAGATGATATGGTTTTTCAGAAAATCTGCCACAACTTTCTTAGTCACATGCCTATAAGATGCAGCCTCAACCCATTTGGTGAAATAATCTATTGCCACTAAAATGAATCGATGTCTATTCGAAGCAGGAGGATCAATGGTTGCAATTACATCCATACCCCACATCGAACATGGCCAAGGAGCAGTCATATTATGTAGTTCTGTAGGAGGAGCATGTATAACATCACCATGCATTTGGCATCTAACACACTTTCGAACAAAATCCACCCAGTTGCGCTCCATAGGAAGCAAAAAATATCCCATTCTCATGATCTTCTTAGCCAACAAATGCCCATTCATGTGTGGCCCACACACACCACTGCGAACTTCTTTCATCATTCGGTGGGCCTCTTCTTTATCAACACATCTTAGCAGGTCCAGTTTAGACGTTCTCTTGTACAATATTTCTCCATTCAAAAAGAATTTTGAAGACATTCTGTGCAAAAAACCTTTTGAAACTGCATTAGCACCAGGAGGGTAAGATCTAGTTTTAATAAATTCTTTGATATCATGGTACCAAGGCCGACCGTCTGAAACTTCTTCTGCAACCCAACAGTGAGCTAGTTCCTCTTGAAGTCGTATTTGGATAGGCTCAATTACAAATTCATCGAGATGTTTAATCATTGAGGACAAAGTAGCTAAGGCATCTGCAAATACATTACGTGTTCGTGGAATGTGCCGAAACTCCAAACTTCTGAACTTGGAAGCTAGATTAAGTAGACTGCAATGATATGGAATGATTTTAGAATCTCGAGTTACCCATTGTTTGAGCGTCTGATGCACAAGCAAGTCGGAATTACTAAATTCCACCAAGTCTCTAACTTCCATCTCTAACGCCATCTTCAATCCAAGAATACAGGCTTCATACTCGGCCATAATATTAGTACAAGGAAAGCACAGCTTGGCAGTTGCAGGATAATGCTTCCCCTCGGGTGAAACTAGAACTGCACCAATTCCAACCCCGAAAGCATTTGAAGCGCCATCAAAGAACAATCTCAACCCCAAGTATTGCTCACTCATATCTTCAATTGCTCCAACGAACAAAATTTCTTCATCTGGAAAATAAGTATTGAGTGGCTGATAATCATTCTCTCTTGGATTTTCTGCCAAGTGATCCACTATAGCCTGCCCTTTAATCACCTTTTGCGTTGTGAAAACAATGTCAAATTCAGAAAAAATCATTTGCCATTTGGCCATCTGTCTAGTAGGCATTGGTTTTTCCAACAAATACTTCAAGGGGTCAGAACGGGAAATGAGGTAGGTAGTGTGACTAAGAAAATAATGCCTTAATTTCTAAACTGCCCAAGCCAGTGCACAACAACTTCTTTCCAAAAAAGAATAATGAGCCTCATACGCGGTAAATTTCTTACTGAGATAGTAGATGGCCTGTTCTCTTTTTCTTGATTCATCATGTTACCCCAAAACACATCCTACAGCTTCGTCAAGCACAGATAAATACATAATCAAGGGTCTTCCAGGTTGAGGCGGCACTAAAATTGGAAGGTTCAATAAGTAATCTTTAATCTTATCAAAAGCCTTTTGACAATCCTCATTCCATTTCATATGCACATCTTTCTTCAACAACTTGAACAAAGGTTTACAAGTAGAAGTCAGTTGGGCAATGAACCTGCCAATGAAATTGATTCTCCCCAAAAAATTTTTTACATCTCTTTGAGTCTTTGGAATTGGCATGTCGCGAATCGCTTTAATTTTGGAAGGATCTATCTCGATACCTTTCTTACTAACAATGAACCCCAATAATTTGCCAGCTGGAGCTCCAAAAGCACACTTAGCAGGATTCAACTTCAAATTGTATTTCCTCAAATTTTCAAACAATTTTCTCAAATCCACCAAGTGATCCTCAACCTTTTTAGATTTGATTATGATGTCATCCACGTAAACTTCAATCTCTTTGTGGATCATATCATGAAACAAGGTGGTCATTGTCCTCTGATAAGTGGCTCTAGCATTTTTCAATCCAAAAGGCATTACTCTATAACAAAATATTCCCCAAGGGGTGATAAAAGCAGCCTTCTCTCTATCTTCTTCCGCCATCAAAATTTGGTGATACCCCAAAAAACAATCTCCAAATGATATAATCTCGTACCCTGCGGTATTGTCCAAAAGAATATGAATATTCGGCAGAGGAAAATCATCTTTTGGACTTGCCTTGTTAAGATCTCTATAATCCACACAAACCTGCGCCTCCCCATTTTTCTTTAGGACAGGAACGGGATTTGAAAGCCAAGTGGGATAATGAGACACCATAATGATCCCAACATTGAGTTGTTTTACAATTTGCTCCTTGATTTTGAGACTCATAGCTGGTTTAAAATTGCGAGGTTTCTGCTTCACGGGTGAAATATTTGGATCAGTTGGCAATTTATGAACTACTATGTCCGTAGAAATTCTAGCTACATCATCATATGACCATGCGAAAACATCTTGAAACAAAGTCAAAAATTCAATCATCTCTTGTTTTTGCTTCTTATTCAAATGAATGCTGACTTTGATTTCCTTAAGCTCTGTTTCAGTGCCAATATTAATGGATTCTGTCTCTTCTAGGTTCGGTTTGGGTTTCTCTTCATATTGTTCAAGAGTTTCTGACAAAGATTCATATTCTCCCTCTGATATCAATCTCGTTTTGAATTTCAGATTCCATAATTTCAAACTCACGAGAGATATCAAGATTGCAATCATCAACTTCTAGAATTGTGACATCCAAAGGGTCAAATGATTTTATTGATGGTCATTTGAAAAAGATAACACAAACATACAAAAACAAATAAATAAAAAGAAATTATTGAAAACTAATAAGGAAAATTCTTCATTGCTTCAAATTTAGAAATAAACGGAAAATCAACAAAAGACATCATCTTTAGAGATAGGGACCTTACTCAAGGACACATTCATCTTGAAATTCTATACCAAGAATGAAACACATTTTGACTTACAAGACATTGATATATGTAAAAAGGACTAGAGCCAAGAAACAAAAGCAACTAAACAAAATATCCTAAGTAAGGCCCTATCTAAGCATGAGTTTGAGCAAAAGACAATCCCCTAAATTTACCAAAACTCCCTTTGAACTAGGAGATAATCAACTGTCCAATTTTGAAGGGCACCCTCAGGAATTGTTGGGAATTCAGAAGATTTTGATGGAGTGACATCACAGATAGCTCCAACAAACAACTGAAATATACCCAATTCGATCCCATCTGCAGAATTCTCTTTATCCAGGTCAGATATCACCACCCCAGATGAGCGAGGAAAAGTGTAGCACAATGGTGGAATATGCATCCCAGACCGCTTTTCTTCCTTTTCAGCAAGATTCCAGATCCTCATCTCCCTCCTATCTTTCGCAGTTGGATGAAATCCTAATCCAAATGTGTCCTTTTGCATTGGGAGCTCTATTGGTTCTAGATGTCCTTGCAGATTTCTGCCGAGACCCTTCCCTATCTCATAACCTCCTCGAATCATTTCCTTAGCCATCATGACACTAGGCCTCAGGATACATCTGTTCTGATGAATGATTCATTCTTTACGATCCACCCCGTAGAGACAACATCTTCAACACGGTGAGCAGAAACTGCAGGTTTTTCACTGTCTCTTCCTTTGGCATTAACCATCATTGTGCAGTCATCTTCGGCGAAACACGGTGATTAACTGATCATTTACAATAAATATGAGCATTTGATGCAGCGAAGAGGGCACCAAGTTAGAAGTATGTATCCATGGTCTTCCCAATAGAACATTGTAAGCACCAGAGAAATCCATAACTTGACAAGAAACTTGAAACTGAGCTGGAACCGACTTCTAAGACCAAATCGATTTCACCTATCGGCTCCCTCCTAGTTCCATCAAAACCTCTTACCACAACAGTCTGATGTGCGAAGTTAACATCACATAGCCAAAGTTTGACAATAGTAGCTCACGGACAAATATTTAAAGCTGATCCATTATCCACCAAAACCCTTGGCAGCAACTTTCCGTTACAACGCACTGATATGTACAACGCCTTGTTGTGTGCAATCCCTTTTGCAGTCAAATCATCGTCAGAGAAACTAATACGAGCTGAGGTCAGAATGCTGCCCACAACATTGAAAAATTTATCAATAGGGATATCCTTAGAAACGTGAGTCTCATTAAGCACTTTAAGCAAAGCTTCCCTGTGCAATTCGGAAGTCAAGAGCAAGTTTAGGAAAGAGATATGGGCAGGTGCCTTGTCCAGCTGCTCCACTATTCTGTATTCACTTCTCTTAATCAATCTCAAGAAATCTAGAGCATCATTTTCAGATACGGGTTGCTTAGACATTAAAGAATTCCCTTGAATTTTGGATTGAGCATTTATTTCAGACTCTCCTAAAACTCTCCCAAATCTCGTGACAACATCCACTTCTTCTTTAAACAATTTCTTATCCCCAATCAACAATACAGGTTCCTCGTAATTCCACGACACTTCCTGTAAACTATTCACAGGCATCTGCTCTGGAAACTCGAGCACGATGGGTTCAGGTATATTCAACTCAAAAGGAGGCTAGGTCCAAAATGAACGGATCAAGACATCTTTCTAAGACAAAAGGCTCATCTTTCTCGAGCACTAACTGTTTCAACTCATTCTTAAGAATGTCATCCTTGTCTTTACTACTGGCACTTTAGTCAGAAAACTCTTCCTTCATCTTGACCTAATCAGCTTCCATTATGCTCTCAGTCTCATATTCATCACAATATACGAAGCAGGATCATCGAATTCCTCATCAGTCAGTGATGGCTCCTACAGTGTTTCCATGCTCTGGAAGAGGGATTTTTGCTCACACTAGGTCCCTGCTCCCCGATCTTCTGAGAACGATCTCTCCAAACTCAATTATGTCCTGAATTTGATTCTTTAAAAGCCCAACAATTGGCTGTTGAGTGTCCTGACTCCCTGAATGGTATGCACAAAGTACGTGGGGATTGTATCCTGCAGGCAAACCCTTATTGTAAACCTTTGCTGGAATCACTCCAATTTTGCTAGCAGCTTTCAATTGTTCATATAATTGGTCAATGGGATGACCCAAATTGGTGTAAGTTCAGGGTGGCCTTTGGATTTGGTCTCGATTGGCTTGAAATGGGTTTGGTGTGATGTGGATGTTGTTTTGTTGTGGTGGTCTTGGGTTATAGGGAGGACGAGGATAATTTTGAAATGTTGGTCGAGGAACTAGTAATGGGATGGAATAATTTGGATAATTGGGTTGAGAATGATGAGGTTGGGTGTTAGTGTGATAAACTGGTTGAGGATGGAGAGATTGTTAGTAATGGGTTGTGTATGGAGGATAATTTTGAATTCTGGGTCTAAAGGATGGGCCTTGATTCCATACGAAAGCAGTCTCTCCTTCTTTCTTCTTGAACGGAGGTTTCTTCCCATTACTGCCTGAATTTTGATTTTGCAAAGCTTCCAACTACAATTTCAATGCCGTCACATTAACGATTTTGCCTGCCTTGATGAACTCATCAGTACTCTTCTAACTTGTTGATGATGGCAGAAAATGAACTCCCTGACATGCGAAAGATCTCCTCAAAATATGGCGGGTCATGGGCCTTAATGAAAGTTCGGACAATCTCCTCTTCATTCATAGGAGGTTCCACTTTAGCAGCCAACTTTCTCCAACTGTTTGGCATACGTTTTGTGATCCTCTGAAGGCTTCCTCTTAGTACTTTCCAGTGTAGTTCGTGATTGGAGCCAATTCACAGTTGAATTCATACTGCTTAACAAAAGCCGTTGACAGATCCAACCAACTCCTTATCTCCTGAGGCTTCAAATTTGAATACCAGTCTAATGCATCACCCTCCAGACTCTCAGGGAACAGACGCATTGGTAAATTCTCATCGTCTACTGGTTTGCCAAGTTTGTTGGCAAACATCTTGAGATGCGTCTTGGAATTTCCAGTTCCATCATACTTAGTGAATTTAGGAGCCTTGAAGCCAAATGGCAACTGAACGTCCTAGAAAAAGACAAAGATCATCCGTAACCTAACCCGCCATGCTTGTGTAGTCCTTGACTTTTCTTCATGAACTCCTCAAATCGATCCAGTCTTTTCAGCAAATCTTTATTCACGGTTGTGGCATTTTCATCCATGGCTGGTTTTCCCTGAGAGGCTACATCCCAAACAAAAGGTTCTGTAGCTTGATAATGAGGTACTTGAAGATTGGGTAGAATGTTTGGGTTGATATGTGGATGAGTTTGGAGAACTGGGTAATTAGGTAGGATTCACTTGGACATAATTTGGACGCATGTGTGTAAAAGATCAGAGTTAAAAGGGGCAGATGGTCCTTCAATAGGATTGGCAAAAGGTGAGATAGAAGCAGCTTGGCATATTAGTTCGTGAGAGGCAATTGGTTAACCTGCTCGGGGGTATGGTCAACTACTGGCACTAGGATTGTTCGGAGCACCACCACTGTTGTTTGCAACAAGTTGATCAATGACACGCCTTTGCGATGCCATTTCTGCACTCAATTCATTAAACTTGCCTAATACTTCACTCAACTGAGCTCCCAATACGAGAAATCCACTGACACTGCTTGAGTTGGTCTTTCTGAAAGCATCCGGAGTCGAACTCATGTTTGCACGTTTCAAAGCTTGACTTCAGGATCCTAGTAACGATGGGACTTCTTTGAAACGAAGCTATGATTTAATGTACCTGAGAGACACAGATAGAAAGGAATGATTTAGGTATTTGTCATTGCATGACACTATCAAATTTACTCTAAAAAGAAAAAAAAAAGACTGAAATCAGTGAAGTGTATAAACAATTCGAATGCATGTCCTAGGAGGTGCCCTTATTATGCCAAGGGTAGGCCTAATATGAGATGCAATCCTTTAGGGTGAGACCCCCCTTTAGCATTGGAGTGAGAAGAATTTCAGCTTGGTAATTTAGTCAACTGTTCATAGCCACTTGATCATTAAAAGAAAATATTCCACTACTTTTACAGCCAATCAGATACAGTGAAGTAAAATAGTACATCATTCGGTCAACTCTCCTATATAATCTAAAACTCTCTTCAGCTGGTCCTCTAGGAGCTAAGCTTTGCTGCGATCTAGCTTCCAAGAGTATCTGTTCATCGTATGGTTGATGTCATCTTTCAGCTTCCAAACATTTCCTCTTCTTTTCTCGCAGTTCCTGTTTTGCTTCTGTATAAAGTTGCTTGACAGATTCATATGCCTCCTTATTCTTCTCAGAATTCTGCTTTGCTTGTATTAATTCATGATCTTTGGTTTCTAACAGGGCTCTCAAATGAACAATTTCCTCAACGGGGTCAATGACGGCTTGTTCTTTTAGATAACTTTGATTCTCAAGCCACTCGTCATATTGCGGAGTAGTTGTAGGGGTACTCTTATTCGTCATATCGAACGGGAGATCTCGATCTATACGATTGACTTTCCCATGCTTTCACAAGTTCTGATCTTCTAGGGATATCGCAATGGGACAAATGCCTTTGTCAAAGATGATAAGAAAATCCGCTAAATCAGGTGTTGGTGGTAACCCTTGTATACGCCCCATCTGTCGAAGAAACCTTTTTGGAGTGTAAGCTGCGAATGCCTTGAGTTCCCAACAAAGGTATGAAGTCTGCCAGCTTGGTGCGGAGAGTTGGCTTGATACAATCCGTCCTAGTCCGAAAACCCACCGAATCTTTTGATCTGGTATCGTCATCAGAAAATCCGAACATTCTAAAGCTGTTCTCATCGGGCTGTTTCCCTCAACTCTTTTATGATGCGTGACTATCCAATTATATCCTGATCAATGGCAAACTGTTGGGAATAGCCGAGTGACTCTTGAAGTGTTCCATCGCCCAAATGTGCAAGATCCTGTTGGATGCATGAAAGAAATTGATTCTCCTTTGGCAGTTGGTGCAGGCAGTGAATATATCGGCTAACACAGTTGGCACTATAGAAGTCCTTTGACCTCCGATTCGGAGAAAAGATCGGACATGAGCTTAGTTATCTTAAAACTGATTTTCTTTTCTTCTCTTGGAAATAGGTAAGTTCCCGCCATGACAAATCCATATACCCTAAAGTCTCTTGTATGCCCATGTTGTCTTGGATGCAAGCGTGAAAGTCCCTGAATACTTCTCAAACCCATCCTTATCTGCAAACCTATCAAACAAGAATTTCACACTTATACTCTGATCGGAACCTTGTAATGCAGACTCCTTCAACCCAGCGAAATGGCAGAACTCGGCTTTTTCGGAGACAAATGGAAAGATCATGGTCGTCTGTTCCACTGGCAAATTAAGTAGGCCGGCTACCTCTTCAACTGTAATGGTCAATTCCTTGTCTCTAATCCTAAATGCTGAACAATCAGGGTCCCACAGATGAATCAGAGCTTCCACCAAACATCCGTTTGTCTCTATTTCCTTAAAGTCACCAATAGGTCCTAAGAATGCCTGCTACTTGGTTGATCTCACTAGGCAGGAGGAGCCCCAGCCACTTCCGACTTCGGGCAGGACTGTTAGCATTTGCTTGATGCGTCGTGGGCTATTCATTCTGGTGCAAAAATATGACTTCATTCAGATCACCTTACCTAGGGTCTCACCCACCAGGATATACTGAAATTTAAACTGTGCATGTCTTTTAGGGTTACGTACTCAAGACAAAAGGATGGCTTTCCTTATTCATAGGATTCCCGAAATGGCATTCCCTCTAGGGTTTATGCATGATGCCAGTTTATTAAAGCAAGTTAAAATATGCGAAAATGCCAAATTTGAGAAAAATCCTAAAGATGATTTTTTAAATTATTTTATCTAACAATGATGCAAAAATTTCTTCAAGAAAGACGGGCCATAAACCTGTACAAAAGAAATTTTTGACTCAAAAATATTAGATTGAAAAATCGAACCTCCCAAGGATTACGAGATACAACATTGAATAGAAATCGAAGATCATGATTTTACTAGTCAAAAATGTCAATTTATGGAATGACTTTCGTGTAATGTAGGGACGGGAAAGCAGGGAATATGGCAAAAATGACGTATCATTTCAGTTTTTTTTCAATGATAAACTGCAAGCTGTGCAAAAATTTGACCACCTAGGTGCATTTATTGACTTTAAGGAAAATAAAAATTGACAAGTGCAACACGAATGAGTAAATTTTGAAATAGATTTGAAATTACAGTCTCTTATAAAAATTAAATTTTCGAAACTTTTACAAAATTTACAACGACTTGACTCTTGGGTATTTATAACAAAATGCGATTTGCAAAAAATTTATGAAATTGCGTTTCCATCTTTCTCGAAGAAATTAATTATGAACGCAAAATTTAGTACAGTGCCAAAAGAGGGTTCGGCTTCCTACAAGAGCACCATGCCAGGGCTCTTTGTTCTATGGTTGTGAATGCAATCAAAGAATAAGAAAGAACTGCGTTAGTTCATTCAATAAATATCACATAACACATTGGCAAATAATACATAGATAAAAGCAAATGTCATAACAAGGAAAATAAAGGAGGTTGGTTCCCTCCTCTCCGTGCCTAGTGTGCCTGATAGGGTAAGGACTGACTCTACCCTAGGTTATTCTACATGGATGCATGAGGTTGGGCTCACTAATGCATCTAGACTCAATTAAGGCTTCGGTTCCCGAACCTTCAGACTGAGGGATCCAAAAAGTAACAAGTCTGTCAATTCCAAGGATCCCAGGTCGGTGGTTCGAGTGATTCCCTGGACACTGCTACGTGCACGTCGGGCCACGGCCACGTGTCCAAGCGAATCGATTTTTAAAGCCCAAATCTCTAAACTTGTGGACTCAAGCCGAGAGTTTGGGTGATCTCCTAGACAATGTTACGTGCACGTCGTGCCACGGTCACACGTCTAAGTAGATCGATCCTAATTCCTAAAGGGACGGGTGGGTGACAACCACCAAAAAGAGAAAAAAGGGTAAAAATATATCGTATGCACGTATGAAGTGCTCCCTGTGAGAGGAGAGAGAAGAAATATTAACACGCGAAAAGCTCTAAGGGTGAATGACCCCCTCCCCAAATGCAAGCCCGATATGAACATACATCACAAATAAATAAATCATCCATCACATAGAAGCGAGAAACGAAAAGGCGCATGTGAAATATAAAGCAAAAATCCTAAAAAAGAAAAATGCAATCCTAAACATCCAAATGCGATAAAATGAAAGGGTTAGAAAAAGAAGGAGATGACTAAACCTAGCGCTTGGACTCACTAGTGATCCCCAGTGGAGTCGCCAGTTATCGCGCCCTATTTTTTCGATGGAAGAAAAAGGGAAGAATTAAATGTGCATTGTGTTTATTTATTGAGAAAAGAGTGTAGGATTTTAGTAAACTAATTTTTAGAAAATACTTTACAAAAAGGTTGGACAAAAGATGTGATTTTAGAAAATGCCTTATTTCAAAACAAAAAGAAACTAAGGGCCTAAAATGGGACTTTGAAAATGCGACGATTTTTGGGCCTGAAAATAGAGTCTAAAAAGGGTTTTTAGTAAAAAGGAAGTCACCACTTGGTATTGAGTTTTGGTGTACCAAGTCACCAGAAAATATTTTACAAAGGTAAGAAAATCGAGAATGATTTATTTAGAAAATAATTTTTGGAAAGAATATATGAAAAATAAGAAAACCCTTTTAAGACAACTTCCACGTCTTTGGAAAACAAGAGAAAAAGGTTCGGGAGTCACAGTTGAAGAAAGGAAAGGCAAAGGCTCGCGCCTAAGGCACCCTTTCAACCTAGCCGAAAACTAGTTGCGAGGTTTAGTCTAAATTTTCCTAATATAACCCTACGATTTTATCACATTTGGATGCAACTATATGAATGCAAATCTAGTCCTAAAAAATGGATATCGTTAAGGGACAGAATATTCCATTGAGATTTGATCGGGATTATTCGCATTAATTGCGAAACCCGAATCTAGACCTCGATGGAGTCACGAGTATAATGCAAAATGGAATGCGAAAGAAAAGGAAAATAGTAATATGGATAGTAAGTGAACAAGGAAAGTAGGGATGCAACATAACGGGTACAGGAAACTAATAGGCTCATGACTAGCTATTCCTACTCACGGAGGGGGGAACGGCATGTACGCCACCGCTTCCCACGTGAGTAGATGACTATTTCTTAGTCAAAAGTCACACAAATGACCTAAAATTCTATGTGTAGTGGAATCTAAATGTTATGCACTAAATAGATGTTAAAAATAGATAATAAGTGATAAAGTATATATAAAAATCATACAAAAATGGAAAAGGCCTAAAAAAGATAAAATGTGTGTGAAATGTCATGAAATGCACACGAGAAATGATTCTAATACTAAAATGACCTAAAGCCTAGCATTGGACTAGCCTATTTTCTATAAATTCTCCGCTAGCGTTGGACTAGCGAAGAAACAGGAATTAACCACAACTAGCGTTGGACTAGTGTGGCGACGATATACATATATAATAGAATAAATAAAGCATAGATTAAAGCAATAATCAAGTAAAGCAAATAATAGCACATAGGAGCATATAGCACACAAGCATAATATTCTAGATGCAAAATCCTAGAGAAAGCGGATAAAACACATAAGCACATAGCACACATAGCACACAAAAAGCCCTAACTATTACACCGGAGAAGCCTAATTACAATCTAAAATAAAAGAAAATAAAATAAAAGATAACCTATCTAACCTATCTATTACATTTTCTATCTAAAATACATGGCTTTCGTCAAATAGATAAAATATAAACTATCTATTACATTAACTATCTAAATACAAAATTTTTGCTAACTAGAATATTACCTATCTATTACATTTCTTTGAATAATTAAAATTAAACTCAAATAACTAACATAACATAAATAAATATTCACATGTAAATGAAATAATAAACACTTAAAAATACATGAAAAGAAAACACATAAAAACATAGAAGCACATATGAGCACATAAAGAGAAATAAAAAGGGTAAGAGGGGTACCTCCCATTCGTAAACTTGGTACAAATTACTAATAAAACGAACAAACATGTCAAGGTACCACTATTTAAAGTATAAATATGGGAAATACTTAAAATTGGGGATAAAATGTAAATTCGAGCAAAATTAGGGGACTTAGAAAAAAATTCCAGCAAAACATAAGACTTGGGAATGAAATTCCAGCAAGTTTAAGGGATTTAGAAATTATTACAGCAAGTGTGAGGGATGAAACAATAAATTCCAGCAAGTTTGGGGCTCTAAAAAAATACAGCCAGTATATGGGCTAAAGAAAAAGAATTCCAGTTAAGTATAGGGGTAAAAATGCAATTTTCAGCAATATTTTAGGGCCAAAATGTAATTTCCAGCAAACACCATGACAAAATCATAATTTCCAGCAAGCTTAAAGGAACAAAGTAAAATTCCAGCAACTAGGGAGGGTCAAAAATCAAATTTTCAACAACATTTAAAGGCTAAAATTCAAGTTTTAGCTATTTAAAGGGCAAAATATAAATTCCAGCAATATTGGAGGACAATAATGTAATTTCAGCAAAGCATAATAACAAAAATAAAATTTCAGCAAGGTTGGGGGACAAAATGCAATTTTCAACAACATGATGGACCAAATTACAATTTTCAGCAACATTCAAGGGCAAAAATACAATTCCAGTAATGTTCTAGGGTCAAAAATACAATTCCAGCAATGCATCGGGGGTAAAAAGGTGAACTAGAGCAAACCTAGGGGGGTGAAAACATAATTTCAGCAATATTCAAGGACAAATTTGTAATTTCAGCAAACTAAGAGGTATAGAATTGCAATTTCCAGACATATTAAAACATATTGCAATTAACTTAGATATGATTGAAAGAAACTACAAAATTCTAGGGGCCAACTAAAATAAATGAGTACTTAAATGAAGTAAACTAAAATATTGAAAGGCATAATTAAACAATTAAGAACCTAAGGGGGCAAAATGTAAATAAATATAATCTGATGAAGATAATGAAAATGAAGAACTAAAGAAGAAAAAAAAATTAAGTCTCGGCTACGATTTTCTTTTCTTCTCTTCGGTTTTTTATTCTCTCTTCGGCCTCCCCCTCTTTGGCTTTTTATTCTCTCTTCAGCCTACCCCTCTTCGGTTTTTATTCTCTCTTCGACCTCTCACCTCGGATTTTTCTCTCTTCGGCCATTCTCTTCGGTTTTTTTTTCTCTCTTCAGTCCCTCACCTTGGATTTTCTCTCTTCAGCCCCTCACCTCGGATTTTTCTCTCTTCAGCCTTCTCCTCGAATTTTTCTCTTCGGCTCGCCCTCTATCACTCTCTCTTCAGTTTTTTCACTTCAAATTCCCACTCTTACTCACTTCGGGTTTTTTGTTTTCTCTCTTTGGCCTTTATCTCCGTCCCCTCTCCTCGGGTTCCCACTTTCACTCTTCTCGGATTTTCTCCTCGGCTCGCCCTCTATCACTCTCTTCGATTTTATCTATTCTCCTAATCACTCTTAGTTTTTTTTTCCTCGGCTCGCTCACACTCACTCTCTCTTCTTCTCTTCTTCTCTTCCTCTCTTCTTCTCTTCTTCTCTTCGGTTTCTCACACTCTCCTCAGCTTGCTCTTTTCTCATTGGTTCTCTCCTCGGTCTCTCTCCGAAATCCAGAATCAATAATTAAAGACCACAAATCTCTTAAATCAAAACCCAAAATCCTCAAATCCAAAACATAAACACCGTAAATCGAACATCCTATACACAACTTACATTAATTGGAATACAAATCAAAGCAATTAAGAGAGTTCCATGAAGCTTACCTTTTTTTTCTGCCAAGGGAAGAGGTGGCCGGGTTGTAATGGTGAAAATGATGGCTACCCTGTTGATGGTAGTGGTTCAGCTTTGACTGAGTTCCCTTTTCTGTGTGTGTTTTATGTGTTTGTATGTGTTTGCCGTTTGTGTGTGAGTTGCGTGAGCGTATACTGTGAGAGAGTCGAGGAGAAGGGAGAGGAAAATGTGTGTCTTGTGTTGTTGTGCATGAGCTGGTGCAGATGAGTTGTGTAAAGAAGTGAGAGCAAAAGTGTTTTTGTGTAAGTGTGGAGTGGGTGAAGAAGGAAGAAAATTCATCCAAAATCCCCTCAAAATCCGTCTTTTGTAGGAGGTTTGGTTTGATTTCTCTGCTGGCTGCGTGCAGCAGCTGCAGAAGCACTGCAGCTGCTGTAGCAGCTTTTCTTTTTTCTTTTTTTTAATGAAAAATCCAAATAAATAGTAAATAGTGTTGAAAAATTATGAAAATTTTATGAAAAATCTATAAATTCATAAAATGCATGTATAAAATTTTTGATACTGAAAATTCTAATCATAAAACATATTTGAATATGTGTCATATGTGACAAAATTATGAAAAGAAAAATAAAAATACTAAATGACCATTAAAAATCACAAAATTTTTACACAAAATATATTATCACACAAAATATGTATACTAAAATTTTCACTCAAAAATTTTAACATATATGCATTTTTGGGTAATGTGCCCTTAACAAACAAAAAAGACGAAAATTAAATAAATACTTAAATGACCTCCAAAAATTATGTAATTTTGACAGAAAATTTATGAATACAAAAAATGCACATATAAAATTTTTCACTTGAAAATTCTTGTAAAAAGAGTGCATTGGTAAACGTGCCATTAAGTTTAAAATACTAAAATTTAAATAAATAATGAATGACTTCCAAAAATCATTAAAATCATAAATAATGATAAAAAATAGTAAAATTATGTATTTAGGAAATAAAACAAAAATAGAATAATATTTAAGTGGTGAAATTACCATTTTGCCCCCTGACGTGACGAACTAGTCATAAATTGCATGAAAACTGTAATTGACCCCCGAAAAATGAAAAATATCCCCCCTAAAATAAAGTAACACACATATTTTTACTAAAAGGTGTGTCAAAATTTGGTGTCTACAATAATGATTAAGTCAATTTATGGAATATTTGAGGGCTTTCTAAGCGTTCATATTTTCGACATTTGAAAAAGTTTGATAAAGATGCATAAAGTCCAGTTATTAGCACTTTGTGAAGTTAAAGTGACAGTGAAAAAACTTAAATGCTTTCGAATGAAGTTAGGCCTTTATTTGGCTATAATTAATGAAGATGGCTCTTTGTGGTTTTTCTTCAATAATCCGTTTGATTGCTCAATGATCGATGAGAGTAGTCAATATCTTTTGGTCCTGGTAGATCATTCTCAAATTGAGCTTCCTATTATCTTATCTATGGTGCATTCTAAATGTATTGAAAATGAGTGTGCATCATTGTTGTCACATCCCAAAATCGATGGCATGGGTCGGCCTGGGACTATTGCGCCCTGAAAATGTAAGGTAATAAGGGGAGTAACGCAGCGGAATATTTAAAAATTTATTACCTTAGCCATGGATCTCTTTGATGTAATCTATACGATTAAAGGGTGTTTAGCACAAATACCTCAAGCATAGAAGGTTTCTATGCTTCAAAGGGCAAGATCCTATTCGATGAAGGTGTTGATCTACCATGAAAAGCCCTCCAAGTGTAGAGCCTCCAACGGTATCCACACGAACACGATCTTTAGGAACCTTTGGGCTTGCTTGCCTTGCCTTTTGAGTGCTAGCTCCCTTGAATGATTCATGAAGAACACAAGAAGAAGAAAGAAGTTGAAACCCTAACAATTAGGGAAGGAGGTGTGGCGTTTTTCTTGGAGAGAAAAACGCCACCAAGCTCTCAATTTTTCTCTCTCTAAATTTTGTGTTATGTTTCATCAATCATTCCAAGAGTCAAGGCATGGACTTATTTATAGATGTAGTATCCTAGTCTTTAAGGAAACAAGAGCAATTGGAAACCAAGAAGGTTTAGGAAGCTTACCTTAAGCTAATCCTATTCCTTTAGGAAACCAATTCCAAAAGGAAACCAAATAGCTTCTTAATTCCTTTTAGGAAACTAATTTCCATCAAGACTTAGAATATTTATAATTAAGTCCTTTAAGTTAATTTATCACATAAATTAACCCCATAAGTATCATATACTTATCTTAATAACAATTTAACCCAAAGACCATGTTCTTATTGTGTGTGACCCATTAGGTTCCATTCACGTTGGCAATAAGTACAAATTATAACTCATTAATTAATTAATTAAGAGCCAGATAAATTAACACTTTAATTTATCATTAATTCACTAATTAATTAATTTGCACTTATAGATCATGAGTGGCGTCTAGCAATGCATCATGACCACCCAAGTGAATAGGAAAGTCATATGGTAGACTACACCTATCAATGACAATGTTACCGTGTAATTAATATCCTTTCACCACACTATATCCCAATTAGTCTAAGAGTGTAGTGCGCACTCTTTAAATGACTAATTAATGATTTCTTGTTCCCGAAATATAACTTTCCATAAAAGTATAACCTTGAAACTCTTTCAAGTCATACTTTCACTTTTGCGCAAAAGATTCTTTAAGTCATATTTCAACAAGTGGCCAATCCGGGATATACTCTCCTATAATAAGGAGTGGTGAATCCTATATCGATTACTCACTATCCTTCCATGCTTCATACTATGCCCAATCTCTACCGTATGGGCTACTCTTTTACGAGCACCGAGCAATAGAGTCAAAGCATAGCAATCCACACTCAAGATACTATGGTAATCTCAAGTCTAAGGATCACTTACACCATTGCCATTAAGAGTATAATTCATTAGCACTATGAATAGTAACTCTTGGCGGATCAATCCAATGAACTTGTTCTCTAACAAGCATCCACATACCAGCTTAGGTGTCACACGCCATAGTTGACGAGATCAACTACTACTTACCATAAGTAGAGGCAAAGTATGTGCTAGTCTTCCCATATTAATGATGTCCAATCTCATTAATACTACGACTAGGGATATTTAAGAATATAACTTAATGTGTAATAAGAGTCTCATCATTGTAACTCTTACAATCTCTTATACACAGTTAATATTCTATGGACTTTATCAAATAAACAAGTAATATTAATAACAAGTATTAAATGACAAAGAAAATGCCACATATATAAGTATAACACGAAATAAGCGTAATAAAAATCCCAAAAACCAACTTGGTTTTAGGGCATACACTAACAGAAAAGACAATCTAGTCCGGTGACGTTTTTCAAAAATAAGGTTTTTTGAAAAATTGTGCGTGTGTGCGAAAAATTGGATTTTTAGTGAAAAAGTGTATTTTTAAACACAATGGTATTTTGGAAAACAAAACAAGGCCAGGACTAAAAGTGCGATAGTTTTGGCCAACTGATTTTGAAAAAGGGTTTTATTTTAAAAATGGAGTCGCCACTTGGTATTGAGTTAGGGTGTACTAAGTAACTCGAAAAATCGTTTAACAAAACAAAAATAAAAATTTTAGAAAAATGTTTGAAAACCCTATTTCGACTCCGATTTACGAAAAATGAGAGAAAAAGGTCTGGGGAGTCACATTTGAAGAAAGGGAAGGCAAAGGCTCACGCTTAAGGCACCCTTTCCACCTAGTCGAGCCTAATTGCGAGATTTAATCAAAATTTCCTAAATCAACCCTAAGTTCTATCGCGTTTGGATGTATCTATATGAATACAAATCCTAAATCTAAATGTGAGTATTGAGAGGGTCAAGATGTTTTGTTGAGACTTGGTCAGGATTTATTGCATTAATTGCAAAACCTGAGTAGAAACCTCGAGGGAGTCACGGGTATAGATGCAAAATGGAATGCAAAAAGAAAAGAAAAATAGTAATATAGATAATAGGTGATCAAAGAAAGTGGGTATGCAACATAACGGATACAGAGGACTAATAACTCATGATTGATGTTTTTCTTCTCAAGAATAAGACCAAAACCCAAAAACATAATAGAGGAAAAATCCAAAAACACAACTAAAAAAATCCAAAAAACCCAGAATAGAAAGAAAATTTAATGGCTCAAATAAAATTTCCAACAAATATACAAAATTAATCAAATTTGCCTAGAAAATGAAAGAAAAGTGAATAAAACAAAGAGAAGAACTTACCTTTTGAAGCTTAAAAAATGATCTGATGATGAACAGTAACCGAAATTGAGGATGGGGCTAAAGTGTGTGAGTTTTTGGTGAGGTAGTAGGTGTTTTAATCTCAAAATAGATAAAAGTGTATTGTTTAGGGTTGTTTATTTTTTCTCCTTTTCTGATTTTAATGGGGATATTTATAAATTCTAGTAGTCTTGGCCTCCAAGAATACCCCAAAATAACTAAAATGTCACTGGTAATAAAAATTCTAATTTTATTCTAAAAAAATTATTTTTGACACAAAAAAATAAAAATTAATACAAAAATGACAATGAACTCCAAAATTTGCCAAAAAATTCAAAAATAGATTTTAAGATTTAAAAAATAAAGATTAGAGCTTAAAACTGGCCAAAAATGCGTTGGGGTGTAAAATGACTATTTTGCCCCTATAATGACAAAATACACAGAAAAATAGCTATTGGCCACGAAAAAATGTCAAAAATTAAAAATAAGCTTGAATCAAAACATGTTAAAACTCTTTTAGCACGTCAAAACAATTTAGAAACCATAAAAACAACCTTAAGAACTCATCTTAATTATTTAAAACACTTTTAAACAATCAAGAACTTTTCTTAAAAATCAAACTCTTGATTTTTCTAAAACAATTTTGAGACAAATATCATCAAGAACAAACCATCCATATTTATGACAATTAAATAAACACAAATCGTATAGATATAATCAAAGAAGGCTCTGATACCACTGTAAGGTAATAGCATAGGTAACGCAGCGGAAAAATAAAAATTTATTACCTTAACCATGGATCTCTTTGACATATCTATATGATTAACAAAGGGGTTTGCATGAAGATTACCTTAAGCACAGAAGATTTCTATGCTACTAGGCAAAGATCCTTCGAAGAAGATGTTAGATCTACCATGAAAATGCCCTCCAAGCGTAGAGCCTCTAACGATATCCACACAAACAACTTCTTTGGGAACCTTGTAGGCTTGCTTGCTTTGACTTTTGAGTGCTAGCTCCCTTGAATTATTTAAGAACACAAGAAGAAGAAAAACCTAACAATTAGGAGAGAGAGAGAGAGACGCCTAGAGAGAGAATGAGGCATGTCTTCTTTTTTCAATTTTTCTCTCGCTAGTTTTCTTTTTGTGTTGCAATAATCATTCAAGAGTTAAAGCATGAACCTATTTATAGAGGTAGTATTCTAGTCTTTTAGGAAATAAAGCTAATTGAAAACCAAGAAGGTTTAGGTAACTTACTTTAAGCTAATCCTTCTCCTTTAGGAAATCTATTCCATAAGGAAACCAATTAGTTACTTTATTTCTTTTAGGAAACCAATTTCCTGCAAGACTTAGAATATTTATAAACAAGTCCTTTAAGTTAATTTATCTCATAAATTAACCCCATAAGTATATCATACTTATCTTAATTACATTTTAACCCAAAGATTTTGTTCGTTATGTGTGTGACCCATTAGGTTCCATTCACGTTGGCAATAAGTATAAATTATAACTCATTAATTGAGCTAGATAAATTAAACACTTTTAATTTATCATTAATTCACTAATTAATCAATTCATACTTATAGATCATGAGTGGCGTCTAGCAATGCATCATGACCACCCAAGTGAATAGGAAAGTCATATGATAGACCATACCCTTCAATGACAATGTTACCATGTAATTAATATCCTTTCACCACACTATATCCCAATTAGTCGTAAAAGTATAGTGCATACTTTAATAATGACTAATTTATATTTTCTTGTTCCAGAAATATAACTCTCCATGATGTATAACCTTGAAACTACTTCCAAGTTATACTATCACTTCTGCAGAAGATTTATGAGTTAATATTTCAAACAAGTGGCCATATAGGGATATACTCTCCTATTAAGGAGTGGTGAATCCTATATTGATTACTCACTACCTTTCTATGCTTCAAACTATATCCAATCTCTAACCTATGAGCTACCCTTTTACGGGCACCGAGGAATAGAGTCAAAGTATAGCAATCCACACTCAAGATACTATGGTAATCTCAAGTCAAAGGATCACTTACACCATAGCCATTAAGAGTTTAACCATTGGCACTATAGTTGAAACTCTTGGCGGATCAATCCAATGAACTTGTTCTCAAACAAGCATCCACATACCAGCTTAAGTGTCACGCACACCATAGTCAATGAGATCAACTACTACTTACCATAAGTAGAGGCAAAGTATGTGCTAGTCTATCCGCATTAATGATGTCCAATCTCATTAATACTATGACTAGGGATATTTAAGAATATTACTTTATGTATTAGAGTCTCATAATTGTAACCCTTACAATCTCTAATACACAATCAATATTCTAAGACTTTATCAATCAAACAAGTAACATGGAAACACAAGTATAGATGATAAAGAAAAATACCACATGGATAAATATAACATAAATAAGCGTAACACAAAACACCTTAAACCATCTTGGTTTAAGGGCATACACTAACACCCCTCGTTGTCGAGAATCTTGAAGAGATTTCAGAGAAAGACGTAGACAACACCAAATTTTGACTCACCTAAATATGAAAACAAATGCACATGTAAGTATGCATAGTATGAGGATGTGATGCAGTGAAACCAATGAACACATGAATATAGAAAAACATGTAACCGAATTCTCTAGGAGCTACCTACGTATCTCGGTGAAAGGAATTAGGTCAAACGTAGTTCAGACACAAGTGAACTGTGGATGCGAAACACAACTACAAATGATAACACAAGGATTCCAATTTTTCAAAACTTGTGAGCAAAATAGAGAAGAAAATGCAACATTTGAACTATTAAACAAAGATAACATAAAGTGGTAAAGACTACAAGTCAAAATAAAGTGCTTAAACTAATAAACCAAAATTTAGTCCAGGCTGTTGGACAAAATAAATACTAATAAGATAAATGCAATGTCTGGGCTGCCAAACTTGAAAATGTAAATAAACATATGCCGTTCAGACTGCTGAATGGATGCATGACCTCAAACTGCCAAGGTTGATTAATGCAAAGTTGGGCTGCCAACTTGAGAATGTAAATAACAGATACTGACTAAGCTACTGGACGGATGCATGACCTTGGGTTGCCAAGGTTGATGAATGCAAAGTTGGGTTGCCAACTTGAAAATGTAAATAACATATACCGACCAGGCTGCTGGATTGATGCATGACCTTGGGCTACCAAGGTTGATGAATGCAAAGTTGGGCTGCCATCTTGAAAATGTAAATAACAGATGCCGACCAGACTGCTTGACGGATGCATGACCTTGGGTTGCCAAGGTTGATAAATGCAAAGTTGGGCTGCCAACTTGAAAATGTAAATAACGGATGCCGACTAGGCTATTGGACGGATGCATGACCTTGGGCTGCCAAGGTTGATGAATGTAGAGTTGGGCTATCAGACTTGGAAAAGTAAATAACAAATGCATGATCTTGGGCTGTCAGGATTGATAAATACAAAGTCTAGGCTGCCAAACTTGAAAAAGTAAATGACAAATGCATGATCTTGGGCTATCAGGAATCATGGAATGCAAAGTCTGGGCTGTCAGATTTGAAAAATGTAAATGACAAATGCATGATCTTGGGCAGTCAGGAATTATGGAATGCTAAGTCTAGACTATCAGACTTGATAATGTAAATAACAAATGCATGATCCTGGACTGTCCGGAATCATGGAATGCAAAGTCTGGGCTGTCAGACTTGAAAATGTAAATAATAAATGCATGATCCTGGGCTGTCAGGAATCATAGAATGCAAAGTCTGGGCTGTCAAACTTGAAAAAATAAATAACAAATGCATGATCATGAGCTATCAAGAATCATGGAATGCAAAGTCTAGGTTGTTAGACTTGAAAATGTAAATAACAAATGCATGATCTTGGGGTGTTAAGAATCATGGAATGCAAAGTTTGGGTTGTTAGACTTGAAAAAGTAAATAACAAATGCATGATCATAAGCTGTCAGGATTGATGGAATGCAAAGTCTGGGCTATCAGACTTGAAAATGCAAATAATGAATGCATGATCCTAGGCTATAAGGAATCATGGAATGCAAAGTTTGGGCTGTCAGACTTGAAAAAGTAAATAACAAATGCATGATCAAAAATTAAAATCCAACAAACGAGTTGGAACACGACAGAAATTGAAACCCGACGTACGAGTTGGGGTAAAATTAAGAAAAATTGGTATGCAAAATGCTACACAAACTAAAATAATGTAAAATATGCTGGATGAATATAAACAAATACTGATTCAAAAAAATAAAACATATTGAGGTGATCCAGAATACTGGACAAAACGCATGAATGCGTTATCCAAAATTGATGAACAAAATGTAGTGTCTAGGTTGCTAAACTGAAAGAAACATGATGGATCTAGGCTGTTGGAAAAAATGCATAAAGAAATTTAAGATATTGAAAAACTTGAAACAACTATCTAACATTGTATCCCAAATAACTCAGAGAACTAAAATTTTTAAAAATTTGTTTTTGCCCCAGTGTATGGCCTAGAAATCACTCCTTTCAAGATTTGGCACTGTATAAAACATAGAATCCATTTGAACTCCATCCCCTTTTTAAAAAAAAATTTTGCCCCAGTATAAATCAATTTTGAAATCTATCTGTTAAAATCTACCCTAGTGTGGGTTATTATTGATTTGTAATTAGCCCTGCTCAACTTGTGCCCTTTCATAGTGCACCAAAATCAATTTTTTGAAATCAAATCTTTTTTAAAAAAAATTGCCCCAGTGTCAATTTTGAAATTAATTTTTTAATTAAATTATGCCCCTTGATTAAACCATCATTAACTTTAAAAATTTGCCCTAGTTTTTATCGTTGAAGAAGGATTCAATTGAAGATGATGTGATCGCACCTGCAAAAAGAGAAAGAACAACGAAAATTGCAAAAGCAATGCCACCACTTGGTGGTCCCTTGAATCTACTGGCGCATATAAACATGAGTATTTCAATCTTGAATCCTTGATACAATCTCTTGCTTGACTTTCTACAAGTTTTCCGAGTTCAATGGCCTTCGATTAACGATCCAGATCAAATCTCTCAAATAGTCTTGCAATTCATGCATGACTCTGACTTCTGATAAATTTAGGATTACTTTTGCTTTTATTTCAAATTCAAACAAAGTAAATGTCAAAATTTTCAGAACATGAATTGCTCAGAAAATGCTTCACAGGCACTAATGTAAAAGAAATTATGTATAGTAAACAATACGAAATGCGTAAAGACTAAATGAAATAAATAAAATGAAACATTTTTTCAAAAAATTGATTTTAAATGATGGTTTAAAAGATGCCTTTTTGATGTTTGGATGTCATTCCCATTTGAATTCTAACTTTGCCACAGATGATCAAACAAGAAACCTCAAGTAACTGGAGTCCCCAATTTCCAAATGAATCCAATGTTGGCATAATAACTTTTCACTGGTGAGCCTTCAACTGTTGTGTTTGCCAAACTATAGTACCCTTTCGGACTATCAACTTCAAAGGAAGAAATGAAATGAATGGCAGCATCCAAATTTGAAATAGTCTGTCCCTTTTTCATTGAAAAAGATTAACACTTGAAACGTTTGGCATCAGTAAAGCAATCTTCCCTTGATGATTTGGGATATATATATTAACATCATGTGCCACCTTTGATTTGCAAATTTTCTTTCAAAAATCATCACAAACTACATACAGAAGTCTGTAACATTCTCGACTTTTTGTTATGAGGTCAGGTAGTGTGTTAGAAAGGTTAAGGCAAGAAAGCAGAAGTTAAGAAGAATTTGAATACCTTGAGGTCGCATTTGCAAAGAATTTGGCCTAGTTTTGACAATTTTTTTTCTTTCTTACAATATTTTCATTCTAGCTTTGCAAATAGCTATTGAGATTCTTTCTCTTCTCTTATTCATTTCCAAAAATATTTTTCCCAATTTTACTACTTTCTTTGGGCTTTCTTTTTCAATTGTCTCCCTTTTCTTTTCTTTTCTTTTCTTCCTTTTTCATCTTCTCTCTCTTTTTTTTTTTTTTGGGAACACAAGTCAAAAATAAAATTTGCCCTAATGTGGGATGTAGTTACCAAAAAATTGCCCCAGTGTGGGGATGTGACATTCAAGTGGGTTGTCAAACAAATGTCACATATTCTGATGGCTTATAGGGGAGACTAGGGAAAGAAAATATTTAAGGTAAAAGAAAGATGGCCCGCCTTTGATTCATCTCTTTTTGCAACAATTTGAAAGAAAATTTACTAAATCAAATGACAAACTCCTTTTATGTTGTCTGAGTTAATGATCGAGGGAAACATTCGACGATCCACTTCTGCTAGAACACAATCTTCCTTGGACAATGCCTCTCTGCTTTTTGTGCTTCAATTGATACAAATTCTATCCAAATGTCATTAATCTGCAAAGATCATAAAAACTTGTGTGTTAATCTACTCAAAACTTTTTCTACTTCAAAATTCTAAATTTTGAGTCAACAAATATACCAAACTGTATCATTTTGACACTTGTCAATTCTCCCACACTTGAATCATTGTTTGTCCTCAAACGATTTGGAAAACATGAGATCAACTAATGATTCAAGTATTGAAATCAATAATGTGTATTCTAAAATGTGTTCCTCAAGACCAAGTAAACAACCATTATGCAATTCATTGTCTTGTCTTTAATACCTATAATATCAAGCACAGGAAAAGGAATTATATCATAATTAAGCCAGTTCAACTAAATTCCTTTGCCTTACTGCATTTCACAAGTAAATAAATCATATGATCTTTTTTTTTATTGGCTAACCCCGTACACAAGGGAGGGCGCCACTCCTAACTTTTATTAATAAAATAGAGGGGACATAAACCTTACCTCTATCAAAATTATTACAGCATATATCAAAGAAAATGAAATGTGGAGTACTACTCCATTTACATTCAAAAACTAAACTTATATTTCCTATATCGAAAAGGGGGAAAACCCCATTGGTCTAACTTAATTGCACCCTTGACATCGTGAGGTAGAGAAGAAAAAAGTTGGGTAAAAGATGTTTGAGTCCATCTTTAAACCATCATTGGACAAAAGATCAGTTGCAACATTTGCTTGTCTAAAACAGTAACGTATTATCAAACCTAGTTGGCAAAGTTTTCAAATCTTCTTGAGTGTCTTTTTAAGAGACCATGGACAACCTGCAACCCCGTTAAGAATATTTACCAATGAAAGTGAATCAGATTCCAAGCAAAAGCCCACAATCCCTTGATCAACACACAACTGAATACCACACAAATCAGCCTTACATTCTGGTTCCAAATTAGTGCTATAACCTAAAGGAGATGCAAAACCAAAAATAATGTGACCGTTGCTATCTCTAAGTATACCTCCACCCCCACAATCACCCGGATTACCCTTAGAACATCCATCCGTGTTCAACTTGAAACCATCAACCGAGGCAGCCCATTTCACCATTTTCACCAACACATGTCTTTTCCTTTGTGACATTTTATCATACAATTCTGGCCATCTAAGAGCAAAAAATTTCAACACAAACTTCAATTCAAAAGTCATCCGAATATCAAGAAAAACCTTTGAGGCAATCACCTCCCACGATTTTGACAAGCCATCAAAGTGCCACTCATTTCTCACTTTCCATATATACCATGTAACAAACAAAGAGGTAATAAGTTGCAAGTACGAAATCAACTGATTAGGAGAAGGGTGAAGCCACCATTTCATCAACCTCAACCTAACCTCACCTTGGTTCCTATCTATACCAACCGGCCCCCTAAAAAAATTCCAGATGAAGGAAGGAACTTCACCATAGCTAAAAGCATGATCAATAGACTCTAAAGAAGGATTAGCACAACAAGAGCACTAGGAAGGCCCCTGTATCCGAAACTTTTGTAAAACATCAGCAAGAGGCAGTTTCTATTTAAAAGTCTCAACAAGAAGAAAGAGATTTTAGTAGGAACATGACCATCCCAACAATGTTTAAACCAACTTTTATGTTTGGAAACTCTAACCTTATCAAAGGCAGTCCGAAAAACAAAAACCCCCGTGGATGACTGCTTCCAAACAATGTTATCCTTGACAATGTCAACAGGTGGATCTAAATCTATGATTTCTGTCACAATCTCCTGTGGTAATGATAAATGAAGCTTAGAAACATCCCACTTGTTATTTGTAACGAACCCTCTAATGTGAATGTCATCATGACCGCCCGCATAAGTGGATAGCGTGCCCGTGCCCAACCAATTATCATACCACATATTTGCTTCACCATTATTTAACAGCCATAGGATGCCATCTTCCGCAACACTCCTAGCATCAAGCATCTTCCTCCAAGTAACCAAATCAAGACGAGATCTTTGTACCTGCAAAGGATGCTTCAATCTACAATATTTAGCATGCATAAAAACTACCCAAAGTAATTGCTTGTACCTAAAGTTCCACCACAACTTTATTGACAGTACATCACATACATCCTCCGAAGAGCGAATGCCAACTCCTCCTTTGTCCAATGGTAGACACAATTTTTTCCATTTAATCCAATGATATTTAGAGTTATTCTCCCTACTTCCCCAAAGAAAATTAGCCAACATTTTCTTAAAATACAATACAACTTTCTTTGGTGGAGATACACCTACCAAAATGTGCAAAGCTATAGAAGCTAGAACATGCTTAATAAGAATCAGCTTACCACCCACTGATAAAAAGCGATTCTGCTAGGCCTTCACCTTCTTCAAAATAGACCACACTACACCTTCAAAATATAAAGCTTACCTTCTTCCAATGAAAAGGGGGCAACCCAGATATTTAGTAGGAAAAGGCCTATTACCAAAACCTGTTAACTGCTTAATAATAGAAATATGAGCTGGAGGTGACAGATAAAACCACTCTTTGCCACATTAATGCACTGCCTAGAGTCCCTTGTATACACTTGCAGCATTTGCATAATCATTTGAATAGTCCTTCTATCTGCTCCTGAAAAAATGATAATATCATCAACATAACCAAAATGAGTGATATTAGGGCAATACCTCGGAACACGGAAAGAGGAGAAACCATACCTGAAAGGTAATAAATTTAAAGCCCTAGATAATCCTTCTGCACCAATAATAAATAATGCTGGAGAGACAGGGTCCCCTTGACAAAGCCCTCTTGAAGACTTGAAGAATCCCCTAGAAACCCCGTTAATGAGCACTGAGAACCAACAGTTGGAGATCAATCTCCAAATCATATCCACCCAACACTCCCCAAATCCAAAAGCTCTCAACACATTCACCAAATATACCCAAGAAACCTTGTCATATGCTTTAGCCATGTCAAGCTTTAGAACAACATTGCCACCTCGATTCTTTTTCCCCAGACCAGCAACCATTTCCATTGCCAACAAAAAATTCTTCGAAATGTGCCTACCCTTCACAAAACCACTCTAATTAGGAGAGATAATACGAGGTAAAATATCAGATAATCTATCAGCCAGTAATCTTGAAACAATCTTGTTTACAAAATTATATAAGTTAATATGTCTAAACTCTGAAAAATCTTGAGGACTAGTGCACTTGGGAATCAACACTAGGAGAGTTGAAGAAATGCTCTTTGGGAGTTCCTCACCACAAAAAAAGCTCACTACGGCATTAAAAATATCAATTCCAACAATCTCCCACGTAGAAGTGAAGAAATTCCCTGTGAAACCATCTAGGCCCACAGAGCTGTCACCATCCATAGAAAACACCACCCGTTTAACCTCTTCCAAAGTGGGAAATGCTTTGAGCATACCACGATCTTCCTCCGAGAGCAAACAAGAAATGTGAGATAATGACATAGCTCCACTTAGTTCCTTTTGCATGAATAAAGAGGAAAAGTTGTAACGCCTTAGAAATTCACATCAAAACCCATTTAATTCATGTTATGTCCGTTAGTAGAAAAAAAAAGAGAGAAAAGAAAAGAAAAGGAAAACCGAAATGCATTTTATAAGGAGATTTCTTTTATTTAGGGTTTAGTGTTAGTCTTTGATTTTAGTTAGTTGGAAGATTACATTAAGTAAATTAGGTTAAGTAAATGAGATTTTTTTTCATGATTAAGGGGGACACCTAATTACCCAATTTTGATTAATTTCATTGGACCATTAATTTATAATAGTGTTTAATTTTGACTAGCTTATTCTACTAATTTCTAGTCTTTTGACTACTTGAATTTTAGCTCAATTTTACTCAAAAAATTTCACTTGTTCTCTTGCTTTATTTTCTTTTTCTTGGCTGAATTTTCTTCTCTTTTTTCTTTTTCTCATGGCTGAAATTTCTTCTTTCTTTTTCTTTTCTTCTTGGCCAAATTTCTTTCTTCTTTTCTTTCCTCATGGCCGGCTCTCTCTTCTCTTATTTTTCTCTCTTTTTGCTTTAAGATTTGTGCTATAATGTTACTAATTACTAGGTGATAAAGAGATTAAAAAGTTCCACCAATTAAATTTGTCCAACTTAACCACTAATGCCTTAAAAGCATAAACCTAAACTTGACTCTTGTTATGTTTTGATTGGTTATTCTTTTCCCCACTTTTCTCATTATATCTTTTCTATTTTCCTATCCTATTTCTTTCTCTTTTCTTCATCACCTTGGCCGGCCACCCTACTCTCTCTCTACCTCTCTTTTGCTCTCAATTTTCTTGAAGCTTTCTCTCTAAATTTTGAGCAATTTCACCATAGAAAGTGAGCTCCTCTTCTTCCTAAGCAAAGTTCTAAGCTTGTTTGAGGTATTTACTATGAACTTTTCCTATTAATTTCAAGTTTTATTTAACTTTTGTACAAGTTTGACACTAGGTTCTTGTTACTACAACTTGATGATCTAAGATTGAAATGAAGTTTTACTTGTTGGATAAAGTGTTAGCTTGATTAGATAGACTAGTAGATAGCATTTAAACCTTGAATTTCATGTATTATATGTGATTTGGTTGAAGAACCTTGGAGAGGTTCATGTGTTTTTATGGCCAAGTTGAGTGAAATTGGATTGAATTTTGATATGAAAGTGGTAGAACTACTTGAATTGGGTTGGTTGGTTGTTTTCTTTGCAGGTTAAAAATTTTGGGTTAGTCCGATTATAGGGGAGATGCTGCCGAAATTTCGATAAAACCTAAGAAATAAAGTGATTAGGCTATGATTTAAAGCTTTATAAGCTGTAATTTAGTGATTAGAACGTGCAGAAATTTTCGTAGATTAGCTATTAGCGAATTGAACCTTTCCGATCAAAACCCTAAAAGTTAGAAAAACCCTAACTTCGAAAACCCTAAACCCTAGGGTAAAACCCTAAACTCCAAAACCCTAGAAATACTTCAGGTATTTCTCAAATTTTCTTATCGAATTACTTAGATTTTATTCAGTTTTTATACGACTATTTTCTTTTGAATTTCAGGCTCCGGAAGTGAAACCCGACCGTATTACGAAATATTTTCTTAAGCACTTAAGGTGAGTGTTCTTATGTGTGCATGATGCATGAAATGCCATGTAGTACTTGACGTTGTTATTTCGATGCATGAAATGATATGTTATACTTGACATGATTATCTAATGAAATGTGTTACTTGAGGAAAGATGTGTACTTTATCGCATCGATTCCGCAATGTGTTACGTGCTTTCACTATCCAATGTGTTACTTGTGCGTGAGACTTCCGTGACTAACTTTACCGTTACTTCACGGATAGTCAACCCAGACAGGCTTGGGAGGATATAAGGTGCTGGGTGTTTTAGGGCGTGTTGTTCTTTCCCTTTTGAGTTGTGAATCCTTAAAGAGGCCAACTCTGGATTGAACTTTCTCGCGTGTTGGCCCTCCAAGGTCAAGATTACTCCCTGGATGTGGTAACCTGTACGGAGGTTATAAGGTGAACGGTGGTTAGGGCTTGCGTGATAATACTGGCATGTCCTTTGATCAAGACCTGAGCTATTATCTCGGTCCTAACATCATGGTTACGTGAACAGTACTTGCTTCTCCTGCGGTTGAGCTTGCTCCCGTAGTTGAGCCCTGTATCCGCCATTGACTACTTGTTAATTAAATTGTTCATAACCTGTCTATTTACCTTGTCAATTATCTTGTTCAATGTAATAATGAATTCCTGGTATGATTGCATGACTTGGCACTCACTGGGCTATTATAGCTCATCCCGTTCATTTGTTTTCTTTAACCAGGTTTTCCAAAATACTAAAGCTGGAAAAGCTACTTTTGGATATAGTAAATGTTATGCTTCATGTATTTTGATAGCCTAATTGTGTAGGCTTTTATTATAAATGCTATGTATATTTGGAGATGTAAACTTCTTGTGATTCTTGTACTTTCGAATGAATTAAATGAATGTATTTCATTATGAATGTATTTTATTTTGAGTTAAGTACTGCTTGGATGTTCTGAGTGAGCGCTTGATTTGAGTCTTGGCTAGAGCCAGGCAGGCAGTCCGCTAAGCCCTTTGGTGCGCCTCTGGGCAAGGTGGGGCTGTCACAGTTGGTATCAGAGCCTAGGTTTGAATCCTGTCAGAGTTTAAGTTTGAATCTTTAAAGAGCTTAAGTTTGACCCTTATTAGATCTTAAGTCTAAACATTATTTTATATTAGTTTGTTAAGATTTGAAAGTGCTAGCTGGCTAGTAATAAGTGAACCTCTAGTTGTAATTGGGATACATAGAATGTTTTCTTTTGTGATTGGTTTTGGTACTGGTGGATATTGACTCTATCACATTAGGTGTATTATATTAGCAAGTGGTGGCATTAAGTATTTGAAGTGTTATTGAATGGTTAAATGGTACGATGTAGATGGTTCGATATACATTGTAAGTGATTAATTATCTATGTTCATACAATTTGGAATAGCTAGTATTTAAATGATATCCTAGGCTTGAATTTTACTTGTGAATCTTTAAATACGAATATTTGTAGATTCTTCTGGGTGGTTAGTGTGTGCATTGGACAGGATCGTCAGGGCTAGTTGATTCACACTTTGGGATGGCCAACCTTAGTGTGGGTTGACTTAGTTTTGAGATCCGTGTTCGAGTACCTATTATTGATGATTGAGGATTTCGTAGTTTCTTCTATATGGGTTTAGCTTTACTTTGCTATGGATTGTTTAGTATAGGTCTCTTGGTGTAGATAGTTAGTTCTAAACCTTGTTATATTGCAGAATGGCACCTCTTAAGAAAGTCAAGGTATGTAGAGGTTGCAATAGCGTACTACTCGGGAGAATGTAGATGGAAAACAGGAGCTTGTTTCGGTTGTGAAGAGATGTTTGGTATTAGACTTGTGTGAATTTTATAAGAAAGAGTGTCAATTTTGGTATTCTTTACACTCATCTTTTCATTTCATGAGCTATAAGAGAAAATCCGAGAATGAGAAAGTAGTAACTATTCCCTCTGTCTATGCAAATTTTAAAAGCCATTAGGAAATGAGGTGCGAGTGTTTCTTCGGCCTGAAAACCTACGGGAATATAATTGAGAATGGTCTAGTTTATTTTCTAAGCTTGATTTTGATGTGTGATACTTAAGTATTGTTTATTAATAAGTCTTCCTGGGTTTAGATTTGACTGATTTATATTCTTTAAAACATGTAGGTATGTCAGAGAGTGGTCGAAGTGAGGCATCACGGCCATCTGGTACGGCTCCGTTGCAACATGAGTACCATAGAAGACCAACAGATTGTGACCATGTGGGACCAGGGCATCCCTACCGTACCTTTCACCTGCCCGCCAAGTACGGCCTGCATGTGATTGTTGGAGGACGAACTCTTACCCCGACCAAGTTGTACTTTGATTGATTGAGGATAGTAAATGGGTTGAATGCGAGGGTGAGATCTCCCGAGCTCGCATTCATGAGTTGAGAGAGATAGTGAGAGTTCAGGCTCAAAGGATTCGAGAGCTTGAGGCTGTTGTCTGGGAAGAATGACAGAGGACCGAGGTTTACCGAATGCAGTACCAGGATGCCCTCGCTGCCGCCACCATCGAAACTTATGAAGCCGTGGAAGAAAAGGCGGCAACCAATGGAAAAGACAAAGCCCTTGGTTCGAACGATGCAAGTGAGGAAACGGGGACGTGCTAGTAATCCTCACCTATCAACTAAATTGCTCCAGCCCCTAAGGTAGGAAGGGGACCTGGAGGAGTGAGAATTAAGCAATGATGCCCAATCTGGAAGTTCAAGAGGGACTCTAATGGATAGAGCTCTGCTAGGAAATGAACAAAAAGAGGATACTCTGAAAGAAACTCAACTCCCGGCGCTTCAAGTTGCTTGTGGGTATTGTGGTAAAGGTAATCAGTACCGAAGAAAATTGTTGGAGGAAAAGCTGTAAGTGTCTACGTTGCGGTAGTGCTGACCATCGAATAAGTTATTGCCTAAGACAGACGGCTAGTAGACAAGGTATAGCTCAGTCCGGAACACAAGGACTTTGATAAAGCCAGAGGAAGTGAAAACCAGTGAAAGTGTTAGCTCGAGTTTATACTCTAGATAAGTGTGATGTCTAGGAATATGTACAAAGACCTGTGCTAAGTTTTGTTATGCTTTACATGTGTGATATGTTTTATACACTGAACTTTTGAAAATGTGTAAGTTGAACTACCTGTATATGCATGTGACTTTATTTGGCATAAAACTTGATCTCCTTGTTTATCCTTAAATTTGTGCATCTTGAAATATATCTTGTCACTTGTTACGTGGAAATTGAAATGATTCATTAATGGTATTATAGAATACTAAGTCATGAATGGACTGAGGTCATGGTAGAAGACAGTCCCTGTCGCCAAGACTAGGACGAAGGTACTGACTTAGAGCGTGAATTCTACTTCTGGGCTTGACCCCTATGATCGCGGTCTTGAATCGAATGACCGACGTTTTAACTCAACTTGGGAATCGGCAAAATCCAATAATGGAAACCTGTAGTTTTCATAGAAACCCCATAGTAGGGGAGAACGTAGCCCTAGAAAGGTTTTAGAAATTTAACCCCCCAAGTTCAACGGCAGGTCCTGAATCTCGAAATCGCTGAAAATGGCTAGAGAATATTGAGAAAAGTTTTACCACTTTGAAGTATATTGATGAAGGGCTAGTGACATTTGCCGTATTTCGGTTGATATCAGAACCATATGCCGTTAGGATCAAAAAGCCCCGAGCCTCTCGTTCGTGAAGAGTCACGAAGCGAAACTCTCCGTAGGGGATGCCCGCAGGCAAGGTGGCAAGCTGGTAGGTCTCTTGTGATGTGACCCTGAGAACTGTCACAGTTGGTATCAGTTGGAAGGTGCTACCACACCTTGGTAAAATTTAATAAATGCTAAGTGGAAGAGATATCAGAGTGGCGCAGCGGTAGCGTGGTGGGCCCAATTAAACCTGTGCACAATTAAATTGTGGGCGGAAGTGGTAGAGTTTAGTATACTGGAGAAACCTATTTCAAGGTTGGATGAAAAAAAAAAAAGAAACCCTAATTACTTCGAACCTTCTTTCTACCATGCAAGTTAGGAAATTGATGTTCTGAAGGAGCAGTGGAATATATTGCTTATTTAATTAATACTCTGGAGGATAAAGTGAAACCTGGGAAAATGCCACCCAGACTCACGACACGTACTTCAACCCGATGAGATTGAGTTTGATGGAACTTTAGCATATGAAGCGCAGCCAGTTCAATCTTGGATCGAAAAGTGAAAGAACTGAGAAATAAACAAATTCCTCTTGTTAAAGTTTTCGAGAAGCATCATGATTTAGATGAAGCCACTTGGGAAATAGAGGAAGAGATGTGGAAAACTTATCCCAAGCTATTCGGAAATCAGGGTGGAATTTCGAGGAAGAAATTCTTTTAAGGGGGGAGGATGTAACGCCCTAGAAATTCACATCAAAACCCATTTAATTCATGTTATGTCCGTTAGTAGAAAAAAAAAAGAGAGAAAAGAAAAGAAAAGGAAAACCGAAATGCATTTTATAAGGAGATTTCTTTTATTTAGGGTTTAGTGTTAATCTTTGATTTATTAGTTGGAAGATTTCTTAAGTAAATTAGGTTAAGTAAATGAGATTTTTTTCATGATTAAGGGGGACACCTAAGTACCCAATTTGGATTAATTTCATTGGACCATTAATTTATAATAGTGTTTAATTTTGACTAGCTTATTCTACTAATTTCTAGTCTTTTGACTACTTGAATTTTAGCTCAATTTTACTCAAAAAAATTTCACTTGTTCTCTTGCTTTATTTTCTTTTTCTTGGCTGAATTTTCTTCTCTACTTTTTCTTTTTCTCTTGGCCGAAATTTCTTCTTTCTTTTTCTTTTCTTCTTGGCCAAATTTCTTTCTTCTTTTCTTTCCTCATGGCCGGCTCTCTCTTCTCTTATTTTTCTCTCTTTTTGCTTTAAGATTTGTGCTATAATGTTACTAATTACTAGGTGATAAAGAGATTAAAAAGTTCCACCAATTAAATTTGTCCAACTTAACCACTAATGCCTTAAAAGCATAAACCTAAACTTGACTCTTGTTATGTTTTGATTGGTTATTCTTTTCCCCACTTTTCTCTTTATTACCTTTTCTATTTTCCTAGCCTATTTCTTTCTCTTTTCTTCATCACCTTGGCCGGCCACCCTACTCTCTCTCTACCTCTCTTTTGCTCTCAATTTTCTTGAAGCTTTCTCTCTAAATTTTGAGCAATTTCACCATAGAAAGTGAGCTCCTCTTCTTCCTAAGCAAAGTTCTAAGCTTGTTTGAGGTACTTTACTATGAACTTTTCCTATTAATTTCAAGTTTTATTTAACTTTTGTACAAGTTTGACACTAGGTTCTTGTTACTACAACTTGATGATCTAAGATTGAAATGAAGTTTTACTTGTTGGATAAGTGTTTAGCTTGATTAGATAGGACTATTAGATAGCATTTAAACCTTGAATTTCATGTATTATATGTGATTTGGTTGAAGAACCTTGGAGAGGTTCATGTGTTTTTATGGCCAAGTTGAGTGAAATTAGGATTGAATTTTGATATGAAAGCTAGTAGAACTACTTGAATTGGGTTGGTTGGTTGTTTTCTTTGCAGGTTAAAAATTTTGGGTTAGTCCGATTATAGGGGAGATGCTGCCGAAATTTCGATAAAACCTAAGAAATAAAGTGATTAGGCTATGATTTAAAGCTTTATAAGCTGTAATTTAGTGATTAGAACGTGCAGAAATTTTCGTAGATTAGCTATTAGCGAATTGAACCTTTCCGATCAAAACCCTAAAAGTTAGAAAAACCCTAACTTCGAAAACCCTAAACCCTAGGGTAAAACCCTAAACTCCAAAACCCTAGAAATTAAACCCTAGAAATACTTGAGGTTTTTCTCAAATTTTCTTATCGAATTACTTAGATTTTATCCTGTTTTTATATGACTATTTTCTTTTGAATTTCAAGCTCTGGAAGTGAAACCCGACCGTATTACGAAATATTTTCTTAAGCACTTAAGATGAGTGTTCTTATGTGTGCATGATGCATGAAATGCCATGTAATACTTGACGTTATTATTTCGATGCATGAAATGATATGTTATACTTGACATGATTATCTAATGAAATGTGTTACTTGAGGAAAGATGTGTACTTTATCGCATCTATTCCGCAATGTGTTACATGCTTTTCACTATCCAATGTGTTACTTGTGCTGTGAGACTTCCGTGACTAACTTTACCGTTACTTCACGGATAGTCAACCCAGACAGGCTTGGGAGGATATAAGGTGCTGGGTGTTTTAGGGCATGTTGTTCTTTCCCCTTTGAGTTGTGAATCCTCAAAGAGGCCAACTCCGGATTGAACTTTCTCACGTGTTGGCCCTCCAAGGTCGAGATTACTCCCTGGATGTGGTAGCCTGTACGGAGGTTATAAGGTGAACGGTAGGTTAGGGCTTGCGTGATAATACTGACATGTCCTTTGATAAAGACCTGAGCTATTATCTCGGTCCTAACATCATGGTTACATGAACAGTACTTGCTTCTCCTGCAGTTGAGCTTGCTCCCGTAGTTGAGCCCTGTATCCGCCATTGACTACTTGTTAATTAAATTGTTCATAACCTGTCTATTTACCTTGTCAATTATCTTGTTCAATATAATAATGAATTCCTGGTATGATTGCATGACTTGGGCACTCACTGGGCTATTATAGCTCATCCCGTTCATTTGTTTTCTTTAACCAGGTTTTCCAAAATACTAAAGCTAGAAAAGCTGCTTTTGGATATAGTAAATGTTATGCTTCATGTATTTTGATAGCCTAATTGTGTAGGCTTTTATTGTAAATGCTATGTATATTTTGAGATGTAAACTTCTTGTGATTCTTGTACTTTCGAATGAATTAAATGAATGTATTTCATTATGAATGTATTTTATTTTGAGTTAAGTACGCTTGGATGTTTCGAGTGAGTGCTTGATTTGAGTCTTGGCTAGAGCCAGGCAGGCAGTCCGCTAAGCCCTTTGGTGCGCCTCTGGGTAAGGTGGGGCTGTCACAAAAGTAGGCGCAAGATTCTTGAGCAATGCTCTCCTCTCGGTCCAACCAATTACTGTTAGAATCTTTGATACGATGAATGGTCGATTTTACTCATTTTTCTACAACAGTAGAATGGAAAAATTTAGGGTTCCTATCCCCTCCTTTCCACCATTTAATGCTAGCTTTCTATCTCCAAAAGTTATCTTCCACCGTAATCTCCTTATTTAGCAACATCCACACTAACTGCTGTTGTTCTAAGGCCTCATCCAAGCCTTCTACATCATATCCATGCTCAGCTTCAGCAACCTTAATTTTTGCCTCCTTTACAGCAGCAAATATGTCTCCAAACTAATTGCTAGACCACTCATGTAACGCCTTCTTAACTGCTTTAAGTTTGGCAGCCAACATCACCAATGGAGAGCCAATGAAACCACATGTCCAATTTTGTTTGATCAAGTCTATAAATTACACGTGTGATGTCTAGAAATTAAGAAACCTGAACATCTTAGGCTTATCCTCATGACGGGTAGATCTTTTAATTAGGAGGGGAGCATGATCCGAAGTCTTTCTGGACAAATGTTGAACCATAATATCAAAGTTATTTTGCATTAATGACTGATTAATAAGTATTCTATCTAACCTTTTGCAGATTCTCGCTTGTCCATGCCTATTTGATACGAACGAAAGTGCGGAACCACGCCAAGACCCTTGAAGATTCCCAGCAAATGCCTCGAGTCTTCTCCAATGAAGATCACGAACTCCTAAGGACCTAAACTAGACCAATGTGAGCTAATCAATATGCTAGTCTAAGGCTTTAAGAATTTGATCAAACACGAAAGAAATCACTCTAAACAAGTATTTAAGTCGCCACAAGCTTAGGCTTGATAAGACTAAGAGTAGTTCTAATCCAAGAACCAAAAAAACACTCTTAAAAAGAGCACACACTACTCATACGAATTTTTGAGGAATAATCTGATTTTTCTATTGAATTATGAAGGCCTATAAATAGGCTTACAAGAGAATTCTAGAACTTAAAGTTTAAGACAACTACTAAAAACTAAATACTCAACTATTTGGAAAATTTAACTAAAAAAACTTGTAAACTAATTTGGAAAACTAACAAAACACAAAATAAGCTCTAGAAAATATTAAAAATTCGTCCATAAAAGTCTCCTTGGGCTGGACGCTTCCATCGTGCACTATTGGGCCTCCATCATGCAAGTTTAAGAGCCCTCCAAGTAACCTCAAGTAACTAGCCCCTTGTATGCTTGTTATGGACAGCTTAGAACCTTCTATTGGGCTATCTTTATAATTAGATTTGATCCAAAGCCAATACATTAAACCTTGCCCCAATCTACTAGCTTGATCATCACATAACTCAAGCCCAACATTCATGCTCAACTCGTATGCAACACTTGGACAGCATTCATGCACGCCTATATCATTGATGAATGACTCTCCTTTTAGCTTGAAACGTGCTAGGCAATCCTTCACATATGTAGGTGCTTCTTGGATCCTATCATTCCCTCCTTCCTCGAAAGGATTCATCCTCGAATCACCTACATGGTATACAACAACATAAGTGACATTAGAATTGATAAACAAATAAACACATTCACCTTGAACACTTAGTACACAAAGTTGCTCAGAAAACCCGTTTTTCCCCATGCATGCATCAACAAAAAGAAGACAACATTCAACATTCCCTAAGGATGCAACAATGTAAAATTTACACACATGCAAGAATGTTGCAAGGACAAATTCATGTTTAAGAATAATAAACTCATTTTTATGAGTGTCGTCTATAAAAACATGAACATGACTTAGCAAACATGGACTCGAAAGTAAACTCCAATGTCTAGCAACAAGATGAAACGATTCAAGAGGAATATCTTGAATAAGTGCATGATGAAGATTATAAATAATACTAGTATGCTCGCAATGCAAATAAAACTCAAAAACAAAATCTTTATGACTAACTAAAACACTTAACACATGAATTCTTACATAAAACTCGAATGGACTCATGCTTGCTTCAACACTAGTAGACAAAAACTCAATGTTCTTCAAAGATGAAACTAGATAAAGCTCAAAAACACAACTTAAAGATGCAAAGGCAGATTCTAACTGTCGCGTCCGAAAATCGTAAAAGTAAAAAGGTGCTAGTGGGGTCGTGACTGTCGCGTCCTGAAAAGACAGTCTAGTCTAATGACCCTTTTTGAAAAACAAGTTTTTTTTTTTTTTGTAAAAACCGTGCGTGTGTGAGAAAAATCAAATTTTATTAAAAAAAAGTGTATTTTAAAAAAAATGGTACTTTAAAAGAAAATAAGGCCGGGACTAAAAGTGCGACAGGTTTGGCCAAATAACTTTTGAAAAAGGGTTTTATTTGAAAAAATGGAGTCGCCACTTGGTACTGAGTTAGGGTGTACCAAGTCAACCAAAAAATCGTTTAACAAAAAAAAAATAGAAAAATCATTTAAAACCCTTTTCGACTCCGGTCTACGAAAAATGAGAGAAAAAAGGTCCGGGAGTCACATTTGAAGAAAGGGAAGACAAAGGCTTGCGCCTAAGGCACCCTTTCAACCTAGCCGAGGCTAGTTGCGAGGTTTAATCAAATTTTTCTGAATTAACCCTAAGTTCTATCGCGTTTGGATGTATCTAAATGAATGCAAATCCTAAGTCTAAATGTGAATATCGGGACGGTCAAAATGTCCCGTCGAAGCTTGGTCGGAATTATCGCATTAACTGCGAAACCGAGTCGAGACCTCGAGGGAGTCACGAGTTTTATGCAAAATGTGATGCAAAAAGAAAATAATAATAATATATTGTAAGTGAAGAAAGAAGGTGGGTATGCAACATGACGGGTACGGGGGACTAATAACTCGTGACTGAATCTTTCTACTCACGGAGGGGGGAACGGCATGTACACCACCGCTTCCCACGTGAGTAGATGACTATTTCTAGTCGAATCACACAAATGTCCTAATTTCTAGGTGAGATGCAACCTAGATGCCATGCATTTTTAAAATGTCAAAAATAATAATAATAATAATGGTAATAAATAGTAATAATAAAATCATGCCAAATGGAAAGAAACACTAAAACTGTGTGAAATGAGAAATGCACACGAATGCACCTAATCACTAAAATGTCCTAAGGGTCTAGCGTTGGGCTAGCCCGTTCTAAAATTCCCACTAGCGCTGGACTAGCGGGAAAACAATGAAACCACGACTAGCGTTGGACTAGTGTGGTAACGAAACAATAAAACTATGAATTAAAGCAATAAAGCATGAATTAAGAGCAAGTAAACACATAAAAACATATAAGATCACATAGGAGCACATAACACATAAGCATAATATTCTAGATGCAAAATCTTAATGAAAGCGGTAAAAAAAATAAACACATAAGCACGCAAAAGCAAATAAATCCTAACTATTACACCGGGGGGCTTGATTTACAATTTAAGGGGGAAAATTTAAAATGCCCTATCTATTACATTTTTTGTCTAATTACACAATTCTTACTAAAATACGAGAAAAATAATCTAACTATTACATTGACTAACTAAATACAAAATATTACATTTTTCGTCAAAAATAATAAAATTTAAAATTAAATAACACGAAATAAATAAATACGCAAAAAGTTCATAAAATAAGAAACGCATAAAAATGCATAAAATATCACATTAGAGCACGTTGGAGCACGTAAAGAAGCAATTAAAAGGTAACGAAATACCTCTTTGAAGATTCGGTACAAAAGCTTAAAAACGAACACACAAATCAAAGCAGCTCAGCATAATCAAACGAAACATAAAATATATAAACTATTGACAAATTGAGATAAAAAATGAATTCTAGCAACTAAAGGGCTAAAATAAAACTCTATAAAACTTGAAGGGATAAAACTAAAATGCCAAATAATAAAAAGGTCATGATACAAAATAAAGCAAACTAGTGGGGGCTAAACAGCAAGTTTAAACAAGCAAGGGTAAAAACGTAAATTCAAACAATTGGGGGGGTGTAAGTTTGCACATGGTGGGGCTTAATTGAAAGAAAGTGAAATTTGAGGCTTAATTACACGAAATGAAAGGAATTTGGAACCAATTGATAATACTTAATAAAGCAAGGAGTAAGACATAAACATTACATTATAGGGAAATTAGCAAGGTACAAAATACCAACTAACATGAAACTAAATCAATTAATCTAAAGTAATTTAATTGACTAAATTAATCACTCAACCAAAAATTAAATTCAACTAAACTAGTCACCAATTAGCATGTTAATTAAACTAAAGTTAATACAAACCAATAAAAGCAACTAAGAATATCATTTAAAAAACCCAATCAACTTTTAGCTCGCAAATTAACTTGATCATTATATGGAGGACTTCAAAAGGACAAAATAAAAGAAAGAAGAAAAAAACATCCGACTTGTCTTATTTCCCCCACTTTTCTTCTTTATTTTTCCATTTTTACTCTTTTTCTTTCTCCCATTTTCCATTTTTCTTTCTTCTCTTTAGTTTTTCTTCATTTCCTTCTTTCTCCGTCTTTCTCCTGATTATTTATTCTTTTTTCTTCCTAGTTTCTCTCTTCTTCAGCCCTCTTCTCTCTCGCAAGCTCCCTCTTTCTTTCTCTTTTCTTTCATTTCTCTGATTTTCTCTCATTCCTCTCTGCTCCTCCTCCTCTTCTCGTTCAATTTCTTCTCCACCCGCTCTGTTCTCTTTCACTCCTTCTGATCTCTTGCTCTTCACTTCTCTATCTCTGTTGGTTTCTATTTCCTTTATATTCTCTCTTCTTTCTTTCTCCTTCACCCAAAATCCCCTTTTCTTCTTCTTTTTCTTTCTTTTTTTTTTTTATTCACTCACTTGGTTTCTCTCTTATCTCTCTCTGATTTCCTCTCTTCTCCCGATTTCTTCTTTTCTCTTCCCCTCGCTCTCTATCTGTCTGCTACTTCTCATTCTTGACCGAGTCAACTGGATGCTTGGTGACAGTGAGAGGAGAGGATTAGGGGGTGGATTTGAATGGTTGGGTGGCTGATGTGGTGGTGGTGGTTTGACGATGCAGGGGTGATTTCAGTGGTCAAACTTGAACTGATGATGGCGTCGGATTGAAGAGGGCAGCAGTGGATGGGATCGGTGGTTAGGTTTACAATTTTTATCTGGATTGTTACTGGTTGTAGGTGGATTTGTGAAATTTGACATAGTGGGATTGAGATAATGGCGAGGGCTGTTGTGGGACTTTGGTGACTGAAATCATGGAATTTGTCTGTTGTATTTTTCTTGCAGGTGACTTAGGTGAAGAGGGAGGTTCGATGGATTGTTGGTTGACTGTGATTCTGATGTGCTAATTGTGGTGGAACTAGGTAGTGGCTTTGTTGTGTTTGTGAATGATTTGGTGTGTGATTGTTTGTGGCTTGCTGCTATATGTGATTGTGTGAATTGTTTATGTGCAATTGCAATTGATCGTGGGTGCGTGTGATTGATTGTGAACGTGTGTGTGAGTTGTTGGAGCTTTGGGTATGGACGGGTCTAGCAGATTGAAGACAAATTACTTGTGATTTTTGTGGCTGTTTGCAGGTGGTAGTGAAACGTTGGAATAGGGGAGATGGTGTGTGGTGATTCTTGGGCTGAATTGCTGGTGAATTGTGTTCAAATCTGGGCTGTTATGTACCGTTTTGTGCAAGTTTGTTGGTAGGTTTTAGCTTTTGGTTGCCTATGGTTATCTGGCGATGGGTTTTGATGATTGCTGGGCAGTTTTTTGTTGTTTTTGTAGGTATTGGGTGATTTGGGGCGCTGTGTTGGTGCTTGGGTAGGGTCGTAAAGGGAGGTTGCTGGTAGATTTGTATTATCGATGGTAGTTCTGGATGTAATTGTGGATGTGATGTTAGAGTCCCAGTGGAATTGCAGATTTGGGGAGGATGAAGGATGAACTGACGGTGTTTCTGGGGAAATAGTAGCTGTGGCAGGGGAGGGATTTGGAATGGTAACAGTGATGATTTGTCAAACATAGGTGGAGTTGGTTTTGCTAAGATTGAGGGGCGTTGATGGTGGAGGGAATCCGGTGATTGAGGAGGGGATGAAGAAACGGGGATAGAGAAACCAGAAAACAAAACCCAGAAGCATAAAGAACGAAACAGATAGAATAAAATCCAGAAAAAAAAAGGATGCAAAATTGATAATCAGATCCAATTTAAAGGAAAATGGAATAAGTAAAGACTAAGAAAATACCTTGAAATATAGTGGATGATGATCAGTTGTTGAAGCTTGATGATGAACCGTGACCGGAGTCAGTGAACAGTAACTGCTGGAATTGATGAACAGTAACCGGAGAAGATGGAGGCGGCTTCAAATGTGTGTTTTTGGGTGTGAGATGTGTGTGTTTTAATCTAAAAAATCATGAAAACAAAAGTGTTTTAAGGTTTTTCTATTTTTCTTTTCTCTCCTATTTTCTGCTGATTAAAAGGGGTATTTATAGGCCCCTTGTCTTGTTGGCCAAGAATGCTGTAAAATAACGAAAATGCCACCGGTATTAAAAAATGCTAATTTTATTAAAAAATATATTTTTTTAACCCTAAAATTAAAAATTAATACAAGAAATGTATAGCGATCTCTAAATTTTCAAAAAGAATTCACAGTAGATTTCAAAAATAAAATTAGAGCTCAAAACTGATAGAAACGTGCTCCGAGTGTAAAAATGACGATTTTGCCCCTGTATAACAAAAAATACACAAAAAATAGATATTAGACTCAAAAAATTATCAAAACTTAAAAGTAAGCTTAAAACATTAGAAAATGCCTTTTTGACTCAAAATTTGTAAAAAATGAATTTAATTTGTAAAATGACGATTTTCCCATTGGGCAATGAAAATTCATAGAAAAAATAATTATTGTCCTAAAAAAATTATCAAAAATTACAAATAAGCTTAAAACACTAGAAAATGCATTTTTGACTCAAAATTGGTGAAAAATAAATTTAATTTGTAAAATGACGATTTTGTCCTCGGGCAATGAAAATTCATAGAAAAAATAGTAATCGTCTTTGAAAAAATCAAGAAAATTCAGAAACATGCCGCAAGAGTTTAAAAAATGAATTTGAAACTTAAAATGAGCTAAAATGGTATTTGCAAGATGAAATTACCATTTTGCCCTTATGCTGGTAAAAATATAAAAATACCAATTAAATTCAGAAAAATCATAAGAAATTAATAAATTCATATAAAAGTAAAAATATGAATTTAAAACCCTCAAAAATTGATAGAAAAATATTTACAGATAAAATTACTATTTTACCCCCCGAGATTATTAAAAATTTAAAATTTGTCCTAAAAAGTGCAAACATGACCCCCAATGTTTGAAAATAAATGGTATGTCAAAATTTGGTGTCTACACTAACCTAAAAACAATAAACATGTGTACATGATTAACATCCTTAAAATAGAATGCACCATGCAAAGCTAAATATGTTGAATGCAAAACATGATTACTAACTAAAACACTAGAATGAATTGGATAAAAGGCATACATAGGCATGTAATGCTTACCAGAGCATAAAAAATTATAAAAGAAATACCAAAAATCATTTAAAACATCATGAAGAAACACAAGAACTTTCTCAAGATAGAATGAACTATGAGAAGTTAAACATGCTAAATGCAATACATAATTATCTAACCTAACAAAATAAACATGCAAAACAGAACTAAAGTGTAAACTAAAAACACTAAAACATATGTATAAAGAACCTAAAGAATTAACACGAAGGAAAGCTTCAAAAATAGAATAAACATGTTTACTATATGTAAATGCATCATGCTACGAACAACCTAAAGCACTATTAACAATGAAATTACTAGAACAAACCAAACCTAAACCATTAAAATTAGAATGTAATTCATGCAACTTATAATAAAACTTTATATGCAACACATACTTATCTCTACTACAAAAGACAAGATGAACATCATGACTTAGAACACTATGATTACTAGAACTCAAAATGAATTTCCTAGGAGAAATACTATGCACAAAATGCAAATTGTCACATAAATTACCACTAGACACTATATGCAATGCAAAATTATTCACACTAATGCTATAGACAAAATGTAAAGAATCATGCATAACTAAATTAAAACACAAAATACGTATAAACTTAAAATCAGAAAACCAATTGTCACCATGCCACCAATCAAACATGTATTTGATCAACCAATTTGTGTTGATGGCATATGACCAGCTTTTTGTCTCAAAGCATTCCTTCTTCACCAAATTGTGCCATTAAAACACTTGCACCTCCTTACTTGATGTTGATAAAGCTTCATCAGTTTGCAACTTCATGCCATTGAATGAGCAACTTGCTAGTGGTCTCTCTCTTTGAAATTGATTTCCATGTTGCTGCAAAAGAGAAACAAAAGTACTAGGAAAACAAGTGTTAAGAGTGTTAGAAAAATAACCTACTTCCTTGTACAAAGGTACAAGTAGTTTAGGTCTTTCACTCAAAGCACTATTTTCTTCCTTTTCACGCTCAATAATTTCCCCTTCAATGTTTTCCCTTATGCTCACATCACACTCCTTTCTTTCTTGTACACACTCTTCTTTTTCTTCACTCTTTTCCTTGGATTGTGTTCTCACTAATTTTTCCCACTCTTTGCAATCTTTTGCGTTTTTCTCTCTATCTTTATTTGCTTCAAGTGGTGACAAAGAACATAGCTTGATATTCTTCCCATTCCACATGAAAGAGTATTTGTTATTCACTCCATCATACTTGGCATTCTTTTCAAGTTGCCATGGATGCCCCAAGAGTATGTGACAAGTCTCCATTGGTACTACATCGCAAAGAACCTTATCATGATACTTGCTAATTGAAAATTCCATCTCCACTTGATGGGTCACCTCCAATTCTCCATCTTTAGTCAACCTTTTGTATGGATTTCGATGCTTCAACAAGGGCAAACCTAGCTTTCCAACACACATAGTACTAGCCAAGTTAGTGCAACTATTATGATTGATATGCATACTACATACCTTGTTATTCACAGTGCATCTAGTCTAGAATTGACTTTCATGTTGCACTTGTTTATCATCACTATCATCTTTCACTGATGGCATCTTCTCATCATCATTGGCTTTCATGGTCTTCTTAGACTTTGACATTGATTGCTCATCCCTCCAATTAAAGGTACCCTTATTTCTCCAATTGGTGTGACTCAATGAACCTTGGATCTCCCTTGACAATGTGGCTTTGTCAATCCTTCCATAAGAATGAGTTTCATAGCTCCTCTCCTTATAAGTCGGATTGCTGGAAACTTTTGCTTTCCCCTTCATGGCTGATTCTACATCATCCATGCATGTATGCATCCTCCTAAAGTCCTCTTGCATGGTTTTCAACAAGATCTCAATGTCTTTAAGCTTTTGGTCAACTTTCTCAGCCATGGCTACAAAGAAATTCCTACAAAAACAAGTTAGTAACAATAAACAAATAAAAGGAAATTGCCTTACTTCTCTCCCTTAGTGTATACACTCGTTCCCTCGTGTATCACTCAAGTTGTTGGCTTTTTCCCTCTAGCGAGCTTGCCTCGAAGCCTTTTTCCACTCTTGAGATGTTTTCTTGTTGGTCCTTTGATGAAAACCTGCTCAATCAATCTTACCAAGAGCAAATAGCAACCCAAACACAAGAATAAAGATGATAGTAGTCAATGGTAGAAGCTTAGAGTAGGGTTTGATCAAGAGATTTTCAAAGAAAGCAAAAACGATCAAGATTGACTCAAGAAATACACAATTTGGGAACCCTAATGTGTGGTATTCTTGTGTGTAAAATCTTGATTTTTAATGTACCCTTGAAAGAAAATAATATTCTTGTGTAAAAAAAACAAAAACTCAAGCTTTCCTAATAAAGATAGGATTTATGGAAACCCTAGCTCAATTAGGTTTTGGCAACTTGGACAATTAAGCACAAAAGGAAACAAACCACTTCCAATTAGGAAACTCCAAAAGCATGGCCAAAAGGAAACAAATTGCAGGTGGAAATTCGCTTATGTCCACACGGTTCAATCAATTAGGAAACCAAACACCTTTATGCTTGACCAAGTCTTCTTGTTTCCTTTTCTTTTTTGGTAACAACTTTCCTACTTTCCTTTTTTTTTTTTTATCAGCAACTTTCCTAATCCTTTAGGACTAGGATTCCTTTTCCTTTTAACACCAAAACAGCTCCTTTTATTCCCTTTTTAAGATAAAAACAAACTGGAAAATTTTCAGAAAATTCGTAACTACAATCAACCAAAATTCTAGCACTACAATTTCAATCAAGATTCAAGAATCAAGTTCAAGAACTTGTTCCTACCACTTTGTCTATGAACCTTGATGCAAAAACTCACCAAAACAATCCAAGAACAACCAGAAAACATGCAATATTTTTGTTGCCAAGTCACGAACCAGCAGGTGTCCCAAACTTTTTTCAAGAAAAACAGACTACACAATCAAGAAGTTCAAGAAACAAAATTCCAGCAGATATTTGGTTCAAGAACTTCAATTTTTTTACTCAAGAACTTCAAGAATGCAACCAAGACCTTCAAGAAACGTGCAAAGACCCTCAAGAAAGTCCAAGAATTTATTCAAGAACTTCAAGAAAGTCACAAACAAATCTGGACAGCTTTCAAGATTGCAAATTAACACCAAGTAAGTCCAAAATTGTTCAAGATAACCCCTTGTAACACCAAGAAACAATCAAAAACTGTTGAATAAAATTAATTGCACGGCTCTTTTACTTGTGCAGCCTCTTTTATTCCCCTTTTTCTTTGATTTTTTCTTTGTGCTTGGCTTTTTCTTTTACACCTTTTGCACGCCTCTTTCTGGAATTTTTTTTCACACGCAAAACAAAACACACCACAAACACCTTCAACCCCCAAGAAACTTCAATCCAAGGCTTGTTTGTCCAAGAATTAATTTTCTTAAAAAGTTTTTTTTTTTTGACACAAGAAATTTAAGAAAACACTAAAAACAGTCAAGATTTCAAAAATACCACACACAACCTAAAATTCTTGATTGGTGACAACCAAGAACGACTCTAAGACCCTAAAAGAATTCAAGAAAACACAAGAACAAGACAAGAAACACAATAAACGGAACAAATTAAGTCTGGACAGAATGGAAAAAAAAACGTGACACACAAGAAACAAAAATAAGACACAAGTTATTTGCCGAGTCTCGAAGCACTTTGACAAACAACACAAAAACGAATTCAAGAAACAAAGATAAGGGATATATCCAAAATTTTCTAAGGAAAATTTTGATTGAAAAACCTGGAATTATCAAGAAGATGGCTCTGATACCAATTGATACGAACGGAAGTGCGGAACCACACCAAGACCCTTGAAGATTCCAAGCAAACGCCTCGAGTCTTCTCCAATGAAGATCACGAACTCCTAAGGACCTAAACTAGACCAATGTGAGTTAATCCATATGCTAGTCTAAGGCTTTAAGAATTTGATCAAACACAAAAGAAATCACTCTAAGCAAGTATTTAAGTCGCCACAAGCTTAGGCTTGATAAGACTAAGAGTAGTTCTAATCCAAGAACCAAGAAAAATCAAATTATTTCTCAAAAAATCGTATGAATAGTGTGTGCTCTTTTTAAGAGTGTTTTCTTGGTTCTTGGATTAGAACTACTCTTAGTCTTATCAAGCCTAAGCTTGTGGCGACTTAAATACTTGCTTAGAGTGATTTCTTTCGTGTTTGATCAAATTCTTAAAGCCTTAGACTAGCATATTGATTAGCTCACATTGGTCTAGTTTAGGTCCTTAGGAGTTTGTGATCTTCATTAGAGAAGACTCGAGGCGTTTGCTTGGAATCTTCAAGGGTCTTGGCGTGGTTCTGCACTTCCATTCATATCACTGTTATTTGTCCATGTGAAAGGACCCCCCGTATAGCTAGTAACAAAAACTTGTACCTCCTGCATGAAATCCAGAAAATCCATGGCTTCGGTCATACGAAAAGGCCTCCCACCCTTTTTCTCCTCAGCACAAGAGATGATGTTAAAGTCTCCTCCAATCAACCAAGGAGTATCATCAACTTCTTCCAACTTGAGAGCTTCCCAGAGAAGTTTGCAATCTGCCTCTAAACATTTGCCATGAATGAAAGACAGTTTACAAGATGCTGCTATGCATGAGTTGTGTATAGCCACTAAAATATGTTGTTCACTATCACCAATCAAAGAACAAGACATACAATTCTGAAAAAACAACCACACCGAACTTGAGCAATTCATAAAACTCGAATCCATTCCCAATTTTGATCGAAACTCATGAAACCTAGACATCTCTACCTTAGGTTCTACAATAGCTACCATTTGTAATTTATACATACGCCTTAACTTTTTAAGCCTTTTGAAATTTGGAGGTCTAGCAATGCCTCTAATATTCCAACAAATTAGATTCATCATCAAAATTTAGAGACAGGAGAAGAACCTGAAGACCTTACGTGAGAACGCATGGTCCTATTAGAAATTGCAGGAGGACGAGCCACACCTTTGTTCTTATATCTTCTAACTTCCTTCCACCAATCATTAATATCTTGAGCAGTGCCCAACTGACCAAAAATCGACTCCCCAGCAACCAGTTTGTCTATAGAACCAATCATAAAATTACCTCGACCCTTGGAGAGAGGCTGCCAGCAACATTCTCTATTTCAGCTATCAATTCTCAAGAAATACCACCCAAGTTTGCATCATCTTCCAATATTTCATCATGTAAAGAGTCCCCTGGCACCAATATTTGGATATGCAGTAATTCTGTTTGCTGACATTCAATATTAGAGTTGTGGATTATTGCTTGCACCTCCTCCATTGCTTCACCACTCTCATAAAGCTCCACATTGTTACCCGTCTCCAATAACTGGGTACCTGTGACAATTCTTTGCACAACTTCTGGAGCGGCAGCATGTTCGACGTTTTCGATTTGTTCATGGTAATTCTTACAAGTACCATGATTGCTAATAGGGAAAATATCTTGATCCACCTGAATACCAACTACACCATCACAGCTTTCTTTTCTGTTATTTTGCTCTATCTCCTTCTGAATTTTAACCTTTTGCTGCTCTAAATCTGTCTAACTCATATCCAAATATTGTTTATCTACCACTATTGAATCAACCTATTGAGACTTTGGAACATACTGAAGCTTTTCTGTTGGCACCTTTCTATTCTCATCCTCCATCTTGCCTTAACCAGATGTTTTGCTCCAACGACACTTAGAGATATCGTGTCCCTATTTGCAACAATGGTGGTAGTACAAGGGAAGATCTTGATACACCAGTCTCTGCCAAAAACCACTCTCCCCAACAGTGATCCAGACACAATCTGGCAAATTCTTGGCAATGTCCACATCCACAAAAACACGTGCTACATGAGGCCTGGACAGTGTAGCCGTAGCAGCATCAATCTTCAAAGGGGCGCTGATTGCACTTGCAATTGAAAAAAGTGCTGCCTTGTCAAAGAAGAGGATAGGGAGGCCCTATAAAGCCACCCGACCAGCGCATGGGTCGATTCCACATCCACCCTAAAATTAGTTGACCACTTGAAAACCCTCATGGGGAAATCATGGACCATCCATGGTCCTTTAAGCCAACAGCATTGGAAATCTTCTTCCTAAGAGAACCTAATGAGGATATGCCTGTGATCAAGCAAGCCCAAAGAGTGAATGCTTGAAAAACCAATAGCCGTGAAGGCCTTCCTGATTTGTTCCATGCTAAGGCGTCTGTGAGCAAATTTTCCAATCAACGCAAATTTGAATGGGGAGGCAAGTTTCTGGACATCTTCATTAGAAAACTTGATTGCCGGTTCACCTTTATAAGGAGAAGTAGGCTTGATCTTGAGTGAAGATTGGACTTTATTCAGTAGGATATTTGCAAAAGTTCTTTGAGGTTTCGGTTGCTGCCCTTCAACCATGGGTTGACGGGCCTCCATGATAAACCCTAGTTCTTTTTTTTCAAATAGCCGAGAGAGGGAATTGTAGAGAGAGAAAAATTATAAATCATATGATTAATCAAAGAGCAACACATTTTTATGATCAATTTAAGTTTTTACTTGAGGGGACTTTATTCTAATGAACTAATCATTCAAAATACTCAAGTGTCATTTGACTTGAATACCGACATTGGTTATGAAGGTTTTCGATTACTCAACATCCCAATCTTAAGCAAATAGCAAAAATTGTATTCAAGAAGTAAAACTGCCTTTTTATGCAAGAATCGACATTGGTTGGATGAAGATCCCTGGTTACTCAATAATTTACTTACTCAAATTTGCAATGCATTACTCATAATTCAAGTACTGTTTGACATGAAAGTCGACATTTTTGGATGAAGAGTCCTGGTTACTAAGCACGAGAACCATTGGAGTAGAAAAATTGTGTTATTTCTTTTCTTTTCTTCTTTTTTTTCTCTTTTTTTTTTTTTTTTTTTGCAATATAAAAATCCCTCATAATAGATGTCATATCACATATTACATGAATACACTAATTGACCAAAATCAACATTTATCGTGTGAAATTGAGTAAAGAAAAGAAACTTTCATCAAACATGCAAAATTTTAGACATACTTTCAACCTCTTTACATGATATATTTTCTATAAGAACAAAACTCCAAACCACATAATAATTATTTCTTAGTACTTGAATAAAGTATTTGCTAAAGCACATAAAGTAATTTCAACCAGTAGGGGAATTAGACAAAAATCAGGATTGCAAGCAACAACTCACAAGCATATGACATCACTCTATTTTAACCTCACAATTAACCTATGCAAGTGAAAAAAAGTTAGGATATGAAACAATATAACTCCCCTTGCGAATTGGTTGAAGTCGTATCCTCTACATGTTTAATCCTTTTATTGTACTTGAATCTTCCAAACAAACATCCAAACTCGGTCGATAACTATTATGACTCTTTTCTTAATAACTTAAGTGCCCGTAAGTGAAAATCTAGACAACAAACCTGCAATTCTGCAATTCTAAGATAAACTTGAATTCATTTTTGCACCACTCAGAATCCTTAACACAGAGTCCACATTTCTCTTTGGGTATTACCCTAGTTCTCATTAATAGTTCACACCATTTCAAAATCCATGAAGATATCAAAGTGGCAATCATTAACTTCACGTGAGGTGACATCCAAAATCATAGGCATTTATTTTGGCCATTTGAAGGGAAAAAATGCAAAAATATGGAAACAACTAAATAAATAGACAAATGAGAAAAATTTCCATTTCATTGAACTCAATTTGCATTTTCTTGAAAAGGGAGTATTTACAAACACACAAACTGGCACCGGCCTTTGGGAAAAAAGCAAACATAGTCTAAGTTTAAAACAAAACATTTTACTTAAAAGTAAATAAGGATTCATGACAATCTTTTTCCCTTTTTCAAAAGTAAAAGAAAAACACAATATGAGCCAAACACCAAAAGCATTTGAAGAAAGAAATTCATTCCAGGACTCTATCTGGAAATGAATTTAGAAATGAAGGCAATCTTAAATTCACCATCACTCCCTTAGCACCAAAAGGTGATCAGCTATCCAGTTGTTTAGTGCTTCTTCATTAATAACCTCAAAACCAGCAATGTCCAATTTTAACCCCATTGTCAATTTCTTATCTAGCTCTATCATCTCCACAGTGGGCTCATATTGAGGCAAAGGATTGTTATCCATATTTGGAGTTTGTCCCCCTTCTCTCCTCAACATGATTTCTCCATCATCGATCATGTTTTGAATCATATGTTTCAAAGCCCAACAATTGGCTGTGGAATGCCCCCGGCTTCCGGAATGATAAGCACAAATGGCGTGGGGGTTGTAGTTATAGGGAAACCCGTTAGGGTAAGTCACCTCAGGTATCGTGCCAATCTTTCCTGCCACCTTTAGTAGTTCATAGATTTGATCCAAGGGGTGGCCAAGAGGAGTGAAGGTCCTAGATCCTCTCTGTAGGTGGTTTGCTGGACCCATAGCATTTTGAGGCTGGTTGGGTGGAACATAAGTATTGGGATGAATAGGTCTTGGGCAAGGTTGAAATGGAGGACGTAGGCTATTTTGTGGTGTGGGCTGAAAATTCTGAAATGTGAGTCGAACATTTGGAAGAAATGGCTACTTATTTATCGATTGGGCTTGGGTGTGAAAAATTGGTTGAGAGCATGATGGAAAAGTAGGCAAAGCGTGTGCTGGTGGAGGGTACTATAGATAATTGGCACGATAGTTTGTGTTGGTTTCGAATTTGGGTTTGGGTCTCGAGCCTTGATTTAGCATAAACATTGATTCCCCTTCCTTCTGTTCGACTTTCTTTCCAATAACTTTCTTCATATTGTTGTTGTTTTGCAAATTTTCTACTTGAAATTTCATGGCAGCCATATCCACCACTTTTCCTTTCTTCACCCCTCTCTCAATGGCTTCCGCCTGTTTTATGACCTGAGCGAAATTTTTTCTAATTGAACCCACAATGGCCTGATAATATGGTGGGTCCTGTGCATCAATGAAGAGTTTGACCATCTTGTTCTCATTGATGGGTGGGTGTTCTTTAGCAGCAATGCTTCGCCAACACTAGCCATAAGCTACATAGCTTTCTGAGGTTTTCTTTTTCAATTCCACTAAAGAGAATCTATCAGGTACCAGATCACAGTTAAACTCGTACTGCTTAATGAAGGCTCAGAAAAGGTCAGTCCAACTATGGATCTTTGCAAAATCTAACTTTAAGTACCATTCTAATGCATCTTTCTCCAAGCTTTCACCAAACAATCTCATTGGCAACTTTTCATCCCCAGTTGGTTTTCTAAGTTTCTTACAGAACATTTTATGGTGCACCATAAGGTCCCCACTGCCATTATACTTAAAAAACTCTGGCACTTTAAATTTCGATGGCAATGAATATTTGGAAACATACAAAAATCCTCATAGTCTAATCCACCATATCTATCAAATTCCTGACTTTCTTTGATAAAATCATCGAATTTATTCAGTCTCTTCAACAATGTTTTATCAACCATAAAAGAATTCTCTTCCCTAGTGAAAGGTTCCATCTCTGCTCCGCCCTGATGCCTAGTATCGAGCACAAACTGGCTTGTGTTAAGAGTCGATAGTGGCTGAGTGTTCAGAGTAAATTGAGTTGCTTGCTGGGTAAAGTAAGGTTGGTTCGAGGCATTCAGGGTGTTTCTAGGGCTAGATGGAATATGAACAGGCACTTGAGGATTTTGTGTAGATGGAAGTGGAATCTGAGTGCCCTGAGTATTCAGAGATGAAGCTTGTATCTAGACAGTCGTGTCGTTATTGTTCGTACCCAAGGTGCTTCCACTTGCATTAGGTTGGGTTTGTTGGGTTTCCTGAGTAGGGGGTGCATTTAAGGTAGAGCCATTGTTGTTCATATTACTTATGAATTGGGCAATGATTTGGCCATGGAAGGACACCTTATGAGTCATATCATTCATCCTGGTTAACATTTCATTCATCTGCGCCCTTAGCACAGTCAGTTTAGATGCCTGATTCCCTGCTGGCACTTCGGAAGGATCAGAATGGTTACTGATAAGTGCTAAAATATACTAATTTTTAGTAGGTTTTTAGGTTAGCTTTTAAGGGTTTTCCATGAGTTTTCCTCTATTTACGTGCTATTTCTTCTTATATTTGAGTTTAATAGCTAAATCGTGTGTTAAAGATAATTATTTGCATTATTCTTGTGTTTTCATAGGGTTTGCACATTGTGTCATCAATTTGGATGATAATTGGACGATGTTTTAAGATGATTTAAAGTTGGTGATAAGTTGAAGTCAAAAAACCCTCAAATTAGTGCAAAGAATCAATGGTGGAACAAGAATGGAAAAGAAATGGGTTTGCAGCTTCGACATATTTCAGTATTTTGGCAATAACTCTAGCTAGAGATATTGGATTGAGATGCTTCTTGAGCCATTTTAAAGCTAAGACGATGGTCTACAATTTATATGAATTGGTCCAATTTTCAAGGTATTGAAGCAAATTTGCACTGTGAGGCATTTCCGACTAGTTCTGAGTATTTTGACTATATCTCGAGCTACAGAGCTTCAACTGACTTGATTTTTATTTTGTTGGAAAGCTATCACAAGGGGCTACAATTTTGTGTTTTGAGGAAAAGCTAATTCCACTGTCTTTGAGGTCAAATCTGACATAGAAGTGAAAATTGAGCTTCTGTCCGCATCCGCGACGTCACCCGCGACGCAAATGACGCCGCGGATGGGACTAGAAAGTAATGTATTCCATCTACAGATGCAGCTGTGCCGCAGATGGCACCACGGCTTAGTTACGAAAACATGCAATTTTCTTTGTTTTGGGTGAAATCTTTTAAAGGAAGAACCCTACCTCTTGGGGGGGCATTACACACGCACCAAAGACATCAAAAGCACACTTTTTGCACACATCTAGCGAGATGTAGAGAGGAAAAAGCAAGAGTAGAGGGACAACTCAAGGGCTTCAATGGTGCAAAACAAGAAGATTTTATCAAGATGCAAGGAAGGATTCAAGAGGGCTGAATGAGAATGATTTTTCTCTTTCTTTCTTGTCTTTTGTTAATTGTATTCTTGTAATTATGAATTGAGTTGTTTATGATTTAGATGGTATGAACCCTAAATTCATATGTCTATGATTTTATTCTTTGTTTAATAAAAGACCCACTTTGTTTTAGATTTATTCTTGAGTTTATTGGCTATTGAATTGGGATTTGCATGCATCCTTAGATTCAATATTGATTTCATATAGTTAGATTGAGAAATCACCTATTCGATTAGTTCATCTCTTGAATAAAGAGGATTTCATGGGTTGCTAGAGATAGAATCACATAAGTCTCCTCAGCTAGATTTAAACCTAACCAAAACCATAGAATCCATAGAACCTTAATGCTTCTCTTTGGGGTTTTGATTGAGAAGAGATTCCAATCAATCAACCAAGGGGATAGAGGGTTAATACTTGAGAAAGACTGAACCTAATTAAGGGATTCTAGGGTCTAAGTGATTGGGTTATTCATTAATCAAGATAGAGTCATAGCATATTTGATTTAGGATATTCTTCATCTAGATTTGTCTCTACTTTTGCCCATTCTCTCTACTGACTTCTAAATTGTGGTTTAATTAGAAAATTAGTTTAGTTAATTTGTATTTCCAATTAATTTGCCATTCGCTCTGTGAGGTTAGGTAATAGAAAGAAGGTTAATACTAGTACTCACATAATCCTTGTGGGATAGGCACTCAGTACTCCTGCACACTGTACTATTGGAAACGATAGGTGCACTTGCCTAAAGTATCCCTAGTTTAACGAAACGGATACCAGTTGCTTATTTTTATATGCACTAATCTGGCACGAGATCGCGTGTAAATGAGGCTCTGGTTAAAAGAAGCTATGATTTACGATACTTGAAAAAGGGAATCGAAAGAACATGATTCAGGTATTTATCTTGCGTAACACTGTCAAATTATATTCTGAAAAAGAAAAAAGAAAAAAGACTGGAGTTAGTAAATGTATAAACAATTTAGATGTATGCCCTAGGGGAGCCCTTATTGTGCCAAGGGTAGGCCTAGCATGAAATGCGGTCCTTTAGGGTGAGATCCCCCCTTTTTTATCAAAGATACTCTAGATTTGCCGGGAAGAAAATGCTTATGTTCCACTTGTAATACCCTACCTAGGGTCTCACCCGCCAGGATTTATTGAAAATATAAACGCGCATGTCTTTTAGGGTTAAGTACCCAAGACAAAAGGACGGTGATAAGTAATAATTTTACCTATTCTAGTATAATATTTTATATATGATTTTAGTATGATTTGAGTATGGTTTTAGTATTTTTAATATTAACATGGCTCAATTTCATTACTTTCCATCAAATAAAGGATTGCTCTTAAATTAGGGTTTTTAGTTTGGAAATTAGGTTTTTGAGGTAGAAATATTATTTTGAGCAAATTAATGCCCAAGATTATTTGATTTTGTAGGGAAATGAAGATTGAACACAATTTGGATCAATTGAAGCTCAAGGAATATCAAATTCAAAGTTGATTCAAGTTGTGCGATTTTTGTCAATTAAGTTTGAAATTTCCAAAAAATATTTTCTTCACCAAATTCTACCAAGGAAATTATGGTTTACTTGTGGAAAAACGTCTCAAGGGCATTATGAAAATAATCAAAATTTACAAAGGGCAAACTTGGAAATGAGGAACAATCCGTGGGTTGCCACTCGTGGATCCCACTCGCGAATCTTCATCAACTTGCAGATTTTGGCTTCTCCAATTTGCAACTTGTTCACACTTCTTTTCTAGATAAATCCAACGTCCAGCTGCATTCTCTCTGCCCTAGAAGATAACACAAAGCTCAAGGAGGACTTTTGAGGCAAAAGGAATCAAACTTCATCATGAAATCTTCATCTTGGACAAGGACTTGAGCTAGGGTTTTTCCTATAAATAGATGCCTTTGTAGTTCATGAAAGATATGCATGGTTTTATGCTTGAAAAAATATAAACCATAGTTTGGTAGGAGGAGCACTCCTTGTAAATATTTAGACTAGCTTTCTTCTTAGTTTTGTAGGAATTCTCAATTCTTGTAACAAAACCTTGAAGAAACTTGTACTCAACATGTTTGATGGAATGAAGGAAGATGCATTGGAGCCTTGTTCAACCATATATTGAGCATTTCTTACCTTACTCTTTCTAGTTTCATGTTTGCATGCTGTTTACTTTCATTTGTGTGCTATTATCTTATCATGTTGAACTAAGTTGATTCAACTAGGTTTAGGATGAAACTCTAATATGTTTGAATTGGTTTATGACAAATTTATTCTTGTTTATTCATTTACTTGGTCTTTAACACTTGTTGATTAGCTACCGACTTCAAGTCATCTAGTTGTTATTTGACAAAGAGATTTGCACTTAACAATGGAAAGAGTAAATGGAACTTATGTTGAATCTCACAAAAGTAGTGATTCACATAGGTGGATTAAGGTTTAAAGCAACAATTCATGAGGTTAATGAACTAATGCATACTAGACTTTACCATGAGAGTAAGAAAGCTCATGTACTAGTAGCCTTCCATTCATAGAGAGATCTAGTTTGGAGTATAATTGGAATTGAATCCTAAACTTGAATAAAATCATCATGGCCATAAGCTAAACTTTCATATTTGGTGGATTCTTAAGCCTAGTCAACTTTGTTTAACTAGTTTTTTCATTGTTTGTTAACTTGAATTTGATTTTTCCTACCATTTTCATCTCCCAAAGTTTTATTGTCTAGATAATAAAACATGTTAGTAGCTTCAGTAGTTGCTAAATCTTGTTTCCTCATGGGATCAACCCTAATACTCGTCACAACTACAATTGACCCGTGTACTTGCGGAATGAGTATTAGGTTATAAATTTTATTACTTGTTTGTGTTGATTTGTGCATGATTTTGATAGTAACCTAAACTCACAACCAGACGTTCCCTATCATGTGATTCCCGAAGTGGCATTCACTCTAGGGTTTATGTATGATGCTAATTTATTAAAGAAAGTTAAAATATGCAAAATGGAAAAATTTGAAAATGTCTTGAAGATTTTTAATCTAATAATGATACGGAATTTCTTTGGGAAAGATGGAGCATGAATTGTACAAAAGATATTATTGACTTCAAAAAATATATATTTGATTGAAAATTTGAGCCTTCATGAGGTTATAGGACACAACATTGAAAGAAATTATTTATGAAATCAAAATTTAAATGTGCCGAAAGAGGGTTGACTTCCTACAAGAGCACCATACCAGGGCTCTTTATTCTATGGTTGTGAATGTAATCAAAGAATAAGAGAGAGTGCATTAGTTTATTCAACAAATATCACATAACACACTGATAAAGCAAATAGCAATAAACAGTACAACAGAAAAATAAAGGGGGTTGGATTCCCTCCTCTTGTGCCTGGTGTACCTGATAGAGTAAGGCTAACTCTACCCTCGGCTTATTCTACATGGATGCATGAGGTTGGACTCACTAATGCATCTAGACTTGATTAGGCTGTCGGTTCCCAAGCCTTCAGACCTAAGGGTAAAAGTCATCAATCTCAAAGCCCTTGGTTAGTGGCTCGAGTGATCCCCCGAACACTGCTACAAGCACATCATGCCCCGACCACGTGTCTGAGTGGATCTATTCTTAAAATCTCGAAACTCTAGACTTAAAGATTTAAGCTGAGAGTTCAAGTGATCTCCTAGACATGGTAACATGCACATCGTGCCATGATCCCATATCCAAGTAGATTAATCCTACTCCTAAATAAGGATGGGTGGGTGACAACCACCAAAAAGATAAAAAGGGTAAAATACCAAATGCACATATGGAGTATGAGATGAGGGAATGATAAAACATGGGCTCTAAGGGTGACTGACCCCTCCCCAAATGCAAGCGCGATCGAATAAAGCAAAGATAAATAAAACATACATCACATAAATAGACGAGAGACAAGTTGTGTGAAATGCAAAAACAAAACCTAAAAACAAAAATGCAATCCTAACATCCAAACGTGATGGAATAAAAGGGTTAAATAAGGAAAAGGTGATTAAGCCTTGAGCTCGGACTCACTAGTGATCTCCAGTAGAGTCGCCAAAATCTATCACGTCCTAAAATCGATGGCACGAGTTCACCCGGGACTGTTGCGCCTCGAAAAGGTGGTCTAGTCCGGTGACCCTTTCAAAAATAAGGTTTTTTGAGAAAAATGGAATTGCCACTTGGTATTGAGTTAGAGTGTACCAAGTCACCCGAAAAATCATTTAACAAAACAAAAATAAAAATTTTAGAAAAATGTTTGAAAACTCTTTTTCGATTCTGGTCTACAAAAAATGAGAGAAAAAGGTCCAGGAGTCACATTTGAAGAAAGGGAAGGCAAAGGCACATGCCTAAGGCACTCTTTCCACCTAGCCAAAGCTAGTTGCAAGATTTAATCCAAATTTCCTAAATTAACTCTAAGTTCTATCGAGTTTGGATATATCTATATGAATGCAAATCTTAAATCTAAATGTGAGTATCAGGAGGGTCGAGATGTTCCGTCAAGACTTGCTTGGGATTTATTGCATTAATTGCAAAACCCAAGTAGAGATCTCGAGGGAGTCACGAGTATAGATGCAAAATGGAATGCAAAAAGAAAATAAAAATAGTAATATAGATAATAGGTGGTCAAAGAAAATGGGTACGCAACATAATAGATACGGGGGACTAATAACTCGTGACTGATATTTTTCTACTCACGGAGAGGGGAACGGCATGTCAATCCACCGCTCCCACGTAAGTAGACGACTATTTTTAATCGGAACACACGAATGACCTAAATCCTAAATGAAATGCAATCTTAAATGTCATACATTATCGGATGCTAAAAAGAGATAATAATAATAGAATACATACCAAAAATCATGCAAATATGGAAAACTCTAAAAAAGAGAATGTGTTGTGAAATGAGATGAAATGCATGCGAGTGAAACTAGCACTAAAATGCCTTAAGGGTCTAGCACTGGACTGACCCTTTCTAGGAATCCCTCACTAGCGTTGGACTAGTGGAGAAACGTGAAAACGACAACTAGCATTGGACTAATGAGGTGACGGAATAACAAAAACTAATAAAACACGAATTAAAATAGGAAAAACATAAATCAAAAACAAATAAGCATATAAAGACATATAAGAGCATGTAGGAACACATAACGTGTAAACATGATATTCTAGATGCAAAAATCCTAAGGAAAGCGATAAAACATATAAGCACGTAAGCCCTAATTATTACACCAAGTGATTTAGCTACAAATATAGGGAAAAAGAAAAATGACTTATCTATTGCACCTGTTATCTAAATACAAAATTATTTTGCTAAAAATATAAGAAATATAATCCAACTGTTACATTGACTAGCTAAATACAAAATATAGGCCAAAATATAGGAAATTGTGATCTAACTATTACATTTTTGCCAAATAATAAAGATTCAAAACTAAATAGTATAAAGTAAATAAATACGCAAAAAAGTATGAGAAATAAGAAACACACAGAGAAAATGCATAAAAACTAACATAGGAACACATTGGAGCATCTAAAGGGAGCAATTTAAAAGTAAGAAAATACCTCTTCTCGAAGACTCGGTACTAATGCTTAAGAACACAAGGAAACATGTCAAGGTATTGTGATATAAATGAATAAAATATAAAATATCAAGTATGTGACAAATTGGGATAAAAATGTAATGTCTAGCAACTAAAGGGGACCAAAAATAAAAATAAAAATTCTATAAAGCTTAAGAGGTAAAATTAAAAGTTCATATGAGTCTAAGGGGTAGAGATGCAACATAAAACAAGTTGGGGAGGAGGCAAAATAGTAAAATCAATCAATTCCTGGATGCAAACATAATAAATTCTAGCAATATTAAAATCGATAAGTCCAAAGGATAACACCTAAAGAATTGAAAATACACAAAAACTCATTAGTTAAATAAAAACTAAACACGCGTGAAATAATACCAAGATCATTAAGCAAATTAAAAAAGGTACACAGAAGTATAAAGTACAGCCAATTAAATAGACACTTTAAATACCAAGCCAAAATTAACCCTCCCCCTAGACAACAAAACCCAAAACTAAACACGCATGCAATTGGGTTTTGTTGTCTAGGGGGTGGGTTAATTCTGGTAGAGGTTGGTCGGTTGTTACTGGTGGTATTCGGTGATGGAATTAGGCTGTAGTTGATGGTTGGGATGGTGAAGGTGGTAGTATAAGGGACCTGATTATGGTTGTTTTCTGATGGTCTTGGCTTTAGGTTGGGTCTTGGTGGTCAGCGACAGATTGATGAGAAGCTAGTACTGATGATGGGGAAGGCTTTAATTTATTTCTGCAGTTTGTTTGGTTGAGGTGATGGACGGTGGATGAAGGAGAGAAAGACGATGAAGAACAACACTCAAGAATAAGAACAAAACCCAGAAACACAACTAAAAAATCCAGAAAAACTAGAACAAAAAGAGAATTTAATGGCTCAAATAAAATTCCCAACAAATATACAAAATTAAACAGATTTGCCTAGAAAATGGAAGAAAAGTGAATAAAACAAAGAGAAGAACTTACCATTTGAAGCTTCAAAAATGATCTGATGATGAACAGTGTATGTGGGATGAACAATAACCAAAATTGAGGATGGGGCTAAAGTGTGTGAGTTTTTGGTGAGATAGTAGGTGTTTTAATCTCAAAATAGATAAAATTCAATTGTTTAGGGTTTTTTATTTTTTCTCCTTTTCTGATTTTAATGGAGATATTTATAGATTTTAGTAGCCTTGGCCTCCAAAAATACTCCAAAATAACTAAAATGCCACTAGTAATAAAAATCCTAATTTTATTCTAAAAAAATTATTTTTGACACAAAAAAATCAAAATTAACACAAGAAATGACAATGAACTCCAAAATTTTCCAAATAATTCAAAAATAGATTTCAAGATTTAAAAAATAAAGATTAGAGCTTAAAACTAGCCAAAAATTCGTTCGAGGTGTGGAATGATTATTTTGCCCCTATAATGACAAAATACACAGAAAAATAGCTATTGGCCACGAAAAATTTTCAAAAATAAAAAATAAGCTTGAAACCCTAGAAAATGCATTTAGGACTCATAAATTGGTGAAAAATGTGTTTAGAGTGCGAAATGACTGTTTTGCCCTTACATTGACAAAAATGCACAAAAAGAATAGCTATTGGCCTCGAAAAATTACTAAAAATTAAAAATAAGCTTAAAACTTTAGAAAATACATTTACGACTCAAAAATTGGTAAAAAATGTGTTCAGGGTGCGAAATGAATATTTTGCCCCTGAACGCAATATTTACAAGAAAAAAATGGCAATCGTCCCCAAAAAATCAAAAAAAAATTAGAAATATGCTTAAAAGCTTAAAAAATAAATTTTGGACTTAAAATGAGCGAAAATGGTGTTCACAAGACAAAATGACCATTTTGCCCCTATGCGGGTAAAATATAGAAGAATACCAATTGAACTCCAAAAATCACAGAAATTTAAAATACGTATGAAGTAGAAAAATATGAATTTAAAACTTCAAAACTAATGAAAAAATATTTACAGCTAAAAATTACTATTTTACCCCCCTCCCGAAATTATTGATTCTGCCTCTTTTTGCTGAAAATTAGAATTTGACCCCTAAAAATGGAAAGAAAAACCAATGTTAGAAAAATAAATGGTGTGTTAAAATTTGGTGTCTACAATTGTGGGAGGATTTAATTTGGCATAAGGGAAATCAAGCTCTCTCGTGGATGGTGATTGGAGACTTTAACCTAATTTTAAATCAGCATGAAAAACAAGGTGGTAGGCCTTGTAACTTGGATAGTGCATTGGAATTTTTGGACTTTTTTCTTCCTCTAATTTGATGGATACAGGTTACTATGGCTCATCTTTCACATGGTGCAACAATAAAGAAGGTGCTATGAGAATTTGGAAGAGATCGGATACGTTATTAATCGATGAGACGTGCTCAGATATTGGATTGGATACTTCAGTAAAACATTTAGCAAGGCTGCCATCGAATCTTTCACCAATTTTGATAAGTACGAGATTTGGATGTGATAACAAACCAAGGTCATTTAGATTTCTTAATGTATGGACTGATCATTCAGTTTTTTGCAAGTAGTGAAAGATGCTTAGGAGGTGGAATTATCACGATTGCCTTTGTTTGTATTGGCTTCAAAATTAAAAAGAGTGACGGCAGCCCTCAAAAGGCGGAATAAGGAGTGCTTTGGCAATATTTTTTAGAGGGTGAAACTGGTTGAACAAAATTTAGAAGATGTTGAAATTAAACTACAATCTGATGATTCAAAAGTGGCCCTAAACTAATTTTATAGTGCCCAAAATTCATTGCAGTCTCAACTTGTAACACCCTAGAAAATACACACATAAGATACATTTTTCTCTAATTAGGGTTAAGTGTTAGACCTTGATTTATTACTTGGAAGAGTTCTTGAATTAGTTAGGTTACTTAATTAAAGGTTTCATTATTAAACAAGAATACCTAAGTACTAAAGTTAGAATAATTTCATTTGACCATTTAATTTATATTAGTGTTCAAATTTTGATTAGCTTATTTTATTATATTCTAGTCTTTTGATTACTTGAATTTTAACTCAATTTTACTTGAAAATCTCATTTATTTTCTCACTTTATTTTCTTTTCCCTTGACCGAAAATTCTTCTTTTTCTTTTCTTTTCTTTTGGCCGAAATTTCTCTTCTTTTCTTTGGGCCGAAATTCTTTTCTTTCTTTTTCTTCTTGTGGCCGGTTTTCCTCTTTCTATTTTTGTCCTAATTTGCTTTAATAATTTATGTCTATTTATTGAATATATATAAGTGATAAGAGTTATTAATTTTCACCAATTAAATTAATCCAAGTAGCCATTCTTGCATTAAATGACTAACTATTTACTTTACTCTTGTAAGGATTTAATTGGACCACCATTTTCCCATCTTTTCTTCTTTTCTTTTTCATTTTTCCTAGCCTATTTCTCTCTCTTCTCCTTCTCACTTTGGCCGGCCAAGCTTTTCTTCTTCTTTCCCCATTTTTGCTCTCAAATTTCTTGGACTTTTATCTCTCAAGTTGGCTCAAATCAACCATAGCAAGTGGACTTCTATCTTTTCTAATCAAAGTTCTAAGCATATCTAAGGTATTTACCATGAACCTACCTTATTAATTTCATGTTTTAATTAGTTTTTATTCAAGTTTAATACCAAGTTCTTGTTAAGATTACTTGAAGAAATTAGTTAGAACTTGATATGTACTTGTTAGATAAAGTGTTCTTGTGGTTAAATAGACTAGTATGTGGTATTGGAACCTTGAAATTTCATGAAGAACATGTTATTTGGGTGAAAGTTCTTGGAGCTTAATCCTTGAAATTTAGTGAGATTTTGATTGAATTTGAGTTTGGATTGAACTAAGAAGTGGTAGAACTTGATGAATTATGGGTTGGATGATTGAAATCTTGATGAAAAACAAGATTGGAAGGGCCGAAATCTAGGGGAAATAATGCCCAATTTTTGTTAGAAAAACCCTAGAAAACCCTAAAATAAAAACCCTAGAATGAAAACCCTAAACCCTAAACCCTAAACCCTAAACCCTAAACCCTAGAAAAAAAAAAAAAAAAACCTAGAATTTAATGAGGTATTTCTTGCATTTTCTTACTAGGTTAATTAGGGTATAAATTGGGTTTTCATTAGATTATTTCTTTTAATTTGCAGGATCCAATAGTGAGACCCGACCTTTCTACGAGATATTTTCTTAGGCACCAGGTGAGTGTCTTTATGTGTGCATGATGCATGGAATGTGATAATTTTATTTTGTGACCATTATGCTTAACTTGCAAATATTATGTGAGTACATGTGTTATTTGAGGAAAGATGTGTACTTTATCACATCTATTCCACAATGTGTTACACGCTTTTATTATTTAAAATGTTATTTGTGTGTGAGACTACCGTGACTAACGTCATTGTTATTTCACGGTTAGTCAACCGGGCTGCAAGTGGGAGGACATAAGGTGCTGGGTGTTTTAGGGTGTGATGTTCTTTCCTTTTGAGTTGTGAATCCTCAAAGAGGCCAACTCCGGAATGAACTTTCTTGATTGTGTGTTGGCCCTCCAGGGTTGAGATTCTTCTCCCCCGGATGTGGTAGCTTGTACGGAGGTTATAAGGTGTTTGGCGGTTAGGGCTTGTGATTGATAAAACTGATATGTTCCTTGATAAAGACCTGAGCTATTATCTCGGTCTAAATATCGTGGCGACATGATCAGTACCTGCTCCTCTACGGTTAAGCTTGCTTCCGTAGTTGAGCCCTGTATCCGCCAGTGACTACATGTGAATTAAATTGCTCATATATTGTTTATTTAATTTATTGATTATTTTAATGACCTAAATCATGAGTGCTTGGTATGATTGCATGAATTGGACATTCACTGGGCTATTATAGCTCATTCCATTTTATTTGTTTTCCTTTACTCAGGTCAACTGAAAAATTAAAGCTGGATCAACTGGTTTTTGGGTTATTATAAGTGTTTTAGTGTTGTAATAGTCGCACTATGTTAGGCTATTATTGTGAAAAAATTATGTACATTATGACTTGTAACTTTTTGATATGACTTGTATCTTCAAGTTAAATAATAAGAGTTTGTTTTATTTTATTCCATGTCACTTCATGTTATTTTATTTTAAGTTAAGTACGTTTGGATTTTCATGTGAGTGCGTGCATCGAGCCCTGGCGAGAGCTAGGCAGGCAGTCCGCTAAGCCCTTTGGTGCGCCTCTGGGCAAGGTGGGGCTGTCACACAACTAGTTCTGAAGGAGAAATTGTAAAAGCAAAAAGCACATCTTAAATGATTGGCGAACAGACATAAGAAAACCAAGTTCTTTCACTCCATTGTGAAGCAACATAGAATGCAATCTATCATTCATAAAATTAAGGATTCCAATGGCCATTAGGTGCATACGGATGATGAAATTGGGCAATAGGCAATTTCATTTATCAATCTCTCTTCTCTAATGATGTGAGCGAGATTGTTTTAGAGCAACTAGATATGATCCCAAGGCTTGTTAATATGGAAGATAATGACAAACCTGAAGAGTTTCCTTTGGAGAAGGAGGTTTTCCAAAGAATCAAGAAAATGGATCCTGATAGTGTGGTTGGACCAAACGATTCACAGTTTGGTTCTTTATTAATGCTTGGGGGGCCATAGGCCAGGATGTGCAATCAAGCTGTATTAAATTTTTTTTTTTGGGGGAGCGGGTGAAGAACTTCTGAGGAGTATGATATCCACTTCCCTAAATCTAATTCCCAAGATGAAAGCTCCTTAATAATTCTCGGACTTCCAGCCAATTAGCTTATTCAATTTCATCAACAAGCTGATTTCTAGTGTTCTTTTTGCATCGTCTAATGGCTATTTTGCCAAGGATTCTATCTCCTCAATAGACTAGCTTTGTTAAAAGGAGATTAATATCTGATAATTTCTTGTCAACGCATGAGTTGATGATAGGAATTGGGAAAAAGAATTTTGGTGGTAATGTGGCTCTAAAATTAGATATGCAAAAAGCATATGATCAGGTTTCTTGATTGTTTCTTATAAAAGTGCTACGAGCTTTCGGTTTTGGTAAGCGTTGGACTGATATGGTATGGCAAATAATTTCTAATAATTGGTTCTCTATTATTATTAGTGGTTTTCCTACTGGTTTTTTAGATCTTCTAGGGGTTTCAAACAAGGGGATCCATTATCACCAGCTTTGTTTGTCATTGGAGCAGAGGTTCTTTCTCGTTTCTTGATGTGTGCATATGTCGCGCTCCATTTTTTGCAAACAGAAAAGAATGGTGTAAAGAGAGTGACTTTTGTAAAAATGATTTTTGAAAAATGATTTTATTTTGAAAATGAATAAGCAAAAGGCCTAAAATGGGACTTGAAAAAGTGCGACGGTGACGTGGTACAGATTAGGTATAGTAAATATGAATAAAACACCCACAAATAAAGCAAAAAAAACGTAATCTCCCAACTATACTGCAAGTGCGTAGGTCTATTGTAGTACTTGGTGATGCACGCGGAATACGTAGACGGTCAGGAACTGGAATTTTCAAGTGAGCAACTCGTTAACTCAAGACCACAATGGATTTCTTGAACCCAACAACCTTGACGTGGAGTTGTTTTTCCATGGATTAACCTTCTTTGATGTATACGAATATATAGGGGACGAAGCCAACCTATAGAACCCTTGTAGACACCAAATTTTGACACACCTTTTGTAAAAAATGTGCATTTTACTTCATTTAGGGATGCATTTTTGTTTTTCAGGAGATCAATTGTAATTTTTGAGTAAATTGTGACTAATTAATCGTGTCAAGGGCAAAATGATAATTTTAGCTTATAGATACCTTTTATTTTTATTTCTAAATTCATATTTTATGGTTTTTATTATTTTTTCTGGTCTTTAAAGATTTTTCAGAGCAATTTAGTAATTATGTAAAATTTTTGTATTTTTAAGTTTATGGCATGTTTTCCAATGTATTTTTTTATTATTATTAGAATTTTCATGCGAAAAATTTTATATATGAACATTTTATGTACTTATAAATTTTCTATAAAAATTACATGATTTTTAGAGGTCATTTGGCATTATTAATTTCTGACTCTTTGTTTATTAAAAACACATTTTTGACAATACATTAATGTTAAAATTTTTGAGTAAAAATTTTAACATACATGTTTTGTGAGATAATTGCATTTTTGTGTAAAGTTTTTTGTAATTTTTAAGGATCATTTAATATTTTTTCACTTTTCGTAAATTTTGTGACGTGTGGCACATTTCTCAATGCTCCATTAATGTATCTTCACAATGTAGACACCAAATTTTGACACACCTTTGGTAAAAATATGTGTGTTACTTTATTTTAGGGGGTATTTTTCATTTTTCGGGGGTCGAGTACAATTTTCGCATATTATGTCTAATTCGTCACATTAGGGGCAAAAATGGTAATTTCACCATGTAAATATTAGTTTATTTTATTTTATTTCCTAAATACATTGATTTTACTATTTTTATCATTATTTATGATTTTAATGATTTTTAGGAGTCATTCATCATTTATTTAAAATTTTAGTATTTTTTAATTCAACGGCACGTTTTCCAATGCGCTATTTTTATGAGAATTTTCAAGTGAAAAATTTTATATATGCATTTTGAATACTCATAAAATTTTCTGTAAAAATCTCATAATTTTTAGAGGTCGTTTAGTATTTATTTAATTTTTATCTTTTTGTTTATTAATGGCACGTTTCCCAATGCATTCTTTTTATGAGAATTTTTTCAAGTGAATTTATGCATAGCTCATATATTCATGAATTTTCCCGTATAAATTTCATGATTTTTAGAAATTTTTAATATTTATTTTAATACTTTATTATTATTATTTGTTATTATTATTTTTCTATTAATCGCACTATTTTAATGATATGTTAATTTTTAAATTTTTGCAGTAAATTTTATTTATTCGTTTTATGACTATAAATTTCAGTATTTTTCTTAGTGATTCTAGAGATCCCAATATATTTTATTTTATTATATTTCACTTGTGTTCCTTTATTTTTCTCAAAAAAAAAAAAAAAAAGATGATGATGATGAACAGCAGCAGCAGCGTTGTTGCTGCTGTTTGCTTCCTGCCATGGCTGATGGCAGCCATGCTTCCAATCTCACTTAACCCACCAAACTCTATGTTTAATCACATCAATCATCCCTCACTTGCAACCAGATTTTCAGGAATTTTACTCAATTTGTTTTTACCATTTCACTCTCTTCTCTCAATTAGACTCATCATCCCTGCCTCTCCTTCACCAGAAGACATAGACAGACATTTTCACTCCTCTCTACCTCCCTCTCTCGGCCTCCCTCACCCCTCATTTGCACTTCCT